>CM062515.1:67191268-68441268 GCA_031439585.1 Pterocarpus macrocarpus
AGATTTCTCTAGTACCCCTAAATTTTAAAGGTCTTGGTATTATTTAGTCGTTTGTGATTAAGAATTAGCCAAGTGTCCCATTAACTCAATTTACCAAATTTTTAAAATTAATTTTTAATTATATTTAAGAGATTTATGAAATCTATGCTTAAATTATAGTCATTGAATATCAAAAAGTATCGGTACTCTTATAACAACAAGGTTATTGAAGGAAATGCTAAATCTTCTCATATTTTTAATCCAAGACCAAAGTATATGAAGATGAAAATAGATTTAAATATTTAAATTGAAACCCACAAATTTTAGAGTAAACTCCCTAATCAGTCACTGATAATGTCTGACGAACATATTGGTCTTCGAAAATTGTAAAATTGGACATTCGTAGTCAATTGCTCAATGTATTTGGCATCTACAACGCTCAACATATGAGTGGACATTAGTGTCATGGATTTTAAGACCACAAAACAACAAAATTTATTATGATAAATACTGACACTAAGTAGAGTGAAAAATGTGAGTTTAATCCAACTAAAAAAACAAAGAAAAGAAAACGATAAATGCTGACACTAAGTAGAGTGAAAAATATGAGTTTGAGTTGTTTCTTCATACAATTGATGACTAACATTTCCCTAAGTTCATCCATTTGACACTCTCTAAACACATAGTTTGTATAACTTATAAAAAAAAAAACCCAAATGGAACCACGTGACAATAATGGTGTGGAGTCTGTGAATTTAGATCAATCCAAGAATGTTGTGAAGGACTACAACATTAACCTAAGTAAGGAGTTTAAGTGGTTCAAGAATGACAAAATTAGGGTAAAGGCAAAGTGTGCAAGTGAGGGTTGTGACTAGAAGCAGCAGTCCAATAATATTGTCATGTGGGTGCATTTGGGGGATTTTTTAAAGCTATGTAAGATGTGCATTTAGTATGTGTCCCGTGAGATAGGATTATGGAAGTCCTAATCATTATTTTATCTTCGCATTAGACTCTTTACTAATTGCAAATGACAATTTATCCAAATGAAAAGGAGCATGACAATTTTCCTGTTGACTAATTACTTTTGGTATGATTTAAAAAATGTAGAAAACTTCAATTCTTTTTTGAATGAATATTGTACATTTTTAGTAAATAAATCTTTAGAGATTTCTCTACTACCCCCACAAAATTTAATGATCTCGATATTGGTTGATAAGAATTAGCCACATTTTTTTTATAGTTTTATTGCAAGCTCAACTCACTGAAATATAGTGAGGAGCTAAGAGGAAACAATTTTGATATGGAAGTACAGGAAAAAAAAAAAAGGAACAAAACAAAACAAAATTATACATCATTATCAAAACAAACTGCAAATTTGATATGCCTATAATTCAGTAACTCCTATAATCAGTAACAGCACAAAAACTTCCTTATATATTCTTCATGTTGAAGCACACTAATTTGGTTGAGAAATATCTGCCGCCATTGGGATTCCAACTTTCAACTTGATTCATTTGTTTCTTGTTGACTAAACTAATTTGAATTGAGTCAAGTCTAGTTTATTAGTGCTTTTTAAGAGATGCTTCTACTTTTAAAAGGTATAAGTTAATCTTTTTTATTTGATAAATAAAAAAGTTATGGTATTTTGCTCCTCATTTTTTAAAATTAGGGAGTGCTTTTTAGAGTTCTCATAGAGTACTTTATAGAGTTGGTTGTGCTATCTAAAAATTTAAAATATTAATATAATTTTACTCTTCTTATTAACAGTAAAAATAAAATTATTCCCTTGAATACGTACATCTGTTACAGTCATTTTGAATTTTAAGAGCAACTTTATCGAATACTACTCTTGTGATTTCTACCTATTAAAAGTAAGTTTTATATTATTTTATTGAATAATAGTATTATAACTTTAACTCTCACTTGCTTTGAAAAAATTACAACATTATCAAACTAAGCCTCATCTAAAACATGCCCGTTAATTTTGGCAACACCTCCTGCTGTGTAATCGACTTTGCCCCTTGGTTGCTACAGAATAGGATAATTAATTCTTTCCCCTTTTTTTTTATAATTGCATTCACTGCTCAACGCACCAAAAAGAGAGCGAGAAGTCAAAATCTAATTCTCCCTGCTTGATTGCACGATCTGTTATTGATTGTGTTTGACTCCATTATTGAATAAAATCACAGTTTGTTAACTAATTCTCCTTGATTTGCATTGATTCTTTGCATTTCAAAACTAGACCATTGAATCAAGCAAAAATTGTCATTTGTATTCCTCATTAAAATCCATGGTTTCCATCCAAAAATAGCTCTATTCCTTCGCTAGCATCCATACAAAACAAATCAACAAAAGGTAACCACCTTTATTCCATTTACAGAAAAGCTAAAGCATCACATCTAATGTAGTATGGATTCTGTAGATATAGACTCCTTCCAGTAACAACAAAACATGTGACTTCACACAATAAAGTTCCTTTGACAATGTATCTTCACAAAACAACAAACTTCTTTAGATACCTGCATAAAATGTTCCTATAATCTGCATCCCCTTCTCTCTTAATTCACTTAATTCCTTCCACAAATGAAACTTCTCCTCTCTGACATGAGGGTCATATACCATACATATTGCACACTTAAAAGGATCTTTACTTAATCACCCTTTTAATATAATTCCAGCTTTGACTCCTATATTCCTCTTCCTGTTCCAGCACCTCTTCATCCCATAAAACATAGTAGACCGCCCGCACTGTTTACAGTATCAACACAATACCATTTGAAATTACCATTCCCACATAACTTTCCAACTTGATAAGTATCCACACTTACGTTTTTTTAATTTCAACAATACTCCTTAAAAAAAATGATATGTTCCTCCTTAACTAGTTTTCGAATCATCCCAATTTACTTCCCCCTTCCCATACCTCTCACATTCCAGTTAGCTATTTACATTTTGAATTAGACAACAATTCTTTTTTACTAGACTTGGCACTACCTCCCATGCAGCTCTTCTTCTTATTTCTTCCTTTCCTCTTCTCCTTCTTTGCTTGGTTTTGGACTTCTGGTCCAAAACTATAAGGAACACTCAAAGAGGAGCATTCTTCAATTGGGGTTGTTATTTGCCTTCTTTTTCTTGAATATGGCCCAAATGAAATGTTACTAGTATTTCCATAGTTCTCCTATCGTCTCCTATTCAACATTTTCTACAATGTTTATTCCACAATCTGCATTGACTACTCCTGGAAAATTGTCAACCTCTTTACTGACTTTCCCTTCAACCGATGATTCCACATTAATGCCCGTTCCACTTTGCTGTCCAAGCCCCCATCTGACTCTTGGGCTTCATGGGTTGCTGGAATATTTCGATTCTGACAGTCATTAAACCGGAAATTTGCTGAACTTATGCAATATGAACTCTGAGATTGTTGCTTTCTTCCATTGTCGTAACTGTTAAAACACAAGACATTGTACGCTTCTCTACCAATTTCCTTTACATAAATATCATATCCTCAGCGTTCAGTGCTCAAATAAATCCACCCACTGATAAATTGCCAGACACATGTGTCTATGAGGATTCTTCTGTAATTTTGTCAAGACACACCACCTTACCCCGTTCTTCACCAATCTTCATAATATTCTCCTTTGTCCATGCATGGGGTGGCATACCATAACACTCTAGCCAAATCCTTCTAGTCTGGCACCATTAATCTTTATTCCATTTCCTAACGTCTTGAAAATAAGTAAGCAGCAAATCCATTCTAGTGGCTAAAGCTTCCTCCAAGCTATCCTTTGAATCAAAGGTTACTAGAGCCTTGTGTGCACCCATTTCCCTTACATTCTCAATGCACAACCATTCACTAAAGAATCTGTCTACCAATAAATTAAAATTCAAAGTTTTAATCGTTACTTCTCTGGAGCCATTCTAATGTGTCAGAACATAATTCTTCTTGCACTATCTTATATGATTCTCCTTCCTATCTTGGGTACTAGTCTGGCAAGGATTCTTCAACATTATAGGGACCTCAGGCTAAACTTTCATAGGCTGATTCTGATTAACAACATCTTTGAACAATCTCCCATCTGTCCTTCCACCTCCTTTGTGCTCTACTCTTCTTCATTGTGTCGCCATTTTCATATCATCTTGTTTTGTTTTCCTATAAATTTTCTTTTAAGTTAATCATAGTCAAAACTGACTGACTTCCAACTAAGAGATGAAGAAGCAGTGTATGGAGAGGGCTTGCAAACCTTAGAAAGGAAAGAGCAGTCTAGGATCACTAGAAGGATGCAACTATACAGTATTTGTATTTTTGTCGTAATTGAGATACACTTGGCATCGCTGCTGTATTTAAATTTTAATTCATTTTAGCACCTCATTTTACATAACAGCATAAGCAAGTTCATTTCTGTGGCTCCACGTCTTAGACATCAAAGGACCTGTTAAATATTGGGGCTTTTTTTTTTGGTGCTTATCACTACTTTCATGGATTCATCACATTTCTACAACTAACTCAAATTATTAATTTTTCAAAATTATTTTTAAATTATATTTAAGAGATCTATAAAATTTATGACTAAATCACAATTGTTGAATACAAAAAGTTACTGATGCCATTATAAAAACATGGCTATTGAAGGAAATCTCTAAATCTTCTTATATTTTTAATCCAATTGACCAGAGTACATGAAAATAAAGATAGATCTAAATATTTAAATTGAAACTTACAAATTTTAGAGTAAACTTCCAAATCAATCTTTGATCCCTAATAAAAAAAATAATTGGTCTCGTGATCTCTAATAATTGTAAAAATTAGATATCTGTGGTCAATTATGTAACGCAGGTGAAATCTACAGCACTCAACATGTCAGTGGATTATCAATGCTACCACAAAAAACATAATTGATTATGATAAGTACTAACACTAAGTAGAGCGAAAAATATGAGTTTAAGCCCACCAAAAAAAATGATTATGATAAGTATTGACACTAAGTAAAGTGAAAAATGTGAGTTTAAGTTGTTCCTTCATACAATTGATGATTTGTGCTTCTCTAACCCCATCTTACATGACATGTATAACTTGAAAAACTCCCCAAACACACCCACTTGAAAATAATGCTATGGAATTTGTAAATTTAGATTAGTTCAAGAATGCCGTGAAAGACTACAACATTAACCTAAGCAAGGAGTTTAAGTGGTTGAAGAATGACAAAATTAGAGTAACGGCAAAGTGTGTAAGTAAGGAAAGTGACTGGAAGTAGTACTCCAATAATATTGTCTCGTGGGTGCATTTGGGAGATTTTGTAAAGTTATATAAATTGTGCATTTAAAGGGTGTCACATGAGATAAAATAAGGAAAGTTTTAACTATCATTTTATTTCTATATTAGACTTTTTATCGATTATAAGTGACAAGTTTTGCAATTGTCAAATATTAGGGGACCAATTATATTTGTTAAGGAACAATTTGTACACCAAAGACATTATCAAAGACTAACTTAAGGATTTACTCCAATTTTTAAGAGAACGACTCTTATATTTTGTCATGGAAAAGAAGAAATGGAGGTATATTGACCCTCCTATAAGTCAAAGACTGCACTATGCGAACCACCAGGATCTAGTTGTACTACTACTATTGTGCCATTGGCACATCCACTCTAAGAAAATCACTCCTATTTAATGTACTTATATCTATTTCTCTCATGATATGATGTCATTTTAATAAAAAATTAAAGGATCTTATCTCAAAATTTTTATAATAAAAAGTTTTTCTAGTAATTAATTATGTTGCAGTTCATTGTTCAGTGTTCAGTGTTCATTGTTCTTAATTTTCTTTTCTTATTTTTAAAGGTGGTTATAGCTTCATGTATTTGAGGAACCATTATAAGAGAGTCCAAACTATGAACTTCATTATTGATAACGCGATGGTTTTTCAACGTTATCATGAACGTTCTCGCCTTTTTTTTTTTTTTCAGAGAACCACAAAAGAAAATAAATATTAATAACTATTACACTCAATTCACACTTGTGAAGAATTGATAAATGGTGAGGGACAAAAATGTAAAGTAGTTATTTTTTTACTTAAAAAATTTTACTCTACTTTTGAGAAATAAAAAAAGGGCTTTTGAAAGAAAAAGAAAAGAAATAGAACCCAAAATTTATTTTCTACGTTTTTTGTTTCAAAACTCTCACTTAAGAGAATTTAATTACTTTTTTTTAATAAAAAAGAGAACCTAATTATTTTTCAACTTTTTTCCACTTATTACATTACATATTATTTAAATATGGGATTAATTTTAATACATTATTAATATAAAAAAATTTATAATATCACCTACTATCATATTTTTATTTATAAAATTTTTAAGATAATAGATAATTAAATCAACGCTTTTACCGATATAATAATGCATAAGAAGATATTTGTGTAAAAAATTTTTATATTAATAATACATTAAAATTAAATTCTTCAAACATACTAGAAAAAGATATATTTGTATTTTCTATTATTAAATATCAGCACCACGACATACACCTTTTCATTAAAATGACTTAAAAGAAAGGTTTAACTTATGACAAAAGAAAGGTTTATGACGGGTAATTAACGAGATATTGATGTCATATGATAGGTGACTGAAAATCCTACTAAATCCAAGTTTAATCAATGTTTAGTTTCAAGAATAAAGTGATCCGCATGAAATTATGCATTCGATATGTGCATTACGTCATGGGTTTGAACTGTCCCGTTCAGCCCTCACTCTCTCTTACTAGATAATTGGCTAAGCCATCCTTTATTGAATAGATCCTCTTGTGATTTAATCTTCTTTGTCGGTATTTGTATAATATTCCCCTGGGACAATTTATTAGAATAAGTTAGTTTTTTTTTATTATTCTTATAGATATATTTTACTCCACGTCATAACAATATGTTTTACGCATAATTTATATGATTGATGTTACTCTTTAATTATGTAAAATAAATGAGATATGTTTAAATAATGGAAGTGGCTATTGCTACAATTTTTTAGTTACTTTCATTTTGATATTCTTAAAATGTATTTAATTTATAAATTAAATTATATAAATAGTTTAATTCTAATACTAAATTATATGAATGAGATATATTTCTAAAGTTATATTATTTATATATAACTTTTGAATATAAAATACAATATATCTCTTACATAAATATACACAACATTTTTTATATGTTTATATATTGTGTGTTCAAATATTTTCCATATTTCTAAATTACCTTACCAACATACCATTTTACTCAAAAACAATAATAGAAAAATGATCTATAAATATATCTTATATAAATATAAATTAACTAAATAACAATCTAATTAATCAATCCTCTACTTATTATTAATAAATAACGCAACTGATGTATCAAAATTAGAATGCACTATTTGTCTTGGATTTTTTTTTTTTATCCAACGTGAAGCTTTGGTGTTTAGGAAATCAGAATTCTCTGTTTCGGTTCCAAACCAAACAGCTAATGGTTACTTTAAAGAAAAGAACGTATATCAAGTTTCTTATATCACTTTTATTAAATTCTCAAATTAATAATGATAAGTAAATTTACTTTTTTTGAAAAAAAATATATAGTTTTAACTTCTAAATTACTAATTTTAAGAAAAATCTTCATTTTTTATTTTTAATTGAAAATTAGTTAAAATAAATATAAGAAACTTAATACAAATCTTATTCTTTGTTTAAATAATTTGACATATTTTTCTTAAACAAAGTTTTGAATTTGAATATTGTAAATAAAAAAAATTTAACATTCATAGAGTTTTAAAGTGGGAGAGAAGGGTTTCATAATTGGGGTTTTGAATAATGTGATCTTTTTCTCTTTTTTTTTTTAATTTGGAAAATACTTCACTAAGCAGTAAAAATATCAAATAACAAATAATAGATAACACCGGGGGATCTTCTACGTTGTTTTCCCCTAGCTTATCCGTCTGTGCTAATAGAAAGTCCGCTATCCTTTTACAAGTCCTTGGGGGCAAAACTACAACCAAAGTGAGTAAACCAAGAGCCAAACATAAAAATGTTCCCCAAAAATATGGATCCATTATGGAAAAAATCATCTATATTCTCTCCGATGCATATATAAACATTTTTTTGCATCCACTTCAAGCATCATCTTTTTGAAACCTAGCTCCCACACAAACACCAAGCTTTACAAGACCTGTTGGAAGGAGCATATTAACATGAAGATCGAGGCCCAAACCTTAAGCTTCCAACATTATCATGACCTGTAGGGGCAAGCACACTAGTGGAAAATTCTTTGGTAGCTGCATACTCAGGCTAAAATGAAGGTCTTTGGTTGGAGATTATGTCATCGAGGCATATCGACTTAGGATAGGTTGCAAGCAAAGAGAGTAGAAGTAAGAGGGGCGTACTATCTTTGTGACTGCTCTGAAGAAACGGCCCAATACCTTTTTCTTGAATGCCCCTTCATGCTGGAGGCCCTTCATGCAGCGAGTTTAAAATGGCAATTTCATGGCACAATAAATGATTCTATCCTCGATGTGATGGTATCCAACATGAGTGACTAGCCTAAGGAGATTATAGTAGCATTGGTTGCAACATGGCCCGGGATGCAAAAATGGCAAAGAAAGAAACACTTAACAGCAAATTGGGTCGATGGCGTTGCAAGTGACCTCGACGAACCATAACATTTGGGGACCCCGAGCTACCTCACATGCAACCAACTCCAACGAGTACCAGATGGAAGGCCCCACCGGAAGAGTTGTATAAGTTGAATGTTGATATGACAATGTCAATGGAGCACAACGTAACAGGGGTTGGAATTGTCATAAGGGATCACAAAGGTAATTTCATGGCAAAGAAGCTATGAGCATGTTAAGAAGCCATGATCCACATCGAGCAGAGTTGCTAGCTAGCCTCAAGGGAGAAATAACCCGGCCTTTTTTATTTCCCATTCTTATTTCTTTTTCAATACGAACGAGAGATCTTAAGCTTTTTATCATCCCAACTCCAAGTTTTTTTTTTTGCAGGACCTCCCCTACAGTAGCATCGCCATAATAGAGTTTAACCACCAAGTTTGAGATGGATTAATGGTGTGGTTACTCTAAGCCTAAGACACTAGAATATTGAAGCATGAATGAAGAAAGGCATGAGATAAAAGTGTATTAACTATTCATTATGCTTCACAGGAGGGGATACCAAAGGCCTCTTCCATCTCTTGGATAGATAGTCAGGGGATGGAGTTTTTGATTTTTTCCAGTTGTTAAAGAGTTGAATAATAAAAATAAATGACGAGTGCTTGATCGAGCAACAAACAAGGTTCAAGTCTACTAGGCTATTAGGATGCCTCAACCGCATGCATTACGGCACTTCCACTGGTCATCTATTATTAATGAAAAATGACTTGTCTCACCGTGGCTTTATCTTGAATTCTTAAAATTACTTTCACCCATCCCGGTTATGGCAAAGAACACATGATTGTCTCTGATGTGCTATTTAGGGCTTTAGAGATTATCTTAGGCTTACTACTTTGATACTTTCAATAGTTAACTGCTTTGCACTTGACTATACAATATTTATTGTGTGTCTTTTGTGGTCCTCTCTTACTAGAAAAAGATCCTCTTAATGATCATATACCGCTTTAATGGACGAATAGCCCAACCCTCTTAATATAATATACCAATGTAAGTCGAGTCAAATTAATTGAGATTTTGTAATCCCTAAATAAAGGTTATTTAAGGAGGGGGGAATAGAAAACTTTTACAAAAGTTACACTTTTTTCCTGTAATTAACACAAATCCATCATGAAAATTTTCAAAATAACACCTAATTCCATTTTTTTTTGTGTAGATAACAAAATATTCTCACTTATTTAACTAATGTAACCTAGAAGTATTTTTTTGAAAAAAAAAATTAACCAACATTAACTCATATAGTCTTATTCTTCGATCATTATCTACCCTTACTAGCCTTTATTCTTTCTTATTCAAAACTCACAAGAAACAAGATGAACATTTTCTACCTTACAATCTTTTCTATATTCTCATTCTTTTAGTAATTCCTCTTTCTTTTTTTTTTTTTCTTTTGTTTTGATTTTAAAAAGCTCCTAGTAGAATTAGGGTGATAGTGGAAAAGATAGGCATGTAGGGATCGAATTCCTGACTCGACACCAATAACCCCTTGGCACAAGGATCAAGGAAGGTGTCATTTGAATTACAATTCATCAGCTTTAGCAATCTCTCTTTATTTTTGAAAATTTTAATATATCTTTTATTTTTTGAATTTTTACCTCTTAAATACGTGAAATTTGTTCAACGTGAGTCAACAAAGAATTGTTGAATATCTTAAAAGATATTTTTCTAATATCCTAAATTTTTTAAATGAAGACAGTGCATTTCTTGATTTTTATATATAAAGGAAACTAAAATAATTTTTTAAAGTATAATACAAACAATTTTTAGAGAGGGATTTTATTCACAATCTCATTGAAAGGGTAAAATTATGATATTAACGTAGTAAACTTTGAAGGTTTAATCTGGTTTTGGAAAAGTTTATTTATTTATAGGTGAAAACAATAAACTATCTGTATTAGAGGAGAGAGAAAAAGAGAGAATTATCTTCCTTTTTTTTTATCATGAGAGAGTAAATTATCTAAACAATTAGTTAGAATTCTATGTTAAATTTAATCAATATAATTACATCTTTTAACGTATCTAAAATATAAAGAAGATTGTAAAATAAAAAAACTTCACCTTATTTTATTGAGTATGATTAAAAGAGAATAAAGGTGAGTAAGGGTGAATATTGATGAAGAGTGAAATTATGTGAGTGAAAATTACTTAATTCTTTTTAAAATATTTTTGGGTTAATCTTGAATAAATAAGTTCTTATAATAGGATGAAAACTAAAAATAAGTGCTATTTGGAGAAATTTCAACTGGGTCTGTGTTATTTACTTTTTCTTTTTTCTTTTTTTTCCCCCATAAGGCTTGAGGTAGCTTCTAATCTTCTATCTGCTTGCCACGTTGCTTAGCTGCCAACGTACGAGTCTAAGCTGCTTGTGTCGCTGGAAACTAGCGGGCACTGTTTGAGTTGAACGTTTGGTGCCATTTTCTTGGTTTTTACTACTTCACTTCGCTTTTACACTGTTTTTCACCATAGCCATAAACCCTACCTGTATCCATTACCCAAAAGAATCAGAAAGTGAGACCAAAACCACTGAAACCAGCACTTTGCAGGTTCCCATTCACATACCCAATATCCATTTCAGCTCATTTCTGGGAAGTACAAGGTAAAGGTTTCACCTTTGTCCCAGGTTTTATTAGTATGTTCTGTTTCCTTCCATTTTTGTGGCAAATTCTCAAAAGGGTCTAAATGAAAATAGGTACCCAGTTTTTTATCTTTCGTTAATTATTTTTTTTCCTATGCTGCTGTTTGGTAAAGGGGGAAACTTGATTCTTAGTTGAATTTGTGCTTCAGAGGGTGTGATAACTGGTTTATGATGTTGGTGTTTTTTTTCCCCTCTAATCCTGTTTTCTGGGTTTCCAAACAGATGGTTGTTTGATTCTGCTGTTTATTTTTTTGAAATTGAATAGTATGGGAAAGATGTAATCACGAAAACATTTATTTCCAAACATTTTTTTGAGAGATATAAATACATTTGAAAACACTGCGGAAGTTAGAGTTTTCAGCATTGTATGACCATCAGTTCAGTCCGTATGAGCATATGATGCACAAAATCTTATTTGATCTCTATTTGCTAACCTTCTGAAGTTTTCACGTCTCAGATGGCAAAATCATCGAGGAAACACTCGAACTTGTCCTCCAAAGATTTATGCAAAATCAAATTAGTCATATATAGATTTTGGAAATCAATTTGATCCCTCAATATTTAAAATGGACATCAATTTAATCGTCCAATGTATATTTAGATATCAATTCGGTCCTTTAGTTGATGGTTATTATATACTATAATGGACCAAATTGATGTAATGAAGGACTAATTTGATGTCTTGCATATTTTTCGATGACTAGTTTTACCATTTGTTCCCAAAATATCCCCCGTGAAGCAGCTGAAAGAGTAGTGGATTAAGGCATGTCAGCAGTACTTGCACTAGGAGAAGGGTTTCTAGTTGTTCTGGAGCTAATATTTGATTATTTATGTGTCTTTCTTCTTTACTAGTTTGTGTTGGAAGAGAAGAGATGTTGATGGGTCATGCAGATGGACTGTCAGAACTGAGGTCATCGAAGGATCAGATACTTGCAGAACCTATATCTGAATTAGGCGATGATGAAGGGGAAGATTGTTTGGAACAGATACTGTATTCAGCATCCTTTGAAGAACTTGCAAGCAATAGCATTAAATATGATACAGTCATATGGCTATCTATATCATTACTTCTGGTTTTGGCTTGGGGAGTTGGCCTTATTATGTTGCTTTACCTGCCCATTAGGAGATATGTGCTTCAGAAGGATTTGTCTTCTCGTAGATTATATGTTACACCTACTGAAATAGTTTACAAGGTATATATGAATAATTCTGCATGATCATGAGGTTGTATTATGAGTAATGAAATGAGAAGTGATTTTTTTTGTCCTTCCTTTTCTCCCTTGGTCAAGGTGTCAAGGCCTTCATTTATACCCTTCTGGGGGACTGTAACAATTGAGAGGCGAGTACCTCTTTCTCTGGTGATTGATATTATTATTGAACAAGGTACTGATGCTGGCCTTACCAGATCATTTCCTTGCACCCTATTTTAATATGCTTCGTTTGTTTAAATTATACACCTTCATTGCTGCAAAGAGTTATAAATTGTTCTTTTAACACACGGCTTATAGTCTGGTAGGGTTGGAAGGCTGATATTAATGCTTTTATTGATTCTATATAAATTTTGAAAGCTCAAAGAAGCATTGAGATTATTATTTTTTTCCTGGTTGCTGTGGACTGTATACCACATCAATTGTCCCTTATAAGTTGTGAGATTGGATGTTTTATATCATTCAAATTAAGCAAGGGGCCAATTGTGTTTTAAATGGCCAAAATTTCCTAGCTTTGACTAAATAGATACAGAAAGTAGAATTTTTCTGCTCTGTCTTCCTACATTTTTTTCCCTTGAGCTAGATTGCCTCATTTCTTTTACCAGGTTGCCTGCAGTCTATATATGGAATCCATACTTTTCGAGTTGAAAGTATTGCACGTGGAAAAGCTGCACCTGTAGATGAACTACAGGTTCAAGGAATTTCTGATCCTGATATTTTGAGAAAGGTGAAACAAAATATGTTTTTAAATATGATTCTTTATATTTTTGGTGACTGAGACCTTAATATTCAATATCATTTTTAACATCCATACTGTAGTGGTTCTTTTCCGCATTATAATACTAACAGAGGGGATTTTATGATCTTAAAGTACTGCAATTGATTTGCAGGTTATTGTAACAGAAGCTTCAAAGATTTCACGAGATATAAGTATGAGTGGGAAGCTGATTGCTCCGAGCACAGATGTGGAAAACTTGGGTCGTATGCCAGCAACAACTGAGGGATCAGTTGTTTTGAGATCACCATCAAAAAGTTGGAAGGTAATGATAAAACTTCTGTCATGTGTCCTAACAAAGAGCCACCCATAGTAACTAAAGGGATTGAATAAAATCTGAAAATGTTACAACTTGTAGTTCTAAGAGCCATACAACAATGGCCTGGTCTAGATTGCTGTTTTCACTAGTACAGTAACACTCATGAAGGACATAGGGTTCCACTATTATATTAGATCTTATATTTGTCGTAGATTTAATATTTTTGCATCATTAGTAAATTTGATAGTTACAGTTGATCATCCCAGAGCTCAACTTGCCTGAACTGGTGGGATAGGAAATGAAGCATGCTTATATTCTTTTGCAAATGTTAGAATTAGAGTTTTATAGGTTGAGATGAAGGTGCACAACCAGTTTTAAGAGTTGCTGGAGAAAGCAATCCAAAATGGGATGCTAGAGTTTCTTTTTCCTTGCAACAATGCATCCTACTTTGATTTTTTGGTGATGAGGAGCATTCTTGGCTTCAAACATCTGAATTTTACAGACTTAGCTGTGGTCTATTCTCATTTTAGCAACAAGAATTTTAAATGATGCGTCAAAATGAAAAAAAGAAGGTGGGAAAAAACGAAATCAGCTTTATTGTGGGAATTACAAGGGAAACACATTTTAATTGTTGATGAATTGGGTAAATTTGTTTGGCTGGGTTGGGAGTTTAGAGTATTATGGCCCATGAAAATTGACCCAAAGCGAGACTAACTTTTTTCAGTTGCATGGCAACTGGAGCATAAATCTTCTCTTGATTTGGTTGTTGAGGAGCACTAAAAAGTAGTCACTTGTCTATGGACAAATATACTTTTAAAGAAAGCAATCCACGCTGCAACTACCATGCAGAGTTATACAATTTCAAAATATCGGAGGACAATAGTAAATTCGTGCTATTATTTATTGAATTGCTCTAATCAATGTGTAAAGTTCAGCACAAGGTATAATTGTTCATCAGCTTTTGACAGAAATGAATTATTGTAGCAGTTTTTTTTTTTTTTTTGACATTAGAATGATAGCATCTCCTTTTTTCACAACAACAATCAAGCATTTTCCCACTAGGTGGGGATGGCATGTCCTTCCTTTAAAAGAAATTTTTAAAAAAAAAAAAAAAAGAAGAAGAAGAAAGAAAAATTCCCTGATTTATAGCTCTTCAAGGTCAAGCCATCAACCGACGGCATTGGTGTCAGATACATTGCTTGCATTTTTCTCGTATAAACCTCTATTTTACTCCCATCTGCAGATGGCAGGCTCACCATATACTTCGTCACTAGAGCGCAGAGTGCCCGGAGGATTGCTGCTTAATAAACTTGAAGAAGTCAATCAATCAGTAAAGGTTTGTATCTTCTCTTAATAGAGCATGGATTTTCTTTCAACTTGATGGAAATTGGTTTCTTCTCGTTCTATGGCACTAGACCATGCTTGCATATCTTTGGAAAATTTTCCGTATTCATTGACCATTCAGTGGCTCCAATTCCTAGTATGTTTTTAATCAGTTCTTGTTCTTTCGCTCCCTCACATCACTGGCGCATGGGGTGATTGTTGACAATGATACAACAGAGTAGCAGGCCTAGGAACTCTGCTGTTTATTTTGTTTTTGAATATTTGCATTCATAACTTTAATTTGCCTTCTATATTTATGACCAGAGACTTGAGCTGCTTATTGAGAAGTCACATGCTCCTTCCACCAGCGGCTGAAGTAAGGTACCATAGCTCAGTGCTGCAAGAATTGAATTGAAGTGAGTTTCCAAATTCTTAGTACCTTATTTATAACTAGGGAGATAGGAAATGGTGTTGTAATTATCTTAGTGCCACTGAGTCACTGTTTTGATTGAATGTATAGAATCATGGCTGAGGTGTTGCAAATGGTTAGAATCTCAAGTTGTAATTGGATAATTGCTTTCCCAAAAGTTTCTTCCATTTTTCTTCTTCACCTTTTAATTGTACATTTTCCATATGATATTTGATCAAAATCACCTTAAAACAATTTTGTGCTATTTCCATCTCAATGGACGTTACTTCATTTTTTTACCTCCTGATTATACATTCATCAGAAAAAAGATTGGTGCATTTTCACATCTTATTTTGCACTGACAAACCCAAGAAAGAGAAGGAAACCAGGTTTGAAGTAGTGGGAGCACTTAGGCTTTTTGTGCTGGAGTTGGACTAAAAGGAGAAAGGGTGGATATAAATTAAGACTCCGAATATGATGGCTTAAGGAATGAAGTTGAGGGGGTAGTATTGTGTGGTGAAGGTCTAAGGGTTGCTAATCTCCATCTTAGCACGAGTGTTTGTTCATGATGGAATTCAGCTGAAAACAACCATGACAGGTCTAAAACAGATAAAAACTCAGCCCCTTCACTGGTGATCACAGCCACATAATATAATCTTCTATGGTCGTCAGAATTGCTCAGAGTTTCAGGTTAAGAATAGTGGTTGGTTAAACTTTTCTTAAAGTGGCGATTCCAAGGTTTTAACGTTGATATGACAAGTAAAATTTATTTGAAGTTACGGCCACAAAATATAATTTGAAAATATTTATATTAACTTCTTTTATATTTAAAAGAACTTACCTGTAAAAATTAACGATATAAAAAAGGAGCTCAATAAATTTTAAAACTCGTGATTAATTCATAATTTACATCATTTCTATGACTGTATGGGGGTAATTTAAAAATAATGAAAAATCTTAGTCATCAAAAATATTTTATGATATTATAGAATGTTGATAAAAATCATTAGATCAATAGCTGCATCTCACTTCAGAACAAAGAATGTAGCACTTGGATGAGCGTTTCCATTTATTAAAGAAATAATATTTCATCGTGTGAAAACTGACACATACGGGATATATACAGTAAAAATGAGAAATGACAAATTTGCTATATTTAGGGAGTGGGTTAGTAGACTAATGTATGTTGGCTTAAGGGTGGGATAGTATGTAATTTTATTTTAAAAAACAAAAAAACTTAAATTGCTAATTTCTCATTCATGTTTCTTGGTTTTTTTACTGATATAAAATAAAAAAAATATTATGTACATATACACCGATTTCACATTATTTTCCAAAATATCCTTTTTTTTTTTTTGCAACGTTGATAAATTGATTTAAATTACATTGATTTATCACAGTCAGATTTCGGGTTTAAAAACATGAAAATCGATTTGGGTTATATCGATTATTATACTATTCAAATGAATAGTATAATAATCAATTTGATTTATTTATAATAAAATAAAATTTATAAATTATTTGTTTTATTAATTTAGAATTAGAACAAGATAATTAATAATTTTGGTTAATAAATTTTTATAATGATAATTAATTAAAAAATTGTAAATAATTTTTTTAATTTAATGATTATTAATTTTAATATTTTAGTCTCAATATTATTTTTTATTGAAAAAATTTAGATATTTGAGTTTCTTTGTTTAGGATATATTTGTGCGATATGGACTTTTGGCATGCATGATCGTCCACTTATTAGTGTTTTTGTTAGCGGCGGTGGCATCTTGAGATGCCGTCCCAATCTGAGAGTGCATTATCATACTCTAGAATATTACTTTACAGCAAGGGTTACATACATATTAATAGAGAGCCAGTCAGTTGGAGTATTTTGAAAGTAATGATATACTTAGCTTATGTGGGGAGCTTAGATCCAATTAAGCTCTTATTGGAATGTGGATAATATTATAATCAAATAAGGAAACCTAGGCTATAATAAAAGCACATAAAAATTAATAATACAAATTATATAAAAAATTCATACAAAAATAAAAAAATGGCCAAAACACCTTTAAAAAGCATTTTTTGAGACCATAAATGGTACCAATTGGCTATGCCATTGCCACATTAATGGCCTCATTTGGGGCTTTTCGGAAAGATATAATAATAGCAAATCAGAGCTCGAGTCAAAAGTTATACTCATTTAAATTTTTACCAATCATTTAATCTTCATGTATGTACAATTAGGGCTACATAATTCATGTGTTTAGGGTTTAAGATTTTATACATTAATCAAATTATGCACTTCAATGAATATAGTATTACTTGAATTATGCAATTCTGCGCCCATATCACGTAAATATATTCTAAGTTAATTTAATTATAACTCAAATATCTAAATTTTTTTAATAAAAAATAATATGAAGACTAAAATATTAAAATTAATAATAATTAAATTAAAAAAATTATTTACAATTTTTTAATTAATTATTATTATAAAAATTTATTAACCAAAATTATTAATTATCTTATTCTAATTCTAAATTAATAAAACAAATATTTATAAATTTTATTTTATTATAAATAAATCAAATTGATTATTATACTATTCATTTGAATAGTGCAATAATCAATTTAAGTTAAATCGATTATTTTACTATTCAAATGAATAGTATAATAATCGATTTAACTTAAATTGATTATTGAGCTTAAATCGATTATTGCACTATTCATTTGTATAGTATAATAATCGATGTAACTCAAATCGATTTTCATGTTTTTAAACTCGAACTCTGATAGTAATAAATTGATATAACCTAAATTGATTTATCAACGTCGTAAAAATCATTAGATCAATAGCTGCGTCCCATTTCAGAACTAAGAATATAACACTTGGATGAGTGTTTCCATTTCTTAAAGATAAATAATATTTGATCGTGTGAAAACCCACACATACAGGATATATACAGTAAAAATGAGAAACGACAAATTTGCTATATTTAGGGAGTGGGTTATAATAGACTAATATATGGTGGGTGTAGGGTGGGATAGAATGTGATTTTATCTTAAAAAACAAATATACTTCAATATCTAATTTTTCATTCTCATTTCTCTCACTTAGAGAAGAGAAGTTCATATTTACTGCTACCATCATTCTTCACAGCACACTCAATCCGTCCCCAAACTTCAACCTTGTCTCTTGTTACCACATAAGGCCACCTTGCAGTTACATCAATCCCACTTACACTAGCCACCGCTCACACACACCCATCACCTTATTAGTAACAGCATCCTGACAGTAGAACCTACATGTCATTCATACCAGTGGAGCAACTTCATAAAGCACCACACCATAAGGTAGCCTCCACCAACCACCACCGCACTAGCCTCGACATCCTAGCGGCTATTGTAGTCAACCCAGACCCACCACAACAACATGTTGTTATTCCCTTTCTATTGGGTTAGTTCCTCTTCCTTTCTCTAAGATTATGTTTTATTTATATTTATGTGTTGACTTATTTTTATTTTTTAGTTCAGACTAGATTGATGGAGTTGAGAATGTAGATAATAATTTGGCTGTAAATTATGGTGGTATGATATTTGGGTGTGTTTCTTTCTGTTTTGGGGTTCTTATTTTTTGGGGTGTTTGAGAAATTTGGGTTATAGATTATTTGCTGAGAGTGTGTCCCAAGTTCTTTGGTTAGATATTTGATTCCATACTTGTAATATCTTACCAGGCAAAATACTATGCTTAAGTCATAATATATTACTTGTTAATTTTTTACATGTGGCTGACTAATTAAATTTCACTTCCAATTTAGTGTTAATTACCCATATAGAGTTAACTATTCATTTATTCATTTCTGTTGGCGGTAAAATTAAAAAAATGGATTAACGTTGTAACAGAAAGAAGCTGCGAAATAAACAGAACTACTGAAACTGCATCATACATATGTACATAGATATCTGTGTTCAAAGTTTATGAAAGAAAACTCGTAAATAGTACAGGGTATAGAAAATGAGGCCACTAAAACAAAATAATTCGGCCTGTCTCAATGAAACAAAACCCTATGTGGTCCCCACGAGACATTCCATATGCTATCCAACTATGTACTGCATCCACTAAACCTCTATCTATGGCCCAGATTGCCAAAAGATGGTCACTCTGTACATCTCCTCCTACTGCCTTACATAAGTACTCTAGATGGACTCCGAGGAAAGGAATCCATTCACCATAATGGCGTTAGCTAGAGTTTAGTCCATGCTCGGGACAGAGAACGAGGAAGACAAGCTCGTCACCTCTAACAGATCCTCCTCAGACAATGAGGTAGAGGGGGTCTGCTGTGGTGGTGAAGCTGGTGGAGCCATGGGAGCTGCTGGTGCTGCTGTTGCCGGTGGAGGTGGGAACAAATGTGCCATGTGGATAGGGATAGCAATGTAAGGTGCGGCAAGGTCAAATAGTGGGTGCATAAGTGAAACGACAAAGACTCTATGGAAAAAGAAATAAAAACAGATCTGACAGCTACCAGATATATATATAGAATCTAAAAATGGGTCGAGGTGAATGTGGAGATCGGGGAACTCAATAAAGAGGGTGCCTATTGCTGCGTTTGCCATGATTTGAGAATGATGCGGAAACATATAGTAAGGTGCGAATAAAAATTTCTCAATAGGAATCCTAATTCTATGCACATCTGTCATCGCCGTCATTCCCAGTTGTTTCGATTTGTCTTAATTTTAAATGACAACATAATATTCAACTTAATTTAAATTGTAGAAAATAGAACCCGAAACAAAGCTAAATTTTAAATTAGAGCAATACAAAATATATTTAACAGGCACACTAACGAAGCTGAAACAGTAACCATAGGCAAACAGTAATATAATACAAGGAATATACAGTTAACTATAACCTTGACTTAGAAATTCATAAACAGAGCACATATATGTGAAATGGAAAAATGCATGTAGCCTTTGGAGATTTTCAGCTTATGCAACTTATATTTTCCACTCTTGGTCCCTTGGGAGTCTTTGGCCATATACTCCTGGGTAATAGTCTGCTTTTCAGGACTAAGCTCGTTTCTATATAGGATTGTCTGATTTACTTTCCCCAACTTTTCCACTGATCTATTCCCCTTAAACTTATTCAGGGGTTGGCCCAAGTAATATGGAATCCTTTATATCTTTCATAAATTGCATGCACAACTAACATGTCTTACTTGAACATCATGTGTTCATGCAAGTATAACTCACATAACATATAAATTCCTTGCCGAAATTTCGGTAGCATAACGGATCGAGTTCACTTCCCCATGAATAGTGCCAGAATACCAGTAAAATCATTCAAACATGCAAATCAATATGGAACAGTAATTATATATTCACAATGTCATTCATCAAAGTCAATACAACCATCAATAGAGTTTTCTACTTACTTCATCCTATTCTGCCCGAATTTTGTATAATCCACCTTTAGTCCAATTCAACTCATTTAAACTTGAATTTTGGATATGTCATAGCCCTATATGTCTAGTTTCCAACTCTTTTGGCCCCATCTCATTTTGATTTGTATAACTCAAGTTATTAGTATTTTATCTCGGATTGCCCTATACTTAGCCAGAATTGCACCCTTATAAGTGAAAATTCACTAAAAATAGAAATCTAGGTGATATCATACGAAATTTACATCAAATTAAAGCTAACAGAACAAGCTTTCAAATGAAATAAGTTTCATATCATTTGCACGAGCATATTTTGAGATATAAACCCCATAACTTGACTTTACTGGACTACCCTATTCCAATCCGGTTTGAACTTAAGGTAAATTCATTGATGTGCTGGGAATAATTAGCAAAGAATCTAACTCTGAAATTTTTATGGAATATTCCCTTATATGTTAGCTTTTAAACAACGTTAGTTTCACTCAATTTAGAGTTGTGTAGGGTGAGTTACACCCCTCTCAACTCACACTGCCCAGATGAGAATCCAGGATTCTAGGTCAAACTTTAAAAATTTATAACTAATATTATACTAATCCAATAGCCTTATATTTTATATGTATGTAAAGCTATAAATGTCTAGTTTCATATAAAAATGGATTCATCAAATTTGAACAGCTGTAGGCACAGCTGTACACTCCGCCGTACAAACCATTGAGGGAAAAACCCTAACAGCTTCTTGAATTCTTCTTGAATTCATGTTTTCCTTAAATCAATCTATCCAATCTTCAATTCAAACTCACATATTAAACCAATCTTAATTCTTCATCATCACTCATGATAACTTCAGAATCATGTAAGAAAGTGGGAACAAGGTGGAGTCCTAATCAGCCCAATTCAAAGAAAATAAGAAGCTAGATTGAATTCCTACCTTTCTAAGGTGAAATCTTGTTGGATTGGTGTCATGGATTGAAGAAAATTTTGATGAAGCTTGAAGAGATAATGAAGATGGAGTGAAGATGAGTGTGAATAGAGGAAAAAAGATGAGAAGTCAGCAGCTTATAGTGGTAAAAAATTCAAGGGAGAACAAATGAATTATTTTAAGACTTTTGAAGGAAGTTAGATTGTGATTGGTGGATTTTATCTCACATTCAAACTCAACATGGCTGCCCTCTTTTGGGTTAATTTGTGGTGCCACTTATGAGGAGTGTTGGCTGAATCTTGGCCATCCATCCTAGGGTTCTCACAGTATAATTTCTATTGGTTCGATTCTGATAGTTTAAAATATCGAAATCTTACCGATTTCTTTTAAATCGGTAAGTTGGTTTTAGAAAAATTCTATGAGGCCTTCTATGTTTCTAATCTAATTTCCTAAATTCTAATCCTTCTAAATCACACTTAATTCGATTTAAGTGAATATTAAATCGAATCCTAATTAATCATAATTATTCGATAAAAATCGAACAACTTGTTTAAAAATGGTAAAATTTTTCGGACGTTACATTAGTAACATCAGCTTTTATTTTATTTTATTTTGGATTATTTGCTCCCTTTGTTCATCCTACTAGGAAGCAATCTTCTCAATCCTAGCTGGTTCTACTTCACAAATTTCTGAAACATTTTTTGGACAAAGTAATTTTGCAAACACAATATAACTAAGTTGTTATTTCTTTTATTATCTGTTGAAAATTGATATGAATGGTTTAATTTTTTCTTTCATTTTGTTTTTTCCCACGTTACAAAGAAATAGAATATGTTAGTCCCATACATAGCTTAGTGATACACATTTAGAGCTTTAGCAAGGGTAGTTGTTAGCCTTGAAAGTTGATCGACTTTCTTACTTGTTAAATGAGTTTAAAGTTCAAATTGAACCTACCATAGTATTTTTGTGAAAATTAAGCGACAACTAACACTAAGAGATCAAAACATATCGATGTTGATTGGCACCTTGTTCTTGTCCTAGGTTCTTTGAAATTATAGTGCTTGTCCTCGTATGATGTTAAAGCATACTCATTTCTATGAATAGGTTGTCTAAGTTGGATATCCCTATGTAGTTGCAGTTGCTTGACTTCACAAAATTAGCAATCAATTATATCAATAGACATGTTATTCCTTTGTTTGATTTCTTATTGTTCAAGATAGATTTATCAGTAATTCATTTATTGCATTTTAATTAACTAATCATAATTTTTTAAATGAATTCTTAAAATTTTTACCTATGAAAAAAAAAATCTTGAAATGAAGGTTGCGAAATAATCATGGGTTTTGAATGACCTATTTTGTTTAGAGTTTAATTAAATGGATAGTTTCTTTTGAATATAGTATGCACATATAATTTAACATGCTAACTTTAAACGCTAAATATTTGCAGACATGACTATCATGTATTTAGGTTCAGTTGATAAAGTTTTAGAGCAAAAGAATTGTCTTAACTTGTTCTGTAGCACAAATTCAATTAAGAATCCCAATACTTTTGAAGTTACTAAAACTTGAAAAGTTTAAGATCATTAATCGGTTAACAATATTACGAACTAAAACCACCAACATTTGTGAGAAAGTTATCAACTGAATGTAGGACAATTTGCTGTGAACTTAAATGTTATTCCTAAAAAATTTAAGTTTTTATTGGGTTACCAATAAATTGAACCTATCACTAATATACAAAAGGAAAGTTATTGAGTCAGATTATTAACTTGTGCATATCAACTAGGCATGTTTTTTTTTTTTTCTACAAAAAAAATCTTTATTTAACTAAGTTATTATAATCTTTTTTTCTCAAATACACAAAAAAGACTTAAGTGCTATTTCTGAAAAAAAGATTACCAACGAATTTGAAAATGTTACTAGATCAAACAAATTCATTGGGCCCTAGAGCTCGACTCAAAATGGCTCTTCTAGAAGGAACTTGCCGCATATAAACTCAAACTAAATTAACGCATGAAAATAGCTAACCAATTAAGGGTAGTTACCAAGCATAAAGGAATCCCACGACAATAGAAGGATGTACAACTACCACAGAATAGAGGGGATAGAGAGATAAAGCTTAAAAGGGGACTCAAGGCGAGTCGTAGGTAGACAACTAATCTTTTTTACTCTCACTTGAGTAGAACAAAGTTTTGACTTGAACATCAGAGTCCCTTGAAGGTCCCCCACCAGAGGAGCACTCAGAGCTTAGACCTGTAGCGGACATTGTCGGACGCCCTTGAGAACAAGTCAAAACAGTTACCAACCCACATAGGACACGATGTTACATGCAAATTGACTAAAAGTTATCAGCAATTTTGTACTAGTTACTAACACGTACAGAACATGATTTAATGACTTAGACAAAAAAGCATTAGTTTTCAAATTTGAGTTATGCTACAAATTATATCAGATCTGTCCAGTTGTAGAAACTACCATAAAGCACTCCTATTGCTACAAGGAAGTACAATTACAAAGAAATCTTGGCTCTTTGGCCTAGAATTCAGGACAAGTATAGAGTTTCATGCAATCTTTACTTGACAACATTTCTTTGAATCTTTGCTCCATAGCATAAAATAAAACTCTTATGCAATCTTTACATGACTGCCCCTTGTGGCTAATCCAAAACTGAAGAAGCTCTTCTGTAATCTCATCTTCCACACCATAGAATAAAGCTCTTCTCCAAAAATAAGTTAGTTATGTCTACAAATATTTAGCGTTTAAGTTAGCATATTAAATTATATGTGCATATTATATTCAAAAGAAAATATCCATTTAATTAAACTCTAAACAAAATAGGTCATTCAAAACCCATGGTTATTTAGGAGCCTTCATTTCAAGATTTTTTTTTCATGGGTAAAAATTTTAAGAATTCATTTAAAAAATTGTGATTAGTGAGTTAAAATGCAATAACTTGATTACTGATAAATCTATCTTGAACAAAAGGATATCAAACAAAGGAAAAACATGCCTATTGATATAACTGATTACTAATTTTGTGAAGTCAATCAACTGCAACTACATAGGAATATCTAACTTAGACAACCTGTTCATAGAAATTAGTGTGCTTTAACATCATATGAGGGTAGACACTAATATTTCAAAGAACTAGCCAATAACAAGGTGCCAATCAACATCGATATGTTTCGTTCTCTTAATTTTCACAAAAATACTATAGCAAGTTCAATTTGAACTTTAAACTCATTTAACAGGTAAGGAAGCCAATTAACTTCCTTGACTAGCAACTATACTTGCTAAGGCTCTAAATGTGTATCACTAAGCTATGTATGGGACTAGCATATTCTATTTCTTTGTAACGTGGGAAAAAACAAAATGAGAGAAAAGATTAAACCATTCAGATAAATTTTCAGTAGATAATAAAAGAAATAACAACTTAGTTATATCATGTTTGCAAAATTACTTTGTCCATAAAATGTTTTAGAAATTTGTGTAGTAGAACCAACTAAGATTGAGAAGATTGCTTGCCAATAGAATAAGCGAAGGGAGCAAATAATCCAAAATAAAATAAAATAAAAACCGACTAGAGTATCTAATCAAAGAACTTGGGACACACTCTCAGCAAATAATCTATAACCAAAATTTCTCAAACAACCCAAAAAATAAGAACTCCAAAATAGAAATAAACACACCCAAATATCAGACCACCATAACTCACAATCAAATTATTATCTATATTATCAACTTAATCAATCTAGTTTGAACTAAAAAATAAAAATAAATCAACAATAAACATAAATAAAACCTAATCTCATAAAGAAGGGAAAATGAACTAACCCAATAGAAGGGGAATAACATATTGTTGTGGTGGGTCTGGGCTGACTACAATAGTCGCTGGGATGTTGAGGCCAATGTGATGGTGGCTAGTGGAGGCTACCTTATAGTGCGGTGCACTATTAAGTTGCTCCACTGGTATGAGTGACATGTAGGTTCTACGTCAAGATGCTATTTCTGATGAGGTGGTTGACGTGCATGAGCGGTGGCTAGTGGAAGTTAGATCAACGTAGCTGCAATGTGGCTTTGTGTGGTGAGAAGAGATGGGGTTGAAGTTTGGGGGTGGAGAGTGGATTGAGTGTATTGTGGAGAATGATGGTAACAGTAGATATGAACTCCTCTGAGTGAGAGAAATGGAAATGAGAAATTAAGGATTAAAGTATTTTTGTTTTTTAAAATAAAGTCATGTTGAATTACTATTCCACCGTACACCCACCATATATTAGTCTACTATAACCCACTCCTTAAATACAGCAAATTTGTCATTTCTCATTTTTATTGTATGCATCTTATATGCGTCTTATATCCGTCGATTTTTATACATTCAAATATCATTTCTCTTTATTAAACCATGTGATAAATATAGTTAATTTAAGAGGAAATATTCTTTTTAATCTTAATATTTTAAAATTGATATCAATTTAATTTTAAAATAATTTTTATATTAGTTTAGTCCTATAATGATAATTTGATGAATAATTTGATTTTATTTAAAATTTATTAAAACTAAATTGATATCAAAAGTTAAAGTGATAGGATTAAATTGATATCAAAATTTAAAGTATTAAAATTAAATTGACATTAATTTTTTTTAAAAATTAAATTGATATTAATTTTAAAGTGTTAAAATTAAATTGATACAAAAAAATTTTAGAATCAAATTAATATATATTTAATGTTACATTTATCACATGGTTTAATCAGCTTCTTTCAAATATGCTTTTTGATTTTAATTCTAAGTTCAAATATCCGTGTAGAACACTGTAGTTTTGAGTTTGACTTTTCAAACTATTTGTACAGCTAAAATCAACCGAGAAATTATAGTATCCACACGAAGGAAGAGTGTTTCTTCCACCGCTGTAATTATAGTCTCACAAAATTTTATAATTGTAATTTCATAAAATTTTATATGAAATCATTTATTATACTATTTATAAAATTTTTATGAAAAAAAATAATATAGAGAAAAAATTTTGTGCTACATATACATGGTAGAATTTCTCAAAATCAACCACAACTTTCTGTTGTATGTACTGTGTACGATATTAATTTGTGGTCAGAATTTAATGACGAATCTTTATTAGAGTTTTCTTTACAAACAAGATAGGGCTATTTTTCCAAGGCTTATATCAACATGTTCAGGATTACACGGAAGTTCTGTTTGCTTTCTGCACTTGACTCCATCCTATTCTGTCGCCTCTTTGCAATAAACACACATAAAAATGGCTTGTTTTGCAACCCTTCATGGCCTGCAAGGTTCTCTTCTGAGATCTCAGTTCCTAGTCCAAGATCACCATCACTTCCGTCTCAAGCACCCTTCCACAGCACATCACAGCAAGCCAAATTATGAACTACAACCACATGCCAAGTTCAACATAGTGGAAATCATGGGAGGGAGAGGAATATGCAATGGAGAAAAGGGTCTTCAACAAGAGCTTGAAAGGCAAGTTGAAAGCCAACAACAACCACCACAACCACAACCAGCAACAGCAGCTGGTGGCAAAGAGCAACAAGGAAACTCAGGTGATAGTGTTGCAGTTCCAGAAGATGCTTTTGAGAAAGAAATGATGGGGCTAACTGGGGGGTTTCCTGGGGGTGAGAAAGGGTTGCAAAAATTCATTGAGGAAAACCCACCTCACAAACCAGGAACTGTTCTGACCCTTTCACTTTGAAAAGAAGCCAAAGCAATGGTGAAGAATCCAAATCGTCTATGGAATCATTGTTCCAGTTCTCTTTCTGCAAAGCATGTTTATTTATTTATTTTTTGTTCTGTTTTGTTCTGATATATATCTGTCATTCTGATTTCTGACAATTCAATCTTGGATGTTTGTCATCTTTCCCTTTAATAATTTTTTTCTGAGTCTGAATAATTTTACCTTGTATTTAACTCAATTAACGATTTAATCTATATCAAATTTCAAATTTCAAACCCTGAAAAACGAGTATCTTTAGTTGTTCTTCTCATTGTTTACATGATATGTTCTATTCTTTTCTGGAATCAACTGTTAAATTGTTACCATTTTTGGGAAAAGATTATTCAAGCCCTTCTGTTGCTTATTTCCATTTCTTCCAATTAGAATCAATTTAGCATCACTTGAAATTGGGAACTGAAAATTGTAGATAAGTTTTTTTCCCCCCATCTTAACATTATAGGAAAAATACCAATATGAATTCTAAGATTAAAAATGAGACCAAACATGGATGGTCGTTTTTGATGGTACATAGCCGCATAAAAAGAATGTGCCTTCTTCAGAATATGTGCTTGATGAGAGGCAGCCACGCAGCAAAAAATGCCTTAACATCCTTATTGGACACTGGATTTCTTTCTGGGTAATGAGGGATTTATATATTTATTTTTCCAGTAGTTGTGGTTCCGTGTATCTTGTTCTGAGTATGTGTATGAATGTGATGCGCCACAGGGTCGTTGTCTTGATTTGGAAGTTCAATATGGAATCCAATTTTCATGACACTCTTCAAGTTGGTCACATTCAGTTAATCACTACAAATGTTAACACACGTCCCATGTTTCTTTTCTCTGTTTTGTAGGATTGTCCAAAATGAGGGTTATCCTCTTATCCAGTGCCTTTGGAAAATGTCAGCTCCTTATCAAGGTGGACTCAAATTACAATTATAATTTGTTCAAATATTTTATATCTTAAAATTGATTATATAATATATTATTTTTAAAAATATAATGAATGTCATATATAATTAATTAAATTAAAATCGGATCTATCAAAATTGAACCTTTAAATATTTGTGTTCAATCCTTACTCCTAATCGGATTATGTATGAAGTTAACAATGTTGGGTAGCAAAAACGTAAGAAATACAATAACTACTTTCACATTAGAGGCAATAGCAGAAGAAGGAAACACAACATAAATGAGACAAATGCAAAATTTAATGGGGCTTGATTACTTTCAACCTACATCTATGATCCTTATAAGGAGTTTCGAAATATTTTATTTTTCACAATTTTTGCTAAGTTAAAGTTGAGTCCATCCTTATAAAATATTACATCATATGGACAACTCTTAAAAATTACCCATACAATTTGAACACATCCACTTCTAGAGAATAACTAAATCAAAACATCAAAGACCTTATTTATAGGCCAAACCTCTTACAAGACTTTTAATCCCACTTAATGTCGGACTTTGGCATAAATGCCAACAAATACTCCTCTTAAACCAAAGTTCTACCAAAAGCTAGCTATAATAATTGTCTCCACAATCATCGGTACTACTCACAAAATATACTGCTTGGCCTCTATATTGCAAATAAAACCTTTGACACAAACTCTCTTTACTTGTATTATTGCTTTTTATGGAACACACCACTTGATCTTTATATTGTCAGGAATACTTTAGGGATCCCACACCTGAATTCGACAACTATCGTTCTACCAATACTTGACTCAAACCATTGGCTATGATATCATATGTTGGGCAACAGAAGCATAGAAAATACAATAATAATCCCTCTCACACTATAGGCAACAATGTGAGAAGAAAACACAATATAAAATAAATAAACACAAAATTTAGCATGTTCGATTACTTTCAAATCTCAACCTACATCCACTACTCCTATAAGGAGCTCTAAAATCTTTCATTATTCACAATTTTTGCACAACTAAAGTTGCAAATCATTCTTATAAAATATTGCATCATATAGACAACTCTTAAAAATTATCCATACAACTTGACTGAACCAAAACACCAAAAACCTTATTTATAGACCAAATCTAATCTTTAATACATCTTTATATATATAAACTCATATATTGCCGTATTATTAAAAGAGTCAGACTTTTTTTGTAAATACATAAAAAAAGTCATATAAAAGATAAGATATAATTAAGAGTAAATTACACTCTTGTCCCCTGAGAGATGTCTTTATTACAGACTCCTTCCTTCTATTTTGAAAATATACATTTTTCTCCCCTAAAGGATAAAAATGTACTACACTTTAATCTATTTTAATGTTTTCCATTAATTTTTTGTTTTCTTATATTTGTTATCCTTTTTTCTACCAAAATACCCTTTTATTAATATTTATATATATTGAATTTTTTTTACAAAAAAAAATACATGTGTCCAGAAAAAGTAAAAATTATGTCACTGTTAATAACATAAAGATATTGATATGTGCATATATATAAATTTATTGAAACAAAAATAAAATGCTTATTTTATATTTTTAAAATTATCATTTAAAGATTAAATAATCTTAATAAATATAATATCATTAACATTAACATATCAATTCTCAAGAATTTATAAAGTTGAAATAATTTTAATAATAAAAAATAATATATAATTGAAATAACTATAAATATTAAAAAAATATTAATACTAATTAATAAAATACTTTGTATAATCGATATTTCAGTAAATTTATATATTTTTTAATTTATAAAATATTTTAGATTAAAATGTATGTTTTTAAATCAGAGGAGAGAATTGAATAATAAAAATATCTCTCAAAAGAGGAAAGGATAATTTACTTTATAATTAATTGACAATATAAAATACATTACACAATATATCATAATTAATTTCATTTATATAATCTGACATAATTTATTTAAATAAAATGGAAATAAAAAATGTAAACTATTTTTTTTTTTGGTTGCTTTTTTCCCAACTTACACTATCGAGTGCGAACTGTGGCAGAGAGCAGCATAAGCTCGCGCGGACTCTCACTCTCTCTCTGAACCTCAGGTACACACCTGCATACGACTCTCACTCGATTGTGACCATTTTCCCGAAGGAAACCTAATCGGAAAACACGATGGGAGGAGGTGGAGCAGCAGATCACGGCCATGGAAGCCATGGCGATTTCAGGAACAAGGTTTGGAGCATGACCGGTGGACCTTACTGCCGCCCAAAGCACTGGAGGCGCAACACCGCCATCGCCATGTTCGGCGTCTTCCTCATCTGCATCCCCATCGCCATCAAATCCGCTGAGCTCGAGGTCCGTCCCTTCCTTCCTTTCCTTTTCCTCAATTTGTTTTTTTTTTCTCTGTTTGATGAAATTTCGAAAATTTAGGAGGACTTTTTAGGGTTTGTTAGTTGCTGATGTTATTGATTGTTTGTTGTTGGGGGAATGCGGCAGGTGTTAATGGAATCTGGGTTATCTTATCTGGGATCTTATCTGTTTTTGTTTCCCCCGCCGAAATTAAGATTGCTTTTGGCGAATGTTAATGATGCTTGAGTATTTCAAGATGGGGCTTCCTACCCACTTTGAATTTTAGTGTTTTGAAAACAGGGTATGGCTAAAGTTTTGATTTTTGTCCCCTTTTTTCTGTTTTCTTTTTTTTTTGGGGGGTTCTGAGGATTACCCTGTTGAATTTTTTTTTAATTTTTAATTTTTTGGAGCCTGAGATTTGAAGGTTGTTTATTTTTCATTGTTGGTTAGAATGCTGGAGTGTTGCTCTACATCATGTCTTGAGATGGTTGATTACGTGATTCTTTTCTAGCTTATCTCTGGGAGGAAAACAACTTCCTCTTCGTTCAGTTTTCCTTGCTTTCACCTTGATCAGGCATCTTTATAGTTTATAGACTTTACCTTACTCGTACTGTTGGTTTAATTCCTGCTGTAATGGGCATTGGTTTTTTGTTTTGTCATTGTTGCTTTTTAGTTTCATGTGAAGTTTCTCTACTCCAGCACATTGATTTTTGTCGTTTGACTTTAGATTCTTCTTATGGGATCCTGTGCGATCTTACGAAGTTGGGTTTTTTTTATAGATGAATTAAGTTGTCACAACTCACAAGTGCAACTGGAGGCCCTACAATAAATTTCGCCTTCTATTGAATTCAAATGGTGTTAACTGTTTTCTGCTTTCTCCAATCCAATGCTGTTTGATTTTGTTGGTTATGTTACCGGGTTGTCACAATTAAAGAGAAAATAGTTATTACTTTAAATTTCAAAATGTTATGGATGGGTTTGACTATCCTTTTCTAATTGATACTGAAGATTGAGGAATTTAACTTCCTCTTTTGGGAAGATTTTGACAAGCCTTGAATGAAGGAGCAAGTTTGTTTTTTTAATTAATATAGTTTCCTAGATGGGGCATAAAAAATTTTCCTATCGGTAAATGGATAGGTCAAAAGGACATAATTCCATAATATCTCAGTCAATGTTATGTATTCTGCATCCTTCTCCCCCTCTTTTTCCAAAAGAAGGAGAAAACTTAGGCCCTTAGTCCTATGTGATATGTGTGATTACGGAGTGTAAATCTGTTATAAGTAGTGCAGGTTGAAACAATTGGAGTGCAATAAGGTTACCCTGATCAGGGATAGCGTGTCTCAATTTTACTCTAAAATGTGTGGTAAGTTACTGGCTGAAATCTGAACCTCTAGGTGGAATTAACACATATATGAATTACAAGTGGCGAGGGTAAAAGTTATATTTAATTGGCACTTGGCTGTGCATTGTCTGTACTTTCCCCTGTTGATGCCTCTTGGACATGAGATACTTATTTTCCAGTAGAAAGAATTAGCCTTGTATATGTAATCTTCCTTAATAAAATTATTGGAGATATGACTAACTTAATAGCTTGAAACATGTCCCTTTGGTGCCTCTGGGACATCAGATGCTTATTCCCCACTAGAAAGCATGAGCCTTGTATATGTAATCTCTTACTCTAAATTATCAGGGATTTAAATCATGCTTAATAGCTTGTTAACGTGGAACATATTCTTTTTCATTCATCTAGATTTTATTCTCTCTGGCTTCTAGATTTCCATGCGTGTAAAATGGAATATTGGTTTTTGGTTTTTGCAGCAATCCTTGGTTTACTTTGAAAATCCTGAATAGGTGGATGAGTTGAACTTCTTTTTCAAAAGTAGTGGAAGTAGCTGGTTCAACTCTTTCAAGTTGATGTTATCCTTTTTAGTTTTTAAATGGCAGAATGCATACCACAATGTTTTGTTGGTTGAAGTTTTATTATGTTCACAAGTAGTACTTTTATCATGATTTGGATCTATTGGCTAAGAAGATTTGTTTTTGATATTTCAGCAACGACCACTTCACCCTGTTCGTCCAATCCCTTCCCAACTCTGGTGCAAGAACTTTGGAACTAAAGACTATAAAGACTATGAATAATCCTGGATCAACAATTGCATCACTGCTGTGGGTGTTCACAACTTGTCAAACAGAATTTCTTTGTTAAATGCTGAAAATATGAACAGCTTGAAAGAGTTACTGCTGTCAATGTTGTGTAAGGCTTGGATCATGTAATGGACATCCTTTTATTTTTGGGTACATTTAATGGACATCCATTTTAATACTCATGAAACTAACAATAAGTTGCTCATGTTGGATACTTTAATTGAGAGCATGTTCAAACTTGTATTACTAGTATTGGTAATTGATACTTTTAAGTTTTATAGATTTTCTCTATACCTTTTGTTTTTCGGCCAACAATTTTCTTCTATACTTCGCAGTTGAGTTTCTCACAAATTGTAGCATATAAATTCTCCATTTAAATGCTGTAAAGAAACATTACAGTTTTATGTTTAGATGAATGCCATAATTTAAATTATTTCAACCAGGACTGTCGATATTTTAAAAACATAATTATTCATCTAAACCATAAAATGATAGTCTTATGTTTTGATGCAGCATATAATTTTAATTTCTAGCACAGTTAGTCTTTAGATAGCATGCATGTTGTGTGGTTACAATATGTGGGAAAGAATAGGCATGTGAATTAAATCCTGCTGTTGATAGTAATGATAGTTACTAGAGTCAAATGATTTGAGGCTTGCATTCTAAGCTGTAGATGGATCGAAATAGAACTACATTGCAATAATGCATCCCTGGTTCACATTCTTTGACTTCGAAACCTACTCCCTCGAGTTGCAAAAACATGCCTTAGTACTGTAATCTATCCAACACGGGTGTGGGTATAAGTTTCTAAAATTTGAAGAGAAATCTTCTCAAATTTTGAAACTACAAGCCAAGGCACCTAAGTATTCTTAACATAATTATTCCGAGGCCTAGCACTCGACTGCTTGTGCAGCATGATTGACACCATCAGTGTCCAAATTAATCAAATAATTTAGGGACAATGCATTAGACTTCATAATCGCCTTTCTAACAATAATTTTGAACCTATAAGCCTGCAAGGCGATTAAGCCTGTCTGGTAATTTTTAGACTTAATCACCTCTCTAATGCATTAGCTAATTTACGCATTGGAGTGTCGTTATAGATTACAATATCCCATTCTTATCAACTGAAGTGATATTTTAGGGCATTGGGACACTAGGAAGCTCTACCACCACTTATCTTATACAGGACAATAAGGAATAGATTCCTACACAAACTATATGAGGTATGTACATAATTTTAGTCATTTAAAAAAATTTAACAATGAGGCAATGGTGTTATCTAATGGTTATGAGAAGTGTATAAGTTTATGCAACCATAGTCAATCAAACATATAACTTTGCTAGCACTGCACATTAAAAAAGAAAAAAAAAATTTGCTAGCACTGTTCATAAGCGCGCACAGGTTTTGCTTTATGCTAGAAGAAAAGAACGGGATGTTTGAGCTGGTGGTAACGCCAATTTGCCCACTGATCGAATGAGCGGAAAGTTCTAAAAGAATAGAATATGCTGATTTGGTTCTTAATTTAACAAGGATCAAACTATCTCTTAATTTTACAAGGATCAAACTATCTCCATCCATTGCACTAAATGGAATCAAATTCTTTGGTGTAAGTTGAATGTCATTTGTCATTCTGCTCCCAGTTCCCTAACAATGAAAAGAGAGAATTCGGTTTTATTCTATGAGCTAGTTTTAGGGTTCATTTATTTTAACTTTTAGAAAAAGTGATTAAAAGTTAAAAATTGATTTTTTAAAAAAAAAACTATTCTTTTTAACTTTTACAAAAAAGTTGAAAACAATTTTTTTTGAAAATCTAATTATTTTTAAAAAATTATCTAAATATATGAAAAATAATTTTTTGAGTAAAAAAAGTGATTCCTTGGTTGAAAAAAAAATCATAAACAAATTAATCACTTGGAATCGAATATGTCGAGTGTATTCCGCTAGCAAATTATTTGTGCTGTCTGTGGTTTAAAGCAATCCAGGGTTTGCACGAGTTTTATGTCACAGGTTCCAGGATAAGGCTGGTTTGCTTACTTTGTTGGCCATCCAATGTGGAGTATGGCATATTCTTAACTTCATTGCTTCAAAACTAAACAACGTTTCAATCTCTAGTTAGATTAATTAGTTTGACACTTATTTATTTTAAACAAAACTTTAAATTAGAATATTATAAATAAAAAAATTAATATTAAGATATTTTTATTTTATAATAGACTGACCTAATTTAAAACAAATTAGTTGAGGTCCAATAATTTTATATACCGATTTTTTTTTTCTTTTTTCTTTTAAAAAGAAAACAATTAAACAAGACAGAATATTTAGTCTGTTGAGGTTAGCAAAAAGGAAAGATTTCAAGGCAAAAAAGTGTAGTTTTTGTTTTGGCCACAAATACGAGAAAGATTATCGAGAAGGATTTAGACACGAATTTGTATGAAACAAATTCATAAAACGAATTATAAATTGGGCTTTATCTAAAACTAAACAAAGCAAAAATTTTAGACGAAGCTAGCAAATATCGGATTGTAGTTATTCTTTCCACAGTCAATGCAAATGACAGGTTATTAATATTCTGTTCGCCACATTGAAGCGTATCTATCAATACGCTTCAAATATATGAAATTTAGAAGATGATGAAATTTAGACGCATTGTAATTAATGAATGTCTATTAATGAACGAAGGATACCAACAAAAAAAATATATCCAAAAGTCCAAAATGTTTGAAAGATGCAATTCAAATTGGTTGAACCATAACTCGGAATTCAAATGTATGCAATTGCAGCCATCAATGAGCAATTGCTCCATTACTCAAACAAGAGAGTTGCTAGGTTACTGCAGGTATATATTATAGATGTCTTATTATGGTAGCTATTAAATATATAAATACGCTATTAAATATTTATTAATAAATTCACCTAAAAAATATTTATCAAGAAATAATATTTATTTTAATATAATAAAAAATTAATAAATAAAATTATTTTTAATATACTACCAATATAAAAATTTAATTTATGATATTGCTATATTATTAATTAATTTGACAAATCAAATATTCATTAATATAATTAAACTATTCTGTCTTATTCTTATATAGTGTATTGTTATGATATATTATAAAACTGAAAAAAAAAACTAAAAATAGAATTAAAATAAAAGAAATAGAATAAAATCAATTAAGAGTAGAATCAAAACAAAATATCCGTAAATCGAAGTAAAATAAGAATAGAATAATTTCAATATTGAATATGAGTAATATATTTATATTATAATTATATTAAATAATATGTCAATATATTTTCACATATAAATCTAAATAAATTATAATAAGTATTTTATTAAATACAATAAACTATATAAAAAAAAATGCTAGATACGAGAATATTGGCATCAGTCAAAACATCTTTTATTTTTTATTTTTCTCTAATATGTCTATTGAGTGAGGGTTGGTCACTATCTTATTTTATTCCAACGCTGACGTCTCTCTCCATAGTCCCTGCCCAGATCTCGCCGGGCAGCTTCCCTCGTACTCACTAAACCTTCTCTCCACCCTGCCCGAATCTGCCTCGGGCAGCACCTGCACTCCGCGACTCGGTTCTTCAAACTGTTTACCTTTACGAGCAAAACACAACAAAACACAGAAAAAGCGAGAGAGAGAAAGGAAAGTTAACACCTATAAATACCACACACCAAGCTCATTACAACTACCTCATTTGTCCTGGAAAATCCTAAACATTTTCTCGGGAGAATGTGCTTCGCTCAGCTCACGAAACCGCACTAGCAGCAACACGCACTATTGGATCAAAAACAAAAACCTTCGTTTTTTAGCTCAACTTAGCTCAGTAGGTGGTGCAGTTCGAGCTGTTTCCGCGCTGTTTCGATTCGGAATGTGGAAGCTTGCGCGACTCGCGGTGTCAAGTTTGGCCCGATCGCGGAGGTTTTCGACGGCGATTCCCGGTCCGTGCATGGTTCACAAGCGCGGTGCTGATATCCTCCACGATCCCTGGTTCAACAAGGTCTTTTCGCTTCTATCTTCAGCTTCACTTGCAATCTATCGTAGATTTTTTTTTCTTTTTTCTTATTCGAGTTCGCAAACTCTGTTTTTTGTTTTTCAGCCTTGAATTTTGAGGATGTATTTTTTTTTTTTTTTTGTGTGACGAAGATTATTATTATTATGTGTTTTGTTGAGTTTTCAATTATTTTCGTTAATTTGACAGAAAGGAAGTAACTTTTTAAGCTGAAAAGATTGTTAAAAGAATGAGTTTTTCATATGGTGTAACTTTTATTTTTGTTAAATATGAAACTGTTTCTATTAAATTTTGTGTTCTCACCCTTTTGGGGGGCATAAACTTAATACAACTTTCTTCTTCTTTTTTTTTTAATTAAAAGAAAAAAAAGAAAATAATGAGATCCAATCCTAATTGAGTTTTTCATAGAAAACTGGTTCTGAATCCTAGAATGAAGTGAAGACACCGGTGCTGATATCATTTTTGGGTGTCGTTGCTGTTTACTTGATATCTCAAATTTTTTGGCTGACTTTGTGATCACTGCAACATGAAATTGCTAGGGAATTTAATATTTTACTCGTGTGACGTGCATATGAGGGTAGAAGCTAACGCTAATTAAAGTTGATTCAATGGAGCAAATTCGTTAAAGTCACCTACTTATTGATATTGTCATTTTTCGTGGCATGTGTTTGAAGTTTGGTTAAATGCTGAATGTGGATTCATTACGAAATGGTGCTTAATGAGATAAATGTTTTTTTCTGGCTGGCTTAAAAAATCAAAGCTTCTCATGGCTGTTTTTTTATCTTTGTTTTGGATCCTAAAACTCTTTTTATTTTTTGATTCTCAAAAATGCAGGATACTGGGTTTCCTTTGACTGAAAGGGATCGACTGGGGCTTCGGGGCCTCCTTCCTCCTCGTGTCATATCATTTGAGCACCAATATGATCGTTTTAGTAAGTTTGAGACCTAATCTTTTGATATGATACCTTTCAGGGTGGTTGAGTTTCACTCTCAGTAATTTTTGCCTATCTTCTCAGAACTATTTTATGTACAGTGCTAAAATATTTGCGTTCATGTTGGTTTCCCATCTGTAATTTCTTCTTCAGTTATATTTGATAGGTGAATATATTGCCCTTTTTGTTTTCAGTGAATTCATATAGGTCCTTGGAGAAGAATACCCGGGGCCAATCAGATAAAGTTGTTTCCTTAGCCAAATGGAGGATCTTAAATAGACTGCATGACAGGAATGAGACTCTGTACTACAGAGTGAGTTTGATGATGAAATTGGCTTGCTAATATGAGAGTATAATAAAATTTCTTATTATCTGATTCTTATTTATTACCTTGTTCTCTTCAGGTTCTTATTGATAATATTAAAGAGTTTGCTCCAATAATCTATACTCCTACAGTTGGATTAGTGTGTCAAAATTATTCAGGGTTGTATAGACGCCCACGTGGAATGTATTTTTGTGCCAAAGATAAAGGAGAGATGATGTCAATGATCTATAACTGGCCAGCAGATCAGGTATTGAATCAATCTTGGTAAATGCTGTGTCCCTTTTCTTTTCATTGATGATTGAAAAATAGAAATGACTTTTTTCCATTCATTCTTTTCTTATAATATCTACACAGTATTGTTCAAGATTGTGAGTCTTAATACCTAGTAGTTAGAACTATTGAAATTTAATGAATTCTTCACTTGAAATCTGTAATTTTGTTCTTGAATTTGGTAAATTGTGCACTCCCTGAGAGATAAACTTGAATTCAACTGACCTGGATGTCATATTTTTGTTATGAATTATTTTATATAAAATTTTTCTTATGTCAAAATTCATAATAGTTTTAAGGGAACCAAAGAAGTACAAGCACATAGATTTCAATGTAGCGCTTTTTTTTTTTGGGGGGGGGGGGGGGGATGGGGGGTTGTTCCTGCTTATATAGATCCATTTAATTTCTCCCAAGATCTTTCATTTCATTAGTTCCTTGAGGAATTTTCTTGCACATGAATGTTGCTATAATTTCTTTTGTATTCTTTTGAATTTTCACAAACATACCATGTTAAAGTGAGGTTTGTGTAGGTATTATGTTTATAAAACAGACTTACAGACAGGAGGTATATGAAAAATTAGGAAATCTAGGAGAGGTTGGAGTATTTTACTCTTATTTCTTTATTAAGAAGAAATTCTTTTATCTTTCGAATTATCTACCATGCATAAAATTGATACTCAGTTCTAAGTTTTTATAGAACATTTCAATGATTTAGGTTTTTAGCTTTGTTTATGGTTACTCCATTTCTATTCACTTTACCAGCACGTCCTGGTTATTTGGTTCAGTTCAATTAGTATGTGATGTCTTCCTCGCCATAAGCTAGGAGCTTTTTGGTTCATTAAGTTGCAAACTTTTTCCCGGTTTCCTTTGTTCTTTTATCGTTGTTGGTTTTAATGATTTTGTTCGCCTATTTCAGGTAGACATGATCGTCTTGACAGATGGTAGTCGTATTCTTGGCTTAGGTGACCTTGGAGTTCAAGGCATTGGAATACCGATAGGAAAACTCGATATGTATGTTGCTGCTGCTGGCATCAACCCACAAAGAGTATGTCTTCCTTCTTAATCTCTCTCTTTGTCTATCTAAACTTGTCTATTCTGTGTGTTTGCTGGCATGTTTGGTGAACTTTAACTTGTTCAGTGTTATGTTAATTAATAAATGAGCTGACAATGTATTCGTAAGATTTTGACTGTTATAACTAGCTTTCAATAATATTTTACATTTTAATTTCATTTTATTTTTTAACTGTGACTTGATAAAACAGCCGTAACTCTGGTTTAACTTGTAGTGTATGTTGTTTTTTCCAACTGTGGCAGATACTTCCAGTTATGTTAGATGTTGGCACAAACAATCAAAAGCTACTTGAAGATCCCCTTTGTAAGTAAAACTCAATTCTGTTAGATGTTTTGTTTGCTTATCTCTTCAGTTGTCTTTGTCTTGGTTTTTCATTTTCCTGGGGACATGCATGTTTTTCAGCATTCAAGATTATGTGGCATTTCAGTAATATAACCCTGTAGTTAATAGCTCTTCCACTTTTGTTGGTTTAGTATATCTGACTAACTCCTTCTCCACAGTTTTTGAAGTGTTGGAGTAGGATTCTTCAATTATTTTTGACATTCTTGTTTCCTTGATCATGCAGAAAACTAACATGATAATTTATCCTGATTGACATCATGAAATTACCGTATTCTGACATGATTTTCATGTGACAGATTTGGGTGTTAGACAACCTAGGTTGGAAGGTGAAGAGTATCTATCGATTGTGGATGAATTCATGGAAGCTGTCTATGCTCGATGGCCAAAGGCTGTTGTGCAGGTTTTTTTTTTTTTTTTTTGGTTTTTTCCCCCTATTCTAGAACATATTGCTCTCACTGTTCAGTTTAGATTTTATTATTTCAGTAACTGGATGATTGGCTAATTTGATCAGTTTGAGGATTTCCAAATGAAGTGGGCTTTTGAAACCTTGGAGCGATATTGCAAAAGGTTTTGCATGTTTAATGATGATATACAGGTGAGAATGTGATGCTATATTTTATATGTGCCTACAATCTTTAAGGTAATAAGTAATATGCTGTGTTCTTAAAGTAACTAATTAAACTTCAATTTTCTTCGTGTCCATTATCCAATAGGGCACAGCTGGTGTTGCACTTGCTGGATTATTGGGAACTGTAAGAGCCCAAGGTCGACAATTGTCTGATTTTGTAAACCAAAAGATAGTTGTGGTTGGAGCTGGGAGGTACTTGCGAGACTGATTTTGATGTAATCCTTATTGGTGTTTACTTTGTTTTACTGTTATCAAACTCCACATTATTGCTACTTTATGCCTTAACTTGGCTTCCAAAATACTGTCCAGTTCTGCCTTACATGATGTTTTCTTTCGTGACTTTCAGTGCAGGGCTTGGTGTTCTTAAGATGGTGGTCCAGGCAGTTTCGAGGATGTCGGGGTGCAGTGATGCAGCTGCCAAAAGTCAATTTTTCTTAATTGATAAGAATGTATGCTTCCAATGTCTTTACTTCCATCATTATTAGTTCTTTAAATTGAAGCACTCAAACTACAATCATACTCACCATAATATATGGTCCAGTTCGCTTGTGGTTTTGGCTCAACTTTCTGTAATCCAAATATTAGTATTTTCTATCATCCAAGTACTTGTGTGTGTATAATATATACATATATGTTCTTTGATGTTCTTTATGGATTCTGTTATCTCATCATATGAATGTGATTCGATTGTTAATCTGATTCATTATATAAGTCTGTTGTTAATGACATGATGCCTGAATGCAGGGTCTTGTCACAACAGAAAGGAGCAATCTAGATCCAGCTGCAGTTCCATTTGCTAAAAGTCCAAGAAACATAGAAGGACTTACAGAGGGTGCTAGTATAATTGAAGTGGTAAATGCTACTGAATTCATGAGGAAAACTCTGTTGGCTCTAGTCTGCTTTTTATGTTTATGATGTTGTAAACAATTAGTTTCCTATAAACGGGTTAAACCACTTCACTTACATGATGCTAATTTTGAAGATGATTATGGATACCTATTGATGTCCAGATTTTAATTGTTGAACGTATTATTTTAGGTTAAGAAGGTTAAGCCACATGTGCTCCTTGGATTGTCTGGGGTTGGTGGTGTTTTCAATGAGGAGGTAATTACCTATTATAATACCGTCTCTTATTCTTCAGTAACGTATATTCAATAATTAAATGCAATAGACATGTTTGAAAATGTCTTGTTTTAACAGCTTTGGGTTCTGAATTCTGCACTTTACTGTAATTGAGTTCTTAATTTTAATGGTTGAGATTCAACTCAGGTGCTTAAGGCAATGAGAGAATCTGTTTCAACAAAACCTGCTATCTTTGCCATGTCTAATCCCACAATGAATGGTTTGTTTGCACAAGGCTCATTAAGCACTCACAATTGCTTAATAATGTCCTCGATTTTCATTTTAACCCTTTTTTTTTTTTTGGGTTGTTGTTGGTTATGATTGGGACAGCTGAGTGCACTGCTATCGATGCTTTTAATCATGCTGGAGAAAATATAGTGTTTGCTAGTGGAAGCCCTTTTGAAAATGTAAAACTTGGTGAGTACCTCTTCATACTATGATTCATTGGTCCTGAACTATAGAGTTTCTTGTCCAGTTCAGATTCTCCTCAGCTTTGGAGGCTTTATAAGATTGAATATTATTGGTAAATAGTTTAATTGATCTCTTCAATTGCGTACAGGTAATGGAAAAGTTGGCCATGTAAATCAAGCCAACAACATGTACCTGTTCCCTGGGTAGGGTGTGCCTCTGTAGCTTAAACTTTTTCGTGAATCATGTCTCTCGGTGGAAACATTGGTGTCATTTGTATTGGAACCTTTCATTTCAGGATTGGTTTGGGAACACTTCTGTCAGGTGCTCGTCATATAACGGATGGAATGTTGCAGGCAGCAGCTGAATGGTATGTTCATATTAATCTGGATGCTTGCTTCTTTCGTTCTACCAAAAGCCATTAGACCTGGCACCTATGGGAGTTTAGAAAATTATCTTCTTTGATATATGTAGGGCTGCTCTGGCTGTAGGCATAACAATTGAGATGATTGAGCTTGTCTTATATGTTGTCTAATTAATCGATTTGTCTGTATCCCATATCCTTTAGTTGAAATATTTTCTTTATATGTCTTAATGTTTGGGCAATTATTTTTCTAGCCCACTAATGCATGTGCACAATATGGTGAGAACTGAGAACTTTGATGTTAAAGTTGTAAGATAACTCCATTCATGGTAGTTAGGGCCGTCAAAATGGGCCAAAGCCATTGGGTCAATCCGTTTACTCGCCAAAAATAGGTGAGCTAAGTTTAAAAAATTACAATCTGTTTAAATTAGTCCATTTATAGTCCGACCTGTTTAACCTACGGGTTAAGCGAAATTTCAAGACGCGTAAACACGCCACTGCTTACTCCGCATTTCTTTTTTTTTTTAAGGGAAACGGGTATAAATTTAGGAGATAAAAACATGATTTAGTAATCAAATTTAGGACATTCTTATTTTTTTTAATAAGAAATAAGAATTTTTGCCCTCTTTTTTTAATCTAAATTAATTTTTTAAAACTTGAGAAGTTATTTAAAAAAAAAGGGTTAAATGGGTCGGGCTACAAAAATATGAGCTGTGGGGCCGGCCTGTTTGACGTAGTCCTTTGCACTTGGCATCATAAGCACTATGCTATTTTTTATCTTCAGCACACAAGTTATATGGTGAAAAGCCTTTTTTAACTTTTTCTTCTCATTACATTGTATCTGCCATTTCAGTTTTCCCTGTGATGGGATGCCACTTGCCTTTTTTAATGAATTACTAACATGCTGTCATCCTCGCAGCCTTGCTTCATACATGACTGAGGAAGATATCCATAAAGGAATCTTGTATCCATCAATTGATTGGTAACGTTCCCTTTTTTCCCTTGTCGTCATTTGATTTTCATTTTCTGATGGTCTCCTTTTTCCCCAGCACCCTTCCAAGCCACTATGAGAAATAAAGTTAACTTTGTTCAGACACACAAAAACTGGCTCTCCGAATGTATCTAGGATTTGGATCTGCAGTTTGTAGCTAAATATAACAATATAGTTTTTCTGGGTAGTTGGTTTTGCGTTGGGAGCCTGATAAATTGTGCTCAATAGTCGGTATTATAGCCTTCTCTGATTAATACTACATTCCATGCTGCAGCATAAGAAACGTTACAGCAGAGGTTGGGGCTGCTGTTCTACGAGCAGCAGTTGCAGAAGGGCTGGCTGAAGGACATGGCGATGTGGGGACCAAAGAGCTTTCGCACATGTCAAAAGTATGGAAAATCTCAGATTAATCACTCATGACATATACAAATTCTGTTTTAGTAGAATGCCATAGATTGCATGCTATACCAGGGTAGAGTGAACTGTCCAAGATAAATGTAGTTCCAGCTGGCATATCTTAAAGTTGCAAAATTGACTTGATCCCATATTTCCCAGTTTTTCCCTATTGGGAGGATATTTTTTAACATGTCAATGCCACCTACCTTCATTTCACTTATATTGTGCCGCTGCTAACTCATTGATGTTTCACTGATTGCAGGAGGATACAGTGGGGTATGTCAGAGGCAATATGTGGTTCCCTGAGTATTGCCCCCTTGTTCATGAAAAGTAAACACTTGACAGTTTGTGAAGACCTTGCGCTGCTCACACAACTCAGAGTGCTGCAGTAAAGCCTTTTTCCATTTTTTTTGTTTCTAATCTTAGCAATTCATAACTTGGAAGGTATTTAGTGTTGAAGGTTTAGGGTTGGAAGAGATGTTTCCATTTGTTGCAGCGGTGAATTGTCAGTGTGATGGCTTCAGATTTAACATTTCTTGCCTTGTCCGTTTAGAAGCTACATAAATATTATAGGCAATTATCAAGTTCTATTTATCTCTAATGTTGATATGCATTGGAGAGTGGATGCTTTCCTTATTAACACTGATTAGTGTTTATACCCGTGAATTGCACGGGTTTTTCATATTATTATTTGCTTTAAAAAAATATTTTTTTCTCAAAAACTAATGGAAATTGCTTGATATAAATAATTTTATGAAACAATAGTTGGTTCAAGTGATTGTTTACCGAACAAAAAAAGAAAAAAACCTCAAAAAGAAAAGAAAAAGTTGGTTTTAAGTAATTCAGGACTTATTTCTTTTAAATAAAATTTTAGGTTTGAATGTTATAAATGAAAAAAATTAGAACAATAAGAACTTTATTTTCATATTGGGTAAATTTGACTTAAATTAGATTAGTTGGGATTAAGTAGATTTTGATTATTAGTAGTTTAATAATTAAAAAAAGAGTTTAATTTAGATGCACTGACAATATAAATTTTTTTTATATGGTTATTTAATTAAAATTTTTCATTTGTATAATCATTTAAATAGTGGGTGTTTATATCAAAAAATTTTGTTAATGTGGCAATTTATGATTGGATATCTACGTAAAAAAATTTTACATTGATCGTGCATTCATTTCAATTAAATCCTTAAAAAAAAATGAGGAATAGTTGAATGATTTAATTTTGTAAGCATAATTTATTATGGATATTATTTTGGATGAAGTCGCACATTCAAAATAAACAATACAGTGATTCTCTACTTTAAGTCATGAAGCAAGCACTGCAAATTACAAAGATATCTTCTTGTTAATTGCTCCTGACATCTCAGTGTTTGATTAAGAGTATTTTTGTTCAAACAGCAAATATTTCCAAGCAGACCTTGTTAAAAGTATTTTCAATTATGTTAGCTCAATCAATTCTAGGAGTATTTTTGTTCAAACTTATGAATAGTAACTAACACACTAAATTTATTCAAATTTTCACTGGAAACATGGGTGCTGAAATGCTACCTTAGGTATTTCTCTTTTTTGTTTTTTGGGTGCTGCTACCTTGGTTTTCATTTCTTTTTTTGGTCGAAACCTTAGTTTTCATTATAACGTAATTTTGCGGATGTTATAGACCAACGTGGAATCAAACCCAAAAGTTGTGGACCGAAAAGTCTAGTTGATAATTATTTTATCGAACTCTCGTATAAAGCAAATTGAGATAGAAAGCAAGGTGTGCATCTTACATAACTGATTGGTTCTTAAAAGCAATTTTGTCTGCTGTCTAAACATTCGTATGTGAGAATGGTTTGTTCCTTTTCTTTTTTTTTTGTGGTGGTGAATAATGGTTTGTTCCTAACACGTCTTTTAATATGAAATCAGTTGGGTTTAAAGTACACAAAAAAAAAAGTAAAAACTAAACTTCTAATTACTTGAGATGTAAAAATAATTGATACTATATTGAGAAATATTCCAATCTAAGGTAACAAGTATTGACCAACAATATTATTTGAGACACATCATTACAGTTGTGCATAAAAAACTATTATTAAAAAGTTATGGCTAAATTTTAACATAGGTTTAAACATACATTAAAGTTAAATTTTATCAAAGCATAATTGGTTCAAATAATTTGATACTTATTTTCTTTAAGTAAAATTTCGAAGTCAAGTCTTGTAGATAGAAAAAATTAAGGTTGAAGAAGCTTTACTCTATAATAGATTGACCTAGCTTGAGGTAAATAAATTACAGATCAATAAATTTCAAATATTGATGGCTTAGGCCAAAAAAAGAAAAAAAAGCTAAATTTTGTACATCGTCATAAACACAGTAAAAATAGAAGGGAAAGCATATCACTTTTGAGCTCCCTTACATTTATACATAAAAGATTTTGAATGACTAATATTATATAAAAAATTGGCAGTTGACTAGATTTTTCAATTTAGTATTTAAATATAATGTTAAACAAAATATTTAAAAAGAATTTTAATGTTAATGATGCTATTGATATATTAAGTAGTAATAATTGTCAAAAGTTGCATCTAGAATAAAGGTCAACAAAAGGCATCAAAATCAATAACAATGGTGGAATAGGAATAATTAAAAAATTTAAATACTCATTAAATGAGGCATTAGACATATATTAAAGTTGCATTATGTGTATTATTTAAAACACTGTCCAATCGGGGGTAAAACATAACCCTACGATTACAAAAGACTCTATTAACTTTTTTTTATTCTAAAAAAAAATCTTTAATGAGCAATATTTTATAAGAAATTGACATTTGACTTGTAATTAAAATACATTGATTTGTTTGAGATCTTTCAATCTAGTATAATTTTTTTCTTTTTAAGTTTATCGAGGATATCCCCCTCTTTATTATTAAGGAAGGAGACAAATCTCAAATCTCTTTCAAACATAGTTAGGCTTACTCTCCTAATTACATTCTCTCCACGAATCGAACTGGGGTCTTTTTTGGAATTGTAATGTGTCTCTACCATTATGCCAACACTCTTTTTAGTTTCAATCTAATATTTAAATTTAAATATAGTGATAAATAAAATACTTAAAAATTTAATATTACTAATATTATAGACAATTCAAATAATAATGATGGTCAAAAGTAACATTGAAAATTGAGGTCAACAAAAGATATTAAAGGCAATAATCATGGTGTAATACGAATAGGAATTATTAAAAGTTTAATGACTCATTAAGTGAGAAATTAAACCTATATTAAAACTCATCATCCAATCGAAACCCATATTGAAGCCAAATTATGTGCATTGTTTAAAACATCCTCAAAATAGATAAGAAAGCACTCCCTCTATTTTAAAATATTTTGGTCATTTACACATGTATTAAGAAAATCAAAATCAAGAGTTAATTATAGAATGACATTACAAAACTATCCTTATTTAATGTTTAACATTCTTTTGTATTTTTGTATTAATATCACATATTGGAAATGGTATAATTGAAAACTTTATAACAAATTTTTTTATAGAAATATGAGAATGACAAGTAAAAAAAAAAATAATTTAATGAATTAAATTTTTCATAAAACATATTAAATTTATATTTTCACACAAACGTGTGTGTATATATAATGTAATGAATTGATTCTCTTACTCTTAAAGATAGTTTTGAAATTGAATTAAGTTTATTACTTTACACAACTTTTTTTTAAGCATAATAGTATTTTTATACTTTTTTATTTTAATATTCTAAAAATATGATATGAAATATTATGTTATCCTAATTTTTAAGAACAAAGATAAAAAATAAAAACTATAATAAAATTTGAGAGATTGACACAAGGAATACTAATATAATATGTTTACTTGATACAAGATTAAATTATATAAACACGAGATGAAAAAAATCTTGAGTATGTATGTTGTATATTACAATATATATGTTTATTTTTATTTTTATTTTTTATCTAACATACTTACTACTATGTTCTAAGACAATTATTTTTTTGTTAATGTTTTTATCTAATTATTACATTCTAAAAATTTTAGAAAGTAATATAATATTTATATCTAAATAAATTAAATATAATTTCTTATCATAATATTTATTTGTCATAGAAAAAGGAAAATATAATCAATACTAAACATTTTAAAATTCAATTAATTATCATTTAATAAAATTTATATAAAATTATTATGAAAACTGTTTTGCAAAATAGAACATACGAACACACAACTCATGATATATTAAAAGAAGATTTATTTAAAAATATTAATGATAATAAGTTTGAATAATATTGATAATAATAAATTTTTAGTTTAACCATAAAAAGAGGGAAGGTATTGTTGGACAATTAAACAAAAATTTATTAAATGAAAAATGATAACAGATAATATCATATGCCAATAACCACTCCCAAAAATAATACATGGGAAATTTTAGTTATAGGATAGGTGGAAGATTAATTAGATTTTTGGGTACATTTATTTTAACTTTTAGAAAAAATAATTATAAAATTTAAATTTTTTATATAATTAAAAAAGTTAAAAATATATATTTTTTGGAAGATTTTTTTTAAATTATACTAAAAAATTGAAAATGGATTTACGTGGAATTTTGATTATTTAAAAAATTTTATTTAAATATACCAAAAGTAATTTTTTATTTAAAAATAATGCATTTTGGCCAAAAAAAACTCACCCAAACTACCCTTTTCTGGGGTCCATTTCTTTACATTTTGTGGCTAGTACAGTAACATGTCATCAAGTATTCCATCTCATCATGCGCAGTGTGTTCTTCTTTCCTCCTCCCGGAGGAAAAGAAATTCTTCCTCCCCCTAACATCACTACCATCAAACACGCTAGATCCCATCATTCTTACTATTCCCAAAAAATATTTGGATGGTATTAGATTCATGTGGAGGGAGACTAAGGGACACCAATTTGCTGCGTAGACTTTGAAGAATTCATTCGTGGAAAAGTCAACACCAACCATGGTAAGATCAAATCATCTTGATATTTGCCACCCAGTATTGTGAGAAAGCTAAACCTATCCATCCCTCTCCTTCACACCTTCATTGAGTTTCAGCGTCTATGGCAGAGGCAAAACTAAGGTAGTTACTGCATCACTTCGAACTATGCTATCTTCATTTTTCTAAGGCCAATGTTTGCATAATTCTTAGCATTTGAAGGAATTGTTTGTGATTTGTGCTTTAAGGTATGCTGTTGTCACCGGGTCAAACAAAGGGATAGGATTGGAGACTGTTAAAGGGTTGGCCTCAAATGGAATCAAGGTGGTGCTCACAGCCAGAGATGAGAGGAGGGGCAATGAAGCCATTGAGAAATTGAAGGAGTGTGGTCTCTCTGACCTTGTGGTTTTTCACCAGCTTGATGTGACTGACCATGCCAGTATTGCATCATTAGCAGAGTTTGTCAAGAACCAGTTTGGGAGACTTGATATCTTGGTAAGAAGTCATGCTGATACTGCTGTATGTTCAGAACCCTGATTATTTTTCAAACTCTCACTTTTTCTTTTCTCAGAAAAAATTCAGTTTGATGTGTATAAATTGTGCAACACTTGGTTTTTGCACTGCACTAATATGAAGAGGCAGTTATTATGAAAAGTAATGTTATGATTCTCAATTACAATTTATCTGGTTTACATCTCTAGTAGTACACTTAGTGCACCCAGTGGTTTTTCCCATAACACTACTTAAAACTCTTTTAAAGTGTCGTCTTAAGTAAAGTCCCCAATTCTCTATCCATGTCCCCAACAATTCCTCTTATGGCTGATCAACATATATAATTACTCATGACACTGCAGAAAAAAGAAATAAAATGCTTGGAATGATTCCTCACATGCTTATAAGAACATCTGGCTCGCTGTGATTGCACACTTAAGTTGTGGAGTGGAGTTCTCAGTTTCAGCACCGACCTGATTTTTCTGAAATTAAATTACGTTCAGATTGCTTTGCTTAAGCATTGGTCTGTGCCAATTCAAGCACTTTCTCATTGATCTGCAAAATCCATGAGTTCAACCTGCTTTTTCTGACATAAACCAGATTTAGACTAGTGGTTATAACGTGATAAATACCATGGTATACAATGGTGGTATTTGAGAAATTTTAAGGATTCAATTTCACTATAGTTCACCCTATAAACAGATGAAGTGAAAAAGGAAAAGAAAACTGACATAAAAAGATGTGTCTTACTATTGTCGTTACAATGATACATGGCAAATAGTAAGCTGTGTAGGATGAATCCCGAAAAGTAAAGGGTAGAGCTTAGAAGTCACCTTCTATGTTACCATAGCTTTATAAGAACAAATCATTTTAAGGGTTCCGAATTCTTTTGCAGGTGAACAATGCAGGAGTCAATGGTGTCAATCTTGATGAACAGGTCAGTGTGCATATTTTGTCTGCTCTTTTGTGTGTGCGTGTGTGTGTTTTAGAGACAGAAAAAAAAAAAAAAAAAAAAGAGAAAAGAGGGGGGGGGGGTATCTATGTGAAGCCTCTAGAAAGGCCCTGAGATCAAATGGATGCAGGAGGGACCAACAGTTAACTGGGAGGAACTGACTCAAACTTATGAGCTGGCTGAAAAGTGCCTATTGACAAACTACTATGGTGTCAAGGAAACAACTGAGGCATTTCTTCCCCTTCTCCAGTTATCCAATTCACCTAGGATTGTTAATGTTTCCTCACAATCAGGGCTGTTAGAGGTACATGAATGCCAAAACTTTTCTTTGAATTTCAATTCTTTTCAAACATGATTTTACATCACATTCTCAACATTGGCAAAATTGTGTTATGATGGTGTCTCAGACTATACCAAATGAATGGGCTAAAGGGGTGCTTGGTGATGCTGAAAATCTTACAGAAGAGAGAATAGATGAGGTACTGAAGGAGTTTATCAAAGACATCAAAGAAGGTTCGCTAGAAAGCAAAGGCTGGCCAAAAATTTTGTCTGCCTATAGGGTCTCAAAAGCAGCATTAAATTCTTACACAAGAATTCTGGCCAAGAAGCACCCAAACTTCTGCATTAATTGTCTGTGCCCTGGTTTTGTGAAAACAGACATCAATAGATACACTGGCACCTTATCTGTCAGCGAAGGTGCTGGTAATGTTGTGAGATTGGCACTGCTGCCTGATGGTTCCCCTTCTGGGCTCTTCTTTATTAGGCAAGAACTGTCTTGTTTTTGAATGATTTTATATGTATTACAACTACAATTACAACCATGCAGATCACAAGAAAAATAAAATGACGGAATGTGCCTCTGATATTTTTTATCCTTATGACTGTGGCATTAAAAAATTGTGGGGGGTACTTGCAAGTTGGACTTTTATCTTCTCTCCTTTTTTATTCTATTTGCCATTTTTTTATGGACTTTAAATTTTATTAACAATTTAATGTACTTCATATTGTTGCTTGTGCAATATATTTCTGATGTTATCCAATTCAACTACTCGAATTAGAAAGTCAAATCTGTTGAATATAAATTTGAAACTTTATTTACTATATTTGATCTACCTTTAAGGAATGAAGTTGAAAATCCTTTTTATGTTGGTATATTTTTAACTGATCACTTCTTTTAGACAAAAAAAATTATGAAAAGTAGAAGTTATCAAAAAATTATGATCACTTTGTCATTGGCCCGCCCTTATACTAGCAACACATAAAAAATGCCTTCCTCCATGGTGATCTCGAAGAAGAGGTTCACATGAAGCAGCCACCAGGGTTTGTTGCTTAGGGGAGTCTTCTGGCATGGTATGTCGTTTATGACAGTCCTTGTATGGTTTAAAATAGTCGCCTTGAGATTGATTTGCTAGATTCCATATTGTTATCCAACAATTTGATATGATTCAATGTAAAACTAATCACTCAGTGTTCTATCGTCACACAACCCATAGCAGCATCTATTTAATTGCATATGTGGATGATATTGTACTTAGTGGCAATAATCATCATGGCATTATTTAGTTAAAGCAACGCCTGTCACCATTTTTAGACCAAAGATCTTGGGAACTCTAGTATTTCCTGGGAATTGAAGTGGCTCAATCCACGGATGGTATTGTTATGACACGGAGGAAATATGTTATGGACATCCTTGATGAGACGGTATTATTGAATGCAAAACATGTTGACACAGCTATGGATCCTAATGCCAAACTTCTACAAGATTAGAGGGAGCTGCTAATAGCTGCAGAAACATAGAAGACTAGTGGGAAAACTGAACTATCTCACAGTTACTCGACCATTATTTCTTTTGCTGAGTATAGTTCAGTTTTAAATTCCCCATATAAAGGTCATTGGGAAGTTGTTTATTTGGATCCTAAATTATATCAATGGTCCAGGAAAAGGTCTCTTGTATGAAGATAAAGCACAGACTCAAATGGTTGGATATTCAGATACAAACTAGGCGGGCTCTTCTACTAATAGATGATCCACTTTCGGTTATTGTGTACTTATTGGGAAGCAACCTAATATCATAGAAAAGTAAGCAACAAAATGTGGTTGTTAGATCAAGTGCTGAAGTAGAATATCAAGCTATGGCATAGGCCACATGTGAACTCATTTGAATAAAGTAACTACTTAAAGAACTTCAGTTTGGAGAACTTACACAAATGAAGCATGTTTGTTACAATCAAACAACATTCCATATTGCCTCCAATCTTGTTTTCTATGAGGACTAAATACATTGAGATGGATTGCCACTTAATTAGAGAGACGCCTGAGGACATCTCCACTAGCTTTGTGAACTCAAATGATCACCTGACAAATGTTCTTACCAAATCTTTGAGAGGTCCTCGAAAAAGTTATCTTTGTAATAAGTTTGGTGCAAATGATCTGTATGCTCCAACTTGAGAACGAGTGGTGTGAATATTGATTAGTGAGCAAGGGGAATATGATAGAGTAACCTTAGAAAACAATAATGTCATTTAGTCCTTTATTACTCTTCATGTAAATAGTAGCTACAATGAATTTTATCTCTCGGACATATAGTTCAGTCATCCGAAGGGTCTTCTCTTCCTCTCTTGTGTTTCTTTCTTTTTACTCACTTAAAAGAAATCTTAATCAGAGGTTAGGCGAAAAATTATTTAAATTTTTGGATAGTCCCTTTCTTTATGTTGTGTGGCTATTATTGTAACATCTTAGCCAGTAATCCATCTCATCATGCGGCAGCATGCCACCACGACCACAAAATTTGTCACTTATGTAGACTTGAAGAATGAAGCTACGGAAATGACGACAGAAACTATACTAAAAACTAACCCGTTTGACCATATTTGCCACTAATTATTTTTGAGAAAACTACACCTATCCAGTACTCTCCCTCACGCATTCATTCAGTTTCAGTATCTATGTCAGAGGCAAAACTGAGGTATTACTACATCACTTTAGACTGCTTTCTTCATTTTTCTGGGGCCACGGTACTCCTACGCACTATACTCGAACTATGTTTGCATAATTTGTAGCATATGAAGGAATTGTTTGCGGTTTGTGCTTTTTAGGTATGCTGTTGTTACGGGGGCAAACAAAGGGATAGGATTTGAGACTGTTAAAGAGTTGGCCTCAAATGGGACCAAGGTGGTGCTCACAGCCAGGGATGAAAGAAGAGGCAATGAAGCCATTGAGAAATTGAAAGAGTGTGGTCTCTCTGAACTTGTGGTTTTTCACCAGCTTGATGTGACTGACCATGCTAATATTGCATCCTTAGTGGACTTTGTTAAGACTCAGTTTGGGAGACTTGATATCTTGGTAAGAAGGCATGCTGATAATACTGAGTATCCTGAACTCTTGTACTTTTTCTTTTCTCAGCTATATGACAGTTATGTGCATGAAGTGTGCAACACTTGGTTTTTGTATTGCACTAATAGGAAGGGGCAGTTATTATGAAAACTACTGTCATAATTCTCAGTTGCAATTATTATTATGAAATGTACTTTCATGATTCTCAATTACCATTTATCTGGTGCAAATCTCTTGTGGCACACTTTGTGTACCCAGAAATATTTTTTTTCCCTAATAACAGTAATTAAGTGTATAAAAAGGAAAAGAAAACTGACAAAAAAAAGTGTTTTACTATTGTGTTTATAATACATGGAAAAATAGTAACCTGTGTAAGATAAATCCCAAAAGGTAAAGGGTGGTATAGTTTAGAAGTAACCTCCTTTGTTACCCTATAGTTTTATATGAACGAATCATATTTTCGAATTCTTTTGCAGGTGAACAATGCAGGAATCAGTGGTGTCAATCCAGATGAAAAGGTCAGTGTGCATATTTTGTCCACTGTGTGGGAGTATTGGTCTATGTGAATCCTCCAAAATGGCTGTCTCTTATAAATGGATGCAGGGGGGATCAACAATTAACTGGGAGGAACTGACTCAAACTTATGAGATGGCTGAAAAGTGCATATTGACAAACTACTATGGTGCTAAGGAAACAACTCAGGCATTTCTTTCCTTTCTCCAGTTATCCACTTCACCTAGGATTGTTAATGTTTCCTCTCAGGCAGGGCTGTTAAAGGTACATGAATACCAAAACTTTCAACTTGAATTTGAATTTTTTTGAAACATGATTTTACATCACATTCTCAACATTGACCAAATTGTGTTATGATGGTGTCTCAGAACATATCAAACGAATGGGCTAAAGGGGTGCTTGATGATGCTGAAAATCTTACAGAAGAGAGAGTAGATGGGGTACTGAAGGAGTTTATCAAAGACTTAAGGTTCACTAGAAAGCAAAGACTGGCCAGCAATGTTGTCTGCCTATAGGGTCTCAAAAGCAGCAATGAATTCTTACACAAGAATTCTCGCTAAGAAGCATCCAAACTTCTGCATTAATTGTTTGTGCCCTGGTCCTGTTAAAACAGACATCACCAGAAACACTGGCATCTTATCTGCTAGCGAAGGTGCTGCTAGTGTTGTGAGATTAGCACTGCTACCTAATGGTTCCCCTTCTGGCCTCTTCTATATTAGGCAAGAACTGTCAAGTTTTTAAATGATTTTATATGTATTACAATCAGGCAGATCACAAGAAAAATAAAATGACAGAATGTGCCTCTTTGCTGATATTTTTTATCCTTATGACTGTGCCATAAAAAATTGTGGAGGCTTGCAAGTTGGACCTTTATCTTCTCTTATTTTTTATCCCATTTGCCATTGTCTATGGACTTTCAATTTTATTAATATTTCAAAATACTTCATATTATTGCATGTGGAATTTATTTCTGATGTTATCCAATTCAACTACTCAGTTTAGAAAGTTAAACATGTTGGATATAAATTTGATCTAAGCTTTGATAACATTCATTAAGATGCTTACTTTATTGATATATTTTTTCTTTGGATTTTGATGATCTTTGAAAAAAAAATGAAAAATCTTTTTATATTTTGTATATTTTAAACTGATAACTTTTTTTAGACAAAAAAGTTATGAAAAGCAGAAATTATCTAAGCTTAATTACTTTAATTCAGATACTATTATAAGATTCAAATCTTTTTGTTCTTTTTATGTCACCTCAATTAAATTATTACTGTTAAGTGAAACTTTTTGCACCAAGAGTCAAATACATAGAACAAGATTGGAGAAACAGACAAGTTAGATGAGCGAAACTCGGGCCTTGTTTGAAATTGTTTTCATTTTTTTAATTTTTTAAAACAATTTTTAAAAGTTGTTTTTAGTTTTTAATTTTTTAAAACTATTTTTAAAAGTAAATAGATACATCTCATTTTGTTCTTGCTAGGTTTGAAGAGCGTGCAAGAATTAAAAAATAACGTATTTACAAAAGCTGTCACCGCGTTTTAATAGTTTTCTCAAAACAAAAAATCAAAATCATCTTTCAATTGTTTTTTATCTTCTGTTTTTAAAACACAAAAATTGTTTTTTAGATTTTAAAACCAACATAAAAAAATAGCTTTCCAAACAACTTCTTTTATTCTTTTGTTTTTACAAATAAAAAACAGTTTTCAAAAATACTTTTCAAACAACCCCTCAATTACTTATTATCTAGCAGAATATTTATTAACAGAACTTTTAAAAGAGATCAATTTTGATACATTATTAATGTAAATTTTTTTATACAATCATCTAATTACATGATATTATATATGTAATTTTTAAGATAATAATTATAATAATTAAACACTTGTTCATATTTGACAATATATAATTAGATAGTCATATAAAAAAAATTATACTAATAATGAGTATAAATTAAAATCTTCCTAAAATTAAATATAAATCAGTAAATATTCATTTTTTACTAAAAAAAAAATCAGAGCCGAAAAAATTGGTTCATATCAATATATCAGTAAACATGAGAACTATGATAGAGTAACCTTGAAAAACAATAATATCATTTAATCTTTCATTACTCTTTTAGTAAATAGTAGCTATAACTAATTTTATCTTACATATAATATAATAATTAATACGGTGCATTAGGACGACACCGTAATATAATTACTTGCATTGTAAGTGAAATGAGACATACATTTTGGCCATACAAAAGGTCTTCTCTCCTTCTCTTGCATTTTTCGCTTACTTAACATCGTATGTAGAGTCGAGAGAGAGAGAGAGAGGCAGCCCTACAACTGTATCTTCTTGAAGGATCCATATGGTCCTTGGCTGACAAATTTTTTTTGCTGTCAAGCGTGTCTTCCTTCCGGCTTGTCGCCTTTTCCCCAAAAATGTGCGAGCTCTCCAGTCGACAACAACACCATCGGAGTTGCCTCGATGTTCGCGAGCTTTCCCCAAAGTAATGGTGCTTGGGACTTAATGCCTCTACCTACTAGGGAAATCTGCTGTAAGATGTCAGTGTATCTATACGAAAAATGTTGGCTACTATGATAGTATTGAGCATCTTAAGGCTCATTTCACTAGCCAAAGAATTTACCGATACCTTTGGGTTGGACTACGAGGTTACATTCTCTCAAGTGACCAAAATGACATCTGTTTAGCTCTTTATGTTTGTGGTAGATATTCGTCATTGGCCCCTATACCAACTAGACATAAAAAAATGTCTTCCTCCATGGTGATCTCGAAGAGGAGGTTTATAAGGAGCACGTACCTGGGCTTGTTGCTTAGGGGAGTCTTCTGGCTTGGTATGTCATCTATGAAAGTCCTTGTGTGGTTTAAAATAATCGCCTCAAGCTTGGTTTGGTTGATTTTGTATTGTCGTTGAACAATTTGGTATGATTTGATGTGAAGTTGATCACTTAATATTCGATCATCACACAACCCATGACTGCATCTATTTGATTGTATATGTGGATGACATTTTACTCATTAGCAGCGATCATCATGACATCATTCAGTTGAAACAACAACTTTACCACCACTTTTAGACCAAAGATCTTGGGAGACTCTGGTATTTCTTAGGGATTAAAGTGGCTTAATCCAGGGATATTTTTATCTCGTAAAGGAAATATACTATGGACATCTTGAGGAGATAGGATTGTTCAATGCAAAATATGTTGACACGTCTGTGGATCCTAATGCTAAAATTCCATCAAATCAAGGGTATATGAGTTTTGCTAAGTTCCTCCCTTCCTTTTTTTATTTCGGTAGAAGTTAGCAATCTTTACCGTTTTATAATTAGATAATGAGTAAGGAAGGCCCCAACTCACATATGGCGTCCTCCTCCTCAGATAATGTCCTCCAAAAACCTTTATCCTTAACCTCAAGACTATCCATCCCTGAATCCTGTATAAAAACCCTTTCTTCCAAAATAGAAAACCTCATAGAATATTCCTATGTCCCTGAAGATGCCCAAATAGAAAGCTCTATTCCTCCTCTCCTTAGTCCCTATAATGTCTTTAGAAGAGAAAAGGGGCCGTTCAAGTGGCTCCGCAAAAAGCTTGTCTCAACTCCAAGACCTGGTGTGAAAGAGTACATCCAGACAACAAAAATGGATGAATGTGCTCTCCAAGCCACCAGTAGAACAATATGTCGACACGGAGATTAATCCTACTCTCATCCGGCTTTGGCAGAGAGAAGGATATGTCAGCCTTCACCTTGGGGCTATTAGGTTAGTTCTTTCCCTTCACGGGAGAAAAGGACTTCCTATCACCGCCAGGGTAAGCCTACTGGATACTACCTTCCAGAATCTTGAGCATGCCACAATTGGAACTGTTTTGACGACACTAAATGCGGGAAGTGTTGTCCTGACCATGTTCCCAAATTTCAACGTCCACCTCAGAGACCCCACTTTGACCACCAGGTTCAAAGTACAGGTCCAGCTCATAGGGGCTCCACAAGATGGAATCGCCTAGTCGCTTCATCGGCAAAGACCACCGATCTATAGGCTTCTAGACCATTGTTTTGATCTCCCTACTCCGAAAGGTTTCGATCAATGTCTTGATGGTCTGGCCACTTCAAACGATGAGACACTCTCCATCGTTTAAGCAGATTTCAAAGAAGGACCTCCTGCAGCTCATGCCGCTTGAATGGATAAGCAACTATGAAAACTTCAAAAGGAACAGCACCCCTGCTGTTTCAACTGAAGCAAGTTTTCAAAGGTCTGCCGATGGAACTGTCAAAACTATTTTCAAAAGGCCAGATCAAGAGGAATCTTACGGGGAAAACCTCCAGTCTTCCACACCATGATGATCACTCTCGGGCGGTGAAAAGAGGTTGCCAATTCATGCCATTTCGCCAAATGGACATATCATCTATTCTGACAAAATTGATGGTCATTTCCTATGGGATATTCCTGGATCAGGAATGTGCGAACCAGGCTGTACTTGCGACACATGGTTCTATCCCATGCCAGAAAATGATGAATGGCGAAGAGCATGCACAGGGAACTGTAAGCATCCTGCTACTCCATGCAGGCCTCCTCTTAAGCCACAGAGGAAATCTGATCCAGAAAATGGTCCCTGGGTAGGGATCAGAAAGAAGAGGGAACCATTGCCAATCTATGAAGAAGCCCTCAGGATACTCCGACAAGAAGGGTATCCACCACCGCCTGAAGACCCTGACCTTGTTACTTGGCCACCACCACAAAACGCCACAAACTCCTTTTCCTGTAAAAGTCCAGAATCCACACTTTCTGTCCCAACAACACCAATAATCCCATGCATGATGTTTGCCTCCACTTCAGCCACTTACGGGTGACTTTCCAGCTCTGGAAAGGAAAAGCAACCCTACCGCCCAGACACACACTAAACCTTTTGTCCAGCCTACTGAAGTACAACCAGATGGTAAGCTGAAGCCTCTTACTCAAGCTGAAGAAGTTCTGAATTGGCAAACCGAGAACTCCATAGCTCAAAATAGGCTGCTGACAAAGATCAATCAACAGATTGATAACATCATGGCAGCTGTAGAGCAACGACTGGAGATACTGTCTGAAAAGTTGCAGAAATACTATAAGGAGACAAAAGCCAGAATCGAAGTCCTGGAAATGGAAATCCGACAACTTCCTGTCCGGAATATCCATGACCCAGCTTTCGATCTAAGAGAAAGAGAACTTCAGAGGCTTAGCCATAATATAGAAGAGCTCTATGAATATACAAAGAAACTCCAAAAGCGGCGAGCCAGACCCATTCTTTGCTCCACCACCAAAGATATATCCCAGCCTTCTACCATCTTCACAACCATATAGACCTCCACCATTACTACCACCAAACCTACCACCAAAAACCACATTCTTTGGAGAAAGATCTCAACCCTCTAGAGAAAACCCAAAGAGGAAGGAAGTTGTTGAATCTTCCTCAGTTTCTCCAAAGCAACCACTTCAAGATTCAAAACCTCTTGAACCCGAACCATCTCCAAAAAAGATGCAGACCTCAGAGGTTGACCCTGATACAGTCCCACTGTCTCAAGCCATGATATCCTCCCATGCCTACCAAGAGCCAACAGATAGCGATGACCAGAGTGCCGAAGCATCTGTGGAAACCCCTAGTGATGATGAGTATGCTGACATCACTAGGACCCTCATGGCTACAACTGTAGAGACCGAAACAACAAGAGGGGCTCAATCGTCATCTTTAAATCCTCAAGAGATCAATACTCCTCCACCATCTGGAGGACCATTGTTCACCATCGATGACATCCCTCCATCTCAATGGAGAAAAAGGTTTTTAGATTTTAAAGCCTGGATGGATGCTAAGATGGTTTCACCAGATGCTGACCGGTACCGAGTCATTGAAGAATTCTGTGCCCACATGACTGGAGTCCTCAAGGAATGGTATCTTAGTCTTGGTTCTGTAAGACAAGATGAACTCCACAGACTAGAAAGTACTGATACTGTTATTGCCGCACTCCATCATGAATTTCTTGGTGACCACAACCTTGTTCAAAAGGAAGTTCGGAAAGAATACTTTGACATGAAGTGTTGCTCTCTGAAAAAACCTGATCTTGAGCGCCATTTCAAAAGAATGGCTCAAAGGTTTTATCAACTAAATGGCTACAATGATCCTAGCCTTAAGAACACTTATGTCGACTCTCTCCCGAAGAACTCCAGTGAAATGTTGAATGATCACCACCATGCAAAGAGGCGTTGTAAGCATGACTCTTGGAGAAATCCACCGGACATGCCTTGCTGCATTAGACAAGCTGTGTAGCCAACAAGTCCTCTTTGAAAATATTCTCAAAGACAGAAGGAAGTACACCAAGGCTTGCAAGAAGAATTACCTGGAGATCAAGTGCAAAGAAAAAGACTGTGGCTGCCGTCACAAGCCAACTGCCAAAAGGAGAAACAGAGTTTTCCTGAACAAGAAAGGAATGAAGAAGAAGGTCAAGTTCTTCAAAAGAAAGCCTTTCCGAGGAAAAGATGGCAAACGATGTTTCATTTGTGGCAAGAAAGGACATTTTTCAAAAAATTGTCCAAATAACAGAGAAAAGGCTTCCAAGCTAGTCCATTCCCTTGACTTAGCCACAGATGAAGACATTGAATCCTGGTATGATGAGCAAGATCAGCCAGATGCCTCAACTGTCTTCGGACTAGAGTACACGGATTCTGAGGAAAGCAGTGAGTCAGAATCTTCCAGTTCCGAAGAACATTTCCCTGTTCTACAAGCAGAAGAAGTCCCCAGACTTCCAAATCCAGAAATTAGTTCCCTTGATCCGGTTCCACCATTGCCGAACATCGAGATTCATATTCTTCCCTCCAAGTATGACATGCCAATCAAAGCCATTGCTTTCATGGATACAGGAGCACAAAAGACTTTGATGAATCCGGTGATCCTCCCATCATCCGCTTGGGAGTCCAGTATTCATTTTTTCAAAGCAGCAGATGGCAAGATTTTCCGAACGGATCTGATTACTAAACACAAGATCGGAATCAAATTTTTCCCAGGGTGCATTATCTGGACCAAAGTCATTGGAACAGATTTGCCTGACAAAGATCTTGTGATTGGCATGGATGTTTACACTCAAAATCATAGACTTCAAATCCTTTCTCAAGGGATTAAGTTCAAACGGGAGTTCAAGCCTTATTCTACTGTCCCAAAATTGTTTACTCTTGCAGATGCACCATTGGGATATGAAGACATAAGGGACAAACTCCTTAAGATGAGTCTTGTGACCATGACCTCTTCAAACATCCTCATCCACTTTGGAAGAATGAGAAATTCTTCGTGGATTTGCCATTCAAATTAAATGAAGACATCAATCCAACCAAGGCAGTTCATCCTGGAATGTCACCATCTGACAGAGCGTGAGATTTGAAGAATGCCAACAATTCTTGAAGCAAGGGTGATTGAACCAACCAAATCGATTAGGCGTGCCAAGCTTTTTATGTGAATAAAGATCTGGCGGATTCGAGGAAAAAGAGACTTGTCATCGATTATCGTCCACTAAACCAATTCCTCAAAGATGATAAGTTTCCTCTTAGAAGATTTACTCTCTTTATTCCTATATTCTAATGCCCATATTTTCTCAAAGTTTGACCTGAAGTCAGGATTTTGGCAATTGGGCCTTAACCCAAAAGACAGACCAAAAACCGCATTTTGTATTCCAAATGCCCATTACCAATGGACTGTCTTACCATTTGGGCTCAAAGTCGCCCCATCACTGTTCCAAAAGGCAATGACCAAAGTCTTTGAACCTCTCCTTGATCGTGCTCTCATTTACATTGATGACATACTCCTTTTCTCTCCTGATGAACACAGTCACAAGCAACTCTTGGAAGAATTCTACAACATTTGTGACCAATATGGAATAATGCTGTCATCAAGAAAATCCCAGATCGGAACAACTGAAGTAGATTTTCTGGGAATGCACTTTGCTCAAGGAAAATATGTGCCACAGCCACACATTCTTTGAAGAACTTCCAAAATTCCCGATGAAAACATGACCACAAAGCGAGATCCAACAGTTTAGAATTCTCAACTACATAAGGGATTTCATCCCACATATTTCCAAAGACACCACGAAGCTGTCCAAGCTCCTGAAGAAAAAGCTCCTCCATGGGGATCAGAACAAGCGAAATTTGTAAAGCGACTGAAACAAGCAGCAAAGAATCCACCTCCTCTCAAGATACCTGGAGAAGGAAAGCGAATTTTGCAAACAGATGCTAGTGACCAGTACTGGGGAGCCGTCCTGATAGAAGAAGTTGAAGGCCAAAAATTCTATTGCGGACATGCCGGGTGGGCCATTCAAGCCGGCGAGCTTCACTATCACACAACCTACAAGGAAACCTTGGCGGTCAAGTATGGAATCCAGTTTGATTTCCATCTCGGAGGACACCAATTTGAGGTACATCTAGATAATTCCTCGTTTAGAAATTGCTTGAGTTCAAAAACAAAATCCCGCCAAGTCCTCAAATACTCAGGTGAAAGAATGGTTTTCCGATATGATTTCTCTGTAAAACACATAAAGGGAACTCAAAACCTTGTCCCAGTTTCCTCTCCAGGCCAAACCATGTCCAAACCAGATCCATCACCATCATCGGCTCCACTCACTGTTACCCACTAATCATGATGAATACTTATCCATCCAGTTCCTCTGCAGAAGACATAGCTCAAAAACCTTCCCACAGAAATTCCTCCGGCACTCCTCTAACACCAAAATACCTACAGGAATTTGCGGATCACATATGTCCCTTTACCTAAACAGATCGGTCAAACACATAACCTGGTTCCTCAACCCACTTGGCTAAGTCCTGTTGCACCATATCTTACCATTTTACCATCTTTATGGGAACAACATTCAAGAGTCGATATGTGGTATCTATGGTGCGTTTCCATCTTATACTCATATCCTATCCTGTGCCCTGCCTTTAAACTGAGGAGATTCCTCTCAGACCCGGAAAACCGCTCTTCTCTTTTATGGAATGCTCTTCAATGGTTTTCACCTATTAGTTGGTGGATTAAAGAACTTGACAGAGAATTATCCAGATTTAATATTTGGAAATTAGAAGATGATCAGTTAGATGATTTTATCTCAGTTTTTATTATCCACCGACCGTATTTCCAGCATCCACAGACGAAGCTTCTCTGGACACAAAACCATGCCAGGGTGTATACACTACTCCCAAATCTGAAAGCACTTGTCCGAGACAATGAACCTCCGTTCTATAAAGAAGATTTAATTTTTCACTTGCAGGAAATCAATGGTGTAGATGATAATGATGCCACCTGTATCCAGCCATTAGATATTATCTGTCCACTATCCGAGATTCCTCACATAAGTGAAGCACCAGCTGGAACAATTGAAGCAGGCCAGACAAGCACAACCACTGACAAAAATTCAATGCAAGATCTAATCATGCAGGATTCCCAAGACCCAGATGAAGACATGATGGATCCTGAAGATATACTATTAAAAGAAGAGATAAGAAAGTACTGGAAAAAAGTAGACAGAGACGAGAGAGCAAACTTATCACCAAGCCATGAGCCTATCTTCAAGTAGCAGAGGTGTCAACAATCCAACAAAGCTCAAGACCCGGGAATCGTCAAGAAGAAGCCACGTAGTAGAAAAGACGTTTGTCTTTTAGTATCTTAGTTAAACATCAGTTGCCTTGTAGAAGAAGTCTTATCCTTTGTAATAAATAGGTGGGCCATAGTCATAAATAAGTTTGTCCTGTTGTAATTAATGGTGTCTAGTCCCTGTCGGGTGTCTGACAAGCAACTAGGATGCTTAGCCTAGTAGAGACTTGTAGAAGAAGTTAGTATTATGAAGAAGCTTGTAGAAGAAGCTGAGTACGTAGTAAGGTTACTAAGAGTGTCTTGTAAGCCTCCTTCTCTATATAAAGGAAGGAGCCCTCTTTGTAAAATCAATCAGAAACCTTATCAAATAATACAAGTGTGTTTCTATAAGCATGAGTCTCTAAACTCTCTTCTCCTTCCTGAAAGTTCTTTCCTTCTTTCTCTTAATATGCTCCTATGATCTTGAGCCAAATAAAGGAAATAACAAGGCTATATCAGATCACAGTATGCTCGCACTTGCCTCTACCAGAGGATCCTGTGCATCAGAAAAGTATCAGATTGATGATCCAGTTTTCCGGTCCTCTTTATTATTAGTATGTGATCCTTATGAGTAACTGGGGCTCGATAAGTAGGCTAATGAGTGAAGGCCGAAGTTCTCGCCTTGCCAAAGTAGGGATCATGTGCTAATGATAAGGGGGCTCCCGGCAGAGTACTTTGGCAAGGCGAGAACTTCGGCCTTCACTCATTAGCCTACTTATCGAGCCCCAGTTACTCATAAGGATCACATACTAATGATAAGGGGGCTCCCGGCAGAGTGGTATCAGAGCCTAAACGCCCGGCCGAGTTATTCCCTTTATTTTCTAAAGAGCAGGGAGCATGTTATAGATGTTAGCAGGGAGAATGAGTAAGGAAGGCCCCAACTCACATATGGCGTCCTCCTCCTCAGATAATGTCCTCCAAAAACCTTTATCCTTAACCTCAAGACTATCCATCCCTGAATCCTGTATAAAAACCCTTTCTTCCAAAATAGAAAACCTCATAGAATATTCCTATGTCCCTGAAGATGCCCAAATAGAAAGCTCTATTCCTCCTCTCCTTAGTCCCTATAATGTCTTTAGAAGAGAAAAGGGGCCGTTCAAGTGGCTCCGCAAAAAGCTTGTCTCAACTCCAAGACCTGGTGTGAAAGAGTACATCCAGACAACAAAAATGGATGAATGTGCTCTCCAAGCCACCAAACAATGTGAACAATATGTCGACCTGGAGATTAATCCTACTCTCATCCGGCTTTGGCAGAGAGAAGGATATGTCAGCCTTCACCTTGGGGCTATTAGGTTAGTTCTTTCCCTTCACGGGAGAAAAGGACTTCCTATCACCGCCAGGGTAAGCCTACTGGATACTACCTTCCAGAATCTTGAGCATGCCACAATTGGAACTGTTTTGACGACACTAAATGCGGGAAGTGTTGTCCTGACCATGTTCCCAAATTTCAACGTCCACCTCAGAGACCCCACTTTGACCACCAGGTTCAAAGTACAGGTCCAGCTCATAGGGGCTCCACAAGATGGAATCGCCTAGTCAGCTCACTGCAGCACCAGCTGATCTATAGGCTTCAAGACCATTGTTTTGATCTGCCTACTCCGAAAGGTTTCGATCAGAATGCCTTGATGGTCCTGGCCACCTCAAACGATGAGACACCCTCCATCGTTCAGATTCCAAAGCAGATTTCAAAGAAGGACCTCCTGCAGCTCATGCCGCTTGAATGGATAAGCAACTATGAAAACTTCAAAAGGAACAGCACCCCTGCTGTTTCAACTGAAGCAAGTTTTCAAAGGTCTGCCGATGGAACTGTCAAAACTATTTTCAAAAGGCCAGATCAAGAGGAATCTTACGGGGAAAACCTCCGTCTTCCACACCATGATGATCACTCTCGGGCGGTGAAAAGAGGTTGCCGATTCATGCTATCTCGCCAAATGGACATATCATCTATTCTGACAAGATTGATGGTCATTTCCTATGGGATATTCCTGGATCGGGAATGTGCGAACCAGGATGTACTTGTGACACGTGGTTCTATCCCATGCCAGAAAATGATGAATGGCGAAGAGCATGCACAGGGAACTGTAAGCATCCTGCTACTCCATGCAAGCCTCCTCTTAAGCCACAGAGAAATCGATCCAGAAAATGGTCCCTGGGTAGGGATCGAGAAGAAGAGGGAACCATTGCCAATCTATGAAGAAGCCCTCAGGATACTCCGGCAAGAAGGGTATCCACCACCGCCTGAAGACCCTGACCTTGTTACTTGGCCACCACCACAAAACGCCACAAACTCCTTTTCCTGTAAAAGTCCAGAATCCACACTTTCTGTCCCAACAACACCAATAATCCCATGCATGATGTTTGTCCCCACTTGACCACTTACGGGTGACTTTCCGACTCTGGAAAGGAAAAGCAACCCTACCGCCCGGACACACACTAAACCTTTTGTCCAAACTCTTGAAGTACAACCGGATGGTAGTGAAGCCTCTTACTCAAAGTGAAGAAGTTACGAATTGGCAAACCGAGAACTCCATAGCTCAAAATAGGTCAGCGACAAAGATCAATCAACAGTTGATAACATCATGGCGGTGTGAGAGCAACGACTGGAGATCTTGTCTGAAAAGTTGCGAAATACTATAAGGAGACAAAGCCGAGAATCGAAGTCACGGAAATGGAAATCAGGCAACTTCTGTCCGGAATATCCATGACCCAGCTTTCGATCTAAGAGAAAGAGAACTTCAGAGGCTTAGCCATAATATAGAAGAGCTCTATGAATATACAAAGAAACTCCAAAAACAGCCAGAGCCAGACCCATTCTTTGCTCCACCACCAAAGATATATCCCAGACTTCTACCATCTTCACAACCATATAGACCTCCACCATTACTACCACCAAACCTACCACCAAAAACCACATTCTTTGGAGAAAGATCTCAACCCTCTAGAGAAAACCCAAAGAGGAAGGAAGTTGTTGAATCTTCCTCAGTTTCTCCAAAGCAACCACTTCAAGATTCAAAACCTCTTGAACCCGAACCATCTCCAAAAAGATCTGAGACCTCGGAGGTTGACCACGATCTGATCCCACTGTCTCAAGCCATGATATCCTCCCATGCCTACCAAGAGCCAACAGATAGCGATGACCAGAGTGTCGAAGCATCTGTGGAAACCCCTAGTGATGATGAGTATCTTTGACATCACTAGGACCCTCATGGCTACAACTGTAGAGACCGAAACAACAAGAGGGGCTCAATCGTCATCTTTAAATCCTCAAGAGATCAATACTCCTCCACCATCTGGAGGACCATTGTTCACCATCGATGACATCCCTCCATCTCAATGGAGAAAAAGGTTTTTAGATTTTAAAGCCTGGATGGATGCTAAGATGGTTTCACCAGATGCTGACCGGTACCGAGTCATTGAAGAATTCTGTGCCCACATGACTGGAGTCCTCAAGGAATGGTATCTTAGTCTTGGTTCTGTAAGACAAGATGAACTCCACAGACTAGAAAGTACCGACATCAAGTATTGCCGCACTCCATCATGAATTTCTTGGTGACCACAACCTTGTTCAAAAGGAAGTTCGGAAAGAATACTTTGACATGAAGTGTTGCTCTCTGAAAAAACCTGATCTTGAGCGCCATTTCAAAAGAATGGCTCAAAGGTTTTATCAACTAAATGGCTACAATGATCCTAGCCTTAAGAACACCTATGTCAGCTCTCTCCCCGAAGAACTCGGCGAAATGTTCAGAATGATCACCACCATGCAAAGAGACGTTGTAAGCATGACTCTTGGAGAAATCCACCAGACATGCCTTGCTGCATTAGACAAGCTGTGTAGCCAACAAGTCCTCTTTGAAAATATTCTCAAAGACAGAAGGAAGTACACCAAGGCTTGCAAGAAGAATTACCTGGAGATCAAGTGCAAAGAAAAAGACTGTAGCTGCCGTCACAAGCCAACTGCCAAAAGGAGAAACAGAGTCTTCCTGAACAAGAAAGGAATGAAGAAGAAGGTCAAGTTCTTCAAAAGAAAGCCTTTCCGAGGAAAAGATGGCAAACGATGTTTCATTTGTGGCAAGAAAGGACATTTTTCAAAAAATTGTCCAAATAACAGAGAAAAGGCTTCCAAGCTAGTCCATTCCCTTGACTTAGCCACAGATGAAGACATTGAATCCTGGTATGATGAGCAAGATCAGCCAGATGCCTCAACTGTCTTCGGACTAGAGTACACGGATTCTGAGGAAAGCAGTGAGTCAGAATCTTCCAGTTCCGAAGAACATTTCCCTGTTCTACAAGCAGAAGAAGTCCCCAGACTTCCAAATCCAGAAATTAGTTCCCTTGATCCGGTTCCACCATTGCCGAACATCGAGATTCATATTCTTCCCTCCAAGTATGACATGCCAATCAAAGCCATTGCTTTCATGGATACAGGAGCACAAAAGACTTTGATGAATCCGGTGATCCTCCCATCATCTGCTTGGGAATCCAGTGTCCATTTTTTCAAAGCAGCAGATGGCAAGATTTTCCGAACGGATCTGATTACTAAACACAAGATCGGAATCAAATTTTTCCCAGGGTGCATTATACGGACCAAAGTCATTGGATCAGATTTGCCCGACAAAGATCTTGTGATTGGCATGGATGTTTACACTCAAAATCATAGACTTCAAATCCTTTCTCAAGGGATTAAGTTCAAACGGGAGTTCAAGCCTTATTCTACTGTCCCAAAATTGTTTACTCTTGCAGATGCACCATTGGGATATGAAGACATAAGGGACAAGCTCCTTAAGATGAGTGCTGACAGCCATGACCTCTTCAAACATCCTCATCCACTTTGGAAGAATGAGAAATTCTTCGTGGATTTGCCATTCAAATTAAATGAAGACATCAATCCAACCAAGGCAGTTCATCCTGGAATGTCACCATCTGACAGAGCAGCAGCATTTGAAGAATGCCAACAATTCTTGAAGCAAGGGTGATTGAACCAACCAAATCGATTAGGCGTGCCAAGCTTTTATGTGAATAAAAGATCTGCGGATTCGAGGAAAAAGAGACTTGTCATCGATTATCGCCCACTAAACCAATTCCTCAAAGATGATAAGTTTCCTCTTAGAAGATTTACTCTCTTTATTCCTATATTAAATGCCCATATTTTCTCAAAGTTTGACTGAAGTCGAGATTTTGGCAATTGGGCCTTAACCAAAGCAGGACCAAAAACCGCATTTTGTATTCCAAATGCCCATTACCAATGGACTGTCTTACCATTTGGGCTCAAAGTCGCCCCATCACTGTTCCAAAAGGCAATGACCAAAGTCTTTGAACCTCTCCTTGATCGTGCTCTCATTTACATTGATGACATACTCCTTTTCTCTCCTGATGAACACAGTCACAAGCAACTCTTGGAAGAATTCTACAACATTTGTGACCAATATGGAATAATGCTGTCATCAAGAAAATCCCAGATCGGAACAACTGAAGTAGATTTTCTGGGAATGCACTTTGCTCAAGGAAAATATGTGCCACAGCCACACATTGCTGAAGAACTTCCAAAATTCCCTGATGAAAACATGACCACAAAGCAGATCCAACAGTTTCTGGGAATTCTCAACTACATAAGGGATTTCATCCCACATATTTCCAAAGACACCACGAAGCTGTCCAAGCTCCTGAAGAAAAGAGCTCCTCCATGGGGATCAGAACAAACTGAGGCTGTAAAGCGTCTGAAGCAAGCAGCAAAGAATCCACCTCCTCTCAAGATACCTGGAGAAGGAAAGCGAATTTTGCAAACGGATGCTAATGACCCGATCTTGAGGCCGTCACGATAGAAGAAGTTGAAGGCCAAAAATTCTATTGCGGACATGCCAGTGGACAGTTCAAACCGGCGGAGCTTCACTATCACACAACCTACAAGGAAACCTTGGCAGTCAAGTATGGAATCCAGAAGTTTGATTTCCATCTCAGAGGACACCAATTTGAGGTACATCTAGATAATTCCTCGTTTAAAAATTGCTTGAGTTCAAAAACAAAATCCCGCCAAGTCCTCAAATACTCAGACTGAAAGAATGGTTTTCCCGATATGATTTCTCTGTAAAACACATAAAGGGAACTCAAAACCTTGTCCCAGATTTCCTCTCCAGGCCAAACCAAGTCCAAACCAGATCCATCACCATCATCGCCTCCACTCACTGTTACCCACTAATCATGATGAATACTTATCCATCCAGTTCCTCTGCAGAAGACATAGCTCAAAAAACCTTCCCACCTGAAATTCCTCCCGGCACTCCTCTAACACCAAAATACCTACAGGAATTTGCCAGATCACATATGTCCCTTTACCTAAACAGATCAGTCCAAACACATAACCTGGTTCCTCAACCCACTTGGCTAAGTCCTGTTGCACCATATCTTACCATTTTTACCATCTTTATGGGAACAACATTCGAAGAGTCTGATATGTGGTATCTATGGTGCGTCTCCATCTTATACTCATATCCTATCCTCGTGCTCCCGCTTTTTAAATCGAGGAGATTCCTCTGGACCAGGAAAACCGCTCTTCTCTTTTATGGAATGCTCTTCAATGGTTTTCACCTATTAGTTGGTGGATTAAAGAACTTGTCAGAGAATTATCCAGATTTAATATTTGGAAATTAGAAGATGATCAGTTAGATGATTTTATCTCAGTTTTTATTATCCACCGACCGTATTTCCAGCATCCACAGACGAAGCTTCTCTGGACACAAAACCATGCCAGGGTGTATACACTACTCCCAAATCTGAAAGCACTTGTCCGAGACAATGAACCTCCGTTCTATAAAGAAGATTTAATTTTTCACTTGCAGGAAATCAATGGTGTAGATGATAATGATGCCACACTGTATCCGACCATTAGATATTATCATCCACTATCCGAGATTCCTCACATAAGTGAAGCACCAGCTGGAACAATTGAAGCAGGCCAGACAAGCACAACCACTGACAAAAATTCAATGCAAGATCTAATCATGCAGGATTCCCAAGACCCAGATGAAGACATGATGGATCCTGAAGATATACTATTAAAAGAAGAGATAAGAAAATCTTTGGAAAAAGTAGATGAGACGAGAGAGCAAACTTATCACCAAGCCATGAGCCTATCTTCAAGTAGCAGAGGTGTCAACAATCCAACAAAGCTCAAGACCCGGGAATCGTCAAGAAGAAGCCACGTAGTAGAAAAGACGTTTGTCTTTTAGTATCTTAGTTAAACATCAGTTGCCTTGTAGAAGAAGTCTTATCCTTTGTAATAAATAGGTGGGCCATAGTCATAAATAAGTTTGTCCTGTTGTAATTAATGGTGTCTAGTCACTTGTCAGTGTCGACAAGCAACTAGGATGCTTAGCCTAGTAGAGACTTGTAGAAGAAGTTAGTATTATGAAGAAGCTTGTAGAAGAAGTGTGAGTGCGTAGTAAGGTTACTAAGAGTGTCTTGTAAGCCTCCTTCTCTATATAAAGGAAGGAGCCCTCTTTGTAAAATCAATCGAAACCTTATCAAATAATACAAGTGTGTTTCTATAAGCATGAGTCTCTAAACTCTCTTCTCCTTCACAGAAAGTTCTTACATTCTTGCTCTTAATATGCTACTGTAATCTTGAGCCAAATAAAGGAAATAACTAGGCTATATCGAATCACAGTATGCTCTGCACTTGCCTCTACCGGAGGATCACTTGCATCGAGAAAAGTATCAGTTGATGATCCAGCTTTTCGGTCCTCTTTATTATTAGTATGTGATCCTTATGAGTAGCTGGGGCTCGATAAGTAGGCTAATGAGTGAAGTAGAAGTTCTCGCCTTGCCAAAGTAGGGATCATGTGCTAATGATAACGGGGCTCCCGGCGAGTACTTTGGCAAGGCGAGAACTTGACCTTCACTCATTAGCCTACTTATCGAGCCCCGCTACTCATAAGGATCACATACTAATGATAAGGGGCTCCGGCAGTGGTATCGAGCCTAAGCCTTGCGAAAGTTATTCCCTTTATTTTCTAAAGAAGCGAGGAGCATGTTATAGATGTTAGCAGGAGAATGAGTAAGGAAGGCCCCAACTCACATATGGCGTCCTCCTCCTCGGATAATGTCCTCCAAAACCTTTATCCTTAACCTCAAGACTATCCATCCACAGATCTGTATAAAAACCCTCTCTTCCAAAATAGAAAACCTCATAGAATATTCCTATGTCCCTGAAGATGCCCAAATAGAAAGCTCTATTCCTCCTCTCCTTAGTCCCTTTAATGTCTTTAGAAGAGAAAAGGGGCGTTCAAGTGGCTCATAAAAAGCTTGTCTCAACTCCAAGACTGGTGTGAAAGAGTACATCCAGACAACAAAAATGGATGAATGTGCTCTCCAAGCCACCAGCGCCGAACAATATGTCGACCTGGAGATTAATCCTACTCTCATCAGAGCTTTGGCGAGAGAGAAGGATATGTCGACCTTCACCTTGGGGCTATTAGGTTAGTTCTTTCCCTTCACGGGAGAAAAGGACTTCCTATCACCGCTTGAGGTAAGCCTCTTTGGATACTACCTTCCGTAATCTTGAGCATGCCACAATTGGAACTGTTTGACGACACTAAATACGGAAGTGTTGTCGACCATGTTCCCAAATTTCAACGTCCACCTCGGAGACCCCACTTTGACCACCAGGTTCAAAGTGCAGTCCAGCTCATAGGGGCTCCACAAGATGGAACCCGCCTAGTCGCCTCACTGCTGCAAAGACCGGTGATCTATAGGCTTCAAGACCATTGTTTTGATCTGCTACTCAGAAAGGTTTCGATCGAGAATGCCTTGATGGTCTGGCCACCTCAAGCGATGAGACACCCTCCATCGTTCGATTCCAAAGCGATTTCAAAGAAAGACCTTCTGCAGCTCATGCCGCTTGAGTGGATAAGCAACTATGAAAACTTCAAAAGGAACAGCACCCCTATTGTTTCAACTGAAGCAAGTTTTCAAAGGTCTGCCGATGGAACTGTCAAAACTATTTTCAAAAGGCCAGATCAAGAGGAATCTTCTGGGGGAAAACCTCCAGTCTTCCACACCATGATGATCACTCTCGGAGCAGCTGAAAAGAGGTTGCCGATTCATGCTATCTCGCCAAATGGACATATCATCTATTCTGACAAGATTGATGGTCATTTCCTATGGGATATTCCTGGATCGGGAATGTGCGAACCAGGATGTACTTGTGACACGTGGTTCTATCCCATGCCAGAAAATGATGAATGGCGAAGAGCATGCACAGGGAACTGTAAGCATCCTGCTACTCCATGCAGGCCTCCTCTTAAGCCACAGAGGAAATCTGATCCAGAAAATGGTCCCTGGGTAGGGATCAGAAAGAAGAGGGAACCATTGCCAATCTATGAAGAAGCCCTCAGGATACTCCGACAAGAAGGGTATCCACCACCGCTGAAGACCACGACCTTGTTACTTGGCCACCACCACATAACGCCACAACCTCCTTTTCCTGTAAAAGCCCACAATCCACACTTTCTGTCCCAACAACACCAATAATCCCATGCATGATGTTTGCCTCCACTTGACCACTTACGGGTGACTTTCCAGCTCTGGAAAGGAAAAGCAACCCTACCGCCTGGACACACACTAAACCTTTGTCCAAATTCTTGAAGTACAACCAGGATGGTAAGCTGAAGCCTCTTACTCAAGCTGAAGAAGTTCTGAATTGGCAAACCGAGAACTCCATAGCTCAAAATAGGTCAACGACAAAGATCAATCAACAGTTGATAACATCATGGCGGTGTAGAGCAACGATTGGAGATCTTGTCTGAAAAGTTGCGTAAATACTATAAGGAGACAAAAGCGTAATCGAAGTCCTGGAAATGGAAATCAGACAACTTCTGTCAGGAATATCCATGACCCGACTTTCGATCTAAGAGAAAGAGAACTTCAGAGGCTTAGCCATAATATAGAAGAGCTCTATGAATATACAAAGAAACTCCAAAAACAGCCAGAGCCAGACCCATTCTTTGCTCCACCACCAAAGATATATCCCAGCCTTCTACCATCTTCACAACCATATAGACCTCCACCATTACTACCACCAAACCTACCACCAAAAACCACATTCTTTGGAGAAAGATCTCAACCCTCTAGAGAAAACCCAAAGAGGAAGGAAGTTGTTGAATCTTCCTCAGTTTCTCCAAAGCAACCACTTCAAGATTCAAAACCTCTTGAACCCGAACCATCTCCAAAAAAGATGCAGACCTCAGAGGTTGACCCTGATACAGTCCCACTGTCTCAAGCCATGATATCCTCCCATGCCTACCAAGAGCCAACAGATAGCGATGACCAGAGTGCCGAAGCATCTGTGGAAACCCCTAGTGATGATGAGTATGCTGACATCACTAGGACCCTCATGGCTACAACTGTAGAGACCGAAACAACAAGAGGGGCTCAATCGTCATCTTTAAATCCTCAAGAGATCAATACTCCTCCACCATCTGGAGGACCATTGTTCACCATCGATGACATCCCTCCATCTCAATGGAGAAAAAGGTTTTTAGATTTTAAAGCCTGGATGGATGCTAAGATGGTTTCACCAGATGCTGACCGGTACCGAGTCATTGAAGAATTCTGTGCCCACATGACTGGAGTCCTCAAGGAATGGTATCTTAGTCTTGGTTCTGTAAGACAAGATGAACTCCACAGACTAGAAAGTGCGATCTTTATTGTGCACTCCATCATGAATTTCTTGGTGACCACAACCTTGTTCAAAGGAAATTCGGAAGGAATACTTTGATATGAAGTGTTGCTATCTGAAAGCGCCATTTCAAAAGAATGGCTCAAAGGTTTTATCAACTAAATGGCTACAATGATCCTAGCCTTAAGAACACCTATGTCAGCTCTCTCCCCGAAGAACTCCAGGCAGAAATGTTCAGAATGATCACCACCATGCAAAGAGACGTTGTAAGCATGACACTTGGAGAAATCCACGGACATGCCTTGTCGCATTAGACAAGGCGTGTAGCCAACAAGTCCTCTTTGAAAATATTCTCAAAGACAGAAGGAAGTACACCAAGGCTTGCAAGAAGAATTACCTGGAGATCAAGTGCAAAGAAAAAGACTGTAGCTGCCGTCACAAGCCAACTGCCAAAAGGAGAAACAGTTTTCTGAACAAGAAAGGAATGAAGAAGAAGGTCAAGTTCTTCAAAAGAATGCCTTTCCGAGGAAAAGATGGCAAACGATGTTTCATTTGTGGCAAGAAAGGACATTTTTCAAAAAATTGTCCAAATAACAGAGAAAAGGCTTCCAAGCTAGTCCATTCCCTTGACTTAGCCACAGATGAAGACATTGAATCCTGGTATGATGAGCAAGATCAGCCAGATGCCTCAACTGTCTTCGGACTAGAGTACACGGATTACGAGAAAGCGGTGAGTCGAATCTTCCATTCAGAAGAACATTTGCCTGTTCTACAAGCAGAAGAAGTCCCCAGACTTCCAAATCCAGAAATTAGTTCCCTTGATCCGGTTCCACCATTGCCGAACATCGAGATTCATATTCTTCCCTCCAAGTATGACATGCCAATCAAAGCCATTGCTTTCATGGATACAGGAGAACAAAAGACTTTGATGAATCCGGTGATCCTCCCATCATCTGCTTGGGAATCCGGTGTCCATTTTTTCAAAGCGTGAGATGGCAAGATTTTCGAGCGGATCGATTACTAAACACAAGATCGGAATCAAATTTTTCCCGAGGTGCATTATCTGGACCAAAGTCATTGGAACAGATTTGCACAACAAAGATTTTGTGATTGGCATGGATGTTTACACTCAAAATCATAGATTTCAAATCCTCTCTCAAGGGATTAAGTTCAAACGGGAGTTCAAGCCTTATTCTCTTGTCCCAAAATTGTTTACTCTTGCGGATGCACCATTGGGATATGAAGACATAAGGGACAAGCTCCTTAAGATGAGTCTTGTGACCATGACCTCTTCAAACATCCACATCCAGTTTGGAAAAATGAGTAATTCTTCGTGGATTTGCCATTCAAATTAAATGAAGACATCAAACCAACCAAGGCTGTTCATCCTGGAATGTCACCATCGGAGCAGGCAGACATTTGAAGAATGCCAACAATTGCGAAGCAAGGGCTGATTGAACCAACCAAATCGATTAGGCGTGCCAAGCTTTTTATGTGAATAAAAGATCGAAGCGGTCGAGGAAAAAGAGACTTGTCATCGATTATCGTCCACTAAACCAATTCCTCAAAGATGATAAGTTTCCTCTTAGAAGATTTACTCTCTTTATTCCTATATTGAATGCCCATATTTTCTCAAAGTTTGACTGAAGTCGAGGATTTTGGCAATTGGGCCTTAACCCAAAAGAGCGGACCAAAACCGCATTTTGTATTCCAAATGCCCATTACCAATGGGTGTCTTACCATTTGGGCTCAAAGTCGCCCCATCACTGTTCCAAAAGGCAATGACCAAAGTCTTTGAACCTCTCCTTGATCGTGCTCTCATTTACATTGATGACATACTCCTTTTCTCTCCTGATGAACACAGTCACAAGCAACTCTTGGAAGAATTCTACAACATTTGTGACCAATATGGAATAATGCTATCATCAAGAAAATCCCAGATCGGAACAACTGAAGTAGATTTTCTGGGAATGCACTTTGCTCAAGGAAAATATGTGCCACAGCCACACATTCTTTGAAGAACTTCCAAAATTCCCTGATGAAAACATGACCACAAAGCAGATCCAACAGTTTCTGGGAATTCTCAACTACATAAGGGATTTCATCCCACATATTTCCAAAGACACCACGAAGCTGTCCAAGCTCCTGAAGAAAAAAGCTCCTCCATGGGGATCAGAACAAACTGAGGCTGTAAAGCGTCTGAAACAAGCAGCAAAGAATCCACCTCCTCTCAAGATACCTGGAGAAGGAAAGCGAATTTTGCAAACAGATGCTAGTGACCCGATCTTTGAGGAGCCGTCCTGATAGAAGAAGTTGAAGGCCAAAAATTCTATTGCGGACATGCCAGTGGACAGTTCAAACCGGCGGAGCTTCACTATCACACAACCTACAAGGAAACCTTGGCAGTCAAGTATGGAATCCAGAAGTTTGATTTCCATCTCAGAGGACACCAATTTGAGGTACATCTAGATAATTCCTCGTTTCCGAAATTGCTTGAGTTCAAAAACAAAATCCCGCCAAGTCCTCAAATACTCAGACTGAAAGAATGGTTTTCCCGATATGATTTCTCTGTAAAACACATAAAGGGAACTCAAAACCTTGTCCCAGATTTCCTCTCCAGGCCAAACCAAGTCCAAACCAGATCCATCACCATCATCGCCTCCACTCACTGTTACCCACTAATCATGATGAATACTTATCCATCCAGTTCCTCTGCAGAAGACATAGCTCAAAAAACCTTCCCACCTGAAATTCCTCCCGGCACTCCTCTAACACCAAAATACCTACAGGAATTTGCCAGATCACATATGTCCCTTTACCTAAACAGATCAGTCCAAACACATAACCTGGTTCCTCAACCCACTTGGCTAAGTCCTGTTGCACCATATCTTACCATTTTTACCATCTTTATGGGAACAACATTCGAAGAGTCTGATATGTGGTATCTATGGTGCGTCTCCATCTTATACTCATATCCTATCCTGCCACTCGCTTTTAAAGCGAGGAGATTCCTCTCAGACCCGGAAAACCGCTCTTCTCTTTTATGGAATGCTCTTCAATGGTTTTCACCTATTAGTTGGTGGATTAAAGAACTTGACAGAGAATTATCCAGATTTAATATTTGGAAATTAGAAGATGATCAGTTAGATGATTTTATCTCAGTTTTTATTATCCACCGACCGTATTTCCAGCATCCACAGACGAAGCTTCTGCTGGACACAAAACCATGCCAGGTGTATACACTACTCCCAAATCTGAAAGCACTTGTCCGAGACAATGAACCTCCGTTCTATAAAGAAGATTTAATTTTTCACTTGCAGGAAATCAATGGTGTAGATGATAATGATGCCACCTGTATCCAGCCATTAGATATTATCTGTCCACTATCCGAGATTCCTCACATAAGTGAAGCACCAGCTGGAACAATTGAAGCAGGCCAGACAAGCACAACCACTGACAAAAATTCAATGCAAGATCTAATCATGCAGGATTCCCAAGACCCAGGATGAAGACATGATGGATCCACGAAGATATACTATTAAAAGAAGAGATAAGAAAGTACTGGAAAAAAGTAGACAGAGACGAGAGAGCAAACTTATCACCAAGCCATGAGCCTATCTTCAAGTAGCAGAGGTGTCAACAATCCAACAAAGCTCAAGACCCGGGAATCGTCAAGAAGAAGCCACGTAGTAGAAAAAGACGTTTGTCTTTTAGTATCTTAGTTAAACATCAGTTGCCTTGTAGAAGAAGTCTTATCCTTTGTAATAAATAGGTGGGCCATAGTCATAAATAAGTTTGTCCTGTTGTAATTAATGGTGTCTAGTCCCTGTCGGGTGTCTGACAAGCAACTAGGATGCTTAGCCTAGTAGAGACTTGTAGAAGAAGTTAGTATTATGAAGAAGCTTGTAGAAGAAGCTGAGTACGTAGTAAGGTTACTAAGAGTGTCTTGTAAGCCTCCTTCTCTATATAAAGGAAGGAGCCCCCTCTTTGTAAAATCAATCAGAAACCTTATCAAATAATACAAGTGTGTTTCTATAAGCATGAGTCTCTAAACTCTCTTCTCCTTCCTGAAAGTTCTTTCCTTCTTTCTCTTAATATGCTCCTATGATCTTGAACCAAATAAAGGAAATAACAAGGCTATATCAGATACGAAGTATGCTCTGCACTTGCCTCTACCAGAGGATCCTGTGCATCAGAAAAGTATCAGATTGATGATCCAGTTTTCCGGTCCTCTTTATTGTTAGTATGTGATCCTTATGAGTAACTGGGGCTCGATAAGTAGGCTAATGAGTGAAGGCCGAAGTTCTCGCCTTGCCAAAGTAGGGATCATGTGCTAATGATAAGGGGGCTCCCGGCAGAGTGGCATCCTTATGAGTAACTGGGGCTCGATAAGTAGGCTAATGAGTGAAGGCCGAAGTTCTCGCCTTGCCAAAGTAGGGATCATGTGCTAATGATAAGGGGGCTCCCGGCAGAGTGGTATCAGAGCCTAAACGCCCGGCCGAGTTATTCCCTTTATTTTCTAAAGAGCAGGGAGCATGTTATAGATGTTAGCAGGGAGAATGAGTAAGGAAGGTCCCAACTCACATATGGCGTCCTCCTCCTCAGATAATGTCCTCCAAAAACCTTTATCCTTAACCTCAAGACTATCCATCCCTGAATCCTGTCTGCCGGGAGCCCCCTTATCATTAGCACATGATCCCTACTTTGGCAAGGCGAGAACTTCGGCCTTCACTCATTAGCCTACTTATCGAGCCCCAGTTACTCATAAGGATCACATACTAATAATAAAGAGGACCGGAAAACTGGATCATCAATCTGATACTTTTCTGATGCACAGGATCCTCTGGTAGAGGCAAGTGCAGAGCATACTTCGTATCTGATATAGCCTTGTTATTTCCTTTATTTGGCTCAAGATCATAGGAGCATATTAAGAGAAAGAAGGAAAGAACTTTCAGGAAGGAGAAGAGAGTTTAGAGACTCATGCTTATAGAAACACACTTGTATTATTTGATAAGGTTTCTGATTGATTTTACAAAGAGGGGGCTCCTTCCTTTATATAGAGAAGGAGGCTTACAAGACACTCTTAGTAACCTTACTACGTACTCAGCTTCTTCTACAAGCTTCTTCATAATACTAACTTCTTCTACAAGTCTCTACTAGGCTAAGCATCCTAGTTGCTTGTCAGACACCCGACAGGGACTAGACACCATTAATTACAACAGGACAAACTTATTTATGACTATGGCCCACCTATTTATTACAAAGGATAAGACTTCTTCTACAAGGCAACTGATGTTTAACTAAGATACTAAAAGACAAACGTCTTTTCTACTACGTGGCTTCTTCTTGACGATTCCCGGGTCTTGAGCTTTGTTGGATTGTTGACACCTCTGCTACTTGAAGATAGGCTCATGGCTTGGTGATAAGTTTGCTCTCTCGTCTCTGTCTACTTTTTTCCAGTACTTTCTTATCTCTTCTTTTAATAGTATATCTTCAGGATCCATCATGTCTTCATCTGGGTCTTGGGAATCCTGCATGATTAGATCTTGCATTGAATTTTTGTCAGTGGTTGTGCTTGTCTGGCCTGCTTCAATTGTTCCAGCTGGTGCTTCACTTATGTGAGGAATCTCGGATAGTGGACAGATAATATCTAATGGCTGGATACAGGTGGCATCATTATCATCTACACCATTGATTTCCTGCAAGTGAAAAATTAAATCTTCTTTATAGAACGGAGGTTCATTGTCTCGGACAAGTGCTTTCAGATTTGGGAGTAGTGTATACACCCTGGCATGGTTTTGTGTCCGCAGAAGCTTCGTCTGTGGATGTGGAAATACTGGTCGGTGGATAATAAAAGCGAGATAAAATCATCTAACTGATCATCTTCTAATTTCCAAATATTAAATCTGGATAATTCTCTGTCAAGTTCTTTAATCCACCAACTAATAGGTGAAAACCATTGAAGAGCATTCCATAAAAGAGAAGAGCGGTTTTCCGGGTCTGAGAGGAATCTCCTCAGTTTAAAGGCGAGGCGAGGATAGGATATGAGTATAAGATGGAGACGCACCATAGATACCACATATCGACTCTTCAATGTTGTTCCCATAAAGATGGTAAAAATGGTAAGATATGGTGCAACAGACTTAGCCAAGTGGGTTGAGGAACCAGGTTATGTGTTTGACCGATCTGCTTAGGTAAAGGGACATATGTGATCCGCAAATTCTGTAGGTATTTTGGTGTTAGAGGAGTGCCGGGAGGAATTTCAGGTGGGAAGGTATTTTGAGCTATGTCTTCTGCAGAGGAACTGGATGGATAAGTATTCATCATGATTAGTGGGTAACAGTGAGTGGAGGCGATGATGGTGATGGATCTGGTTTGGACTTGGTTTGGCCTGGAGAGGAAATCTGGGACAAGGTTTTGAGTTCCCTTTATGTGTTTTACAGAGAAATCATATCGGGAAAACCATTCTTTCAGTCTGAGTATTTGAGGACTTGGCGGGATTTTGTTTTTGAACTCAAGCAATTTCGGAAACGAGGAATTATCTAGATGTACCTCAAATTGGTGTCCTCTGAGATGGAAATCAAACTTCTGGATTCCATACTTGACTGCCAAGGTTTCCTTGTAGGTTGTGTGATAGTGAAGCTCCGCCGGTTTGAACTGTCCACTGGCATGTCCGCAATAGAATTTTTGGCCTTCAACTTCTTCTATCAGGACGGCTCCCCAGTACTGGTCACTACCATCTGTTTGCAAAATTCGCCTTCTTCCGTATCTTGAGAGGAGGTGGATTCTTTGCTGCTTGCTTCAGACGCTTTACAGCCTCAGTTTGTTCTGATCCCCATGGAGGAGCTTTTTTCTTCAGGAGCTTGGACAGCTTCGTGGTGTCTTTGGAAATATGTGGGATGAAATCCCTTATGTAGTTGAGAATTCCTTAAACCGTTGGATCTCGCTTTGTGGTCATGTTTTCATCAGGGAATTTTGGAAGTTCTTCAGCAATGTGTGGCTGTGGCACATATTTTCCTTGAGCAAAGTGCATTCCCAGAAAATCTACTTCAGTTGTTCCGATCTGGGATTTTCTTGATGACAGCATTATTCCATATTGGTCACAAATGTTGTAGAATTCTTCCAAGAGTTGCTTGTGACTGTGTTCATCAGGAGAAAAAAAGAGTATGTCATCAATGTAAATGAGAGCACGATCAAGGAGAGGTTCAAAGATTTTGGTCATTGCCTTTTGGAACAGTGATGGGGCGACTTTGAGCCCAAATGGTAAGACAAATCCATTGGTAATGGGCATTTGGAATACAAAATGCGGTTTTTGGTCTGTCTTTTGGGTTAAGGCCCAATTGCCAAAATCCTGACTTCAGGTCAAACTTTGAGAAAATATGGGCATTCCGAATATAGGAATAAAGAGAGTAAATCTTCGGAAGAGGAAACTTATCATCTTTGAGGAATTGGTTTAGTGGACGATAATCGATGACAAGTCTGCTTTTTCCTCGACCGCTTCGATCTTTTATTCACATAAAAAGCTTGGCACGCCCAATCAGATTTGGTTGGTTCAATCAGCCCTTGCTTCAGCAATTGTTGGCATTCTTCAAATGCTGCTGCTCTGTCAGATGGTGACATTCCAGGATGAACTGCCTTGGTTGGATTGATGTCTTCATTTAATTTGAATGGCAAATCCACGAAGAATTTCTCATTCTTCCAAAGTGGATGAGGATGTTTGAAGAGGTCATGGTCACAAGACTCATCTTAAGGAGCTTGTCCCTTATGTCTTCATATCCCAATGGTGCATCTGCAAGAGTAAACAATTTTGGGACAGTAGAATAAGGCTTGAACTCCCGTTTGAACTTAATCCCTTGAGAAAGGATTTGAAGTCTATGATTTTGAGTGTAAACATCCATGCCAATCACAAGATCTTTGTCAGGCAAATCTGTTCCAATGACTTTGGTCCAGATAATGCACCCTGGGAAAAATTTGATTCCGATCTTGTGTTTAGTAATCAGATCCGTTCGGAAAATCTTGCCATCTGCTGCTTTGAAAAAATGGACACTGGATTCCCAAGCAGATGATGGGAGGATCACCGGATTCATCAAAGTCTTCTGTGCTCCTGTATCCATGAAAGCAATGGCTTTGATTGGCATGTCATACTTGGAGGGAAGAATATGAATCTCGATGTTCGGCAATGGTGGAACCGGATCAAGGGAACTAATTTCTGGATTTGGAAGTCTGGGGACTTCTTCTGCTTGTAGAACAGGGAAATGTTCTTCGGAACTGGAAGATTCTGACTCACTGCTTTCCTCAGAATCCGTGTACTCTAGTCCGAAGACAGTTGAGGCATCTGGCTGATCTTGCTCATCATACCAGGATTCAATGTCTTCATCTGTGGCTAAGTCAAGGGAATGGACTAGCTTGGAAGCCTTTTCTCTGTTATTTGGACAATTTTTTGAAAAATGTCCTTTCTTGCCACAAATGAAACATCGTTTGCCATCTTTTCCTCGGAAAGGCTTTCTTTTGAAGAACTTGACCTTCTTCTTCATTCCTTTCTTGTTCAGGAAAACTCTGTTTCTCCTTTTGGCAGTTGGCTTGTGACGGCAGCCACAGTCTTTTTCTTTGCACTTGATCTCCAGGTAATTCTTCTTGCAAGCCTTGGTGTACTTCCTTCTGTCTTTGAGAATATTTTCAAAGAGGACTTGTTGGCTACACAGCTTGTCTAATGCAGCAAGGCATGTCTGGTGGATTTCTCCAAGAGTCATGCTTACAACGTCTCTTTGCATGGTGGTGATCATTCTGAACATTTCTGCCTGGAGTTCTTCGGGGAGAGAGCTGACATAGGTGTTCTTAAGGCTAGGATCATTGTAGCCATTTAGTTGATAAAACCTTTGAGCCATTCTTTTGAAATGGCGCTCAAGATCAGGTTTTTTCAGAGAGCAACACTTCATGTCAAAGTATTCTTTCCGAACTTCCTTTTGAACAAGGTTGTGGTCACCAAGAAATTCATGATGGAGTGCGGCAATAACAGTATCAGTACTTTCTAGTCTGTGGAGTTCATCTTGTCTTACAGAACCAAGACTAAGATACCATTCCTTGAGGACTCCAGTCATGTGGGCTGATAAGCAATATTTTGATACATTGATTAACCCTCATATTTAGTTTATTGAACCTCTTTTGTGCTTAATTGAATAATATTGGACACATTTTATAAGTTTGGACTCTAATTGGGCTTAATTGTATTTTTCAGCACTATTACAAATTTATACTATTTTTGTATTATGGCTGTATCGTGAGTTGTAGATATCTAAAAATTACAAATTTTATATTCTAGGAAATCTGAGAGAAAGATCTACAACTTTGATGCAGAAGTCAAAAACTAATTCAGATGTCTAGTGGGTCGAATTGGGCCACGAAGTCAGAACAGGGCTGTTATGCTGGAACCAGAACAGTGGGCACTAATTGGGCCATAACGTGAGTTGTACACATTGGATTGAGGTGAAACCGGTGCCATTTGAAAGCTAAGACATAAAGCTTCAATTCATATGAAGATCATTCTCCAAAATAATGACATCTTCATGGACTTATTGGCTGTTAAAATGGACTGACGCGAATACACGTATAATTTGAACATGCTATAAAGATTGGACCATAACTCTTTCATTTCAAGTCCAAATTAAGCAAATTGGGTGTCCACTTAAAGCTAAGAGGCAGAGGATTAAGTTGGGCTCAAGGGTATTTTTGAATTTTGACATTTGAGGTCTGATAAGAGGAGAGAAAACTGAGACGCGAAGGGGACTCATCTATCTCTAACATTTTTCATTTTTTCTTTCTTCTCTTCTCCTCTCCTCTTCTTCTCTTTTTCTTTTCCCTTCATTTTGGAAGATACTTGTTTTGGGTTCTATTTTGTAACCTTCATTGCTATGGAGGAGTAGGATTTCAAGCTAGCTCAAGGAGACTCCAAGGGTATTATGGTTGTAATCTTGAAACCCTATGCTTGAATTTCAATCATGTTTGTTTTCTTGATTCTTTGCCCTCTTTTATTTGTAAATTTGCATTGAATGGTATTGATATGTGAGTTTATAAATGAGGAATTAGTTGGGTGATTGCTAATTGGTCAATTGGTATGAACTTGATTAGTTAAAGAATTAAGAATTGGGTTTGGGTTCAAACCTAGGCTAATACAATTGGGGCTAGAAATCAACATAGGTTAATTAGAGTTGAGGTCTCAATTATCTAATCAATTATATGTTGGTTGAATTCCTAGAGTTCTCTAGGTAGAATTGTGGGGTTGTTAGTAGAGGTCTCTCTAATAGTTCAAATTAGTCGCACTCCATGTGTTTGATATATTGTGCGTTAATGATTGATTCACCTTATGCCTAAGGAACTCTTTGAACTAGTGTTTTTATTTTCATCTAATTTTCTTTTATAGCTTATTGATTGCATGTTTTCACATATCCCCTTGTTACTTAACTAGATAGCGACAACATCCTTGTGAGACGACCTTGGTTGCACTATACTTCAAATTTAGTGTAATTAAGTATTTTAAAATTGTAATTTGAGGCGGTGTCATGACACTTGCTGCCAAATTTTGGCGCCGTTGCCGGGGATGTTGATGCTATTTAGTTTGTAAATATATGTGTTTACTTGCTTTTGTTTGAGTTTTGCATGTTTTGGTCATTTTCGGTGTTTTTAGGCTAATTTTGGGTGCTGTCCTGTACTGTTTGTGCTTAGATCACCTTGAAACTTTTTAGTCCAAAGGTTTTCGGTATTCTAAGCAAGACTCACTACTATAGTGAGCCCCACCCTATTTTTGCCAAATTCAATCGTTTTGATCACTTTTTCTATTTATCTTGATTTTTCTTGCATTTTTTTAATATTTTCTTTTATGTCTTCCCTTTTTGTTTCTTGTTTATATAACCCAAAACATCTTTTGCAATATTTTCTTAGTTGTTTTAAGCCATTTTAGAGTAGTTTTTAGTTTCTTCTTCCATTTAGTTTACTCATTTCTACTTTTCTAACATGTTCACTAACTCATTTTTTAGTTCCTAGACATATGGTTGTTGGAATGTTGCAGGAACTGGAGCGGTTGTTGAGGATTCTTACCAAAGAATGGAACAGCAATTGGATGAGATAAAGTACCTAATAGAGCAATATGCCATGAGGAATCACATCCAGCAACCACAACAGGGATATGACCCAAGTTCTAGTATGTACCAGTCTAACTGGTATGATGGAGTTGATCAGGGATATGGGGGTGTTCCATCACAGCAGCCCCCATATTTTCAGCAGCAATTCCAACCTTCACTCCCCTTCAATCAACAGCACTTGCATCTGCTCCAGGAGTCATATGAGCAACCACAGCTTGAGTTACCACCTGCATATCATCAGGCCGATCCACTAGCCACCTCACTTGAGCCCTCGCTAGAAGATCTTGTGAACCAGTTGATGGAGAGTAATCTCCAATGGCAGCAGAGGACTGATGAAACCATTCAAGACTTGCAAACACAATTGAGCCAGTTAACTTCTACATTGAGCAAATTGCAAGTTCATGAGCGGAATATGCCAGATGTGCAATCACATGAGCTAGTTGAGGGGATTGGCGAGAGTCAAGATGTAGCTGGGCCACTAGATGAGATACCACATGAGACATTGGTTGAGGAGATATCTCATGATCTTGTTGGTGCTGAGGAAATGAATATGTCTACAGGCATGGATATTTTCACTTCTTTAGAAAACCCCATGAGTGACCTCTCAACAGAATTCCTTGAGCTAACTGCTGTTGACACTTTTGCTGGATTTACATGTGCTGACTGTGAAGGTGAGTATATCTACCCTATATGTGCAGAGATTGAGGCATGTCTGAGGGGAGATCCTCTCATGCTAGAAAATGGTGAAGTTGTAGCTGATATTCAAAGAGTTGAGCTATTTGAGGAACAAGTTAAAGAAACCACCCAGCCTCTCCCCTCCACTGTCCTTCTACTTGCAGCTGAGACATACTCAAGTGGTTTAGAATATGCACCTACAAATTTCTTGGGGCAGTTTGAATATGCCAACTTGGAGAATGATGCCCAACTCCAAACCATTTGTGACATGACAACTGGCTTACTTCATCCGGGTGCACGAAGGTGGTTGGATTATGCCTACATGAAAAACAAATCTTGCCCCCAAGCTGCTTGTTTCATCATTGTAGAGGTGCTACCTGGGGGGATGCTAAGGCCATCAACACTGATATATCAAGGCACCAATAGCAAGGATGGCAATGAATTCAAGATCACCTCATGGGATCCTGGAGGAGGCAAAAAATGCAAATCTTGGTGGAAATTCCTGGACCAGTTCAAGCATAAGCCACCATGAAGGAGTTCTCACCACTTTTTACCTTTTTAAATTTTTGTCTTGCATTTTTAATTTTTTTTTGTCTTGAATTTTAATTTTAGAATAAAATATGTTTAGTATTAGTTTTCATATGCTATTTATGTTGTTTAGTTAGATGTTCCCCTATGGTGATTCTTTAGTTGTTAGCTTTAGGCAATAGATATTCATGGCTTGAGACTTCAACATGCTTGACTTTTCATCTCATTCTTTATGTTTTGCATGCTTGGTAGCTTGATCTTCAATTGCTTGGATTGAGTATGTTGGACATGACCATTGTGAGCTTTTGAGCCATATTTGGATGGCTATGTTACATGCCATTCTTTTCTTTCTTGTGTGTTTTGTTCCCTCATAGGATTTGTCACTCTAGAACTTGCTTTAATTCTTTTTGAGGCTACACCATTCATTTGCATACATGAACATGATTGAGGCATTTATTTTGTGATTAGCCACCTAGCCAAATAGCCACCCTTGCATTTTCCCCCTTGCTTAGCCCCTTTGAGCCTTTTTACCTATTCTTTGTTTTTAGCATATTACAAGTCTAAAGCGAAAAACCATGATTCTACCTAGCCTTAGGGATTAGGAGACCATTGGTTACCATTAGCAATGTGCATTCACATAAGTGTGGGGGTTTGCATGAGGACATACAAGACTTTAAGTGTGGGGGTGCAAAGTGGTGAAAAGAGAAGAAGGAAAGAAATGAAAAGATTAAGAAAAAAAAAAAAGAAGCCAAAAAAAAAATGTAAAAAAAAAAAAAAAAAAGAAAAGCAAATAGAAAAAGAAAAAGTCAATAAATTGGGGCAATTTTGATAAAAAAGAAAGTAAAGAAGTGGGATAAAAAAGAGTTGTTTGTTGCATTCTTAGATTTGAGGAGGGCCCTCACATTTGTGACCTCATGTCTTTGCCAATGTTCTTCTATTCTCTTTGGCTTTTACCTTGCATATCCTTACTATTTCCTTACCCTTACCTTGGCCCCATTACAACCTTGAATAAAGTCCTCTTGATTTGTGTGTGCATGTGTTTGAGTGGTGGAGAATTAGATGATAAGCAAGCTTATAGTAGTGCTTTTCCTTTTGAGGTGATTTGAGTGGTATAATTGAGCCTTAAACACTTGAGAGTAAGAGTGCTAAACACATTATCTTGTGAGATCCTCCATGCTTGATCCATACTTTTTGGAGTGATTTTTGCCTTGCTTGTACCTTTGTAGAGATGTGTCTTGATTGTTGAATTTCTTGATGCCTTGGATGTGCTTTTTGCCTATATGCTTGACACTCTTGAGGATCCATTGGGAATTTGCTTTTCATAGTATTTGGTCATTTTTTGTTTTTAGGACTTTTGTGTTTATTTTAGATTTTGATGTTTCATTTTCGGCACTCTTGAGTATATTTTGGATTTTGCATGAGGACATGCAAAAAGCTAAGTGTGGGGGAATTTGATAAGCAATATTTTGATACATTGATTAACCCTCATATTTAGTTTATTGAACCTCTTTTGTGCTTAATTGAATAATATTGGACACATTTTATAAGTTTGGACTCTAATTGGGCTTAATTGTATTTTTCAGCACTATTACAAATTTATACTATTTTTGTATTATGGCTGTATCGTGAGTTGTAGATATCTAAAAATTACAAATTTTATATTCTAGGAAATCTGAGAGAAAGATCTACAACTTTGATGCAGAAGTCAAAAACTAATTCAGATGTCTAGTGGGTCGAATTGGGCCACGAAGTCAGAACAGGGCTGTTATGCTGGAACCAGAACAGTGGGCACTAATTGGGCCATAACGTGAGTTGTACACATTGGATTGAGGTGAAACCGGTGCCATTTGAAAGCTAAGACATAAAGCTTCAATTCATATGAAGATCATTCTCCAAAATAATGACATCTTCATGGACTTATTGGCTGTTAAAATGGACTGACGCGAATACACGTATAATTTGAACATGCTATAAAGATTGGACCATAACTCTTTCATTTCAAGTCCAAATTAAGCAAATTGGGTGTCCACTTAAAGCTAAGAGGCAGAGGATTAAGTTGGGCTCAAGGGTATTTTTGAATTTTGACATTTGAGGTCTGATAAGAGGAGAGAAAACTGAGACGCGAAGGGGACTCATCTATCTCTAACATTTTTCATTTTTTCTTTCTTCTCTTCTCCTCTCCTCTTCTTCTCTTTTTCTTTTCCCTTCATTTTGGAAGATACTTGTTTTGGGTTCTATTTTGTAACCTTCATTGCTATGGAGGAGTAGGATTTCAAGCTAGCTCAAGGAGACTCCAAGGGTATTATGGTTGTAATCTTGAAACCCTATGCTTGAATTTCAATCATGTTTGTTTTCTTGATTCTTTGCCCTCTTTTATTTGTAAATTTGCATTGAATGGTATTGATATGTGAGTTTATAAATGAGGAATTAGTTGGGTGATTGCTAATTGGTCAATTGGTATGAACTTGATTAGTTAAAGAATTAAGAATTGGGTTTGGGTTCAAACCTAGGCTAATACAATTGGGGCTAGAAATCAACATAGGTTAATTAGAGTTGAGGTCTCAATTATCTAATCAATTATATGTTGGTTGAATTCCTAGAGTTCTCTAGGTAGAATTGTGGGGTTGTTAGTAGAGGTCTCTCTAATAGTTCAAATTAGTCGCACTCCATGTGTTTGATATATTGTGCGTTAATGATTGATTCACCTTATGCCTAAGGAACTCTTTGAACTAGTGTTTTTATTTTCATCTAATTTTCTTTTATAGCTTATTGATTGCATGTTTTCACATATCCCCTTGTTACTTAACTAGATAGCGACAACATCCTTGTGAGACGACCTTGGTTGCACTATACTTCAAATTTAGTGTAATTAAGTATTTTAAAATTGTAATTTGGAGCAGGCTGCGACACTTGCTGCCAAATTTTAAGGCATCAAGAGAAGCATTCAAGCTCTTGAGGATTGGTGCATCAAGACATGGAAATTCCAATTTCGGTTTCACTCCTCTTCTCTTCTTCTTAATCTCGTAATTGAATTGGAGGTTTTCATTCATGCATGTTGATTAAGAGTCAATCAAATCATGCATAATTCGGTTGATATATGTGATTTGATTGTTCAAGAGTGTGATTCATATTTCGGTTCTGAATATGAGATTAGAGCATTGGTTTGGAAGCTAATCCAAAATCAATTCGGTTTTAGAGGTCTCTAAACCGAATTGCTTGAGTGATTAGTTGAATGCATGGAGATTTTCATGTGAATGCTAGGTTTGATTTGAGGTTTCAATTGAATCTAAAATTAATCATCGAATTGGAGTGTGCATGTATATTTGAATCCAATGATTGAGTGTTGATTGCTTTCTTCTTGTGTGTCTTGGATTAGAATTTTAATTCGGTTTAGTCTTTTTGTTTTCTGTTTGCTTTGGAATTCAGCATTGCATTTTAAGTGTTTGTTATAAAAACCCCCCTGAATTTTCTGATCAAATAGTGTGTTCATCTTTGGGAAACGATCCGAGTTGGCTACTATACTATAGTCGCTATTCGGTTTAATTTGCTCGTGTTACGACGCGCGAGTCATGGGCACAGAATTCTTCAATGACTCGGTACCGGTCAGCATCTGGTGAAACCATCTTAGCATCCATCCAGGCTTTAAAATCTAAAAACCTTTTTCTCCATTGAGATGGAGGGATGTCATCGATGGTGAACAATGGTCCTCCAGATGGTGGAGGAGTATTGATCTCTTGAGGATTTAAAGATGACGATTGAGCCCCTCTTGTTGTTTCGGTCTCTACAGTTGTAGCCATGAGGGTCCTAGTGATGTCAGCATACTCATCATCACTAGGGGTTTCCACAGATGCTTCGGCACTCTGGTCATCGCTATCTGTTGGCTCTTGGTAGGCATGGGAGGATATCATGGCTTGAGACAGTGGGACTCAGACGTGGTCAACCTCTGAGGTCTGCATCTTTTTTGGAGATGGTTCGGGTTCAAGAGGTTTTGAATCTTGAAGTGGTTGCTTTGGAGAAACTGAGGAAGATTCAACAACTTCCTTCCTCTTTGGGTTTTCTCTAGAGGGTTGAGATCTTTCTCCAAAGAATGTGGTTTTTGGTGGTAGGTTTGGTGGTAGTAATGGTGGAGGTCTATATGGTTGTGAAGATGGTAGAAGGTCGATATATCTTTGGTGGTGGAGCAAAGAATGGGTCTGGCTCTGGCTGTTTTTGGAGTTTCTTTGTATATTCATAGAGCTCTTCTATATTATGGCTAAGCCTCTGAAGTTCTCTTTCTCTTAGATCGAAAGCTGGGTCATGGATATTCCGGACAGGAAGTTGTCGGATTTCCATTTCCAGGACTTCGATTCTGGCTTTTGTCTCCTTATAGTATTTCTGCAACTTTTCAGACAGTATCTCCAGTCGTTGCTCTACAGCTGCCATGATGTTATCAATCTGTTGATTGATCTTTGTCAGCAGCCTATTTTGAGCTATGGAGTTCTCGGTTTGCCAATTCAGAACTTCTTCAGCTTGAGTAAGAGGCTTCAGCTTACCATCTGGTTGTACTTCAAAGAGGCTGGACAAAAGGTTTAGTGTGTGTCTGGGCGGTAGGGTTGCTTTTCCTTTCCAGAGCTGGAAAGTCAGCTCCGTAAGTGGCTGAAGTGGAGGCAAACATCATGCATGGGATTATTGGTGTTGTTGGGACAGAAAGTGTGGATTCTGGACTTTTACAGGAAAAGGAGTTTGTGGCGTTTTGTGGTGGTGGCCAAGTAACAAGGTCAGGGTCTTCAGGCGGTGGTGGATACCCTTCTTGTCGGAGTATCCTGAGGGCTTCTTCATAGATTGGCAATGGTTCCCTCTTCTTTCTGATCCCTACCCAGGGACCATTTTCTGGATCAGATTTCCTCTGTGGCTTAAGAGGAGGCCTGCATGGAGTAGCAGGATGCTTACAGTTCCCTGTGCATGCTCTTCGCCATTCATCATTTTCTGGCATGGGATAGAACCACGTGTCACAAGTACATCCTGGTTCGCACATTCCCGATCCAGGAATATCCCATAGGAAATGACCATCAATCTTGTCAGAATAGATGATATGTCCATTTGGCGAGATAGCATGAATCGGCAACCTCTTTTCAGCTGCTCCGAGAGTGATCATCATGGTGTGGAAGACTGGAGGTTTTCCTCCAAAAGATTCCTCTTGATCTGGCCTTTTGAAAATAGTTTTGACAATTCAATCAGCAGACCTTTGAAAACTTGCTTCAGTTGAAACAGCAGGGGTGCTGTTCCTTTTGAAGTTTTCATAGTTGCTTATCCATTCAAGCGGCATGAGCTGCAGGAGGTCCTTCTTTGAAATCGCTTTGGAATCGAACGATGGAGGGTGTCTCATCGCTTGAGGTGGCCAGACCATCAAGGCATTACGATCGAAACCTTCTGAGTAAGCGAGATCAAAACAATGGTCTTGAAGCCTATAGATCACCGGTGTCAGCGGTGAAGCGACTAAGGCGATTCCATCTTGTGCAATTTCTATGAGTGGACCTGTACTTTGAACCTGGTGGTCAAAGTGGGGTCTCTGAGGTGGACGTTGAAATTTGGGAACATGGTCAGGACAACACTTCCCGCATTTAGTGTCGTCAAAACAGTTCCAATTGTGGCATGCTCAAGATTCTGGAAGGTAGTATCCAAAGAGGCTTACCTGGCGGTGATAGGAAGTCCTTTTCTCCGTGAAGGGAAAGAACTAACCTAATAGCCCCAAGGTGAAGGCTGACATATCCTTCTCTCTGCCAAAGCCGGATGAGAGTAGGATTAATCTCCAGGTCGACATATTGTTCGGCGCTGGTGGCTTGGAGAGCACATTCATCCATTTTTGTTGTCTGGATGTACTCTTTCACACCAGGTCTTGGAGTTGAGACAAGCTTTTATGAGCCACTTGAACTACCTTTTTCTCTTCTAAAGACATTATAGGGACTAAGGAGAGGAGGAATAGAGCTTTCTATTTGGGCATCTTCAGGGACATAGGAATATTCTATGAGGTTTTCTATTTTGGAAGAAAGGGTTTTTATACAGGATTCAGGGATGGATAGTCTTGAGGTTAAGGATAAAGGTTTTTGGAGGACATTATCTGAGGAGGAGGACGCCATATGTGAGTTGGGGCCTTCCTTACTCATTCTCCCTGCTAACATCTATAACATGCTCCCTGCTCTTTAGAAAATAAAGGGAATAACTCGGCCGGGCGTTTAGGCTCTGATACCACTCTGCCGGGAGCCCCCTTATCATTAGCACATGATCTTTATCCTTAGTTGACCCATTTAAAAATTAATTTTTCACAAAAAAGAGATGAGAAGAGAGGAGAGAGAAATGATAAATTATAATAATATTCCTAAAAATAAGTTATTTAATAAATAAAAAAAAAAGATAAAGAAAATTTTATAATACATTGTAGATGTTTGGTGTATGGATAGGCCTTTAAATGTTGGTCATTAGATAGTATGGTGTGTTACAATGGACTTAATCTGGTATACACATCCTTGGCCATCTTTTGTTGTGAGTGTGGCTAGTCAATTTTTTAATTCCCCATGTAAAGGTCATTGGGATGCTATGATCTACATCCTAAAGTATGTAAAAAGTGCTCTAGGAAAAGGTCTCTTGTATGAAGATAAAGGACATATTGAATATTTGACGGCGACTAGGTAGGCTTGGCTATTGACAAAGGATTCACTTCCGGTAGTTGTGTACTTATTGGAGGCAACCTAATATCCTGGAAAAATAACAAACAAAACGTGGTTGTTAGGTCAAGTGTTGAGGCAGAATAATTAGGCATGGTATTAGCCACATATAAACTCATTTGGTTAAAGCAATGACTTGAAGAACTGTAGTTTGGAGAAATCATACAGCTGAAGCTTGTTTGTGACGATCAAGCAGCATTTGTTGAGATAGATTGTTGCTTTATCAAAGAGAAGCCTATAGCTGGGGTCATCTCCACTAACTTTGTAAACCCAAATGATCAACTAGCAGATGTTCTTATCAAATCCTTGAGAGGTCCTCAAATCAGCTATCTCTGTAACAAGTTTAGTGCATATGATCTATATGCTCCAATTGAGGGGGATTGTCGTAAATATTGATTAATGAGAATGGAAAATATGGATAACCTTAGAAAACGAAAATGTCATTAAGTATTCCATTACTCTTCTTGTAAATAGTAGGCCTTGCATATAAATATCTGTATAGTAAGTGATAAGAGACATTCAGTTCAGCGGTACAAAAGGTTTTATATCCCCCTCTTCTGCTTCCTTATACTCACTTAACAAAAATCTTAAGCAGAGGTTCGGTGGAAAATTATCTGGATTTTTGTGTTATCCCCTTCTTTACGTTTTGTGGCTAGTAGAGTAACATGTCAGCATGTACTCCATCTCTTCATGCGCCAGAGCGTCACCACCACTGGACGAAGAATGCAGCTATGGAGATGAAAACATCAACTATACAAAAAACTAACCCATTCGACTATGTTTGCAACCAATCTTTTTTCAGAAAACTACACCTATCCATTCCTGTCCTTCACACATTCATTGAGCATCTATGGCGGAGGCAAAACCAAGGTATTACTATATCACTTTAGACTCTGCTTTCTTCATTTTTCTGGGGCCACATTATTCCTACCCACCATAGTCCCACTATGTCTATGTTTTCACAATCTGTAGCATTTGAAGGAATTGTTTGCGGTTTGTGCTTTAAGGTATGCTGTTGTTACGGGGGCAAACAAAGGGATAGGGTTGGAGACTGTTAAAGAGTTGGCCTCAAATGGAATCAAGGTGGTGCTCACAGCCAGAGATGAGAGGAGGGGCAATGAAGCCATTGAAAAATTGAAAGAGTGTGGTCTCTCTGACCTTGTGGTTTTTCACCAACTTGATGTGACTGAACATGCTAGTATTGCATCGTTAGTAGACTTTGTTAAGACCCAGTTTGGGAGACTTGATATCTTGGTAAGAAGGCATGCTGATAATACTGAATATTCTGAACTCTTGAGATTCTTTTTCATTTTCTTACTTTTTCTTTTCTCAGCTAAATGTCGGTTCTGTGCATGAATTGTGCAACACTAATAGGAAGATGCAGTTATTATGAAAAATACTGTCATAGTTCTCAGTTACAATTTTTATTATGAAATATACTTTCATGATTCTCAATTACAATTTATCTGGTGCAAATCTCTTGCCCAAAAATATTTTTTCCAATGACAGTACTTAAGTGCATAAAAAGGAAAAGAAAACTAACAAAAAAAACAAGTGTTTTACTATTGTGGTTATAATACATGGCAAAATAGTAAGCTGTGTAAGATGAATCCCAAAAAGTAAAGGTTATTATAGCTTAGAAGTAACCTTCTTTGTTACCCTATAGTTTTATATGAACGAATCATATTTCCGAATTCTTTTGCAGGTGAACAATGCAGGAATCAGTGGCGTCAATCCAGATGAAATGGTCAGTGTGCATATTTTGTCTACTGTGTGGGAGTATTGGTCTATGTGAAACCTCCAAAAAGGCTGAGTCTGTTATAAATGGATGCAGGGGGGGGTCAACAATTAACTGGGAGGAACTGACTCAAATTTATGAGATAGCTGAAAAGTGCATATTGACAAACTACTATGGTGCTAAGGAAACAACTCAGGCATTTCTTCCCCTTCTCCAGTTATCCACTTCACCTCGGATTGTTAATGTTTCCTCCCGAGGAGGGCTGTTAAAGGTACAAGAGTGCCAAAACATTTCTTTGAATTGGAATTCTTTTGAAGAGTTTTCTTATATAGTATGAATCCATCACGAATAAACTGACTGATGTAAAGAGATGAGTTTTGGGGGAAAAAACACACACTAAAATGCATCTTACCAAGGCTTTCATACCCTCCATTTTTATCCTCTTTTGAAATCTGATTTTATTTACATTACATTCTCGACATTGTCAAAATTGTGTTATGGTGGTGTCTCAGAACATATTAAACGGATGGGCTAAAGGGGTGCTTGATGATGCTGAAAATCTTACAGAAGAGAGAATGGATGAGGTATTGAAGGAGTTTATCAAAGACTTCAGAGAAGGCTCACTAGAAAGCAAAGGCTGGCCAACCTTATTGTCTGCCAACAGGGTCTCAAAAGCAGCAATGAATTCTTACAAAGAATTTTGGCTAAGAAGCACCCAAACTACTGCATTAGTTGTCTTTGCCCTGGTTTTGTCAAAACACACATCAACAGATACACTGGTACCTTATCTGTTAGCGAAGGTGCTGCAAGTGTTGTGAGATTAGCACTGCTTCCTGATGGTTCCCCTTCTGGTCTCTTCTTCATTAGGCAAGAACTGTCAAGTTTTTGAATAATTTTATATGTATTACAGCCATGCAGATCGCAAGAAAAAAAAAATGTAACTATGTGCCTCCGTGTTGATTTTTTTTATCCTTATAGCTGTCAGCAAATCATGATTTTGAAATTCCAAACGAAAATCTAAACATGCTAATAATAAATTGTAGAGGCATTTGCAAGTTGGACCTTTATCTTCTCTCATTTTCATGCTACACACTGTCAAAGTTCCTATTTGCCATGTTTTTATGGGCTTTGATGTTATAGGACATGAGATGAACCCTTCTCAGTTAAGAAATTTTAACAGTCAATTCCAATAAGTCATATGAGCGACAAAGTATAAAGGATATATATAATAAGGTCCGAAACTCGTTAAGTACTTGCATTCACTTAAGCACACCGCCTAAGTTCCCACGAAAATTCTTGAATACGTAAAAGTAATCAGAAAAATATAAAAAATAATAATAAAATAAAAAATAATAAAAGGTCATAAATAATTTAATCTAACGATATCACCAAATGTAAAATTTGGGTGCCATGCTTTGCATCTCCGCCCATGTTTAGGCGTCAGTTTATACTGGTCCAGTTTCGGATCCAACCACAATACAAAGGGGATGCAGGATTGGATCGAACTCGAGGCAAAAATCTACGCTAATATATTTCTATAGAAAGTCTGCTGCCAAAGGCTTGGGCAGCGAGCAGGAGGTAACAATAAAATACCTAGGCTCAAGTTAATCCAAAATTTATGTAGAGACAATTCAGCAAGATGTCCTTGAAAACTAACCTTGGATTTAATTAAAATATATTTTAAATTATAACACAAAATTGCAAACCTAAACCAACAAAAATATGAGAAATCTCTAGGACATCCTTTGAAGCTGAGCAGCTTCCTTGGCGAGAAGCCTTTCCTTTGCCTTAGTTTTGGCTAGGGATTTGGAGCCCATGATACCGCCAACCCACTTCTTTCTGTACTCGTCATGCCTGTCGTTGAAGTTAGCCTGAAATGAAACCAAAACACAAAACACATTCAGCTTTTGGCGAGAGTATTAATACAGCGAAAAACAAAACACAATGAACTTAATTCAACGCCAACTTGATAGCCTCTAGGACTCTGCTGAACTCCAATTTGTCTTCATTCTTAACGCTTGTCAAGCACAAAGCAGATGCAGTTTTCTTATGGACGATCTGTAGAGAAGCACATGGACTAAATCAGTCATAAACTTCAAGGTACTTGAGGGTGTCTAATTCAGTCACAAAAAGTGTTGAAATAACAACATCCAAACAAAAACCTTACGGATCCCAAGCGGGCCTTGCCTTTAACAATGCAGTATGGAATTTGCATCTTTCTGCAAGATGCAGGAAGCCAGACAGCCAATTCAATTGGGTCCACATCATGAGCAATCACAACCAGCTACGCTTTACTCTGCGAGGAACTCACAGCTCAACAAGTCATTCAACAACATCACGAGAAATTACCGGGAGAGATAACTACATTCATAGAGTGTTGAAATAGGGCACGACCTGCTCAATAAGGTAGGTAACATGATTGAGACCATACTTCACAACAATATGCTTCTTAGCTTCAACAGTTTTGCCCTCAGCCTCTGCCTGACCCCTTTTCAGAAGCCGCTCCTTCTTTTCTGCTTTATCCTCAGGTCTATACTTGAGTAGTATCTTGAACAGGCTTGTTGCTACAGGTTAGATTAACAAAGGCATTCAAAAAGTTGTGATACAACAAATGCAAACTAAAGCAGCAGATCTTGTCACATAACTACAGAACAATGAAAATTATATAACAGGAAGCAGCTGTAATTATGCACATCAAAACAAAACCTAAGGTAAAACAATAATGGAGCTCATGAGCAATTCGCAGAGTCCAACGCATGTTCAGCAACAAGAAGAACCAAATAAATAATGTATGCTAGTGCCACGAATCTACAACCATGACTATTGACAAGTAACCATGTTGAACTACTTATGAACATGAAATAGCTAATGGTAACTTCTCATTACGAACGGAGAATACAAAACGCATGTGTGCTTGGATTAGCTTATTTTAAATTCAAGATAGCTTGTAATCAAAAGCTTCTTCAGACAGCTCTTGATAAGGGGGAAAAAAAATATTTTTTTCAAAATAAGAATGTTACCAAACATGCTAAATTTTCAGATGGAAATTGTCAGAGGTACAAGACAGAACGTTGCAATCGTGATAGTTATTAAGCTTTATGTATGTACTGCATAGTACCTTTACTTCACAACAGCATGGTCAAATTATTCAATATAAGATGGAGCCTATTTTGCCACAATAACATTAATGTAGGAACATTTGCATTAATATTAATACACCAAAATGTGGCTAACTAAATAATGCAAGGCATCCACAGCCAAAAAACAACAAAAAAAATATTACATAAACAATTATTTGCTCATCAAGGTTCTTATCAAGGGGAGTTATGATATTTGTATGTATGATTTTTCGGTCTTCGTACCGATGCACTCCCATTCACCATTGGATGGGGTGTGGAACCCAGATCAAGTGGGATTCACATCCCATCCAATGGTGGATAAAAGTGCATTATCACTGAGGCTGAGAAACTATATGTACAAATATCATTTCTCTATCGAGGGTTTTGGTGAATTGGTTCAATATTGGTGGAGCCTCCAGAAGGTGCAATGCAATGTCCATTACTAGACTCCCCATAGATATTAGATAGGTATGGAGTTGCTGCATTGCTAAGCTCATCGAATGAAGATGAAGACAGGGGAAGGGAAAGCTGGCACGTTCCCTTGCTGTGTACAGTTTAGAGATTTTGTGATTGAAAAAATAAACATGAACAATATCTTTTTTGGCAGACAAAGATAAAGAAATGAAAACAAAACAAACTAAGTTGACGCTAAGTAGAATCCAACTAAGCCGCTAACACATGCATCACACAATCCGGAGGAGTATGCAAGACACGAAGAGGTTCCTGCTCCCTAGTTCCCAGCTTTGCTATCTCATCCGTAACCATATTGGTTGATCTGTACACATGCTTGAGCTGCACAATCCAATCTCTATTAAGCCATTCTCGTATTTCATGACACAATGCCACCAGGCCATCTCTATTGCCAGAATTTGCTGAAGACAAAAGGCAGAAAACTTCATAGCTATCCGTTTCGCAACAAACCACTCTATGCCTTGTTTGCCAAGCCAACCTGAGGCCATGCACAATCGCCTGCAACTCAACGTTGAGAATATCAGTAGACGCATCTCCGGCCCAAAAACACAAAAGCCAATTCCCCTCAGCATCTCTAATAACACCCCCAAACCCACTAATACCAACTTGTAGCCAAACACTACCATCCGCGTTAACTTTGATGCAACCCACTGTAGGTGGCTGCCAAACCATAACTTGTAAACCATTTGAGTGAGGGTCCATACAAATAAAGGAACTGGATTCCAATTCGAAAATCCAGATATTCCTCAAAACATAGTAAGTACTCCAAATCTCATAATTCAATGTTGAATTCAATCTTTGTGTGATTTTATTTTATTTTATTTTTTGGAATTTTATCACAGAAATAATAAAAATAGCTTTTACTATTTTTATTATAAAATTTTAAAAACAAGAAATAAGTTAAAAATGAAGTGATATTTTTATAATTAAAACTAAAAAAAGAAATAAAAATAAAAGATGAGAACAAAAATCAGTTTAGGTTATATTTGGTTTTTGTTTTTACAAAGATATTACCTTATTTTCAATATATTTCCTATTTTTTTAGATAATGGAATTAAGAATTTTTAAAATTTTGTAAAGAAAATAGTAAAAATAGAAAATGAAAGCAAAAAATAAGATGTTGTTATTTTTATTGTTTCTTTCACCGAATCTTAAAAACAAAAGATACAAGAAATGAAAATGGGAAGCGAAAACAAACCAAATAGATCCTAAGGGTCTATTTGGAATGAATTGAAACCAAATAGACCCAAACCTCCATTAGAGCGTCCCATTCCCCAATTTTGAAAAAAGTCGTTAGTTCTCCTCCCATCTTCAATCAATAGTGTTAAGCATTTCCCAATGGTTAGACTCTTATATGGATGTCTTATATTCAAATGTTTTGCCCCATCCATTTGCTTCGCGTATGTTTCTTAGACTTTTGAGGCTTTTAAATTGATTTAATTGTCCCCCACAGTCACTTCTTTTTGGTAGGAATGCTCATTAGAATATTCTGCTCACTCTTATCGCCGGACTGCGCAAACTCACTGTCCTGCATCTGTTCATCTTTATAAACGATATCCTACTAGGAATTTTTCTTGTTAAAGTCCCATATAAATTTTGAATCTCTTCCAATCTCTTTAACATAAATACAAAACCCAGTTCCTCCAACTGAGAAGTACACTTAGCTCTTGATATAAGGGAAGGAGCATGTGTCATCAGTCAAAATCTTAGCGGAACTAAAATCACTACCATCTTCAGTTTTCTTATCAAAACATACCATGATGCCCCTAATGCTTCCTATTTTTCTGAAATTATTTGAGATGCTTGAGGTGGCTGCCCAAACATTCAATCCACACCGGCCATGCAAAACTCCTCTTAGAACCACCCAAGAACTTTAGCAAAATGATTCATCATGCATTCAACCCTCATTGTTAAAGTAGCTTCCATATCCTCTTTAGTCTCAAATGTTATTAGAGTCTTACATGCCCTCATTTGTTCAACCCCAACTACCTATATCCATTCACCCAATAAACTTTCAACCATGACATCTACGTTAACAGCGTATAATGTCACACCCACTATGCTGTTTGATAACTTTTCCATCATTTCCTCGTTCACCTTACCATCTCTTTCCTTCATCCTTCCTTTTCCTCTATTGTGTTCATTTCCCCACGTTGCATCTTCTCTACCCGAATTAGGTTGATTCTAGATTACTACATTCTTAAAGGATCTCCCATCAACATAACATGCTTCATTGGTAACCTAGTTCTATATCACTCTTCTTCATCTTCCTTCTTCTCGTCAACAACTCTCTTGTACTTTTCTTCCTTGACCTCTATTTCACGCCCTTTTATTATTATACTGTTTAGACTCTCCATAGCCTTCACTACGTCTTGTTTATTGGAGAAACATACAAATGCAAAAGGAAGAGAGCTTGTAGTTATACTCTTTCTTGATAAAAATACATCTACCACCTTTCCTTCGAATTGAAAGATGTGCCATAGCCATGATTTTGTCATGGATAAAGGTAAGTTATCTACAAAAACAATAAATGACACTGCTTGAATTTTCCTTATAATATCCTCCATCGTCAGTCTGTTGAAGTTAGACTGCACCATGGCGTTTCTGGGATTGTTTGATCTTCCTTGCATGTCTTTCTTTTCATTGGTTCCCATTGAAATTCGCCTCCATACGTAGGTACCTGACTCACCCTAATCCATACATTAGGTCTCTCAACTCTTGGCCTCTGCTTGTTATGTCTCACTTCTCCTCTCATCCCATTTTATTGGTCTCTTTTTGTCTTTTAGACTTAGTTTCGTATTAACATTAGTTTCTCACCGCACTTATCATTTTTTCATTCTCTTATACAATTACATAGGAAAATTCTGTATATGCAATAATGTGAAAAAAAAATAAATTTGATTTCACATTTTATCCATATGGTATGAGAGGGAATAATTTACACTATAAAAAAAATTTAAAATAACAACTACAAATGACAAGTACATACCAATGAAAGGAACAATCAAATGACTTTTCTTGCTCACAACTTCTCTTAAGGAGATAGATGTAAAAAAATGTAAGTACAAAGATAATATCAAAATAATAAAGCGTATTTAAATATAAGGCATCCATATAGTTTCAATACATTTCAAATATATATAAAGAACATATACCTTCGTTAGATTTATATTACCAAACTTTCATTTTATTATAAATAAATATTATTTTTTTATCATTTTACAATCATTTTATTTTTAATTATTCCTGTAATATTTAATAAAATATTCCTGTATTTTATTTATCTGCGCAATGCGTGTGTCTTATTCTAATTTCTAGAAATAAAGGTTTGAAGTCAAGGCAATGAGTTTTGAAGTGCCTTGTTGAGAAAAAGTGGAGAATTTGTAATAATGAATTAAATGCTGCCATGTTTGAATGGAAATTGCAACCATAAAGCTTACTAGAGCTTAGAAACTAGTTACTTATTCAATTAATGAAAATATATATCAATGTCCAAGTCCTTCCAACGCTGAGAACTCAAAGTTCAATTTCAGGCCTGCAAACTGTGTTGGATATAATTTGAACACAAAATTGTGCTTATTATAATACTTCATCTGTTCTTTTTCTATGTGTCATTTTAGAAGATTTGTTTTGTACAATTTTATTTGTCATTTTAGCAAATCAATAACGAATTAATGATTCTTTTTTTAAAAAAAAACTTGATCCTTAGTCTTAATAAGTGAGAGGAAGGGTTAAGAAAAGTGATAATAATGAGTATTTTAAAATAATTGATTATAATTGACATTATTTAATGACTTTTGATTATTCAATATGCAATACTGTACTTTTGATTACAATTGACATTATTTATTTATTTATTTTAATTCTTGTGCAATAACCATAAAAGACATATAAAAAGAATTGATAATCAACAAGTCAAACTTGTTTTTACGTGAGTTAACAAGTCGAACTTGTGCAGCTAGCTACATGACAGGTCCATATTAAGAAAATATCAGTATGCACAGTTCCTCACAACTAATTTTCTTTTAATTGATTAGTGACTCATTCAATAGGCAATACTGTACTAGACATACTTTGAAATAGAAGAAATTTTAAAAATGTTTAAAGTACATATTTGCAAACTAAATCTGCTTAGTAGTTTTATGTCTTCTCATGGAGACTGCAACTTTGTTTTATCATGTCATGTTATCGTTCTTGAATTTTCAAGCCAACTCGTCCCAACAAAATAAAAAATCTTTCAAGCCTAGGGAATTTTATGTATGAGTTATTGACCACCAAGGGTGAGAATGTTATTCATATTATTATAAAACTACTTGGCTGTAACCAAGTTTTTTTTTTTTTTTGTGTGGTCAACTCACGCTCTCGGGGGTCTCAAACTCGTGGCAGTCGAACTTACGGCTGGTTAGGTGCACCGTTGCAGAGGCGGACAACACCACGAGTCAGACATGCCTTGCATGCGCTGTACCCAAGTTCAAAATACCAATAATTTGTTTCTATGCAGCAAAAATGCTACAAATGGTATATATTATCCAACTAAAACAGAAAACAAAAGTACGACCTCACTCTAAGCATAAACAAGTTCTAGCTTCTATGTAGCGCTACAATTTTGTAGCAGAACAGGGGAAAGGAAAATATAAAAGGATGGGGGCTTTTTAGTCTTTTTAAAGGATTAAGTTGATAAAAGAAAAAAAAGAAGATAAATGAAAGGTGTGAATGCACCCACCATATCACATTTTCCCTTTCTCCCTTTTTCCTCCGATTCTGTTCAACTCTTTTCTTGCTCCTCTGTTCCTTGTTTTTCTTTTTCTTCTTCTTATTTTTACTATTAGAGCTCCTTTTTTCTTTTATATTTATCTCAAAGCTTGATATCCATTGATTTTTAAAACTTAAGGTGAGTTCATAATCTCAACTCTTGTTTTTATAGGTAAATTTTAGAAGTTATCTCAAAGTTAAGAAATAGTAAAAAAATAATAGATGAGTAATATATCAGGATTTTATTTAATAATAGGCATGTTAATTATTAGACTATCTCCAAATAAATTATTTAAATTTGTCAAAATGTTTGCATTGATCATATCTTCCTAATATGCTGCTAGTTACTAGCAGCTCAATTGATTCTCCTTTGTTGTGAGTGGTTATTTACTTAGTGACAATAGTTTTAAATTTATTTTTATAGAAGAAATTAACCTATTAAAGCTAATAATTTGATTCTATACTATTGATTGAATTGGATAGTCATTTTAGTTGATTGATTTCTTTTTCCAAAATGATAATTAAGTTTTCTTGGGATATTGATAACTGATTTAATATTTTGAGTATCCTCTTAGTTATTTTTTTAACACCACATGATGCCATTCCTTCTTATTTTATGGTTTATTTATAACAAATTATAAAAGTTTATTTCTCGCAATAATTGGATTTTATAGAAGTTGACTTATTGAATTTGAGTGTTTCATTTTATAATAAATTTATGTTGAGAAAATCATGATAGGTTCTAAGTTAGTACGTCGTTCACCACCAATGAAGAGATATAGCGGTACCGTTAGCCATTAGTGAAGAGATATAACGGCCTATGTGCACATTGTATATTCAAATGAGGTAGTATTGGGTAAGGCAAAGCTCTTGGCTTGAGATGAGCTCACATTTATAATTAGATGGGTTAAGATCACTCTCCACAAAATTTAGTTCTTCTTATGCAACCCTTATGGAGTATTTGTTGTGTGATGAAAGATTTGATTTTATTTTGACAAGATCTCATTTATGAAGTTGATTAAGACGACATGTTGAGAATTATTGAGCTTCTGTTTGAGTTTTATTTTAAATGAACGATGTGGACAAGGTTCTATTTATGGAAAATATTTAGAAAATATAGAATTAACAAACTATTGCCTCAATCAATTTCTTTGGTGAATATATGATTGTTAAGTTGTTTTTTTTTATTTTAAAAGTTCGTGCGTGATTTAGTTTCTCCTTTCCTGTCCACTCTATTTATATGCCCTTATTGAGTCTGTATGACTCATCCTATTTTCTTTCCTTCTCTTCAAATTCATAGGGTGCTGAGTAGTAGAATCCTAGGATTTATTGTTCTATCCAGAGTATTCCTTTTGGTAGGCTTTTATCATGGGAGAGGCTCCTATTTTGTTGACTCCAATTTTTTGTAGCAATATGGCATAGGATCAGTTATTTTTGGATTATGTATATAGCTATTAGGTATATATGGCTCTTTTGTATAGCTGATCTTTAGATTCCTATGACTGTTACTCTGGAATTATTCTGGCTGTTGCTTCTAGCTATTACGTTTGATATAAAACAAGTTTATATGATTTTTGGGTTATTCAGTTTTTAAGGGAGACTTTGCCGTATTTTTGGCAGCTCCAACAACCAAGTTGTTAAGTTATATGGATAGAATTATGTCATTAGGCTTGTCAAGTTAAAGGAGTCAAATTGGTCTGTGCGCCGGTCATGGCCTAAGTTTAGGGCATGACATTCTACTAGTTTTGTTTCGTTCAATTGATATAAAAATCATAAACAGCGAGAGAAATTGTCAAATTTTTTTAGATGCATATATTGTTGGAATAATTTTGTAAACTTGTATAAATTAAAATAACATTTAATTTTGGACTTGAATTAATTAGATATCAAAATTAATTAAAGTCAATTGTTTACGTTTAAATTATTGTAATTATTATTATTGTTAGGCTTATTTGACCCATTAGGTTTACGCACTACTTATTAGTGGGTATTGTTATATTTCTCTTTGTGTATAGACTTTATTATAACAGGTAATTTGATCCATCACTTTTGGTTATATTAGAAATAGGAGGAGCTTTTAGAGTTCTTTGGCCATTCTCTCTCCTCTCTTTCTTCAAATTTAAAGAATAAAGAAGAAAAGCTATGAAACAATTGTTATTCCTCAATCAATTCGGATATTCTTTGTCTAATCTTATTTATAGGTTTTGTTGCTAGATTTGCATATTATAATCAGAATTAAATCTCAAATTGAGGGCTGTAACATCCTGATTTTCAAGTTCCGACTTCGCCCCAGGATTGATCAATTTCAATTTCCGACTTCATCTTCGAATTTCACATAATATGGATAATTTCCGATTTCCGAGTTAGTCTCACATTGATCTATGACTTCCGACTTCATCTGCACGACTTCCGAGTTTAACCTTCAAGTTCAAACATGGAGTGATTCCCGATCTCCTCACCTTTCAGCATAATTTCCGACTTCTGATCTTAACTAACATTCCTCATCTCCCGACTTCCTACTTAACTTTCAAGTATAAACGACACGGACGTGATTACTGATATTCGACTTCATGTTTCAAAGAAAGTGTACCCGATTTCTGGTCTCATACTGTAGCTTGAAGTTTCAGATAGAGGTTATCGAGTTCCGACCTCAGACTACGTGGTTTCCGACTTCAGAAGTTATAGGTTAACATAATGATGTAAGTACCGACCTCCGACTTGAATGTAACGAGTTCCAGTCTTAGAGTTGAACTCAATGAACATGAGTTCAAATCTTTGAGTTGATTTCCCGTCATACTCGAATTCCAATCTTCGAGTTTATATCTAGCATTGTCATTTCCGAGTTCAAATATGGAGTTCCGAGATTATATGATTGCGAGCTTTATGACTTTCGACTTCCGACTTTACTTCCAAGTTTCAAATAAACAGATAAGATTACCTCAAGTCACAAACAAGAGGGGACGAGTTCCGACATCAGGCTTTAGCTCAAGCTAGGCAAAAGGGCGCAAGTTCCGACTTTAAGCTAATAGGGACGATTTCCGATTTCAGGTAGACCGAAAGCGTATCTCACTTTTGGGACGACGTGGAGAGCAATTTAGCCACAAAAGTGAGAGACATGGCCGAATTTCAACCACAAAACTCCAACCAATTAACACCACAACTTTCTTATATTTAAATCAGACTCTCCTCTCCATTTTGGTCTGATTTTACGTTCCCCTTCCTCTTGCTCTCCAGCCTTCTTCTTCTTCCTTTCCTCTCTCAACCAACTCCATCAAATCTCTAAGCTTAGTCAAGGCTCCATTCATTCAAATTCAAATTCAACAAGATCACACTCCAAAGAGGTAGGATTCACTTTCTATTTTTGATTTCTCTGAACTGTGGTTGTATGAGATTTCACTTTTCTTCAATTATTTGATGATGTCTTGAATGTATATGATGGATTATGGTTGGATTAATATGAAATAATGAGTTGGAATTAAGGTTAGAAGAAGAAAACTAGGAGAACTGAAGGATTAGAATACTGTCTAAGAGAGAAGTTCCACAGTAGTCTGTACAGCGGAGTGTACGGTGCTGCCTACAACCGGTTAAATTCAATGAAACCATTTTTAGATTAAAGTAGACATCCAAGGCTTTCCATCCATGTATCATATAAGGCCATTGGATTAGTATTGAGAGAGATATGAATTTCTGAAGTTTGACCTAAGAATCAGGACCTTCATCCAGACAGGGTGAATTGAGGAGGGTATAACTCACCCTATACAACTCCAAATTGAGTGAAATTAATTTTTTTAGAAAGCTTACACATAGGGGAACATTCCAGTATGAAATTTCGAGTTTGTTATGGCACCAATTGATCCTAGTGGTTTGAGAAAGTTACTATATGTCCAAACCGAGCCAAAATAGGGTAGTTCAGGAAGGTCGACTTTCAGGACTTATAACTCGAGGTATACTTAAGCAAATCAAGTGAAACTTGTGGCAAATGAAAGGTTGTCCTGTTAGCTTTGAAGACCAATTTCGTATGATTTGAGCTTAGTTTCGATTTTTAGTGAATTTATACTTCCAGGAGTGTAGTTCGGGCTAGTGACTGAACAAGCTGAGGCAAAAGTTAAATATCTTGAGTTATGTAGATCAAAATGGTATGAGACTAAAGAGGTTAGCAAGTAGACACATAGAGCTATGACATATCCAAATTTCAAATTTAAATGAGTTGAATAGAAATAAAGGTGGATTATACAAAATCCGAGCAAAATTGAGTAAGATTGGCAGAATGGCCAAATTGATAATTTTACAAGTGTTAGTGTTTTACATTGATATATATATGTATAGATTGATTATAGTGTTATGACTGAACTGTCTGTGAGAACTGTCACTATTCATGGGGAGACGGAACTGATCCGTTATGCTGCCGGAATTACGGTAGAAGTCTATGAAACTAGGAATGTTACGTGCAAGGATGAACTTGAAAATGATATAAGTTATCAAGGATGATTTACAGTATGCATAGGTATATAGAAACTCTATATTCAAGAATAGTATAAGTATGAGATGAGGTATATGAAAGTAAATGATAAAGCATAGGTATGAGTGTAGTCAACATGTCTATGCTGGATTATGCATGAGAATGAAAGAATGTAAATATATTGAATGTGAGTCCATTCACTTGGAGGCAGCTATTTGAGGTCCCTCCCTGTGAAGGCAGATAAATGATAAAGATATGGGTCCCTTCACTTGGATGTAGTTGCACATTGAGTCCCTCCTTGTGAAGGCAGCTAAAACTTGGGTCCCTTTATGTTGGAGACAGTTGCACATCGGGTCCCTCCAACCTAGAGGCAGTGGGTCCCCTTGCGGGTGAGTCGGTGTGACGACGGTTACGGGTGAAACTGACGAGCTCACTCCAAGGCCAGGCTACCCAAGGGCAGTAATAGCACCCTAGGGACGGCGATACGTAACGCCTAGGTGTGTCAAGTAAAAGTTAAAGACTAAAGACTAAAGATTAAAGCATATGCAGGTACAGAACTTACATAAGGCATGACATGGCCCAGCTAGTGTTAGTACCAAAAGAAGATCCCACATTCCTAAGGAACGTGACATGGCGATCACGCTCTGATGGGGTATGACATGGCGATCATACTCTGGAATGTAGCACGTAAAGATTTTATGATGAAAAAGAAAGATGAAGAAAGAAAAGCAAGTTTTATGTCTATGTATGAATTTAAATACAAGTTAAGTTATGTGCGGATGTTATGTTCTCCGCATGTTGATATTACGTGGGTGTCTTAATATGCTGTAATTCCAGTAAAGTATAAGTAAAAGTTATGCCTCTACAATGCATTGATCTATCGTCTTTATCAGTATTTCAGTTATTAGTCCTAATCTCATTCAGGAATTGATTTTTATGGGTTTTTTTCCAAATGACCAGTCTATGAGTAAAACTGAACCTTTGCTTCGGATATTATATTTTCGAACTATAAAATTAAACAGTTTGTAAGGTATATTCACCTTTTTCTTAATAAACTGAAGCAAACTGGAGATGACAATGATGACATTATGTATGATAAGTAAAGAATCCTACTGAGAATTTATAATTCTCACTCCTATTTTCTGTGTTGTCTCCAGATAGTTTCAGAAATTTCCGAAGACAGTGAGATTCTTTATCAAACAAGGTTATTTCAGATAAAGATATAACTCCAGGTGTGGTCTTATGAGCTTAAGATAAGATCTTGTACTTTGGAGGGTGTTATAAGGGCCATAAAATTTCAACATATATAGTTTATAATGTAGATATTACTTATTTCTTACAAAATAATAATATAGAGATCCAGTATCACTTGTCTTCTCACAAAACGTGTTAAAGTTCGCAAAGATTTTGTGTCTGAAATTTCAAACTGTTGAAAAGTCTAATGTAACGGTAAATAAAAGCTAGAGATCTCGCTTCCTGAAACGTGTGTCTGAAATGTTTACTTAGTTTCCTTTCACAATGGCAGACCGTGCAAGAAGGTGCCATGTTTCGTCAACTTTCATCATCTATTTTGTGATTTTCTTTCCATAACAAAATTTTAATCAACAGCAAAAATGAAAAATTCAAACCCCAAGAGCTTTTAAATGCTTCGTAATTTATTCATAACTGTCATGAATTGGTTTTATGGTATAGGTATGCAGTTGTCACAGGAGCAAACAAAGGGATAGGATTTGGGATATGCAAGCAATTGGCTTCCAAAGGGATCACAGTGGTGCTAACAGCAAGGGATGAGAAAAGGGGTCTCGAAGCAGTTGAGAAACTGAAAGAGTTTGGTCTCTCTGACCATGTGGTCTTTCATCAGCTTGATGTGACTGACCCTAATAGCATAGCATCCCTTGCAAATTTTATCAAGACCCAGTTTAGAAAACTTGATATCTTGGTATGCTTAAGCTTTATCTCTTTGTTACGTTGCATTTCTACACCAATTTTGAAGCACACAAGCTTCTTATCCTGTTCAGGATGACCCTAACAAGAATCATTATGGGTAAACTAGTATACTACTAAGCTGGCTTTGTGAAGGAGAAAATAGGTTACTTATGGTCCAAAATGAAGTGGTTTTTATTTAGTGGAAAGTTCAACTTTCTTTCCTCAATGTAAACACTGGAAAAAAGGACTGCACAGCCAAAAGCTTATAATCAATTCGCACTGGCCAAGTCTTTTAAGATTTAGGGTGTGGGGTTCATCATGGAGGTTCCCTCTTCCTGGTTTAGGTGCATGCGCCTCCAATATATGTTGAGAGAGAGGGGGAGAGAGAGATTTTTATGGTCTGTTTATCATTGATCTCTCTCACATCTCCATTATATGAGCTTCCTCATATGGAAGCTGGGAACTTCAGTAAATCAACTCTGGTCATCCTTGCTATTGATTTGTGGACACTATCCTTCAGTTTCCTAATTTGTCTTCTAGCTCTGAGTTACTTAAAATCAGATTCTTTTCCAATAAATAAAACTAATGAACTTGGCCTCATTTCTGGCACTCAATACAATTAAATCATGTTTGGAAGTTAAGTTGTCTTTCACCCAATTTCACATCTACACTTGCATTTTTCATGTAGAATTATCCGGTACCAATTATTTTAATAAGGTGGAAAAAGTTCTTGGATTTTTAATTTTCTTCCTTCTGCTGTGTGTTCTCTTTTGATGATCCATTATTCTTCCCATGGTGAGAAATGTTTGTATTTTGTTCAGGTGAATAATGCAGGAATTCTTGGAGTAGATGTTGACCGCGATGCTTTTTTAGCTTTGCTTGCTGCTGGGGTATGTTTTCCATTTCTAAACCATATAGATTATTTCATTCATTTTCCCAACCGCCCCCCCCCCCCCAAAAAAAAAGAGAAAGAAAATAGTTTTCACTTTATGAGCATTGGTTTCAGTTAATTTTGGTTGAAGGTCAAGAACATACTTGATCTAGTTGGGGAATAGTTTTATGGATTGTACTGTCTGCAGCTTCCTAGTTTGTGTAGGCCTAACACAACATATTACTGGGTTACAAAAAGAGATAAAGATCTAGCATAAGGGTGAAGAATCAAACCTAGCAATTAAGAGTTAAAATCCTAGAGCTTCCTTGAAACCTTTCAAGTAATAGTCGGATAAACATTTGATTATGTTAGGATTTCTTTGGTTTTTGTATAGAATCTAATCTTTGCCGTTGGAAAGGAAATATTATTCGTAAAGGGCATTGTTTTTTTTTTTTTTTTTTTTGTATTTTAAAGATATATTTTGCACTTATAGTAAGTAAACAGAGGATTAAGTTTCTCGTCCTTGTCTGCAGGAAACTGTTGATACTATTGATTGGAGAAAAATTGTATCTCAAAAGTATGAATCTTCAGAAGCAGGCATTAGAACAAACTATTATGGTGTTAAAGGAATGTGTGAAGCACTTATTCCCCTTCTGAAATTTTCAGACTCGCCAAGAATTGTTAATGTTTCCTCCTCCTCGGGGAAGTTGGAGGTTGGTGATACTAATTGTTTACACTTGTCACCCTGTCTAGAATCTCAATCAGGCAGCCACCTTTTCTTATATTTAGAAGTAATTAACAGTTTATACAAAGAAAAAGATATATTTTCTTTAGTATTGCTGTTAGACGGTGAAGAAGGCTGTGCATGTTCTATTTTGTCTAAATCGAGTATTTTTTCTTCAATCATTTGAATTATTTGCTATTGTTGCACATGCTGATGCAGAAACTACCAAATGAATGGGCTAAAGGAGTCCTAAGTGATGTTGAAAGCTTGACAGAAGAAAAACTGGATGAGGTTTTGAATCAGTTTCTAAAAGATTTTAAAGAGGGTTTACTAGAAACCAAAGGTTGGCCTCTTTATCCATCCGCATATACAGTTTCAAAAGCTGCTTTGAATGCCTACACAAGGATTCTTGCCAAGAAGTATCCATCTTTCTGCATTAATGCTGTTTGCCCTGGCTATGTGAATACGGATATCAACTACAATACTGGCCCTCTTAGTGTTGACGAAGGTGCTGAAAGTGTCTCAAGGTTGGCTCTGCTACCTAATGGGAGTCCTTCCGGTCTCTTCTTCGTTCGAAGTGAAGTTGCACCATTTTGATGAAAAGATATTTGTATCATCGTATGAGAAATTCACAGAAGAGAGATTAAGATAAAATTCTCTTTATTTATTCAGTTTATAGTAGGATACAATGGCATCATTTGATCCATGTAATGAATCTCATCCAGTGAGAAAAGGCTTGTTATTGTTATTGTTCTGTTTACTTATTCAGGAGAGTTAATCATAAGCCATGTTCATGTTAGGTAATCTATGAAGGTTGAAACCTGTGAAACAATACAAGTTTTTATATTCACAGCAAAGATAAGGCACCTATATGCCCTATTGTCATGAAATAATGATGCCTTATTAATTTATGTTTTTGGTTTCTCTCAAGGGAAGTTGAAACATCTAATGGTGGTTCATCTGGCCTCCTTGTTTAAACGAAATGGAGTGTTGAGAGGTTATTAAATGCTCATGAAGCACTAGTTGAATTGTGCTCATATCATTAATAATGCCATTTAAGGATAGAACTTACTATTAACTTATAATTTTATTTAAAATGTCATTCTATTTTAGATAAGGCACAATCCAACTGATACTTTATGAGTTTAGACGCTCATATCATTTAGAATGAGGATGATGTTCCTAAGAATTTGCCTTCCAACTTAAAGCCAAAATTATTTGCTAAGGTATGAGTGTAACTGCTTCTTACCCGCATGGGCGCATGCTTCCAAATTACTCCAGTATGGTCTTTGGCCCTAAATGCACATAACGTTCTATGCTTGAAATTCCATTCAAATGGTATAAGAACTATCAGCCATAGTTGTCAAACGCGGATAATGCACAGAATTGGCCAATTTAAAACGCTATAATCTGATAAGATTCCAAATTATTTGATAAAAATGTATATAATTATTATGTAAATTATATAACATATATACATGTTTAAAAATAAGAAACAATTCACAATTAAAATCATTCACATCAATAATGAAAATTCATAATCCATTCCATGTTCTAAAAATACACAATCACCATCAATCAAATACATAAACATCAAGTTTTAAGGGCAACAAAAAAAAAAGCACCATCAAGTAGTATAAGAACAACAAAATATAAAAGACAACAATCTCTACTCCCTAAAACTAATAAAACATTCTACAAATCATTCATCATCATCATCCTCCTCCACCATTGCCAAATTGTTATCTCCATCACTTTCTTCGCTACTAGACTTATATATCTCTTATTGCCCCTCATCCTCATCATCTTCATCATCAAATTCTTCTTCCTCTTGAATAGGCTCCTTCCCTTTTCTTGAACTAGAATGCTTTGATACTTGCTTCTTCAATCTTGTAGCAAGTCTAGTGTGTCTCGGAGGCTCCTCAGCCCCAACTGCAACAGAAACATCTCCCCAAGTCAATCCATCATCACCAAAAATGAATTCTTCTTCAGCATCTTCTATGTTAGCACCCATTTCTCCTAGCAACCACTCATTGTTATCATCAATACCATTTAGGAGAATAGGATCAATCTCATCTTGGCTATCAAAGCACTCTTTAAGAGTTCGATTATACTTGACGAATACCAAGTCTTGCAACTTTTGATGCTCAAGCTTGCTCCTTTTCTTAGAATGAATCTATGATATTCATATCATAAATTAGACAAAAATGTTAGTTTTAAAATCATTAAATAAAAGCATAAAACTATGCAAAGGAAAATTATTTCCATTTGCTTACATGCTCAAAAGTGCTCCAATTATGCTCACATCCCGTTGAGCTACAAGTTAGGCTTAACATTTTGACTGCAAATTGTTGCAAGTTAGGAGTGGATGCTCCATACTTCCTCCACCATTCAGCTATGATTCAATAATCAGGAAATCACCATTACTAAGAAGCATTATGAAACTAAATTTATCAAGAATTAAGTACAGATTCCTTAATTCTTTCTAGGAGCCACTGTGTTCTTTTGTTTGGTTGCTTTCCTGTTTCCAAATATACCACCAGCCCTCTTAAATATTTCAATCTCATTTGTAATCTTTTTTGCCAAGTCTTCATCTGGAATCAACCTACCAATAGTCTTATAAAGTCCATCCATTACTTCATGATCACTCTCAATCTTTGTTGCATTGGAATAGTAAAACTTATGATTTAGGAAATAGCTAACTGCATGCAATGGATGATGAAGTTGTGAGTCCCATCTCCTATCAATAATAGCAAAAGCATCCTTGTACTTTGCTTCATTATGCTTGAAGGACTTTTGAATGGCTTCCTTAGCTCTATCCATTACTTCATAAATGTATCCCATTGTAGGCTTTTTCTCATTATCAACAAACCTAAGGACATGCACAAGAGGTCCCATAAGTTTAATAGAGTACACAATATCATTCCAAAATGTTGTGCTAAGCACAATATCACCAGCCTTCTTTCCCTTAGGTTCTTTAGCCATCTTGGAGCTCAACCACTCATCTGAAGTGAACATCCTTCTAAGATTGTTCTTTTGTTTATACAACCTTTGCAGTGTAAGGAAGGTTGTAGCAAACATTGTCACACCATGCCTAACCAACTCCATTTTGTTGGTAAATTTTCTCATTGTGTTCAATGCCAAAGTGTGGTTGTAGATAAAGCCCACAAGACTAATGCCTCTCTGTATTACCTTCTTAACTTGAGGAAGCTTTCCAATGCCCTCCAACATTAAGTCTACACAATGTGCAGCACATGGAGTCCAAAAGAGGTTATTCCTATTAGCTTGAAGTAGTTTGCCTAAGAAGAGCCAAATTAAATAAAATTAGATGAGTAGCCAAATATTAAAGGAAATAATAAGAAATTTAAGCAATTCATAGTGTCTTACCACCAAGACATAATTACTTCCATTGTCAGTCACCACTTGACAACATTTTGTTCTCTAATCTCCTCTACAAAACTATCCAATAGCTCATATACTTTCTCCCCTATCTTCATATATGCAGACGCATCAACACTCTTCACAAACATTGTCCTAGCTGGACAATTTACCATGAAATTAATCAATGTCCTATTCTTCCTATCTGTCCAACCATTTGGCATTATTGAGCATCCATATCTCACCCTTTCCTCCTCATGACCCTTCAACATATCCTTTGTTAACTCCAACTCTTTTTTAAGGAGTGGAACTCTCATCTCATGATAACTTGGAGCTTTAAGGTGCGGACCATAATTTCCAACAGTCTTAAGCATCAACTTAAAGCCTTTTGATTTAGTAACATTGAAAGTAATCCCATTCATATAAAAGAATCGGGCTATGTATTGAATGGTTCTAGCCCTTGCTTCCTTATCACAAGTATCATTAATGCTTGTTTGCCGGTGAGGCTTCTCCAATTTAATGGTAGCTTCAGGATTTTTTAAGAACATCAAGTCCAAAGGACCTTTTTTGCTCTTTACTTTCTTGGGCTGCATAAGAATAGTTGAAGGAATAGAGCTACTCCTACTTGATGTTGATGAAGGTCTTTTCCCTCTTCTAATTTGTAAGATTTCTTCCAACTCTTCTTGTTCATCATCATCTTCTCCAATTGCACCAAAATTTAATTCCTTCTCTGCATTTTTCTTCTCAAAAGCTTCCTTGAGAAGTTGCTTAACTTCAGGTGGGACTATTGTACAAGATTTTGCATCTCCTATCACACCCATTTAGTGTCTTTTTGCTCTAGTTATTCCACCATTGGTTGTTTTGCCACAAAAATCACATGTTACACTCTTCCTATTATTAATATCTTTTAAGCTATTCCATTGCTAGGCTATATCAATGTTGTCACTAGTGGGCTTCACCAAACCACAAGAAGAGGGAACAACACTAGAAGTTTGAGTTGATGATGTTGCCATTTGTTGAACTAGAAAACAGAAAAAAAAAAGGAAAGCAGAGCGATGAAAAACAGGGAACAGAAGGAAAAAAGAGATGGAGGAAGGAAGCAAGTAGAAAGAAGGAAAAAAGATAACAAGGAGGAAGGAAACAAGCAAAAAAGAAAAAGAAAAAAGAAAAACAATGAATGGGGAAAGAAAGAAAGAAACAAGCAGAGTAGGACAGAGAGGAACTAATCGCTGCCATCACTGCCGGAAACTGACACCACCGTTGCCACCGGTCTAGCAAACGCAGGCCGCCGCCGCTGCCGGAAGTTGAACGAGAGTCAAAGGGGTGGTGGAGGAGAGAGATTGATTGAGAGGGGAAGAAACGGGATGAAAATCCCTAACTGATTGAAGCAAAAACTGAAGAAAAGAGGGGGAAGGATCGAAATGACCTTCTAGCCCCCTTCATTATGTCCAAAACAATCCAAAAACAGGGGCTTATTGTCTTTTGGATGTCACGAACAATAGCAGCCACGACAGTTGCGATAACGGCCACGATGACGAAACACGACGCTCCTGCCTTCTCCGTCGTGCTCCTCCTCCTCTGCTATCGCGTGCGATTAACAAGTATGCTATCAGCTATTAGCTAAGGTAGTGTTTGAAATGATTAAAATTAGAATTTAATTTGATTTGATTTATAAGTTAAACTTATATATAGAATGACTATATCAAATAGAATTTAAATTAATTTAAAAATTAATTCTTGTGTTTAAAATATATTAGAAAATATTTAAAATGATTAAAAATGGAATTGATTTGATTTGTATTTAAATTTTAAAATCAAATCAATTCTTAACAGATCATTTTAATTTTGATAGTATTTCAAATACAAAATAATTAAATCCATGACTTTTAACAAATGAAATTATTTCTTATTTTTAAAACATCTAAACACAAAATTTGATTTATAAAACAAATCAATTCTTATCTTTTTCCTTTCCAAACACTAACTAAAGGATTTTGTTGTTAAAAGCTTGAGTTGCGGAATACTAGATTCATGATCATTGATCATAATTTGTGTGATATTAAAAAAAAATTTATTTTTTTTCTGCACTCACTAGATGTTTGGGAGGAATGTTGGAACACTCCTATGTTCCACAATGTAACCCTTGCAAAATTGAGTGAGGAAAAATAAAATAAACTCTATTTATCTATAGTAGGCACTGTGAGGAAGAAGCAAGCCTTTTCCTCTTTTGTTTTTATTTATTGAGTTTCTTTTATATGTTATTCTTAGATTCCAAATTTTTTAATACAAATTTTTATATATTTAAAAAATGAAGTACTAAATTTATCCATTAATAAGATCATAGTTGTCAATAGCAAATAATGGCGCAAGGTGGTAAGCCAAAAACTTGTCATAAAAATATGGTAGATGGCATTGAACAACAAAATTGGAAACATATTTTATGAAATCCATCAAATACATCATAAAATCAATTGACAATATAAAATAATCATAGTCACATGCAAACATGGCCTAATCAAAGCCTCAAAGGCATAAAGTCGTGTCTCATAAGATTGAGGGACTGGAAACTAGAAAGTAGTCCAAATAATAACAAGGTGATGTTTAAAATATTTATCCACAAAAAATGAATATTTGATGTTTACCTAATTTTTAACTATTGATCAAGTTAAAAAAGTAAATCTAACTGTTGATATTACACAAAAATCGATTATAATGCTCTATATGATATTTGAAGTATGAGTGGTTATGATACTCTATATGATATTTGGAGTATGAGTGGTCCTTTAACATCAACCATTAGATTTATTTTTTTAACTTGATTAATGATTAAAAATTATGTGAACATTGATATGGGTGAGCATTTTAAACATCTCCTAACAACAAAGTAAAGTCAACACAAATGAAGACAAAGACAAACTAAAATAATATTAATCTCATTTGCAGTTGTAAAAGCTAATTTTTTCTCCTAACTTCATCCTAGTCAGGTTCATCCGAAGAATCATTGCCCTCATCTCGACCATACATTTGTCCTTCCGTATCTTCATCAATCAAGAGATTGCACTCAGTGTCAATTTGTTATTCCATATATGTGCCACACTATCCACACGAGAACTTCCATAACATTAGCAACATAGGCTTTTTTCTCCCCAGATACTTGCAGCCCAAATCCTTGAGGCCAAAGTGCTTCCGAATTTTTCACCTCACAATGTTTATTCCTGTTTGTTTTATTAGCATTAGTTTGAATTGGAAACTTTTACAATGGCCAGTAACTATTTACATCTTTCTCCATACTGGGCTACAAGTTCGACTCTTGTTCAACTATACTTGTCGTACACACACTTTCATTTAGGCTCCCCAAACCACCATCAGAGTGTCCCATTCCCTCTATTTTGAAAAAAGTCATCAGTTCTCTTCCCATCTTCAATCGATTGTGTTGAGCATTCCCTATTCTCATTATTGACCTCATCATTTGCAACTTTGAGAGCCACAACATCTTCCTGTGTCACCCCATCTAATTGGTTTACATTTGTTTCCCAAACTTTTGAGGCTTTTGAATTGAATGAATTATCCCCCACAATCATTTCTTTTTGCCATGTGCCATTAGTAGGAATGCTCACTGGAATATTCTGCTCCCTCCTATCATCGAACTATGCAAACTCACTGCCCCTCCTTCTGTTTATCTTCATAGATGATATGCTTCAGCTGGGAATTTTTCTTGTTAAAGTCCCATAGACATACTGATTCTCTTCCAATCTTTTTAATATAAATATCAAACCCAGTTCCTCCAACTAAAAATTATAATAGCTTTGGATAAAAGGGAAGAAGCACATTTTAACCAAAACCTTAGTAGTACTGAAATCACTACTATTTTTAATCTTCTTCTAAAATGTCACGACCTAACATGGGGCCATGACCAACGCATAGGTGAACTAGCTACCTACCAAGCCTAATTAAGATCTTTACAGAAAAATAGATAGAGTTTCTCATAAAATTAGGGCATTTCCAAATTACACATAGCTTCATGGTAAACAATTAAACATATATAATCCAACCACAGCATCAACCAACCATTCTTGGAATGCATCACCAGAACAAAATACATCAGGGAGACATATGGGAAGCAGGATCCTGCATATAGGTCAATCAAGCACTAATTAAACATAAAATCCATTACAAAATTACGAAATGGTTTTCTAATACAAAAGGCCCACATCACAAGTGTTGGACTCACCCAATAGGGATAACTACGATCTTACCATGTTGCAGGAATTGAACTTGGATTAGTGACTAAATTTGAATTAGAGGAGATAAGGAATGACTCGAATGGACTCAGTGAAAAATAATATATCTATAATGAGAATAAGAGAAGTTCAACCATGATATTTTCATAAAAGAAAATGTATTTATTGAGAAAATACATTTGTAATAAGTCATAATTATAGTACTTCAAATCCAAGGCTTAAATATTGGAGAAATTCTTGCATGGTCCGAGAGCACGTGGCTGTGTTCGGAAGCACAGCCATGTGGTGCTCCTGGACTAATCATGTAAGTTTATTTTATATAGGACCTACCACTAACACATAATCCCATATAAAATACACTTATATGATTGACCGGGAGCACAGCCACGTGGTGCTCCCAGACCATGTAAGTATTTCTCTAAATGAGAAATTCTTGCATGGTCTGGGAGCACCACGTGGCTGTACTTCCGAACCAATCATATAAGTATATTTTATATGAGACCCACTACTAACACTCAATCTCATATAAAATACACTTACATGATTGGCCGAGAGCACAACTACGTGGTGCTCCCGGACCATGTAAGTATTTCTCTAAATATTGATCCTAGCGTAATGTTTTGACATTTAAAACACAAGAGTTTGAACTCATATCTTTAAAACAATTACTTTTAAAATAGAAAATACAATGTATTGGAAATATAATCAGCGGGGAGGTTTCTAATCCAGAATCATTCACGACTAGCATGCCACGATAACCTGATCCCATCATAGTCATAATTAGTTTGGAAACGTTGACCAATTATGCCAGGCTTGCGACATCCTTGCTAGCAGGGGTTTGAATTGAGGTGCACCAAAATTAGTGTCACTGGTGTTTGCTATAGTTTTCCAACAAAGAATCCTCCCATAAAAACTGCTTTATCAAGACCCTATCATACCAGTCCATTAGAATATCAAAGTTTATAATATCGTTGCCAATCCATATCCAGACCTCAAAAAAATCAAATTCCAAAATATTAGTGTTCAGAATGTCGAAACATCTCAATATGTATATATTCATCAAAATATCTAGCCCTTTCTCATCAGACATGCATAGGATCAAAAGTAATTCAAATATAATAATCTATAACATAACTTGAGTTTCAACAAAACCACTGAGTTTCAAGTGTCAAGGATTTTCTATCATTATAAAACCATTAAAATCATATTCTTTCCATCAAACCAAATCAAAGTATTAAGGAGAAAATTTCCAAAGTTGCTTGTCCCACATACATAACTATATATAGTGTACGTAGCATATTTGTCTTTCAAGGGTTCATATGAGGTAACCAACATAAACTTTTGACATTTAAATAAATGAAGACATATATATGCCATAGATAAAATTATCAACTCAAAATACAAAGCTAAAGAGGAGGTGGTCCCAGCCTATTGCACCATGGAGTCAACGGGATGATATTTCAAGGTATCTAGAACCACAACATCATTAAGGAAGTACAAATTAACATTTAGAACAAAGGATTGACTCAAATTAGCTCCAAATCATAAAACCCCCCAATTTGAACTCTAGATTCCTAACATTAACTACTCAAATAAAACACCATATTGAAATCTGGCTAAACCCAGGAAATAAGAGTATGTGTGAGCCTTAGGGATATCTTTGGATTAACGTAGGTATCAATAGGTCTTCCTCGAACCACAAATCACAAACCAAAATCCCCAACTCTTAGACAACCAAATTGCAGCTTCTTTGCCTCAGAATCGCCATAGGCATGGTGGCATATGAACAATGGCGTCGAATAGTGAAGGAGTGGTGGTGAACAGTGGTGAGGTATAGAGAAGTGATGGGGAATAGATGGCAAGGTAGAAGAAGAGAGGAGGAGATGAGAGGGAAAGGATCGCGAGGATGGTTTCTTTGATTATGGGGGTCGAATGTTATGAAAGAGGATGAATTAGGATGCATTATCTTATATTACACTTATTTATATTTTTTCATTTTAAAGTTAATGTTATTCTTTATTAATTTTAAAATATAAATATAAATAAGAAAATACTTTTATTTGGATTCATATAAAATATCCAAAAAAAATTTAAAATTCTTAATAATCGAATTTCAATTTTTGGGTTCTAATTCAAATTTGAAAAAATTTGAGTTTTTGTTAACTTCTGGACCAAAAACTGGTAGTTTAATAACTTCTTAAAATTTATTAAAATTCAATTTTTAATTCTCTAATTTTAAGAGAATAATTATTGAGACTTTTGATTTTAAGAAAATACTCCTATTATATAATTCTTTAAGGAGGCATAGGATTCAAGCTCAGAATTTTTAGAATCCAAAATGACGAAAAATCACAAATCAAATTTAAGTGGCCTAAAGAGTTATTTTCACTAATAACTTAACTAAATCAATTTAAAATATGCAAGAACAAGGCTCACTAGGTAAATCTTAAGGTGAATACTATGGTACCTTCTCACAATTGTACATTTTGCATATTTTTGTGTTGAATGGTGAGGATTGAATATGTCTTATGGTGAAATTGTGAGGTGTATCAATGCACCAATCACCTATGATGCACTATAATAATATCTAATTTTAAGAAAATTTAAAAATATAATTAAATATATTTTAAAAATTAATTATCATATACTGACAGTATAAAATTATATTAATAGTATAAAATAATTTTACACTGTCAGTATAATCAAAAAATTTTATCAGTGTAATTTTAATTATCATACACTGACAGTGTAAAATTATACTAATAGTATAAAATAATTTTACACTGTCAGTGTAATCAAAAAATTTTATCAGTATAATTTTATTATACTGTCAGTGTAATTTTAAATTATACTGATAAAATATTTTGATAGTGTAATTTTAAATTATACTGATAAAATATTTTGATTACACTGATAGTGTAAAATTATTTTATTCTGCCAGTATAATTTTACACTATCAGTATATGATAATTAAAATTATACTGATAAATTTTTTTGATTATACTGATAGTATAAAATTATTTTATACTGTCAATATAATTTTATATTATCAGTATATGATAATTAATTTTTAAAATATGTTTAATTATATTTTTAAATTTTCTTAAAATTAGATATTATTATAGTGCATCATAGGTGATTGGTGCATTGATGCACCTCACAATCTCACCATAAGACATATTCAATCCTCACCATTCAACACAAAAATGTACAAAATGTATAATTATGAGAAGGTACCATAGTATTCACCATACATTAAAGTGATTGATTAAAAAAATTCATGATTTACACAAAATAAAACATGCATAGCCTTTATCACCATCTAGCAGCAATACTATTTTGATTAAAAAAAAAAAAATCTTTCTCTTTCTATAATGTAATAAAAGGTGGCTGCTTGATTGAGATTCTAGACAAAGTGACAAGTATAAACATTTATACACAGTATCACATACCTCCAACTTCCCCATAGAGGAGGAAACACTAACAATCCTTGGCGAGTCTGACAATTCTAGAAGGGAAATAAGTGCTGCACACATTCCTTTAACACCATAATAGTTTGTTCTAATGCCTGCCTCTGCAGATTCATAATTTTGAAAAACAATTTTTGTCCAATCAATTGTATCAGCATTTTCCTGCAGTCGAAGACAAGAAACTTGATCCTTTGTTTACTCACTATAAATAAGTGCAGAATATTTTAAAACACAACTAAAACCAATGCTCTTTACAGATAATCTTTCCTTTACAACGGCAAAGATCAAATTCTACAAAGACTAAAGAAATTATAATATAATGAAATGTTTATCCAATTATTACTTGAAAGGTTTTAAGGATAATTACTCCAGAAAGCTCTAGGATTTTAACTCTTAATTGCAAATACTTGACTTATGAAGGACCAAATTGGGTTTGATTCTTCTCCCTTTTGCTGAAACTTGTCACTTTTTCTAACCTAGTAATATGTTGTGTCAGGCCTACGCAAACTAGGAAGCTGCAGATAGTATGATCCAGAAAACTATTCCCAAAATAAATCAAGTATATATGTTCTTGACTTTTGAACATCAACCCGTTTGCCTAGTAGGGTTTGGCGAAATCTTCCCTCTTTGCCCTCAATTATACCTGAAAATGATTCGTAAACCTTATTATGACCATCCCTCATTTGTTGCCCACAGATTCCATTATCGAGAAGTGTATTCACGGCTTCTTGTACCAATTTCTCTTGACATATTACTAATTAGCTTGGCATAGATCTATTTGTTGTTAATAGGTTGATAAATTAACTGAAACCGATACTCATAAAGTGAAAAGTGAAAACTGCCTTTTTTTTTTTTTTTTCAGGTGTGAAAATGAATGAAATAATCTAGATGGTTTAGAAAAGAGTAAACATATATTTTGGTCCATAAAAAATTTGGAATTTAACAAACTAGCCCCTGAAAGAATATTTTGTAACACTTTTGTTTCCAAAGTTAAACATATTATTACAATTTAATCCCTAAAAAGAGTTAACAGGAGAACTAACTTGTTAATTTATTACAAAACATTTTTCAGCACTAGCATGTTAAATTCCAAATGTTTTAGGGACCAAACTGTATATTAACTCATTTACAAAAGGAAAACATACCCCAGCAGCACTTGAAGCTAAAAAGCATCGCGGTCAAGATCTGCTCCAACAATTCCTGCATTATTCACCTAAACAAAATACAAACATTTCTCATCATGGGAAGAACAATGGATTATCAATGAGAACACACAGTAGAAGCAAGAAAACAAAAATCCAAGAACTTTTCCCCCTTATTGGAATCGTTGGGACAGTACTACTAAATAACTCTACATGGAAATTGCAAGCTAGCTGAAAAGCGTAGATGTGAAAATGGATGAACGACAGCTTAACTTCACTTCTATTGAGTACTAGAAATGAGGAAAAATTCAATAGTTTCATTTATTAGAAAAGAACCTGATTTTAAGCAACCCAAAGCAAGAAAGTGCATGTTTGGTCCTGTTTTTATAGAATTGATTCTAGATAGAATTGATTTTAAGGTAAAATGATTTATATTTGGTAGTTCCTCCAAAAATAATTATGATAGAAAATAAAAAAATTTTATTTATCCCAAAATCAATTCTAGAACCAAAAATTAATTATGAGTCAACAATTAAATATCATAAAAAATTGATATAATCAATTCTGGGAATTCAAAATCAATTCTAAAGGTGGTAAACCTACTCCCAAACATGATAGAAATAAATTAGGAAACTGAAGGATAGTGTCCACAAATCAAAGGCTAGGACCAGGAAGATGGAACCTCGAAGATGAACATCATCAGCGAATCTTAAAAAAAGACTTGGTCAATGGCCAATGCCAATTGAGTTACAAATTACAATCTTCTAGTAGAAATGCTACATAACAAGAAGATAAAGTTTAAGCATACTAAGATATCAAGTTTTCCAAATTGAGTCTTGATGAAATTTGCAAGGTATGCTATGCTATTAGGGTCAGTCACATCAAGCTGATGAAAAACCACATGGTCAGAGAGACCAAACTCTTTCAGTTTCTCAACTGCTTCAAGACCCCTTTTCTCATCCCTTGCTGTTAGCGCCACTGTGATCCCATTGGAAGCCAACTGCTTGCATATCCCAAATCCTATCCCTTTGTTTGCTCCTGTGACAACTGCATACCTATACCATAAAACCAATTCATGACAGTTGTGAATAAAGAAGCATTAAATGGCTTTTAGGGTTTGAATTTTTCATTTTTGCTGTCGATTAAAATTTTGTTATGGAAAGAAAATCACAAAATAGACGATGAAAATTGAAGAAACATGGCACCTTCTTGCACTTTCTGCCATGGTTTTATGAAAGAAAACTAAGTAAACTTTCAGACACACGTTTCAGGGAGCGCGGTCTCTACCTTTTATTTACTCTTACATTAGACTTTTCAACAGTTTTCTAGGAATTTCAGACAGAAAATCTTTGTTAACTTTGACACGTTTTGTTAGAAGACAAGTGATACGAAGTCTACATATTATTATTCTGTAAGAAATAAGTACTATCTACATTATGAACTATATATACATCCAGAAAAGTTTAAATATTACAATTTCTCTCGCTGTCTCTGCATGTTTTTTATATTAATTGAACGAAACAAAACTAGTAGAAACTAGGGCTTATTTGAAATTGTTTTTGTTTTTAAGTTTTGTAAAACTGTTTTTAAAAACAAGTTTGAGTTCAATTTTAAAAAATAAAAAAATAAAAAATTTGTTTGATAACTTTACTTTCAAAATAGTTTTTTAATGATAAAAAACAGAGAAAATCTGTTTGGTAGATTGTTTTTAAAAGCAAGTTTTAAAGGTAATAAAACAACAAACTTGTTTGACAATAGCATAATTTATTATAATAATAAATTTGTCTCAACAAATGCCTTAATACAATTTGATGCATTTTGATATTCATAAATCTATTTATATGCTATGTATTATATTCTTGTTGCCACATCCAATTTACAATTTGGTCACGATGCCTTGCCATTTGCCTTGTAGCTTCATCAGTTAATCTTGTTGTATTGTCATTATTGAAATTCACTTCCAAATCTATGTTGCCATTTGCCTATGACTCCTAATGAAGCAAAACATCAAGCATAAACATGAAACAATCCAAACCAAATAACCAAATTAGCTAAACCAAATTATCAAATATCAATCCACCACAATACCAACCACTCCAAACCAAATTACCAATCCAAACCAAATTATCAAATCAACTAATATCAATTTAGCACAGTCCAAACCAAATTACTAACCAGCCAATATCAGTCCAGTATTGTCTAAACCAAATTATCAAATCAACTAATATCAATCTAGCATAGTCCAAACCAAATTATCAATCAAAACAAATTACCAATCCAAACAATTACTAATCAACTAATATCAGTCCAAAATTGTCCAAACCAAATTACCAAATCAATTAACCTAAATCCAAGACAGAGAACGAAATGAAAAAGGAGACGGTGGTGGCTGGGCTAGCGGCGGAGAAGGAAGGGAAGAAGAGATGGTGGCTCGTAAGGTGGATCCCTACGATCCGAACGAAAAAATGAAAGAAGGTGGCTAGGCCGGTGATGGAGAAGGAAGGGAAGAAGGAAATGGTGGCTAGGATGGCAGATTCGGATGAACCCGAACAGAAAAATGAAAGAAGGTGGCTCAGCTAGCAGCGGACAAAGAACGAAAGAAGGAAATGGTGGTTGGGATGGGTGATCTAGACAAACCCAAACGAAAAAATGAAAGAAGGTGGCTCGGCTGGCAGCAGAGAAGGAAGGGAAGAAGGAAATAGTAGCTTCGATGGTGGATGGCGAGGATCTCCAACCCAAGAAGCAAGTCGACGGCAAAGCAGGAAGGGAAGAAGGAAATGGTGGCTAGGATAGTGGATTTCGAGGATTCCGAACGGAAAAAGGAGAGGAAGGTGGCTGGGCGGGCCAGCGTAGAAGGAAGGGAAGAAGGAGAAATTAAAGGAAAAGGGTGGCTGGGCGGAGATAGGGGAAAGTAGAAGGAGAAGGGAAAACAATAAAATCGCATAATTTCAAAATTGGCACCGCTAGTTTTTGTATTCTCAAGACAAAAAATTGTAAAACATGTGAAACTTGTTTCTTGTTTTAAAAAACCAAAATGTTGCCAAAAAATTCCTCTTCAAACAAGTTTTTTTGTTTTTAAAAATTAAAAACTATTTTCAAAATCAGTTATCAAACAGGCGCTAGAACTTCTTTATACATGGAGTAAGGTCGTATTTCTAGTTTCTGTTTTACTTGGATAATATATGATTAGAGTTTAATTGGTATACACTAAAATAGTTTTACACTGTCAACCAATAAAAATAGGGAAAAGTGAGAAATTATGGTGGGTCCCTCATTATAATGGGTAGTTATTTATATAAGTTAGCATTTTCCACAATTTCTATTGACTGATAATGTAAAATTATCAGTACATTTAAATTAAATCCATATAGTTATATACCATTTGTAGCATTTTTGCTGCATAGAGACAAATTACAGGGTTTTTTTTTTTTAGGATACAGCCAAGTGGTTTTGTCATGATATGAACGACATTCTCGGGCCTCGGCCCTGGTGGCCATACATAAAATAACGTAGGCCTGAAAAAATAAGAACGATAACATGACATAATAAAAGCAAAGTTGCAGTATCCATGAGAAAACATGAAATACTAAGCAGATTTAGCATGTAAATATGTTCTTTAAACATTTTAAAGTTTCTTCTATTTCAAAGTATGTCAAGTACAGTATTGCCTATTAATTGAGTCACTAATCAATTAAAAGAAAATTGGTTGTGCTGAATAGTGCATAATGATCATATTTTCCTAATATGGAGCTATCATGTAGCCAGCTGCACAAATTTAGTTGTTAATTCACGTAAGAAAAAAGAAAAAGAAAAAGATGTTTGACTTGTTAATTACTCTATCAATTCTTTTTCATGTCATTGATGGTTATTGTACAAGAATTTTCCTACAAGTATAGTACTTTACTAAGGATCAGCTCTGAATCCCTATCTATTCACCTTGGTCTTGAATGTGCATGCTAAACATAATAAAGACTTGGTAGCATGAAGTATGCTTCTTGCAGATGATATACTCTTTGTGGGAGAGTTGAGAGAAGAATTAAATGAAAAGCTAGGGTTGTGGTAACAAGCTTTGGAAGTACATAGTTTTTGTATTAGTAGAAGTAAGATAAAGTATATGAAATGTAAGTTTAACAAGAGATGCACAAATTCAAATTTAGAAGTGAAAATTGAGGATGATGCCATACAAAAAATCATAAGATCTCAGTATCTTGGATTCATTATTCAACATGATGGAAAATAGAAGGAGATATAAACTATATGATTCAAACTATGTGGTTAAAGTGGATGAGTGTTTCGGGTGTTTTTCGTGACAAAAAAGTATCACTAAGGATTTATTTGGTATGGGGATTAAAAAAGGGTGTAAAAGTCAACCAGAAAATAAGTTAACTATTATAGAGATGAGGATGTTACGATGAATGAGTGGATATATTAAACAAGATAAGACTAAAAATGAGCGTATCATAGAGAGTTGAAGTAGCGCCTATGATAGAAAAGATGGTAGAATGTTGCCTTAAGTGGTTTGGTTATGTGTGGGAAAGATTTGTAAATGCCCTAATAAGGAGAATGGATCAGATAGAGGGTAGTTTAATAGTTAGAGGTAGAGAAAGAAATAGGGAAATCATAACAGAAACTATTAAAAGAGATCTAGATTTGGCTTAAATGTAAATATAATTGATGATAGAACACTATGACATTGCTTGATTTATATGTAGTCAACTCCATCTAGTGGGACAAAACTTGGTTGTTATTGTTATAGTTGCTGTACAAAAATTAAAAAAAAAGGGGTTAAATAATGCCAATTACGATCAAAAGTACAATATTGCACATTGAATAATCAAAAGCCATTAAATAATGTTGATTACAATCAATTATTTTAAAATACTCATTATTATCACTTTTCTTAATGCTTCGTCTCACTTATTGAGACTAAGGATAAAGTTTTTTTGTTTGAAAGAATCATTAATTCTTTATTGATTTGTTAAAACCAAAAAAAAAAGGGTACAAAACAATCTTCTAAAATGACACTTTAAAAAAAAAAAAAACAGCTGAAATATTATAATAAGCACAATTTTGTGCTCAACTTATATCCAACACGGTTTGCACACTTGAAATTGAGCTTTGGGTTCTCAGCGTTGGAAGGACTTGGACATTGCTTTCGTTACCAATACTATATCTTCATTAATTGAATAATTAATTAACTAGTTTCTAACCTCTAGTAAGCTTTATGGTTGCAACTTCGTTCAAACACGGCAGCCTTAAATGCATTTAATCATAAATTATCCACTTTTTCTTAACCATTTAAATCATTGATGACTTAAGATATCCCCTAGTAGGTGCTGTAGTTTGTCATTTGGATACACGGCAGTACAAATCTCACTTCCTTGACTTGAAACCTTCATTTTTTAATTTGGTATTCAACGGGAAGAGAACAAAAAACACACAAGCCAAGAGTAAATCACAGAGCACAAGGCTAGCGCCTCCCCTAGGACAGGCAACCCCCACAAAGTCTTGCCACAAGATCTGTCTGATACACTGAGGCATTTTTTGAAAGTAGAATAACCAGAATAAGATTCATGCATTGCGCGGATAAATAAAATATGGGAATATTTTATTAAATATTGTAAGAATAATTAGAAATAAGATGATTATGTAATAAAAAATATTTATTTATGATAAAATGAATGTTTGGTAATATAAGTAAAACAAAAGTATATTTTTCTTGATAGTTATTTGGAATGCATTGAAATCATATGAATGTCTTATGTTCAAATGTGTTTCATCATTTTGATGTTATTTTCATGCTTACCCTTCTTTGTACATGTCTCCTTAAGAAAAGTTGTGAGCAAGGCAAATCTTTCATTGTTCTTTTCACATGCCTATACTTATCATTTGCAATTGTTATCTTCAAATTTTCTTGTGGTGTAAATTATTCCCTATTATAAGATATGGATGAAATGTGAAGTCGAATTTTTTTGCACTATACATGTGTATAGGAGTTTCCTATGTAATTGTGTAAGAGAACGAAAAAAACGATGAGTAGAGTGAGAAGTTAACATTAATGTTAATATGAAACCAAGTCCAAAAGACAAGGGAGGGCAATAAAATGAGATAAGAGAAGGAGTGAGACATAACGAGTGGAGGTCGAGAGTTGAGAGACCTAGCATATAGAATACGGTGAGTCAAGTGCACAAGTATGGTGGTGAATTTCAGTGGGAACGAGTGAAAAGAGGTAACAAGGAAGATCAAATAATCGTAGAAATGCAGTGGTGGAATCTGACTTTAATTGACTGAGAAAGGGGGATATTTTAAAGAAAAATTGATGCAATGTCCTTTTACTATTCTTGTGGATAACTTACCTTCATCAATGACAAAATCATGGCTTTCACAGATCTTTCAATTCAAAGGCAAGGTGGTGGATGTACTGTCAAGAAAGAGGAGAGCTACAAACTCTTCTTTTTGCATTCGTATGTTTCTCCAATAAACAAGAGGCAATGAAGGCTATGGAGAGTCTGAACAATATAATAATAAGGGGGTATAAAATAGAGGTCAAGGAAGCAAAGTACAAGAGAGTTGTTGACGAGAAGAAGATGAAGAAAACAAGAAGAGTAATCAGTGTATACAAAACTAGGGTCCCAAAGAAGCACATTATGTTGATGGGAGATCGTTCAAGGATGTGGCAACCTAGAATCAACCTAATTGGATTAGAAAATGTACAACTCAAGAAAATGAACCTTGTAGAAGAAAAGGAAGGGTGAAGGAAGAGATCGATGAAGAAAAAGAAATAATTGTATATGACGAGGTGAACGAGGAAACGATGGAAAATTTATCAAGAAGCATAGCGGGTGAGACATTATACCTTGTTCACATAGATGTCATGGCTGAAAAATTATTAGGTGAATCGATATCGATTGTTGGGGTTAAATAGATAGTGTACGCGACTCTCGTAACATTTAAGACTACAGAGGATATGGAAGATGCATTAACAATGAGGGCTGTATGCATGATGAAACTTATTCTACTGAAGTCCATAGATGGTCATCAAGCATGGTCCTCAGATAATTTCAAAGAAATAGGAAGCATCTGGGGTACGATGACGTGTTTTTATGTAACACCCCAATTTCCTATCAAGCGTTATTGATGTGACCTCCGATTTTTGCGTGAGTTTGAGCCTTTAAGATTTGGTGAATTCTCTGCTACATGTCACATAGCCTATATTTTGTATATTTTTATGTTGAACGGTCAGTATTGTGATATATCTTATGGTGAGATTATGAGGTATATTAATACATCAATTATTTATGATGTATTATAATAATATCTAATTTTAAAGAAATTTAAAAATATAATTAAATATATTTTAAAAATTAATTATCATATACTGACAGTATAAAATTATATTGATAATATAAAATAATTTTATATTATCAGTATAATTAAAAAATTTTATCAATATAATTTTAATTATTATATACTGACAGTATAAAATTATACTGAAAATATAAAATAATTTTACACTGTCAATGTAATCAAAAAATTTTATCAGTGTAATTTTAATTATCATATACTGATAGTATAAAATTATACTGGTAGTACTATAAAATTATACTGATAAAATTTTTTAATTACACTGACAGTGTAAAATTATTTTATACTGCCAGTATAATTTTACATTATCAGTATATGATAATCAAAATTACACTGATAAAATTTTTTGATTGCACTGACAATATAAAATTATTTTATACTGCCATTATAATTTTACACTGTCATTGTATGATAATTAAAATTACACTGATAAAATTTTTTGATCATACTGACGGTATAAAATTATTTTATACTATCAATATAATTTTACACTATCAGTATATAATAATTAATTTTTAAAATATATTTAATTATATTTTTAAATTTTCTTAAAATTAGATATTATTATAGTACATCATAGGTGATTAGTGCATTGATGTACCTCACAATCTCACCATAAGACATGTCACGATCCTGACCGTTTAACACAAAAATATACAAAATATACACTTTGTGACATATACCAGAAAATTCACCAAAATATATTATAGGTTTAATTTAACGAGTGTCGTAAGAACATTTATTGAGGATTAAAAAAAGAAAGTTTGTATTAAAAAATTAAAAAAAATTTAAATTTTCAATACATCAAATATAATCAAATATAGTGAAAGTTTAAAAATTTTCCTTTTCTTGATTCCTTAACTAATATTCTTAAAACACTGATTAACAAAACCCTATATTATATCAAAATCAACTGGTAAACTTGACAAAAACCTCGGACAAAGGGTTTATATAATAGGAATAAAACCGGAAACAATTATTTTGACAATAACTAGTTAAAATGTCTAAACCCTTTCATGTAATAAGCATAGTATAGTATAGATAATAATTTTTGGTTTGAAATCACATGCATATTCCTACCGAAGGCAATCTTATTTTAGCTAAATAGGATCATCTGAATAATAATATTCTTCATCTTCCAAATTTTAATACAAATTTTAATATAATTACATATTTAGAGCTTGAATATAAGATCTCTAGTTAAATTAGTATAACTTTTCGGTGGCTAACTATAATAAGGATATTTTAATACTTGTATACGTACAGATATTGATCAGCCTTTACATAAAAAAAATCCCAAAATATGGGACCTTGGGCAGTCTCCACGCAGATCTAAATGTAGGAACTAGGAAGAAATTATTGTTTAACAATAACATGACATGCGGGAGAGTTTTTGCAATAATACAAAACAATTATTATTTTTAAGAATAAATCTATACTACTACAAAAGGGTTTAATTATGAGCATATATTTAATTATATTAATACTTAAAAAAATAAAAAATAGTGTAGCTATTGTAGCTTGACAGAAAACAGAATAATTTAATAGAAATAAAAGTGTAGTCATTGCCATATCTATCACCCTATTTGTCTAAATTAATAAAAAAATATAAAAATATAGACGTAGAAATATATTAAGTTATATTAATACCTAAAATTTAAAAAGGTGGCTTAACGGTTACCACATGCTAGTTTAACATAACAACGTTCAGAAGGATAAGGAATTTCTGTCCGAGGTTTCCAGAAAAACTGTACCAGTAACTAAAAGCTAGCGACCGCACTCTCTAAATCGTATGTCTGAAAGTTTGTCTCCTTTTCTTTCATCAAAAAAATGGCAGAAAGTACAAGAAGGTGCCTGGTTCTTCAATTTTCATTATCTATTTGTGGTTCTCTTTCTATGACAAATTTTAATCAACAACAAAAATGAAAAATTCAAACCCCATAAGCTTTTAAATGCTTCTTTTTCCATAACTGTCATGGATTGGTTTATGTTATAGGTATGCAGTTGTCACAGGAGCAAACAAGGGGATAGGATTTGCAATATGCAAGCAACTGGCTTCCAATGGGATCACAGTGGTGCTAACAGCAAGGGATGAGAAAAGGGGTCTTGAAGCAGTTGAGAAACTGAAAGAGTTTGGTCTTTCCGGCCATGTGGTTTTTCATCAGCTTGATGTGACTGACCCTAATAGCATAGCATCCCTTGCAAGTTTCATCAAGACCCAGTTTGGAAAGCTTGATATCTTGGTATGCTTAAGCTTTAGCTTCTTGTTATGTAACATTTCTAAAACAAATTTGTAACTCAATTGGCACTGGCCAAGTCTTTAAGATTTGGGGTGTGATGTTCATCTTGGAGGTTCCCTCATCCAGGTTTAGGTGCAAGCACCTCCTGTATATATATATATATATATATAGAAGAGAGGGAGAGATATTTTTATGGTCCGGGTCTTTAAATCTCCCATCTCCATCATTAGTAGCTTCCTCATATGGGAGTTGGGAACTTAGTAAATCAACTCTGCTGATCCTTGCCATCAATTTGTGGACACTATAAATCAATTTCCCAATTTATTATGTTGCTTTGGGTTGCTTAAAATCAGGTTCTTTTCCAATAAATAAAACTGTTGAATGTGGCCTCATTTCTGGTACCCAGTACAAGTGAATCATGTTTGGAAGTTTTGTCTTTCATCCAATTTCACATCTGCACATTTCAGGTAGCTTGCATTTTTCATTTAGATTTATCTAGGACAAACTCTTCTTATTAAGGGTGTGTTTGGTACAGGGGATAAAAAATTGGGTAAAAAATTTCACAGGTAAGCTTTATGCATAATTTTAATCATGAGGTTTATAAATGAAATTTTTTATCATTTTTTTACTCCCATACTAAACACACAAAGTCTTTGGATTTTAATTTTCTTCTTTCTGCTACGCCATCTCTTTGATAATCCGTTTCCGTTTCTTTCCATGGTGAGAAATGTTTGTATTTTGTTTAGGTGAATAATGCAGGAATCTTCGGATTAGATGTTGACCGTGATGCTTTTTCAGCTTTACTTGCTGCTGGGGTATGTTTTCCTTTTCTTAACCATATATGCTATTTCATTCATTTTCTCGCCCGAAAAAAAGAAGAAGGCAGTTTTAACCTTAAGAGCATTGGTTTCAGGTAATTTTTGTCGGTCAAGAACATACTTGATCTAGTTGGGGAGTAGTTTCTGGATTGTACTATCTGCAGCTTCCTAGTATGGATAGGCCGTAGGCCAAATACAACATATTACTGGTTTAGAAAATGAGACAAAAGTTCAAGCATAAGGGTTAAGAATCAAACCCAATTTATTCCTTCATAAGTCAAGTATTAGCAATTAAGCGTTAAAATGCTAGAGCTTTGTGGAGTAATTATCCTTAAAACCTTTCAAGTAATAATTGGATAAACATTTCATTATAATAGAATTTCTTTGGTCTTTGTATAGAATTTGATCTTTGCTGTTATAGAGGAAAGATTATTTGTAAAGAACATTGGTTTTCGCTGTATTCTAAAATATTTTGCACTAATTTCTATTAAGTAAACAGAGGATTAAGTATCTTGTCTTTGAATGCAGGAAAAGACTGATACCATTGATTGGAGAAAAATTGTATTTGAAAATTATGAATCTGCAGAAGCAGGCATCAGAACAAACTATTATGGCGCCAAAGGAATGTGTGAAGCACTTATTCCCCTTCTAGAATTGTCAGACTCGCCCAGGATTGTTAATGTTTCCTCCACCATGGGGCAGTTGGAGGTATGTGATACTATGTATAATTGTTTATACTTGTTACCTTGTCTAGAATCTCAATCAGGCAGCCACCTTATATTACATCTAAATAATCAAAAGTTTATAGAAAGTAAAAGATTTTTTTTTCTTTCGTATTGCTGTTAGATGGTATTGAAGGCTATGCATGTTTCATTTTGTCTAAATCATGTACTTTTTCTTCAATCATTTTAATGTACTTTTTCTTCAATCATTCTAATGTATTTTTTCCTATTGTTGCTCATGCTGATATAGAACCTACCAAATGGATGGGCTAAAGAAGTCCTAAGTGATGTTGAAAGCTTAACAGAAGAAAAACTGGATGAGGTTTTGAATCAGTTTCTAAAAGATATTAAAGAGGGTTCATTAGAAACCAAAGGTTGGCCTCCTTCATTTTCTGCGTATAGAGTCTCAAAAGCTGCTTTGAATGCCTACACAAGGATTCTTGCTAGCAAGTATCCATCTTTCTGCATTAATGTTGTTTGCCCTGGTTATGTGAAAACGGATATCAACTTCAATACTGGTCGTCTTAGTGTTGATGAAGGTGCTGAAAGTGCTGTAAGGTTGGCTCTGCTGCCTAATGGGGGTCCTTCTGGTCTCTTCTTCTCTCGAAGTGAAGTGGCACCATTATGATCAAAAGACATTAGTATCAGCATTCTTGGATAAGAAATCTACCTATTTCAAGTTATGATAGGATGCAATGGCATCTTTTGACTCACTTAACTGACCCCACTTCGTGGGAAAAAGCTTAGTTGTCATTGTTTGCTTGTTCTGTTTACTTATCCAAGAGAGTTAATAATAAGCCATGTTCATTCATGTAGGGAGATCAATGAAGGATGAACCTCGTGAAACAATGATGTTTCTGCTTTTGCAACAAAAATAAGGCACCTGTATGCCCTATATTCAAGAAATAATGAAATTACAGATATTACAAAACGTTCAATCTGATGCTCATAACGGTGAACAACACTTTTGATGCCATTATTAACATGAGGAATCTTATTTGTAGCGTGTTACCAATAAATCTTAATTGCTTGTAACAAATAGAAAATTGATTGGGCTGGAGGGGTGCTAAGTAAATTGTGTCCTAGAGGAAAAAGTGAGTCAGGTACTGAATGAGTTTATGGAAATGTTTTTAGTGAAGCTTTAGAAGCCAATAGTTGGCTTACCAATTTGAATGGTTACAAACTTTCAAGGTGGCATGCTAGTGCTCCTCTTTCTTCACCAAATTAGTTATGTCCTGGCTGGGTGGAAACAGATATGGCTTAGCACAGTTAACATAACCTTCTTACCATTGATGAAAGAACAGCAAATTCATTAATACCAGCTGCTACTTATGCTAAATTGTGGCCCATTTAGCCTCCTCTTTTATCAAGAATGAAGTGCCACCATTTTAGTTCAAAGTGATTAGCATTGTTCTTTTGTTTATGTTGTAAAATGGGGCAGTGGACCCAAAAGGCACAAGCAAAGTAGCACAAAATAAATTATGCGGAAATATTCGAAAAGAAGGTACAAGGATTAACATAGTTTAGCTTATAACCTGCATTGATAGACAAAAATGAGGACTACATATTTCATTAAACAAATATGATGGAGATATAAAAGTAGTTATATTCCATCTAAAACAAAATTTCAAATATATCCAAAATACCTCAAAAGTATTTTTTCATCCGTATATACACTCAATATACAAAAGACATATTATAAGAAAAACAAAAGCTTCTTCTCTAATACCCAAAGAGTAATGGTCTTGGAGTGACCATTGGCGGTGGTGTGCCAAGAGCTTGTGGAGCGAGCTCTATTTATAGAGCTTTTGGATCCACATTTTTCAACGCAACCATTAATGGTTTTCGGTGCTACCTAATTTGCTCCCGGAAATCCTGCAACAATTTGACAATGGTAAACTTCATTTGTTGGCCTTGAGGCTTCTGCTGCACCGAAAGAGTTGTGGACTTTTGTCCATCATGGGCTTGAAACAATCAAGCCACGACCACGTCAACAGTTTATATCAAATTATCAAGGGAAGTTGGAACTTCATTGTTGTAATGAAAATGGGACAAAGAGAGGCCTAGTGTGAACCAAGACAGTGAAATGAGGTTGCTAAGAAGTTTCCTTCCAACTTAAAGCCATGATTGCTTGGTAAGGTGCATATGTAACTGCTCATTACTCGCGTGATGCTTCCAAATTACTCCTCTAGTGGTCTTTGGCCTAAATGCCCACAAAGTTTTTGACTATTGAAGATCCATTCAAATGGTACAAGAACAACTTGATCTCACTTCAGCTATTAGTTAAAGGATTTTGCTATTAAAATAGCGAGTTGTGGAATACTAGCTTCACAATCATTGATCATAAATTGTGTTATATTAAAATTTGTATTATTTTCACAGTACAAGAAAAATAATAATAATAATTTTCTAATTTTGATTTTTTTTTCCGCACTCAATCAATGCTTTATGCTTGGGATGACTGTTGGAAAAACCATGCGTTCCAAAGCATAACCCTTGCAAAATTGATTGAGGAAAAATAAAATAAAACTCTATTTTTCTGTGATAAGCTCTATGTGGAAGAGCAAGCGCTACATGTCACCCGAAGTGGTAATTAAATTCCAAACTTTTTAATACAGTTTTTTTTTTTAAGTGAACTGAATACAGATTTTCATATATCAAAAAAATGAAGTACAGAATTTTTTTTCGTTAAAGAGATAATCAATAAACTGCTCATATTTTTTTTCCTAAAATTGAAAACTTACCCTAATATTATAAATGAGTAATTGACCTACAATACAATGTGTTTGAATCTCAGTTGGCATACTTCAAACCATAATTTAAAAGTCACAAATTGAATTTCAGTTGCTTCATTATATTCAATAAAATTATGTTGAATTATATTTTAGTATAATTTTTAATTTTAATCCATAATTTGAGCATAAATTATTTTTCTATTAGACTAAATCACAATTTATAAATTATAAACCAAACACAGCCTCTACTATTAATGAAAGTATTCAAATTCAATCAAATCAATTAGAATGGCTAAATCAATTAAATTCAAACAAAAAACTGGTCAATATTGTAAAAATTTAAATTAAAATTAGATTAAATCTTATTTTTTATAAATCGTATGGATTGAATGAAATTTCACATTTAATTTTTAAAATTGATCAAATCTAATTCAATCTAATCCAAATCATATAATGTTATATAATATAATTTTTTATTATTAAATTTATACTTTTAAATATAATAATTTAAATTTATTGCATCATTTTTTTATATATATATCATTTTTATTTAAATAATATTCTATAAATATTAAATAAATTATTTTTATCTTTATTTATTTATTTTATTGATTTATATTATTTTTATTTTATAATATTTTAATTTATTAATTTTATTTCTTTAAAAATGAATCGAACCGATTCAATCTAAATCTCAATAAATTATATTATTTAAATCGAATTAATTTCTCATTCAAAATCGATCCCATGAATCGATCCAAACTGAACGCAAACACCCCGAGCCATCAACACTCCATACAACCCAGTTGTCTTCACTCACCTTTGGCTACGTTGTACGGTACGAGGCACATGTTTCTTACTTCTGTGTTCATTCATTCACTGTCTTCTACTGTTGTGGGCCCCACTCAAAAGCAGTTTCCTCTGTCCAATTCCCTCTCAGACTCAGTCACAGATCTCAAGCCAATTTTATTTGTTTATATAATCCAAGTCACCCACTTTGCTTCTTCCATTGAAGAGATCTGCTTCAAGCTCTGATCCTTCCTTCCTTTTCTTACTCTCATCCCAGGCAAGTTTCATTTTTTCAATTAAAATTCTGAACTTTATCAGCTTCAATTAGAAAATTTTCACATTTTCTGAACTGGGTCTTTTTGCTTTTTTATTTCCCTTTTTAATGAAGAAGCATTTACAAACTAGTTGGATTGTATATTTGCTGAAGGGAGTCATGAAATTTTGGATAATGTTGACTATCGCTTGATAGTTGATACTTTGTTTCCACATTTTGTTATGCTGTTGAATGATGTTCGTTATCTCTATTGTAATTTATGGACCTTTTCGTTTTTCCTTGTTATTTCTTGATTGCTCGATGAAGCAAATAGTTGTCATTGCAAAAGAGCTGTTTGTTTGCAATTTTGAACATATATTTGCTTAAAGCTTGATGAGAAGGTTCAAAACTTTGCAGGTTTGGGTGCTAATAATAATAATAAGCTGTAATGGCTGTCCGGAAACCTGGTTTGATTGCTTTATTTGATGTTGATGGGACTCTTACTGCCCCCAGGAAGGTATCTGTTTCTTCTGAAGCCAATGACACTTCTAGTGTGTAGTTATTTTGTTACAATTGTGACAAAAAAAAAATTTCATTTGAGCAATTTGATAAGGTTTTGAGACAGATTTATTGTCTGCAAGAATTGTAACAAAAAAAACATATTTCATTTGAGCAATTTGATACGGTTTTGAGACAGATTTATTGTCTGCAAGTCATCTGGGGTTACAGATCATAAAATGCTTTAACACCACCTTGCTGAACAAAACTAGAAAATCTAGATTTATTCTGATTGTTTAGGCTTGCATCACCTCCATTTAATGTTTCCTACTCGAATGCCAGGATGCCACGCCAGAGATGTTGGCCTTCATGCAAGATCTAAAGAAGGTTTATGATCTGGAATTTTTATTAAAAAATTTTACATGCATTTTTTTTTTCTTGGTGTCTTTTTAATCCATCGACCTTACTATGAATAGAACCTGCTCTAACAGTTCTTCCTTTTTCTTTTTGTTTTCGAATCTTGTGTTGTCTGGGTATAGGTTGTTACAGTTGCAGTTGTTGGGGGCTCTGACCTTGTAAAGATATCTGAGCAACTTGGCAAGACAGGTTAGCTATAACTATCTCTTTGGTATCTGATGCTATAATATTAAACATATGGGAAGCCACTTTGAGAAAATTGATTTTATTGTTTCTTTTTATTACTTACTTAATTCCATCATATAATTTTTTCTTTTCATATTTTGTTTGTTGCATTCTGGCCTCCAAAATGGGCTGATTATTGCACACCTTTATATTCTCTTCTTTCCTCTTCATTTCTCCTATTTTGATAAAAGCATACATCTTTGATAAGCTATCAACAATGAAGAAGGAAACAAAGAAAGAAATAGAAGGATCTATCTTTTGAAAATCCCTATTTGTCTGTTGCAGTTACCAATGATTATGATTATGTATTTTCTGAGAATGGTCTTGTGGCTCATAAAGAAGGAAAGCTCATTGGAAACCAGGTACACAACATAAACCTCAATCCATAATAGAATTGAATTGTAATGACCCGGGATGTATCTTAATAGACTTGTGCTGATCCTTCAGGTATTTAACAGAACACGACTAGTGCCATTAAGTTGTGGCTTGTAAACTTACACCCCTCCCTCTGACACAAAAGCTCTCCCTCTTAATTTAGCAATGTTAAGTTTTGCTCTAATACATCATGACGAGTTGTGAATTTCCCTGTTTTCAGAGCTTGAAATCATTCCTTGGGGAAGAAAAGCTCAAGGTAAGGCCTGTATTTCCATTCCTATACTAGCTATCTTACTTATTTGGGAGTGAAGCTACCATACTGATTATATCCTAACATCTGTTTTGGGGGATATTTTGCAGGAATTTATTAATTTTACACTTCATTACATTGCTGACTTGGATATCCCTATTAAGAGGTTAGTGAGATTCAGAGGTTAATCATATACTTTTCATGTTGGTCATAGGAAACTGCTGAATCCTATTTGACTTTATATTTTTAGGGGAACATTTATAGAGTTCCGTAGTGGGATGCTGAATGTGTCACCAATTGGGCGAAACTGTAGCCAAGAAGAAAGAGATGAATTTGAGAAGTATGACAAGGTGATATATCTTGGTTCTAATAATATTCACTAGAATTTTCAGTTTCTGCAATTTGATATGCTAGGAGTATATTTATTATTCTAAAAGTTTGCAATTTGTGTTCTAAGGTTCACAACATACGCCCAAAAATGATTGCTGTACTTCGTGAAAAGTTTGCTCATCTTAACTTGACATTTTCCATTGGAGGACAGATAAGCTTTGATGTAAGTGATGATCTTCATGTTGATGTGGTGAATTTATTATTGGTCAGGTAATAGGTCAACAAGGTCTTAATTTGAATCTGCTTTGCAGGTTTTTCCTCAAGGATGGGATAAAACATACTGCCTTAGATACCTTGATGAATTTAATGAAATTCACTTCTTTGGTGATAAAACTTACAAGGTTGGTCCATAAGTTTATTATGCATTACATGTTTGGAGTATCAAACCAACATCTGTAATTCTGTACCATTATAGATATTTTGCCTTCCTGCATAAGTATGCTATATCATTTTGTATTCTGTTTAGTCTTTGTTTGCGAACAACTCCTTTGTCTTTAATTCACCAATGTGACATGATCATTTTTATGAAAAACCTTGTGGCAAAAATTGCTGTAACATGCAAAAGTAATTGGCAATTTGATTCAGTTATTTGGACACTGACATGAATCTTTATTTCAAATAATTCACCAAAATGATAACGCTTTTTAGATTTATATGTTTATTGAAAGATATTTCTAATTATAACAACCAATTACAATATCACCTCCAAAACCAAAGCCTTTTTCCCATTATTTAGGATGGCCCTTCACTTTGCAAGACTTGTTTCATGTATTTTGTGGCTTTCACTGTTAGATTTCTTCATTAAGCAGAGTACAGGACCATAGGTTGAAGGATTGATTAATTTCCTGTAAGTATAACAACCTTATATTTCAATTTTCTTTGTGCAGGGTGGAAATGACCATGAAATCTATGAATCAGAACGGACTATTGGGCACACAGGTTACCTGCTCCTCTAACTTAAATCATAATATGTGGAAATAAATGACTGAATTTTGGTTACAATGACATGAGGAAACAATTCCATTTCATTATAAATTAAAATAAAACTAAGTCAATGCAAGGTAAAAAATTGTTCTTTGTAGTCCTTACAATTTGTATTAATTATTTTTCAGTTACAAGCCCTGAAGATACCATGAAGCAATGTAAAGCTCTCTTCCTAGAAAATTGAGATTTACTGCAGCAATATGTCTTTACTGAGAACCACTACTGAGGAAGTATAAGATGCACGGGTAACATGATCACAAGTTGCAAGCATGATCACTCTTTGTAATTTTCATTTTTATTTTGGAGTTGAATCCCCATTTTGTAATTCTATTAGCATTTTACACATTGGATTTAATAATAAGCATATCATTCAGTAAAATTTGATCTCAAATCAATAATCTGTGAGGCTGATACCAGTTGTTTAATGGACGACGGGACAACTCATAACATAAATTAGGCACTGATGCTGCCACTATGAAGCATTCTTTAGAAAGGATGTGTCCGTTTGTATTAGCTTATTTAAAGTTTAAAATAACTTATAATTATTACGAACGTTTTCAGAGCCTCCAAAATGGACCCCAGCCCAGTAGGTTGCCATTCAATATCCGGTTGGGTTGAACATCATATTCCTAGAGTCCTAAGTTTCATGGAAAACCAAAACGCTGCTAAAGAAGTTACATAGTACGACCCAAAATATAAATGATATATAAGATTTCAAACAAATACCGAAGGTTAGAGCACATACATAACCCAAGAGAGGGGAGAAAAAATGAATAGTTCAACACTGGGGCATGTTTGCAAATTCAGAAACATAAAAAACCAAATCAAGAAACTTGATCAACTATTGTCATTTGAGTTATAATTTATTCATTATGTTAAAATTCATCAGAAACTCATAAGCATTCCTTGCACCTGCTTAAAGTCTACTATTGCCTTCCACAAACATTTTCACTTTAGTACTCTTAAGTACCCCAAAGATCAATGAGTTGGTGCGGTATGATCTCCCAATCAGTTTTCCTTTTTTCCACATCAATGTTCTTGACAATTTTTGCAGCACATGATGCAACTATATGTAAAAGGGGACTACTATCCTATGAAATATTTTTCTGTTTTTTGGTGACAAATGAACCGAGGGGGAAATAGGGAAGAAACTTTCCCCCGTTTTTTTTCAATGTAGAATAAAACCATAAAGGTAGGGCAAAATCCAAGAATCTACTGCACAAAAATTGATAGCCCAAAATGATATTACATGCTTTCACAGGTTATTCAAAATTGTGCATCCTCTTTGCAGAGATGAGTGTATTTTGGAGAAGCATTGCTATGGTCATTGGACCAACTCCTCCAGGAACTGGTGTAACAGCTGAGGCAACTTCTATGGCTTCTTCATAACAAACATCTCCAACCAATCTATAACCTCGAGGGCTATTCAGATCCTGCCACAAAACACCCAATATACATGCACTGGTTAAATAACCTTGATGTTAAAAACTAAGCATTTAAAATTATTTTTTATTCATCAAAAAACAGAACCAACCAAGATAAACAAGACCTTAAGTTAAATCTACTCACCTCTACCGGGTTGATTCCGACATCGATAATGACAGCACCAGGTTTTATCCAGCTTCCCCTAACCATATTTGGTTGCCCAACAGCAGAAATGATAATATCTGCCTGCTTTGTGATCTCTTCAGGGTTTTTGGTTCTGGAATGGACAACAGTGACAGTAGCATCTTCCCTCTAGTAACATAAGATATGTACAGAGTAGTATAAACATACATGTTTGAAACAGGAAAAAAGGAGCAACAGTTACATTCAAATAAAACGAGTTTTGAACTATTAACTAAAATTTTAAGTCTGGCCTAATGAACTGTTACCTGCAGCAAAAGAGCAGCTGGCATTCCTACAATGTTGCTCCGACCAATGACGACAGCCCTCTTTCCTTTGATAGAAACACCATATCTGTGCAGTAGCTCTATGCACCCCTTTGGTGTACAGGGAACAAATAGGGGTTCTCTACCACGCATGGCAAGACGACCGATATTCAATGGATGAAAACCATCTACATCCTTCTCAATTCTAACAGCATTCAGGACATTTTGCTCATTCATATGCTGTCACAAGGCCAAGGGAAATTAATAAAACTTCCATATGAAAATCTTTTGTTATATTTATAGTTTAGCCAACAGAAAACTCAGCTATATATTATTAATCTTTCTTGTCTGAAACGCTTGATGTTGTTCTGCAAGAACTTAGGAATAGTTCAGACTTTAAATATAAAAATAGGCCAATTACATAATTTAGCATACTTTGCCCTAAAAAAAAATGAATTTAGAGATGTAGAAGCATACAGAAGGTAAGGGTAACTGAACAAGAATCCCATGAACTGAAGGATCATCATTGTAGCCTGAAATATAGTTCAAAACTTCTTCTTCTGTGGAATCTGCAGGCAAATTTACTTCCAAAGAATTGATTCCAACAGATTCACAAGCCTTCTTCTTGTTACGCACATAAGTTGCAGAGTCCTTTCTATCTCCAACAAGGATTACAGCCAACCCAGGAATCACACCAATAGCTTCTTTCATCCTGGAGACTTCAGATGTTATCTCATCTCTGATTTGCTTTGCTACTGCTTTTCCATCAATCACCTTAGCAGAAGCCTCAGTAGTCAGGGCAGCTGCGCATATAGTCATATGAAACATAGGAACATAGGTTAGCAAAATCTTACTCAGACAATAGCAAGCAGAGGAAGGATTCATTGTCATGTGCATGAATGGGAATACACATACATATATGGGAACTGAAGAAATAAGGTAACTAAAGAACTTACGAAGATATACTTACAAGTGACAGCAATGGAAGCAAAAACAACTTCTTTACCAGGCTAATGATTAAAGGAACAAATGAAACCTTCAAGAATCAAATATCTTTCACAACTAAGTCTAATATCTTTATCCAACCTACTAATAAGGCCTCAAGTTCTTCACTGGACAAATCATCATCTTAAATCTGATAAGCAGGCAATTGAGGCAAAAGACAAATTGAATCAACACCAACCTCAGCCAAACTCACATAAATGCAGTGTTCCAAAGACACTCGTGAGTCATGAGCCACATAGTTTATGCATCTACATTCTACAAAGCCATATATTAGTACTAGCTAGCATGCCACGTTGAGTCATTGAAACAAACACGCTCCCTTGCTAATTTCAAAAATTGGAACTAAACAGGTCAAGGCCTTTCTGGCACAAACATAGCATAGCAACAACAAAAACCAAGTCAATTAATCAATCACTCAATAGAGACAAACCAAGATGCACATACTAAAAATTTTATCAACATGACCAGATGCAAGCACGCGCCAATCAATCTTAAAGCGACACACAGACGGGCATTAAAACATATGCCTCAGCAGTTAATGGTAAAACTCTTGACAAAAATCCTCCACCCAGAAAGGCCCTCGATCCCAAACACCACACTGAAAAATAATTCACCAAACAAAAAGGAGCATCATTTCGTACTTTTCACAATACCCAAAAATAAAATACAAAAAAAGACAGTTTTTCATTATTATTATTATTATTATGCAAAACTAGACTCGCTAGCAAAGAAGTTCATTTTTTCTAATGCATAACTACACTTGATATAGCATAAGAGAACAACACCCAGATGACCCCAGAGGCTAAAACCTTCATAGAAGCTGCGAATGCACAAAACCAGTATTATTATTATTATTATGCATAACTACATTTGCCAGCCAAAAAAAAAAGAAAGAAATGAAAACTACACGTGATAGCAAAAGAGAACAACACCCAGATGACCAAAGAAGCTAAAAACTTCATAGAAGCTCGGAATTGGGAAAAAAAGAAGTTGAGAGGTTTGTACCATGGGGGACAACATGGGACAGTGAAGGAGCTGGGGAGGAGTGAAAGGTGAGGCACCGGAGAGAGGCGGGTCCCAGTTGAAAAGGGTGGCTGTGGCGGCGGCGGAAACCCACAGGGAGGAGGCGGTGGGCGGTGGAGGAGGAAGAAGAACAAGCTGAGGACTGAGTGAAGAAGATCATAGAAATGGAAGAACAAGAAGAAGAAGCCATCGGTATTGGTTGATTCCTCAAACACAGCTTCAGTGATCTAAGCGTTGTGCTTTTTTGTGCAATGTTTTTTGTTTGAAGAAGAACAAGAGAAGAAACAACGTTAATGGTGGAACAAGTGTGGCCTTTTTGTGTGTGTGTTTGTTCTCACTTCTCAGAGGACACATTCTCCATTTTTTTAATTCTGTTTAACTTTTTCTTTATTTGTTTGGTTTTGTGTACTTAATAATTACTTTCTTTATACCCAAAAAAAATAAATAAATTATTTCTTTTGTTATAACATTTATTAATTTTTAGTATATTATTTTGGTTACTTATAGAAAAATATAATGTCATAAAATTTTAAATTTTGTATATTTTTACTTTTGTATAATGATTTTTATTTTTATTTTATACATATCAACAAATTTTTGTTTCTTATATAATGCTTCTTGTTTTAGTATTGGATTAAGATAAGTGAAATAATTCTTCACAAATACGAGATTTATTTATTTATTTTCTGCAAACTATCTTAAAAATGCATTTTCACATCGACTAATTGAATTTAAAAACTAATTAACCCTTATTTATTGGCTTAAAGAATTTAAATAATTTTAATACTGTTTGAAGTTGATATTTTTTCCTCTAATAATATATGAGCTTAATTATTATTATTTTTTTGCCTTTGATTTTTCTAAACTTTAATTTTTCGTGTGATCTCCCTCTTAAATTTTAATAATGAGATTTGAGGTGCATTTATTTAATTTTTTTTTATAAAAAATGATTTTTTAACTATTAAAAAATTTACTTTTCATAAAAATTATTTATTATAGTTTTTACTTAAAAGTTAAAAATAAGTTTTTTAATTTTTAAATAAAAACTAAAATAAATATCTATAGAAAGTGATTTTTTTAGTCAAAAGAATCACTTTTCTTGTCGAAGCTCTTATTACACTTGATAATTACTATCTTCATCTTCAAATAACTATCTATTTTTAAAATTTTATTTGTTTATAAATAGTCATCTATTTAAAAAATTTAGATAATATTAGTTTTTCTTTTCAATTATACCTCTATTAAATAGAGGAAAAAGAATAAATAAAAAAATAATTAAGAGAGAAAGATAATTAAATAAAAATAATTTTATAAAATATATTTAAATTTTTTTAATATTAAGATTTTTTAATTATTTTTTTAATTTATATACATATATAAAATTGGATAATTATTTTTAGACTGAGGTAATAGAAGGAATCAAAATTGAATTCGATAGCATAAATTATAACTTGACAAACTATAATTTACAAAACTCATGAAAAATTATTATCTCAAAAAAAAAATTACAAAATTCGTCTGCCAAAGAAGTTTAACAAAATTGAAGTCAAAGTCAAGTGGTTAGAATGGGCGAAAGTATAATTTGACTTGCTACTCCAAAGTTAATAACTTCATAGAACTTGACCAACTTTACCGTGGATATTATCGATGCTCTCCGCCTAATTCTGTCCTATTTAAATGCTTTAAGCAATCAAATGAAAAGTCGTAAACTGAAGCTAGAATAAAAAGAAGAACATCTTTTTTTCTTTTTCTTTTTTTTCTCTGACGAGATAAAGAGAAGTATTCTTGCTAACACCTTTCCGTCTTGGTTTTGTTTACGAAGGTGGGATAAGGTAGACTCTTTATTATTTTCTGTACCCAAAAAATAAAAAATAAAAACTTCCCTATCATTAATACATTAATAAAAGATAGGCTAGAAGATAAATAAAATATTACGTATTGATCTTTTACATTGTATTGATCTTTTACACTATCTTTTATTAATGTACCAATACATTATTAAAAGCGTTAACTCCTAAATAATTACTGTAAAAGATGAATTCTCTTACTATTTTGAGAATATATAATCAAATACAGAAATACTTTTTGGTACGAAGCCAAATTCGTATGGTTTGTACCAAAGGAGTAAATGATTAATGCTTGCCACTTTTACTCGCTTGAATGCCTGTTGTTTTACTTTTCCAAATCTCATTGGTTGATTTGTTTTCGTATATGCTTTCATCGCTTTTAGCTTCGTGCCAATTGGCACCCCTCAATCAATTGATAATATTAAAAAACTTGCAATAGCAATTATATAAAGTTGTTTATCTACCAGAGCCAAAGATACCATCAAGGTGTTGGTCTAATTAGGAGGGACTCGAGTCTTTTAAATATAAAGTTTTAGACTTAGTATCAAGATTTATGTGTATAAAAAAAATATTATTAAAAAATATCACTTTTAAACATTTGAATATATCCTAAAAAAATAATCTCTTATCCACCTGATGAGAGATACTATAAAAAAATAAAATCAGGACCAAGGGCTTATGCCTCCATGTCTATTGTTTAATTGCAGTAAAAAACGTAGTTTTATTTGTTCTTGAATGTTTAAAATTGTTCACTAGAGTCCCGTTTTTGTACATCTTAATAAGTTTCAACAAAGACTTAGGGAGTGTTTAGCAATCTCAAAAATTAAATTAATATGGTACAAAAAAAATTAGTTATGTTAATCAATATAAAAATAAATTAATTTTAATTAAATATTACTTGGTTCCATAATTTAAAAATTAATTTTACTATATATTTTTCTTCTTTTGTACTTTTTCTTTTTGACTACGTTATTAAAGAAACTAATCTAGTAGACAATGGCAAATGGTGGTGGCCGACGATAGTAGACAGTGGCAAGTGGTGGTGGTTGGCAGTGACGGTGACAACAAATGATGGTGATCAGTGATGATAGATTGTGGCCGTCGATGGCGACGAACAATGGCGGTCGGTGACAATGGATGGTGGCAAATGGTGCTGCCCAACAGTAGCAAATGGTGACAAACAAGGTCGACAATGGTAATCAGCAGTCGGTAACGGGATGATGGTGAACCGTGATGATGAACGGTAGTGGACAACAACAAAGGACAATTGACAAGTAGTAAAAAAAATAAAATAAAATAAAAATTTGAAATGAAATAAAATTAATTTAAAATTATTTTTTTAAGAATTGATTTTAAATTTAAATTGGTTCAAATAAAAATTAATTTTAAAATATTTAAATACTTACTAAATAATATTTATTAAAAATCAGACCACATTGTATCTAATTATCCAATTTTTTTAATTTATCAAACATCCCTTACAAATGATATTTGTATAATTTACCAATAACAGATTATCTTATTTTCCAAAACCATATAGTATTATATCTTCAATAAGTTAAGGTTCTACCGTATCTTTAAACAACAAGACCTGTTATTTGAATCCCAAAAAGGGGATGTCACACCGACATACTATATCATTTACCATTAAAATTTGATTTTATTTATTTTTAATTTTTTTTAAAGTATTTTTATGCCAAATCCATTAGTTGTCAACGACTATGTCGCGACATCCGATGTACAACTACTATTTCCCTTAAACAACTTATGGCCTTCCAACTTGAAAGGCTATATGTTTAGGCCACTTTGAACTTGGCATTTTATGCCTCTTTTTTGCCTTCGATTTTCAACATAAGGTATGGATCTCAACAGCTACCGGCCTTTTAGTTTAACTTTTAGAAAAAAAATTATTTGAAAAAAAATCTTTTAAAAAAAGATGTTTTAAATAAATTATTTTAAAAAAATTAATTTTTATTTGATTTATATATATCAAAAATAAATTTAGGAGAATAAATTTTATTTAGATAAAATAAAATAAAATTAATTTTGATCATTAATATAAGAATAATAGTAAAATTTTTTTTTAAATATCTTTTTTTAAAATAAAAAATAATATCAAAAATATTTATCCTAAAAGACCTTTTGAAATTTTAAAAAATCTTCTAAAATGTAAAAAATTAAATCAAATACTACCATTTATTATATAAAATTTTCTTCCTATAAAAGCCCTTTTGATAAATACAAACTGTAATCCAAACGGCTCTAAAACATTTTTCTTTTTCGCCCCCTTTTACCACTTCTTTTGGTGCACATTTCAATTCTGTTCAAAAGCTTCTACAAGAAAACAGTTGTAAGCGATTGATGATCCTTTCTTTGGGGCAAAACAAATAGGCAATCAATGTCAATAAATTAGAAGTTTAACACAAGCTTTCTTTAGATTATGATTTACCGTTAAAATTAAATAAGCAAATCCTATAGCCACCAAAAATAAAATCCAATAGCTAATGAAACTTGTGGCAATGGTCTTGATCTCCCTAGTTGTGTAAATTAAGGTTGCTAAATCTCCTAATGTCCAAGTCCACAATATGGCAAAGAATAAGTTCAACAAATGAAATGGCTTACATACAATTAATGATCAAGCATTCACAATTTAAACAAACGAAAAAGCTTACATACAATTAATGATCAACAAAACACAACAATGGGGGAAGGGTGGGTAGGGAAAGCACTGCAAATGGAAGAAGGCAGAACAAGATTATACAATATCCAATCTTTCTCTTCAGCATATCACTCCTTCCTTGTCCTGCACGCAGGGGATGCTTCTTGAAATAGTCACAATTAGAAATGGCTCAACAATGTAATACATCTGAAAGTAAGCTCTTCTTGATACTTACAGTATAAGGAAAATTCGAACTCGTGGCTTCATTTAACAAAATCCCAAGGTGGTTAATGCTGCATTACCTGTCTTCTCAGATGTTCAGATAAATAACCAAAGTATGATCCATTATGCTTATCCAGTCTTCTTCCTTTTGAAGACTGGATGTATGATTGCAGCATTGTATGAATCTAACTTCTCAAATTTTGCAATGCAGTCTTTCATCCTTTTCAAGACAACTGGCATGGCAGAGCAATTGTGTGAGATCTTTTCATTCAGCAATTTCACTTTCTTGGCAGCCTCTGGATCTTCTGGTACAGATGAACCTTCCCCTGTAGGAATGTTTTGTTCCGGTGCGCCTGTACAACATAGAACAGCCAACACATCAAGAAAATAGCGAAAAATAATAGTGCCAATAAAATCTATGGGACCTTGAAAAAGGGTTTAAATAAGTACAGCACACACAAAACAAGCCTTAACCATCAAATGGCACAAAGATCAGTTCTAGTACTGATAGTAGTGCTACTACTACCTATCCATAGCTGTGTGTCATTGTAATATAAATGACATACAATCTGCATAGGGAAAAAAATGCTAGCATTTAGCTCAAGAAAATGAGTGTAGGAGGAGAGATTAAAAAGACACTAGCCATCAAGGGAATATGAAAGAGGCTTTACATACGATTTAAGAAAATATCACCAGTGAACTTCCTAAACACAGCAAGGTATGTGTATTAACTACCCAAGAAATGGCAGACACCACCAATAATATTTCACTAATCTGTGCATAATAATATGATCAGCAAAATGATAACCAATTTATAGAACATCCAGTAGCAGCATTTGGTTTTAAAGGTCGAAAAATATAAAATGGCATCAGAAAAAAGTTATGTGACCAATGAGACTCAGCTTCGAAGCCATAACCACATGAAATCTCAGTCAACCGGGAAAATACAAAGTATCACAGTCACTACTCACTAACTGTTCAAGCACTTGCAACACCCATTTCAAACCCAAAGTGGAGGGTTAATTTTACAGGAAAACCAATATCCCTCAAAAATGCATAAAAAGAGACTAACTTAGAACCCAGAACCAAATCATAACCTTAGAACAACAATGTGCATACTGAGGAGCATTAACAAACTACTTTTGTGTCACCCAATCAAATTCAAACACAACATCAAATTCCAACACAAAAATGAAATTTCAACTAGAGTCTCAATTTTCGGGCCACCCCATCAAATCCACCTCAACAATAACTACTGTAGCCTAGTGACACAAGGTGGAATCGGCTACAAGGAACAAATGACACCATACTATCCTACCCTAAGCCATGTCAAGAGTCAAACCATTAAAAATCCCTAAACAAATGATAAATAAATAAGTAAACAAGACAATTGAAAATCCAATTAAATTCTCAATTTTGGGGCCACCCCATCAAACTCACCAATCCAAAAAATCACAAAAATTTCAAATTTCCAAACAAAAAAAGGAAGTAGAAGAAGAGGGGGAACAAAGGAAACGAAAACCCTAGAAAGTAGAAAGGGACCTGGGTTTGAAGCATGTTGAGAGGGTTGTGGAAGAATGGGTCTCTGGGCCTCGAGAAGAGAGAGGAGCGTTGATTTGAGCTGATCCGGTAGGGTTGCACGGTACTCGAGGATCTTGTGCGCCATTTGCTTCAACTCTGACTCCAATGCGTCCAAGTCCGAATCCTCAATTTCGGAGCTCCGAACACCTTCATGGGTTCCCATCGTTTCGGGGATCTTGTTCGGAGCCATGTTCGGGTTCGAGTAATGTCTGCTTCTGCGTGAAGCGTGTGTGTTCAAGTTGAAGAAGAAGAAGAAGGAGAAGCGAAAGGAGAGCTCTGTTTTCGTTTCAAGCCTGCTCTGCTTTTTTGGGACCACTTTCGAATTTTGAATCCACAATGAAATGAAATATGAACTTTAGGATTGTTTAGTTCTTCCTGTAGGCCTCACTAGTGAAAATCAACACTCCAAATTACAACGAAATGCCGGTACATGAGTGCATTTCATATAATTAAATGATATGAGTCGACATAATATCTTAGACGAGATGTGCGCAAGTGCAAATTACCTTATTCATATATTACATACTAACCTACGAACATTTTATCGATCGAAATAAAAAACATTCTGAGGTTAAGTTCACTTTATGGATTATTAATGGTTACAATTTCATATTTTATTTTTAAAATTAATATATTTAACCGTGTGGTGCACAGATGATTATATATTTATACAAATAAATTAATTGATGAACAAGATATATTGAATAAATTGAATTAATTAAAAATATACATAATTGCTAAAAATATTTTGTTATAATTTGCTTAAATATTTAGCATATAAAATTAAATACTATCACTACTAATTGAGTAATAAGCATGAATACTTTATGACAAATAATCATGAAAAAAAATTTAAGGATATTATAAAATTTTAATTTATGATTGGATTTTAAAAAATTTATAAAACTTTTATTTCTTATATTTTGAGTTATTAAATCTATGGCATCTTTATTAATAGAAAAGTAGATAATATTGCATATTAAAGCTTAAAATATTTAGTCTTATAGACATAATAAATATATGATATAGATTTATAATTTAAATGTTGTAAAATTAGAAAAATTAATTAATAGATATAACTTTACAGTGTATTATAAATTTTAGAGTTTAAATATTTAATTTTAATTTTAATTTTAACTATTAATAATTATAATGTATATTAATCATTATCTATGCAATTTATATATTTATATTATATATATAATATATGTTTAATATCTCACAGTGTAATTTTTATATTTGCATCACCTATGCAATATATGTTTATATCACCTATTTGAGGTATCAATATTAGTTATAAAATCAATCTATAACCATTTTTTTATCTATCATTAAAATTCTTTAAGTTTTTTGAGGATCTTTAAGATTCTAATCAATGAGATATTTTTAAAGAATTTATAAAATTCTTTAACCTCTGCTTTTCAAGCCATTATATCTATGGCTTTTTTATTTATAAAAAAATAAATAATATTACACATTAAAACTTTAAATATATAATTTTATAAATATAAATATATGACATAAATATACTATTTGAGTGTTATAAGATTAGAAAAATTAATTAATAATAATTTAAATCACTAATTATAAAATTGAATTGATATAACTTTTTATTATTTTTTAAGCTTTAGAGTTCAAATATTTAATTTTTGAATTTAGTTTTCGTTGTTAATAATTATAATATATATTTATTATTATTTGTGTAATTTATATGTTTTGTAATACCTGTGTGATATATATTTAGTATTATCTATTTGAGGTATCAATATTAATTACATTATGAATAGATATTGCAATTAAAAAAAATTGAAATAAGAAAGTAAAATCAAAATTGTTAAAAAATAATATATGAAAGGATATTAAGAGATAATTATTTTTATATAAAAAAAGAAGAAAACGATACTTTCTAGGAATGTGAAAGGGATAACTGGGAGAAAAATATGATAATATATATTAATATAATTGACATATGAAAAAGAGAAACCTAAATAAAAAAATATTATAATGATTGAAAATTGGGAAATAAAGAATAGAAATCCAAATTTTAAAAGAATACAAAATTAATATTAGTTAGTACAATATGGAAAGAAATTGAAATAAAATTATTATTGTAAATACTTAATTTGAAAAAAAAACTTTAAATAAATAGGATTTAATTTCTATACACTGTTAATATTAAAAAGTTTTATATAGACATCTAATCATATAATATCATATCAGTAAAAAAGTTTGACTCAACCATTCATTACTATAAAAATCTTATAAATATAAGCATTTGATTGGATAACAATATAAAATTCTTTTACACTGTATAACAGTTAAACTCAAATAAATATACAAAGAATTACTTATTTGAGAAACGAAAATGTAAGAAAATATTTAATTAATTAATTGAGTATATTAGCTAGTTGTATTGGGGAAAACAAAACAATTTAAACAAATTATTAAATAATAGAAAAAATTGATTGGTGGAATTGGAGGCAGAAATTTTGGAGGAAAAATAAATTAATATGGAAGTAACACGTTTGCACTTCCACTATCTTATAAACTGTCTTTTATATATATAGATTATTATAATATAGATAGATTACATTCTTCATTTTAGAAGAAATAATAACTGGATTATAAATCCAGATGATTTTTTTTTTTTACTAATAATTTGAGAAGAACTTTACCTAGGTTGAATAATAAAGTGGTCATTTTAGAAGAGATTTTATCTAATTACTATTTCTAACTCCAAATTGCAATGTGAGCAATTTCTAAGACCAAAAAAGAGAATTATAACTCTTAGTTTTTAATATGTATCATAAGATTTTACTTAATCATTATTTCTAACCTAAAATTACATATAAAAAAATGTATCAAAATATAAAATTCTTTGGTTATACTGCCTCACTATTTTAAATTCTTCTTAAAGTTATATATTTCAAAGCATAAAATGACATAATGTTAATGAGAAATCGTTTAAAATTTTATAAGAAACAAGCAATCCAAATATAATTTAAGAATTTGTGATATATGATGATACATGCCATTAATTTTTTTTTTTAAAATCAAAAGTTTAGATAAATTCAATATCGATCATTCCATCAAGATCAAAATAAAACCCGATGGCTCAAATTGCCCACCAAAAAGATTCTCACATCAAACCCGTTCCCTTGTATGGTATAAGATCACTCTTTACTAAATGCCCCAACCCTCGTTGACCAATACATTTCATTGACTTTCACATACCAACAGTGACACTACCTCATTTACTTTCTAAAATGATTCATGCACCAATTTTTTGTGGCATAATATTATTGAAGTATAATATTACTGAAATAGAAACATTAAAAAACATATCTCTGTTCACATTTTTGTTAAGTTGACAGCAATTATTAGTTTATGAAAGTATAAACTCGTAGGCAACGAAAAGCCGTAGAGTGTAATTAATTGAGACCGTATTATATTTTATGATTTAATGTTCACGCAAGTCTAACTAATTAAGGTGACACCATACAAACAGAAACCAAATGTCTCGGATAAGTTTCTGGTCAGGATATGGATTCATTAACCTAAGGGCGTTGCACTACTTATCCAGGACGATGGCTTACTCTTGATAAAGAAAAAAGAATGGTGACACGATACCATCTTACATATGTTCGGAAACCAGGACAAACGAAACATGCCAATGGCACATACAACAACAAATTTGAAAGAGGTTCGTGAACCAAAATTTTTGGCAAAAGGGAAAAGATGACAATAAGATAAAACTATTGCATCCTTTCCTATCCAAGGCTATATTTCTGTACATAAATGTTGGAACATATAATCTGCTATACATTTTTTCCCAATTATTTTCTTTTTCCTAACTCGTGTGTTTTCTTTTGCCTTCTACTTTGTCTACATGGGGTAATCTTCATACTGCCAGTGTCCCTTCAGAGACTTGGGTCTCATCTAATGAATCCGGGGATTGAGATTTGGGTTTGCTCACAATTCTATTAAATCCATAACCAAGAGAACTTCCACTTGCTTCGCACAGCTGCATTAAAAACAAATGCATCCATTCAGACATCAACTATAGAAGAGTGACACAAGAAGTGCCTGATTTTGCATGTGTTTAAAAGGAAAGTGTACCTCTGCAAGCTCGGCCAGATGGCGGGATCTGAATTCATTGATAGTTGCTGCAATCTCTGATGTGGGAAGTTTAGCCTGAAGAAAAAATGATTAAATCACTAAATATCATCCATCTCCATGCAATAGCATTGCGTCATAATTTCACAAACTAGCAAAAAAATATGATAACATCGTCTTTGAATGTTTTGAATCCAAGAATGCCTAAAACAAATCTAACAGTTTCGTTTTATTATTTTGCATTTTTCAATTTTAAGAACAGCTAGTATCACCAACGAGATGTGAAGCCAATCTTTACTATGCAGTAAAGTACAAAAATATGCTGAATCTATTTCTGGGAAAAGTTTACCATGAATCAAGTAGACTATTCATATGAAGGGAACTCAACAGCAGTTCAGCAAATGTTAATAATCGTAACAAGAAATGACCTTATCATTTAATCCCAATTAACTGTGTCGGTCGTAATCAAATAAGAGTACTAACAAAATATTATTGGAGGCACGTCAAAATATTTTCTATTAGGTCGATATTTCTGCTCCTTTAAAAATAGGATAGTAATGAAGATCGATTTACCTGAGCCAGCACAGCAGCTGCTAGTTGAAGACTTGGTTCTAAGGTCTCTGGGACAACCTGCAAGCAACAGAAAGTTCTAATTATCCGTATTGTTTTCAATTTTGCTAAAACTGCAAGGCTTGATAACAAGGGCGTTTTCCTGCTGTTTTGCAATTATATCATAAGGTAATTGAAACAGCAATACTAGAATAGGCATCAGAATATTACAGCGGTAGCTCCAGCCTTTTCTAAATTCAATCCATGATCAACATCATGAGCGCGAACAAAAGTCTTCACATTTGGGAAGTACTTGCTCAGAGCCCAAACGGTTCTATAATTTGCACCAGGTGTATCTAGAGTTATTGCTGCAGCACATGCCCTTTCAGCCCCAACTTTATGTAGGACCTAGTCAAGCTCAAGCATTACAAAGAATATCAGGTAAGAACATGTAGGTGAGATCATGTGCGAGCTCAAGTGCTGAAGACATGTGCACTACCTCTCGACTACCAGCATCTCCAAAATATACTGGCAAATCCAGGGCACGTCCAACTGCCACTCTATCACTGAAGATATTAGCAAATATAGATAACCGGTTAGTTCATCTTCTGCTGTTTCCTATCCAAAACTGCACATATAATGTACATGATAGTTCACACATATCTTCAGAGAAAAGTATGGTAAAGAATCTTGATAAACTAGCCACTAGTTATCACTTAACAGCATCATCGAACTGAACTGAAAACCAACTATTTTGGTGCTCTATTTAACTAAAGAAAAATACACATAGAATCCAACCATAGTGAAGGAAAGAAAAACGGTCACAGACACATTTAGGCTCATCTAGGTCACTTGTACATATGGAAAGAGTACTGCAATTGTTTTGTTTTCTTTTCCCCCATGGGATGCTGAATTCAGAGCTATCAAATATTATGCATGTGATTTGTTTTATTTTTCAATTGAAATAACATCCACTAAGCCTAAAAAGCTAGTAGTAGATATCTAATCATTCGTCCACAAGCAACAATAACAAGAAAAGGATGATATCATTCAGCTACATTTTGTGTTACCTTCTCACATCTAGTGCAACAAAAGGAATAAGTCGCTCAGAAAGAAGTTGGGCAATGATCTGAAAATAACAAAGAGATAAAGTTTTACACATATATCTATTATCTCAACTAATTATCAAACCAAAAAGGCCAGAGTTTACCTGGCCAACTCGTCCAAATCCACAAATGATGATATGATCTTGTAGATCATCTGTCTGTAAAAGATGTCACTCAAAAATAAGTCAACTAATAGTTTTTCATGTCAACTCTGATTTAAAAATAACAAATGGTAAACCCATATGGGTTTACTGCACCCACTGTCTACCACTAGTGTAGGAAGTGCTCCTACATAATCTCCTAAAACTAAACTATATACTTTTTTACTAGGAACCTAAGACTAAAGGATATACAATGTACAAGGCCCCTGCATGCAAGGATGGTTAAAAAACATACAGCCCAAAATATTTCAAATGCAAGAAATAAATGATTCTAATATAAAAAAGGATGAAGGATATAAAGGTTTCCACTAGAATAATAGACATTAGACATATTTAGCATCTCTCTTAAGACATTAGACATATTTAGTATCTCTCTAAGACTTCCATCCCGAAACACTATCAGCATCAGTACGAAGTTTTGGCAAGGCAGAGAGAACTTATATGACTGCAGTTAACTGAATTCAAAATTGCACCACCTTAGTTAGCTTTATAATTCTAAACTTATATCATCTCTGCCTTTTTCTGACAAGAAATGCCAAACAACTAAGGAAGATGGTGTTCAATTAGTAGGAAAGCACCATCATAGATATTGCTAAAGCTAAAAATTCATAACCAATTGCAATGAACAAAATTACTGGTCAGCATCTCATGTAAGATTTACCTCACTTTCTACAGGTAATAAACTGCGAACATCATGCTGCTCAAAACGGGATGCAATCAGCTGGCCTCCTGCGGCTAGCCATGGTGTTATGGCCATTGAAATGCCCACAACAAGAAACAGCAAAGAGGACAGCTGAGAAGACATTATGCCCTGGAGAAGTCCCAATTAACAAAAAAAATATAAGTTTTGCTAGCAGATTTATTTCAAAGAAGTAGCATGAGAGCTAACCACTAAAGAAAGATGTACATTTCTTCCTAATAAGGGTATAATGGTTCTCTGATTTCAGAAAATCCTGGAGCTCCTTTCCATCCTTTCACTCCAAGTAACTAATAGAAATACAACGAACCTCGATAGATAGATAGATAGATAGATAGATAGAATACTATAATCCTTCCAGAAACACTTCTAAGCAATAATAGGAAATCACTGAAGCATGAGGTATGCATCTAAGCTTCCCTCTTAAACCAAATAACGTTAATCTATAAATTCCAAGTCACTAGTCAATGCAAGAACAGACGAATGAGTCTCAGAAATCTTACAACATCACGCAAAAAACGGAGACAAAACATGATTTTATACTACCCTGGCCAGCACGCGTTATTATCCATTTATTATATGAACTCCAGCAGAGTGACTTATATTACATGAATATAAAAGGCCTAGAGTAAAATAGATATAAAACATGGAACTCTTGGTAGAAGAAACAGTTTTCAAGGACAAAAACCTGATTAACAGCTTCACCAAAAGCCACAAATGCAAATTCTCCACCAGGAGCAAGAAGGAGACCAGTTCTTATGGCAGAAATGGGAGAAATCCCAAAGATTCTACCAATCAAAGAAACCAAGATAGTCTTGCCACATATTAACAGTCCCAGTGTCCCTGTGATAAGTGGGAAGTTTGAAAGAAGAAGTTTTGGATCAATTGACATTCCAACCTGAAAAGTAACTCACTGCTGTTAATTACCCAGGTTGCGGCTGGCTTTATCATTAATTACATCTCTAATGGAAGATTTCTCAAGTGGTTATTTCATTGCTTCTGAATATTCTCAAATGAATAATATTCACATATAAGTAATTTACTAGAAGATTAACCAACAATAAAAATAGATATTTGTCTCAAGAACAAATAAAACAATACAATTAATAAATTTGTGAATTCCAATGTTCAGCACCTACCGTCATAAAGAAGAGCCCCAAAAGAAGGCCACGATATGGAGCAATATCAGATTCAACCTGTAACGAAAATTCAGTTTCTGCCAGTAGTAAACCAGCCAAAAATGCTCCCAATGCCATGGAAAGTCCTGCCTGTTTTCAGTAAAGGAAAACAAAACAAGTAAAAGATCAGGTTAATGAATAAAAGATTAATCATAATGGACTAAACCCAAGGTTTTGAAAACCACCATCTTCAAACCGATCAAGGGACTGGTTCACGGTTTAATGGTCCAATCGTGGCAGAATGAGAAATACATGTGTGTGTATGTGTCTAAAATGATATTTTGTGTATTATCAATTTTTATTGACATATATTTTAAGAATTTAATATCTTGTTATATTTTATTATTTAACATTAGAATATCTTCTAGTAACATACAAAAACAACGATAGCCAAGTCATGTTCCGCTATGCGGGGTCGGTTACATAGATTTGATGATGCCATAATGTTTTATCATAGATAATGTCTATAGTTAAACCATTAAAATCTAAGACTTTATTAATGGCTTCACCTATAATTTTTCTTGATCTCCTTCTATCTCTAGTTAGGGCTACCCTCCATATGATCTACTCTTCTTACTAGGACTTCTACAAGTTTTCTCCATACATGACCAAACCACCTAAGATGAGATTTCACCATCATTTCATATCTTGTTTAGTGTGTTCACTTATCCTAAATATTAAAATTGCTGTTGACAAAAAATATAAAATATTTGTGACAATTATTTTGTGACTCGGTTAATTTCATATATCTTGCCCATATAAACTTTATTTTGCATATAACACTTATACAAGACAATGAAAATAACAGAATTGAAGCCGAAAATTAATTGAAAATTAATTTCGAAGTTCTAAGAATTGTTATTTGCCATGTTGACATTGACAGAATCAATTATTGCTGATTTCATCCATAAGTTCTATTTGTTTCTGATCTTTCATAATTAGGTTTTTTTTTCCCACACTAATGATTCAGATTCTATATGTTGCAATCACAAATTGAATATAGTGCTAATTAATCTAATAACATTATGCACTAAGCAGAAATGGCACAGTGGTTGAATGTTGCCTTCTTAAGCTACACACTCATGTTTGATTCCTACTACTATGCAAAGCAATCAAATAAATTTAGGAAGTTGCAACAAAACACTCAAGTGCTTAAGCACTTCAGCTTTATAGCCTCACAATAAATCTTTGAGACGAGTGAATTTTTAATTAAAAAAAAAAGAAGGATAAAAAGCCTCAAGCATTTGCCACTTGAGCAGATGATGGTGCATCCTATAAATTTAATATAAGAATAATTAGTCTAATAATGTTACACAAAAATCACCAGCAATGCAGTGGTCGAATGTTGCCCAACACACCCATGTTCAATTCCTACTACCCACAATCGGTGCATGTTGTGGTAAAAAACTTTGAACTGGTTCAACCTCTTCAATTGTGTCCAGTTCTCCACTCGTTAGTAATGGATCCTAGACTGGAGTGGTTCACAAATAAAATGGTCCGATGGCCAGTCCAGGCCAGGTTTTGACAGCAACGATTAAACCAAACAGTCAAAACTTGGCTGGCCTTCTTTTCCAAAATATTCTAATTAACACAATCTTATTAAAAACATGAAGATTGATTCTACAATAAACAAAAACACTAGAAGAAAGTCAAAAACACAAAGATAGAATAAAAGGGAAAGCAATAGGGTAATCACATACCCTGGCTGTAAGAAGACTAGTCCCAAGAATAACAAGTAGTGTATTGGCAGAGAATATTTCTGCATTTTGATTTTCTGCAACCTGCTTGTATATTGGTCGAAGGAGCTGCAAAGTAGAAAAGGATACTCAGTACAAAGCATAATCTATGTGTGCAAATTAAGTACAACCATAGGATGCCTTCCAAATGAACCCCAAAAGGATATTGCATATCCTTTGCAAATGTGGCTTTTGTTGATATTTGTCATAGCATCAGGATCGTGACACAATTAATACTGAATATCCTAAATGGCCACTCCATCTAGTCCCACTAGACCCAGAAAAAGGTATAAAGATTAAAGAAACCAGACCTCTTAATTTCAATAATTACAGCCCAAAACTCATCTCAAGTAACATAAGCAACTAAGTATTTCATATATGGTAACCGGTTGGTAACTTCTATCCAGAATGACAAGTAGAATATCTGAATGGCTTCAAAGAATCGTATATATCATAAAAAGCTCTGGAATTAATAGCCTAGCATTAATGGATTATTAATAAACTCGTATAAATTGATATGCTTTCAAATCAAAGATTAATAAGATTAAAAAAAAAAAATTGTAGTGAATCATCAGGACAAGAAAATGTACTATTTCCTTCAAGTAGAAAAAAATAAGCATCAGCTAACCAGATTAGAACTACATATTAAATCATTACAAATCATATTGATGAGAAATCTTACACCCCACTTCTGCATACCACTTACCAATCGTCCACCTGCAATTATGGCAGTGATGGCAACTGCTGCCTTAACAGCAGCCAGTCCAAGAGCTTCAGCAATGGCTTGAAAACCAACCTGAAAACAGATTATGGTATTTCCCATGAGGACAACAAAGGCAGCAACAGGAGGATAAGCATGTGGCAAAAATAATTACTACAACCACAGAAGCAAGGTCACATCAACAACTTCCCATCAAGCACATATATGAACCAACTTTAATGAAAAAGATTGAACTGTGTCTTAACCATTTCAAAGCATATTTTTAAATAATTTAAAATAAATTAATCAATTAACTGCAAGTCCTAAAAATAATGATTAGTTCCACATTGAGTTCCAGGTAAGTGGAGGGGAAAGAATAAACAAAGAACCTTTGTCATTATGCAATGTGGTTATACTGACTAGGTACTATTAAAATTTTAGCTTGCACTTTCACATTCTCATTTTTTTGTGCATGTTTAACTAAATCTTTGAATGTTTCATGTCATAAACAGTCTCATGCTTCACACTTTCAAGCAGTCCATGCTAACCATGTTCTAAACCTATCATGACCACAATATCGTCTTCCTATCACAGATAGATACTTCAAGACTAGGAATGCGTAGAAAAATGTTACCCCTCCTTTGGAAGAATTTGGTGAAATAAGAGGTATGAGTATCAGCAAGACCACGACAGCCAAATCCTGAATAGAAGAAACAAAGAAGAGTAAAAGTCAATTTGGGTCAAAAGATGGCTTTTGCAATACCAATTTAAAAAGACGAGAGATAGTTGAGTTAATAATAAACAATAGATGTCTAAAATGGAAAATGCATAAAACAATTGACCAACAGAGCCTAGACAAAGATGACGATGCTTTTCAGGATTTCTGCAGAATAACATACTAAATAAAGTGTCCATGGGATAAGTATATAGATGTCTACAGACTTCTGCTCAAACATTAAACTGCATATTTTAGTTTCACAGTTTAGTCCATGCTCATTATGTTTGTTCAGTATGCACGTAAAATGCTAGATTGTGCAAATTGCAAACATATTTATATGCTCAATACATATCTCGCCACTAGGATAGCATGTTTAGCTTATCAAAAAGGTACAGGCAACATGGAATATTGAAGCAAGAAACATATACCACTCATAGGAAAAAGTTCAGCCAACAATACATCACAAAGAATTCTATTTTCTCTATACTATAATAGTAAATCATTTAAATCATTTGACAATAAAATTCCTTTGTATCTAGATGTGTAGGTAAGTTACAAACTACAAAGTAACCTGAAAAAGTAAAACAGAAAATGTAGCTCGTCCATGCCGTGATGTGCTCTCACCTCTCTCCTGCAACACCTGTGGAACAAGTTCACTGAAATTATGGCAGCATGACAGGATCACCGGAAATTAAAGAAAAGAAAATAGATAGAATAAACATAGTATTTAGCATATATTTAACTCAGATGAGAGCCTTTCAACAAGGAGCATCTGATATTTACAGCTACATCAAGCTTTATTAAGTAGCAACAAGTATTAATGAGTATTAATACACTTAAGTAGATGCCAGCCCAACCAAAAAAAAAAAAAAATTTGTAATTACTTTCCCAAAAAATAACGTTTTACAATTAATTCTTTCCAAAAATAAAAGGAAGCACATAAAATAAATAGAAACTTAATTAGTTAAATTGGCTCGCGTGCATGAAATTATACCGATAGGTTAGAGATTCAAGCCCCTCAAAAAGTAAAAATAATAAGCACATAGTGCTGAGGTTATTTACCTGCAGAACAACAGCAGTGGATGATAATGCCAGGCCATTCCCAATGACAATAGCAGCAGGGCCAGGTTGGCCACAAACATAATGAGCCACCAAGCCAACAACTGCAGCAGTTGCCAAAACCTGCATTCATTCATACGTGCTAATAATTATCAGCTAATACATTACTAGAGTATAACAAAAATAGTTTGAGGCAAATAACAGTAACAAGGATGGAAGATGGAATTTCCCAATCACCTGTGCCGAGCCTAAGCCAAAGACATATTTCTTCATCGAACTAAGCCTTTCAACAGAGAGCTAAAACAAAGCAGCTCAGAGCTTCAGTTTAAATCTTTTGATTATGGTGATGGTCAAAGTTAAGGAGAACAAGACATTGTAGGAAAACCCACCTCCAGGCCAATATTGAATAAAAGGAAAACAACCCCAAATTCAGCTATTGCTTTTGTCCCATGAACATGTCGAATAATGGAGAGACCATAAGGCCCAATTAAGATACCAGCAGCCAAGTACCCAAGAACAGGACTGCCTGAACATTATTGCCGATAGAAGACATAGCATAAGCACCAGAACATATGAATGTCAGACAACCAATTTTATTATGTATACATTTTTACAAAAACAAAAAAAGGAACCCTGACCTAAAAAGAGTGGAGATCTATGCATCAAAGTTTCATTTGTGCGAAATATATGGAGTTTGGTGCCCAATCACAATCTAACTAAAACATCCATATATGCAACTTTGTTATACTTTGTTAGATTGTTTAATTCAACATTAAGAAAACACCGCAACTTAGTTACCTCCAGGAATTTTTTGAAATATTGGCACAAATATAACACTTGCAAGTAATAACCAGAGCATATCAAAGAGGGAGGCTTCTTCTTCATTCACCTGAGATAAATATCTTACATAGTCACAAAATTTATAAAATTGAGCATGACTAAAGGGGAAAGAATGATGAATAACAAACCTCTTGATGAGGTAATGATGCAATAATTTTCTTTATTTTCTTGGGGAGCTTCTTAAGTTGTCTAACCAGAGGTTTTGCACTAGAGGAAGCTTCTTCAACACTGGTCACAATAATATCAGGCTGTTGAAGTAGCTGAGCAGTCCTTTCTCCTCTATTGGCATAGAAGGCAACCCTGCAATAAAAATACACCACTTGCCGATTAAAACGTACAGGACAACTCAAATAAGGCTGACATATATCAAGGCAAAAATCCCTTTCCAAAGTCAATTTTCAAACAAGCCAGTGCGAGCATTGATATTCTTAACCATGTTGCACAGAAAGCTCTTAAATTTTGTCCTAATTTTCGGTATGTATTACTCTTATACCATATGTATTACATGCCAACCAAATGATGTATGCAGTCTTCCTTAATTTTATAAGTATTAAAACAAAAGCAACAGGAACAAAGGAATAAGATGTATCAAGATCATACAAACCCTGCTCCCATTAACAATATTCCAAGAACCAGCTTGGGCAACTGCTTCTGTACAGATAACACAAGGCCCTGGAAAACTGATTCTGGTGTGGACTCAGTCCCATCTTCAGTAAAAGAGAAGAAAGATGCAGAAAAGAATCGGGAAGACTTCTTCAGCAATGCCTTGGGAGCAAAGGATGAACTATCTCTAGTCAAATCTTTCTGCATTTCTTGCTTTTTAGTTTGAACTGCATTCTCATTATCACTCAAATAATCAGACTGTATTGTTTCTTCCACAAGTTGGTTGGTTTTATCAGATATTGTTTCTGGAGATAATGTGCCAAGCAAAGATTCATCATCAATTGGCAGATCTTCATCTCTTTCAACAGTGAGATCATCAGAGAAACTTTGAACCACTTTCTCCTCCTCAGGAACAGCCACAACATCTTGTACTTGCATAGTCTCTATGGTATCAGCATTAAAATTAGAAACAGACTTATCCACTCGCTTTAAGGCAATCTCTGCATCATTTGCATGTTGTGTAGCCTCAAGTTCAAAGGCAACAGCTTGCTCCGCTAAAAGCATTATGTTTGTGACGTCCTCCTCAGCTTTCACTGCATCCAGCTGTGCCTTTTCGGCAATTTCATGCAGTTTGCTAACTTGTTTCTGCAACTCCTCCTTTCTATTTTGCAAGCGCTTCAGCTCCGCCTCACTGTTGGCAAAATTTGTCTGGCATTCCTCGATATCTTCTTGAGCAACTAAAAGTGCTTTCTCCTTTTCCAGTATGTCATTATCACCATTGCTCTGATTAGAACCTTGTGCTGAATCACGCTCTTCTTTTGCAACCTCCAAAGATTCTATGGCTACTTGAAGCCTTGCCTCAGCCAACGAAAGAGCCATAGTTGCATTCTGGACTGCTTCTTTGGCAATATGTTCTTCATTGGAAATCTGTTGGATGATATCAAGGGTAGAATTAACATCATTCCAAGCAGTTGCTGCTTGATCATGCAAAAAGATGGCAGTCTCTGATATTTTTTTAACCTTTTCCTCAAACATGGTACTATTTACACGTGCAACTTCTAGCTCTTTCAAGGCCTTTTGCAGTAGTTCCTTCAGCTCATCCACACTTTGTTCCTCTACTCCTATTTCACTCACTCCTTCCTTATTCCCTGCTTGCCCTTCTTCTTCCAAGGGTGCATCCAGCTCAGCACTGGAAACGGCACCCAGCCCTGTGTCCTCCCCTGAACCTTCCACATAATCAACATTTCGGCCATTGCCATTAACATATGCTAAAGAATCATTACCCTGGCACTTTGACCAAACTACTCTAGACCCCGTAAAAAGATTAGTCCTCTTACAATACAAACTTCTCTTCATATTCAAAACTTTGAACTCACCAACAGAAACCACTCTCGATTGACTCCAACAAGCAGAAACTCCACTAATTTTGTTCATCCCACTGAAACGCAATCTCGAAACACTCCTTGAGTTGCCAAGAATTGCACAACCAATACCCCTCCCTCTGAAATCAAACCGACCCAGTGACCTGTGCCTGTAACTCGTTCCTACACCTCCATGTAACATTCTTGACTGTGGTAAGCTACAAGTCACATCCATGTTCAAATTTCTCAACCTTTCACAACTCAATACTCACAGACAACAACACTGTTCAATACAATTTACACACACCAATCAGCAATTCACCAAGAACCTGAGGCAATAAATAAATAAAATCAGAAATGCTGAATACAACACAATTTTAACATTCAACTAAAAACAAATAAGTCACTCGTAGTCATAATGTTAAAACTGGTAACAGAGAGGGGAAGAGAGAGTTGGAAATGCTAGGATCTGTACTATTACTTGGGAATCCTTGGCAATATTGAATTGGAACCAAGGCCTTATTCACAACCTAATACTTACAGACAACACAGCTCAACACATTTCACACACACACAAATTCAGAAATTAACCAAAATCCTGAGACCAAAAATCAGAGAAATATCGGAAACGCTGAATACAACATGATTTTAGCATTTAGCTAAAAACAAATAGCTCACTCGGCTTGCCAACACATCAAAAATAGGAACCAAATCCACATTCACACTTTAGCGCTCAGAGTCCAACACATTTTACACTCATTAATCAGAAATTCACCAAAAACCTGAGGCCAAAAAAAAAGAACAGAAACACTGTATACAACGCGATTTTCACGTTCAACTTGAAACAAATAACTGATTAAGTTAACTAAGACATCAAAAATTGAATTAAATCCATATTCAATACTGAACACTCACAGAGACAACACTGTTCAACACATTTGACGCATGCCAATCAGCAATTCATCAAAAAATGAAGCAAAAAAAGGGGGGGAAAATCAATTAACAAAAATCGGCAACGTTGAATACACGATTTTCACATTCAAGTAAAAACATATAACTCACTCGATTCACTAACACAGCAAAATTGGAACCAAATCCATATTCACAACTTAAACACTCACAGAGACAACACAGTGACATTCGACACACACTATCAGTTATTCACCAAAAACCTGAGGCAAAAAAAAAAATCAGAAAAACGCTGAATACAACACGATTTTCGCATTCAACTAAAAACAAGTAACTCGCTCGGTTCGCTACCACATCAAAAATTGTAACTAAATCCATATTTAAAATTTAACACTCACAGAGACAACAAAATTCAACGCATTTCACACACACTAATCAGCAATTCATAAAAACAAAAAAAAAATCGCTAAAAAAAAAAAACCAAAGGAACAGGAATCAGAAACACGCTGATTACGAAACAGTTTTCGCACGAACGTGAAAAACGAATAGAAGATTGGAAGCAGAGAGAGAGAGAAAGAGAGAGAGAGCGAAGAAATTAACGAAGGAAGAGTGGGGAATGTGAAGAGGTCAGAGAGGAGAGAGTCCGCACGAGGATGGAAGAAGAAGAGCGCGAGGGTTTGCGGTTGGTTGGTTGATCGATACGCGACGAAGAGTAGCTATACGGAGAGTGGGGGAAGGTGAAGAATCAAATGATGCATGTGATTGTGAAGTGTGAGTGTGAGTGTGAGTGATATGAACGAACAAATCGGCGTGGTCTCCGAAGCTCTCTTTTCTCAGCTTCTTCGCTTTGTACTTAGTGTGTTTTTCGTCTTAAGAAATTGCGCCTAAATAGAGGGAAAATAATGAATATTAAGACAACTTGTTTTTAGGTGTTTTCTTTTTCTTTTTTATGCTTAGGCAACTTGCTTTTAGGTGTTTTGTTTTAATTGAAGTTTTTTTTTTCTCAAGTACTTTCAATTTTTTAAAGTTCAAAAAATTAAGATAAGATGTGAGTGTTATAAACAGAAAATTAAAATTAGAACAATTTTATGCTTGTAATATACTAATTCATCTTGAATCAAATTATTTAGGTCTATATTATTTCGAATAGTAGTAATTTAGGTTAGAAAAAATTGACTCTCTTTGTTTAATATCAGATTTAATTTTGATTTAATTTTAATGTATTGTCTCTATAGAGTTTTATATTATTATCTAATCATATATTTTTATTTGTACAAATTTTAAAGTAATGAATGGTTAAATCAAATATTTTTATTGATATATCAATATATTATTAGATATCTATGTAAAAAAATTTTATATTAATAATGTATAAAAAATTAAATTCTTTATTAAATATTTATAATTAATAAAATAAAAAATTGACATATATTAATAAAAATTAGATATAATGTAATGATAAATACATTGCACTTTCACAAAGCAAACAAAGTTTGGTATATATTTGTTGATCAAATCTCTTATTGGCATCATTACTTAAAGGGTTAGTTTTGCAATAATATTTATAAAAAAAAATATGTTAGTTGAATGTAGATATACTTTTATATATAATTGACCAATAAAATAATTTAAGAATTTAAAGTATTATTTAATTTAATAAAAGATTGACAAGATAAGCTAACTCTATTAGTTACTTTTTTTCTCTTATTTGTTAGTTAGAAGAGAAAAATAAGGAAACTTTTCATGACAGGAAGAAAAAATGTGCTATAACAAATTGCTGAGGCTTTTTGTTTTTGTTCCCCCTCTCCTTGTTGAAACTGGCCTTTTACGTAGTATATTCCTTTTCGGGGGTGTGTGGCCCCTTTCATATTGTTTGATACCCTCGTCTAATTCTTAGAGCGGCCATTGAGTATTCGAGGGGATATTCTTGACAAATTTTGTCTTCAAGCCTTTAGCTTTAAACTTGTTTAGCACGAGTAATAGAATCAAGTCTTTTATTTTCTTTTCTATTTCATATCTGTTAATCAAATGTTGATAACTTAAAGTTTTTTTTTAAAAAAAAAAGCTATTTATTTATCTGATAGGAAGATGTCTCTTGTTTTTTAAGACACAATTTAATTAGAAGAACTAGAAAAGAGAGAAGAAAACGGAGACCAAAAAAACAAAAAAATTAAATATAGAAACATTATGGATATTGAATACGAGTAGAGATGTCAAACAAGTTAGTTAGCCCCCCTTTAAGCTACTTGATGCTTTTGAATCTGATCCGATTATGATTTGGAACAGTGCAAAGTTAATTAGAAATAAGGGCTTGCTTCATATCATAAAATTGAGTTAAACAAATAATATTTATGGAATGAATTACGCAACATTTTTATGTTAGGCAAGCCGAGCCAACAAAAAGAATGAATCCCTAATCCAAAAAGATTAAATATAGTAACAAATCAGGCAGTGATTGCAACCAACAAAAATAATCTTTCTTGAACATTCATTTATCAAAAATTAGTATATACACTAATACAAGATCCATAAGTAGTTTCAATCAAAAAAGATTCATAAGTAGTTTAAGACAAATAATGCAAGAACGGGTATCCCTTAGTCAAATCCAGCAGGTTGCTTTCTAAGCAACTTAGCCTACTTTCATTCCTCTCAAACTGTCATAGACGTCCTTAATACACAAAAGAAAAGAAAAGATGTGTAACCTAAAAATAAAAGAGATTTTGATTTCTGGGGGAAAAAATAGTTTATACTTTATAACTTCAATTAAATTCAAAATATACAAAAATTATGTCCGATATGGCCACTACATGATTGGAAGTGTGGATGATGTATCCTAGTTTGCGTGTCCTTATAGACCGCTGATTGCAGAGTATTCGTATCTTTCTCAAACATCTTGGAATCCAAGTGCCGTATAGTTATTATGCTTGACACATTTTATATGTCTAATTATTGGGAGTTGAGGATATGAAGGCTGGAAGTCAAAATTTTTGGTTGAAAACAAAGATTCTCTTGGAGAATTTTACCCGTATAATAGATTGATCAGCTCAAATTAGAGTAGTCGGAGTCGATAGACTCCGAATACTAATGAATTAGACAAAAATAAATAAATAAATAAACAAGAGTTTTGTAAGGCAAGGTGTTTGCTCCCTCAATAAGTAAGTGGACCAAAAGGAACTACTATACAGAGAAGAATCTTAAACAACCTTGGCCTCCTGAATTTGATGATGATGATCCTTTAACATCATCATCTCAGTAGGATATATGGACAGATTTTTCGGGGCGGTTTGGGCATCTTCTGCTGCAGCTTTGGAGAGTTATGAAGATAGCTGTATAGGCAAATTTGCAGCAGCCAGTAATGATTTTATTGAGACATTGTGTGATGTTTACTCCTCACACATCAGAGCAGTAGTCACATTTGTTTTTCTTTTAAGGTGATTGATAAAAGCTTGTGTCTCCTTCTACTACTGAGGACTGACACCTGTTTACCCAAACATCACCAATATAACTACAAAGATTAAGAGCTCAGATTTGCAACAACAAAGCTCCTTTCCTCTTGCCAAGTACTTGAACTCTTGAAGGCAATTTAGGCATCATCAAAACCTCTGCGCGTTTAGCAATTTGATCTCTAATCACAAAAATTAACTCTATTAGTTCTCCTTCAAAATATTGCTCCATGGCAACAGATGTCATTTAGAAATCAGTCACTTCTGTGACAAATCGAAGTCAATTCGGCCAGCAGGGTTCGGGTTTAGATTTTCAGGCCCTTGGTTTATTTCCCTTCCATTGAACATGCTGCCCCATGAATGAAATCAATTTATAAAGTAATAAATGATTCTTCTAGATAACAGTCAATTTAGTTTTCTGTTGAAGTCTAACAAAACTTGAATCTGAAGAACTGTTTGAACTAGTTATTTCTATGGAACTGCTACCTGATGGTTTCTGCACATTACTTTCCTCCATCAGTCCCCTCATTTTAACAACATCTTCCCATCTATTGGACCCTGCATAAGTATTAGAGCAGAGTACATAGTTACCACTATTAGAAGGATCCAGTTCAAGAAGCTTGTTTGTGGCAATCTCGGCCAAGGGTAGATTTCCATGAACCTGAGAGGCACTCAACAATGTTCTCCACACTACAACATCTGGCCCCATAGGCATCTTTTTTATGAACTCATATGCCCTTTGTAAATTTCCAGAGCGACTCAAAAGATTGACAACACATCCATAGTGTTTCATTTCCGGTTTCAGTCCATAAACCTTTTCCATACTTTCAAAATATTCCAATCCTTTATCAACCAATCCAGCATGTGCACATGCCAGCAAAATCCCAACAAAGGCTCCATGTGTCGGTCGCAAGCCTTCTTTCAACATCTGTGAAAAGAAATCAAGTGCGGAATCTGCAAAACCATTCACCGCAAGACCTGAAATCACTGATGTCCATGACACAGAATCCTTCTTCCTCATCTCTCTAAACACCTCCAATGCTTTCTCAACTACACCACATTTGCAATACATATCTATCAAGGCATTTCCAACATAAACATCAGCTTTGACCTCATATTTCCTTATATAGTCATGAACAGCCTCCCCAACATCAAGTGAACCAATATGCGCACAGGCAGAAAGCACGCTAGCAACCGTTACCTCATCCGGCTTCACCTTAGCTTCCATCATTTCTTTGAAAAGCCTCACAGCCTCCGTAAATTGGCTCGCTTGAGAGTAACCCGTGATCATAGTAGTCCATGAGATTACATCTCTCTGCGGCATATCATCGAACACCTTTCTAGCTCCAACCAAGTCCCCTTCTCTCCCATAACCCATAATCATGGCATTCCAGGAAACCACATTCCTTCTCTGCATCCGATCAAACACTCCTCTAGCCCTATCAACGATACCCCGCCTTCCATACATATCAATCAGCGTGTTCCCCAAGTAAACATCAATCTCCACACCATTCTCCTCAATGTACTTGACCATTTCATCCGCAACGCCCCACCTGCCCAAACAACAGCACGCCAACACGACCTTCACCATAGTCACCGCATCCCCCTTAACACCGGCAGCACGCATCGCTTCGAAAACACCAAAAACCTCCCTATACCTCTTCCCCATACTATACCCACAAACCAACGAGTTCCAAGACACCAAATCCCTCTCAGGCATTTCATCAAACACATTCCTAGCACCGCCCATCTCCCCCAAAGACCCATACATGTGAACCAACGCGTTGGAAACAAATAAAAACGACCCAGACCCAAGTTTTAAAACACGGGCATGAACCATTTTACCGCATAAGACATCGTTAACACGTGCACACGCCTTGAAGACAAAAGGGTATGTGAGGTGGTTTCCGAAGAGGCCATTGCGATACATGAGGTTGTATGTGGTGATGGCATGTTGGGGTTGGTGGTGGGTGAGGGACCAAGCGCGGATTACGATGTTCCATTGGGACAAGGTGGGTTTGTGGGTTCGAATGAGGTGGGCGTGGAGGGCTTTGATGTGGGAGTGATTCGATGGGAATGAGCGGGTGGTGGTGGTGGTGGTGGTGGTGAAGGTGCGGGTGATGATGGGTTTGGTCGGTCTCATGACTCATGAGGAACAATGGGTTGCCAATGGCTACAGGCTGGTAGGTATATTTTAAGGAAGCACCATGCAAAGTCAAAGGTGTTTCTGAGGAAGAGAGCTTGAGCTTAGCCCCCAAAATTTACTCATTACGCCACCAGAGTATGAGATGTCAATTGAGCCTAATCCTTAGCCATTGTTGGAACAAGTTTCTTTGCTCTTATTAACAAATAGTTTGCCACGTTAGTGAATGTAGGATATTTTGTCTCCTCAATCACTGATATTTTATTAATATGATAAATAAAAAATAGATTAAAGTAAGATTTCTCATACTTAAAGAATATCTAAAAATTTCTCTTCCAATTTATTTGATCCTGCTCATGCATATAGCTTTTGGTCATGTTAAAATAGTTGAAAGTTAGGAACTAACCTAGTCAATAGTGAAAAGGAAAATCCACCACCGAGTTGTGAAATGGTGTTACTTGATAATTTACCTGGTGTATCTTTGGTTACAGTTGTTGCTAGTTAGGGGCCTTGGCTCCTCCTGCTTGGCCCAAAAAAAAAAGGTCAAAAGGAAACTGTTTTTTGTATATAACATAATAGACATTCAAATTGATGTATATTCTTTGAATCTTTGGTGTATAAATATGTGTAGATTTCAATTATATAACTATTAATTAAATATGATATTAATTAATAATAGATATATATTATTATTGAAGCCAATATTTTACATAATTGATATTTATATTTATTTGAATTTTGATCACTACATATTTATTACTGTGGACAATATGTTAATTGAAATCTACATTTTTTAATATGAAATATGAATTTATTCAAGATCTAGCATCAAAAAAGAGTACATTCTTAATACAGATAGGAGCCTCATTAACCCAGATCTGATCATCACTATGTTTAGCCTCCTCAACTGATTTATCTACTACAAAGTTACAATTCTTGTTAACATATTGGACTTTAAAATAGTGGAATCTAGAGGCTATTAACATATTGAAATCTACATTTATTTGAACTAGGATCACTCATGTCAATTGAAGTGTCTAAATCACTATATTCAAACAACATAACTTAGTGAAAATGTGCATATGATAAAGTCATGTACATTTTTCAATTGTGAGGATCTTCTCACTTAATTATGGCATGTGTCTAAAGTACCTAGTTTGAATCTATAAGTTTAGTTTTACAAAAGATGTAAGAGAGTGACTATGTTACAACCCAAATTAAACAACAGATTACGTTAGTTGACTTTATCATATTTATAACAGAAAAATAATTTTTTATTGAGTGCATGTAAGTAGGGTGAGTGGTTTCTTAGGATAAGAATATTGATATCTAAACCATGAACCTGTAAAAGGCTAATGAAAGCTTAGATGTATATCCATTATGATATTGTAAAATAAAAGTCTTGAGGTATTATTCAAGAAGTGTGGAGTTTTGTAGGTTTTTCTTGAAAGAAACATAACACTTGTGGAGCTTCAGAACTAAGCTCGAATATAGTTCTAACATTGGTGCCTTCGCGAACTCAGTTTGTTCTTGAGTCTTCCACAACAGAATTGGAAGAGCCAGTTACTCTCAAAGAGGAAGCATGCCCAGATAGAATAGAGGACCACATTCGTGAAATGAGGAAGGAGCATCTAGCCTTCTAAGGATGCGTTCAATCTGGATTAGCCAAGATACTCAAGATGCTAGAAAAAACAATACAAAATTCTTGGTGCAAAAATTCAAGAAACCATAATTTTCACGTTCATCTATGAACTTGAGAAGGGAATTAGGGGAACCATCAAAACCACAAGACACGACAACAGGCAAGGCATTGATCCACGATGGAGAAGACAAAGGGGATGGCTAGAAGGTGCTAGGTGGCAACAATAGAAGTAAGGAGAGGAAAGAGAAAAGGACACTCGAGAATAGTAGCAACTGACATGAACAAACCACTGTTGGGGGTCCTCGTGTGGAGGTTGATGGAGTGCCTCCGCAGGCAGTGATAGCCATCATTACACAACCTTGCGATAGTTGCAGCATGAACAGGAAGAAGGATGAGCTTAGGGCAAATCTATAGTGTTTATTTCCTAGCGTATTGGGCCGAGACCAAGCCCAAACCAATGGAGGGAAGAATTAGAGTCTTGATATCAGAGGCTATTCTTTAAGGTTCACGAGACAAGCCCAATTCAATTGGAAGACTGTAACAAAATTTTCTCTAATGCTAAGGGGCCCAGAACAATTCCTTGTCAGCCCAATTCAACAATGGGACCCTAGTGAGAAATTATTGATGAACCTATACATAGAGCAAGCCCTTGAGGATAAGATCCTTTTCCATAGGGGGAGTAATATTATAACCCAAATTAAATAACAGATTATGTTAGTTGACTTATTATATTGGTAACAAAAATTTTTTTTGATTAAGTGCATATAAATAGGGTGAGTGGTTACTCAGGATAAAAATAGGATATGAATATTGAAACCACGAACCTATAAGAAGCTAATGAAGGCTTAGATGTATATCTATTGTGATATTGTAAAATAAAAGTCTCTTTTCAAGAAGTGTGGAGTTTTGTAGGTTTTTCTTGAAAGAAACCTAACACTTGTAGAGTTTGAGAACTAGGCTCGAATATAGTTCTAACAGACTCGCAATGAAATAGAATTGAAAGGTAATAATTAAAATGGGATAGAATATTATTCACTTATGGCTCTATTGTGCAGGATATTTTCACCTATGTCTCATGGCTTATTAGTTTTCATTGTGGGTGCACACCTCAAATTTGTAATCGAGTAGCTGATGCTATGGCTAATTATGCTTTATTTCATGATATTGATGTATGGGAGGAGGACCCCCAAACTTTGTGGTTCCTTTCCTAAATATTGATTTTTTTTTCAGTTTAATAAAATCAGTATCTCCATCAAAAAGGAAAAAAGGATGGGAATATTATTAACTTATTAGGTTGTTTACAGAGTCTTAAGAAAAAAGTATTATGATTACAATTTATTTTATTGATCTAAAAGTACAGACATGCTTATATTTTTAATTTAAAGATAAGTTTACTTTATAGAGTCTTGTCTAATGAATTTGATGCAGAATAAGAAGGAAAATGCATACCATTCTGTTTTTTATTTCCCAATTTAGTGATAGAATGGAAGTTTGAGTTGCAAGAATAGACAGTGTGTTACTCATTTGCCACTCTGTTATCTCTTTTTAAATAACTTTTAGGGAAGTACATAAGTCAGTTTAATTGAAATTTGAGGGAAAAAAATATGAACTAATTAAATTTAATTTGGTTAGTTTAATTTGATTTTAAAATTTCTTTCATCAAATTTGAATCAAACTAATCCAACCAATATTAGGTTGGTTTAGTTCTAGTCATCGAAATAAAGTAAAAAATAAAAATTTCGATTTTATTCCTTCTGGCAAACAATAATAGTAGGCTAATGTTTTAAACAAATGAAACAAAGAAGACAAAAAATTAACTTAATAAGTAAAGTTTAAGCTCAAAATTTTGACACCTTAGGAATAAATTAAAAAAACATAGTTGATTTGGTAATTGAGTGGAATAAATGAGTTTCAAGTTGAAAAATCATAATTTTGAGAACTAAACTAATAATAATTGGTAATTCAATTTTAACTTTAAATAAACCCATTACTCATTGATTTGGTTTGAATATTCAGGTAGAACAATCCAATTTGATAAACACACCAAATTACTTTCAAACACACTATTAGAGATGAGGACATCGTAGGTGCATCATCAAGTGGGCATTATTCGATCATATGGCACATGTACACTTGCATCAAATAATGATTTCATAACCATTTTACATTTGCCCGAGTAGAAAGTTAAGAGACTATAAGATTAATATTGCCACAGCAGAAAAACAAGAAAACAAAATTGAAAGATTTACAAGAATAAATCGACGAAGAGCATGCTTATCTTAAAATTAATTGAAACACACACTTCCTTTTAAATTAATGGAAACAGTAAGAGTGTAGACAAAAGCAGGTAATCGTAGTTACATATTATAAAAATTGTGTGACAAACTTAGAAAACCATAAGCCGCAAACTATGCTGTCATATTGCTTTCTAACCTCTCCTTACAGATTGTGTATGACTGAACAAAATTGCTCATTTTCATATCAGGTGTATTACTATTAAGTTCTACCTAAATCCAAACTACGAGGGCAACTTTATATTCAATAATTCATAGCCACAATCTACTGCCTACCGGGTCTTCCGGGCTTTGGCCAACTTCTTCTTTCTTTTCTTCACAGCCTTAGGGATCTTATTTTTCCGCGCTTCTCTCTTCTCTTCCTTCACCTTCTTCTTGTTCTCTTTTCTAGCAGCTTTCCTATCTGCAGGAGTCTCTGTATCACTTTCAGAAGATGAATCCTCTTCAGAACCACTTTCGTCATCATCGGAGTGAGGCTCAGCATCACCCCCTAGAAGGCTAGATTTATCATCAGATATTATAGGTGAACCTTCTGTAGGATTTGATTTCTGACGCTGCTGATCATTTTGCGATGAAGGTTGCGTTATTGACAGAGCGTGTTTAAGTCCAGTGATGGTCTGATAGTATAAATCTCCAGTGTCCTTCCCACTGGTTATCCGTTGCACATCCTCCTCAGCATTCTTAACATCATCTAGTGTCTTTGGAATGTAAGTCTGTAACAACAAGAATTCAAGAAATTAAACATGTAAGAAAGGGCAAATAAATCAATGTGCTGAACAGATTAAAAATACATTGCTTTCAAATACCGAATCCGATCGCCATTTCAGTTCTTCCAACCAAAAAAAAAAAAGAAAAACAAAAAAGGAAACAAGTAAATCAAGCTCATATCTATGGATCAGAAAGAAGAAAGAAATAAACTGGTATAGTAATATACAGATATAAAAAAAACTGGCATAGTAATATCATATTTCAACAGTAACACTTAGATAAAATTTAGAACCAGTTTTTAGGGTAAAGAAGTAACTTGGTTTCTCCACCAAAATCCCTCAAATTGGGGAACTTTAAAACAAGTCTTGAAGTATTTGGAGAGTTGAGTTGCGTGAGAATCTCAATTTCTCCCCACCCTCAAAAATTTCCAACAAGAAGAGTTCACCTAAAATTTCCTCTCCCACTATTTACCAACCAAACATAGCCTATGGGATATGGATGAAAATTCACCCAAAACCAGAGTTTCTAGCTTAGCTATAGATTGATTTAAACATAATAATTGAAAAAAAGAGTCCAGTAAGAAGTTGACATAGTAAAGCAGGTTACCTGCACAAATACAGAGTCTGCAATCTCATCCTCTACAGATACATCTCCTCTTGCCAAAATTTTTTGTTGCATCTAGAAATTTTTGAAAAGCATAAATATCTCTTTAACTTGTTCAGAAAATGCAAACAGATAATAAAACAAAAAGACAAATACCTCTTCCAAATAACTGTCCACAGCATCATCAGCAATAGATGCATCAACAATAAAATCAAACAGTTCTCTTATTGTCATGACAGCTATACCATGCTTTTTAAAGAATTCCTGCAAACCAACAACTACTTAATCACACCTTTGCCCCATTAACCCCACTGCCCCACAACAGATAAGGAAGAGGAAGAGAATTCTATGAAGAAGTGCTTACAGATATATGAATACAATCTTCACGCAGGAAATCAAGGGCATGAGGATGGTCAGGATCAACAGCTTGAGAAACATCAATAATATACAAATGACCCTGACAAATAGAGAACAAATGAATTAGCTATTGACAAAGAGACATTTAATCAACAAAATATTAACAGGCAAAGGGGAGTTCACCTCAAAGTAAAGTATATTATATTCGCTGAGGTCACCATGAACCAATTTACACTTTTGATACAATGTTCGCATTGCGACAATCATCTGAAATACAAATCATCATATAATTTCAAATTAAATCTTAGTAGCTCAGAATACAACTTAACCGCCTTAGAAAACTAAAAGAAATGAGTGACAGAAGTATTTCCGTCAAGAATCCCTAAATGAAACTTCAAAGAGACATTTATACTCAATAAAATTTAACATACAAGTGTGGCTTTGGTAATCATGCTAGATAATAGGCTTCAGGGGACCTGGTTAGGGATTAGAGACCTTATATTAAAGCACCCCTACAGCATAATCCTTAATAATTAAGAAATCAGCTAAAACCTAAAAGGCCAAGTTGTAACTTATAACCATGTAAGCATCACTGGACTATTGTAGTAATTTGACACACCTCAACATAGCCTTCACGTAACTTGTCTAAAGATAAATTTGCATCTTTAAGACGAGGGGCAGCCCAACCAGCCTTTCCTGTGAAAAACAAAATAACCAGAGAATCTCAACTAAAATAGTAATTGTGTTTCTTCTCTCTAAACTCCAATCAGCATTGCCACAATGAGATGATATATGCTACAGCAAGAAATTAGAAAGTCCTATGACTGATAATGAATTTGATCAATATTGGGGGTAACAACAAGCAGTTCCATGTTCAATATATGTGAAAAGAGCGAGTAAACTATGCATTACTTTTCTTTGTTTTTATTTTTGGGGTCAATGGTAGACCCTTATACATTGCTACACCATATAATCAACAATAGATGATTGAAAGCAATGGATCACATATGCACAATCAATCACATTGATCACAGTCTGATTGTATTCTCAAAATGGAGAACAAAAGCAATACCTATAAATTCCATAACCAAAACATGTAGCCTCAGAAGATAAGGTGTAGGGCACCTGAGTCCTGCTGCCTTTAGCCTGCAATCCAATATAGGTAAGAGGTAAAAGAAGGAAACAATTCAGGTAAGCATGGAATCAAACTCTTTTTCTAATACATATTTATTGGAAACAGCAGAGGAGCAAACCCATATACAAAAAGGAGTGCATTTAACATGGTGGAAAAAAATAATACAGAACAAGATAAAGCAAGAGCTCAGAAAAATTGAAGTACAAAGCATTGTCCCTCTAGCATAGATAGACTAACACTTAATAGGTTTATTTGAGTCTATTTCCGATCAGATGAATCCATAAAAGATCTTTCAAATCTAGGGAAGGATGATAAAACAAGTTCCTGGTTTAAGTAACCTCCACGTAACCCAGATGAAATATTTGTAGGAGATTCATTCATAGCCTATAGGCACTTAAAAACAAAAACCCCAAATGTACCGGGCATTTAGTTGATTGACATATTTACCTTCTTTCTCCTTTTCCTATTATTTTGACCGTCTAATTTAGCATATTATACTTCAACTTTACATGCATTTTCTTAGCATGTTTTAGTGAAGCTCATAACCAACAAAAAGCGAAAAGAGCAAAAAAAAAAAAAAGAATAGCAAACCTCATCAGATTCCTCATTTCTTTCTCTGCCCATGTTTTTACCATTTTCCTAGGATTATGCCTGCAGTATCCATGTCTAAAACGGTAGTCTCCTTGCACGTATCTATCTCTATCCCTGATATCATTCAGATAATAAAGTTCAGTTCATATAATGAAACAAAAGTGGATCTTTGAATCATGAAACACTTGTCATACTTACTTAAATACCAGAACAGATGTTTTGTATACTTTAATTGCAAGTTCTTGACCATCAGATTTGGTTGCATGATAAACATTTGCCTTTAGAACAAAAGAAAAAGTAAGAAACAGGCTTGATACCACATATAACCAATTATCACAACCATGTCATCATCATAGAACCTAAACCATGATATTCAGAAAGGGAAAACACGTAAATAAAAGCTTCTGGCGCATCACATACTTCCTTTCCAGTTGAAATGCATCCATTGATATCATGAAAAACACCTCGATTAAGCATCTTGAATAAAACCATGCGTGTTCTAGGATCAATTGCCTGCGGAAATTAGAGTGAGTTGCAGCATAATTATAACTGACAAATAAACAAGCCTCAGAAATTTATAATGAAAAGAAGAAAACAAAGTTTAAAAGGGAATTAGTGAAGCATCACCTGCTCAACAGTGGCACGGTCCGCTTTATCGGTACTTTTAGTTTTACCAATGGCCATCTCTCGAACACTTTCACGAATTGCCGTGCTCACAGAGTTAGACATGCCAACATTCATCCTCCCTTCCCACTCCTGCACCACCAAGTGTCTAGCTTAAAAATAAACAGATAAAAAGATCCCACAGAACCCCTAAACACACAAATGACCCCGCAGCAGAAAAACCAAACTAATCCATACCAAGAAACACTCGAGAGTTGATGAAATAGAAGTCACAAGTCAGACATATCAAAGCCAAAGAAAAAATCTATCTTTAATCCATATCAAAAAAGAAAAACTTGAGCCCATTAATGTTTCTAGTGGATAATCAACGCCATCACACATACAAAAACGGTAACAATGAGGCAAAATGTTCACAGCCTGTTTGGAAAGCCTGGGAATTCAATTCACTCAAGAAATTGAATTCAATTCCTTAGTTTGGTATCAATTAATAGCATAGAATTAAATTCTCAAAGGAATTCAATTCCTTTAAAAAGTCCAAAAGTAAATCAGACCAAAATTGGTCTGATTTGCAATTCCTAACCTAATGGAATTGGTACTAAGAATAAAATGTCTAAAATATCCCAACCCTATTAATACTTTTCTCCTTCTTTCTCTCCTCAATCTCGACACTTCCCCACAAAGATTGCAGCGGCTCTTCAAACCAGAATCTGTCTCTCTCTCTCCTGCAGCCATTATGCATTTACGCTGAGATTTTTGTTATTTTCTTATTCTAACATAAAATAAGACAATAAGTATTGAGTAACAATATTTTGATTTTGGGTTTATAGGCATTGTTTATTTGGTTGAATTTTGGGATGTCTTCTTCAGGTTGTTGACATTGTGCCTCTCTTCGATCAATTTATGGTCTCTTACTTTGCTGATATGTGGATTAGTCTTTTAGTTCCTTATAGCATGTGAATCAACAGATTGCATTTTTGAGGAAAGATTTTTTGATAAATTTATTTTGTGGAGTGCTTTGGTTTTATTAATAAAGGGCATGTTTGGTTTGGTTTTAATTATGTCATATTATCTAATGAATAATTAAGTCTGTTATTAAAATATAAATTTTATTAATAAAAGGTAAAATAGTCAAGATAAAGAATTCATTTCATTTTTATATACATTCTAAACAATGTAAATGAACTCAATTCTATAATTTATTGATTTATTCCAAATATAAGAATTCAATTCTATTTCATTTTATCATTCCAAACAAGCTGTCAAAGCACAAAAACGGGGAAATCAAGTTCAGCTAAAGGCACTCGATCTATCCCATTTTTTTTTTTTTAAATAAGAATGAAACAATATTGAAATTAGTAAGGTTTATAATCATGCATAAAAGAAAACACATAAAAATTCTACCTTTAACTGATAAATGAATTTTTTTTTCTTTTAAAAAAAAAAAAGAAGCTACCTCATTAATGTTTCCAGTGAAAAGAAATTTAATCACATGCCCCAAAAACCCACACCCTACTGAGCCGACCCATATGGTTTATTATACAACTATATAAGGTCTCAATTTGTTCCTTGAAATTATAAATTCCATCAAAATGGTATCATTTTAACCCCCGTTATTTTATGTCAGTAAAACTAGTCCCTAAAAATTGTATTTCCAGTAAACAAATTAGTCCGTGACATTGTATTTAAATTAATCAAATTAGTCTCTGCTGTGTCGTAGACGCTTTACAATTTGATGGACTAATTTGAAGCGTAAACCAAGCAATCAAATAGAAAGAAGAAAGAAAGAAAAAAAAAAGGGTGGGGCTAGGATTAGGATTTAGGAGTATGGAAGGGGCGTACCTCTAACGGGGAAGCACGAATGTGGTGGGAGAACTTCTGGTTGCGGTTGGAGAGAGGCTGGAGGGTGGAGGAATGGAGGTTGGTGTGGTGGCCGCCGTGGGCGTTGGGGCGCCTGGAATTGAGGGAGAATGAAGCGTCCACCACTTCCTCGTCGTCCTTGGAATCCAACCAGTCCAGCGCATCCCCAATCTCCGACTCCGAAGAACACGATACCTCATCCCCAAGCTCTTCTTCTTCTTCTTCTTCTTCTACTAACACTTGTTCCTCTTGTTGTTGTTGTTGTTCTACTTTCCCTTCTTCTCGTTGTTGTTGTTGTGTGGGATGATGGTGCTTGTGGTCGACGTGGTTGTCCATTGGTGGTTGTGACCGACAGAGAGATTCCTTCGTGGAGCAAAACACTGAACTGAACTGGTTTACAACGTTGGATGGAGCGAACCAAAGGAATGCGGCGGGAGGACAACAAAGGAACGCAACGGAAAGGGGTGCGTGATAGAGAGACACCGTGTGTGCGCCAATAACCTATAAACTCTTTGGAGAAAATAAAAACAAAATAAAATAAAAATAGTTATTATAAAAAATAAAAAAAAATATGACTTTTTTGTTTTAAAAAATTGTTTTTTAATCCAAACCACATCGACCCCATCTTGTAATTAAACAGGTGTCACTTAAGACAAACTTCAAAGCAAAATATTTTATTTTATTTTAGTGTGATCGAGCATATTTGCTTGTATTATGTGTTTTTAAATCTTTATCTTAATATTATATTATGATTAGAAATTAATATTGTGAATATTTAAGGTTATTTTTTGGAGATAAAAAATGTTTGAAGTTAATTAATTATAATTATTAATTTTATTGTAAAGCTTGATGTTTTATAATTTTGAGTTGAGAGCCTAAATGGTAAAAATAAAGGTGAAAAACTCTCTCAACTATCTATTGTCTTTTTTAATATTAATTAAGCTATCTCCTTTTATTTGATTTCTTAAATTATCTACACACTTTTTCAAACATGAGGCTAAATCATTCAAGCATGAAATTAATTAGTTAAACCTTGTCAGTTAGCCATGTCATAAAATTTTTAGCATCACAACCAACTTTTTTTTTATGGTGAATAGCATTTTCTTTAATTCTAATGAACAAATTAGATATTCTAATTTGGCAGAGGACTACAACTAATTATCACCTTTTGCTCAAAATTGTGCCAGCAGTTATTAAGAAAAAAAAAATTTACATATGAACAATACTATAGTCGAAAAAATTGTCACAATTTTTGTTAAAAAATAAAAATAATTGTTAAATAGATTAAAATGATAAAACTCACTTATTCATAAACGAGAAACAAGTATGATATATTATTATGGCCAATAAATTTTGGCAAAAATTCTAATTATATAGTACTTTCCAACAAATTTAAGGCTCCTTCTTTAGTTTTAAGTGAAATGAAGGATGAAACAATTTTATTTGGTAATTTATATTTTGTGTAGAGTCAGTTCTATACAATTTATTTAATCCTGGTATTTTGTTGTGCAAGTTTTTCTATTATAGCTTATGAATTGTATATTCATGAGCTACTAAATATTAATTTAAAATGTAAAATGTCTATAGATTTAATTAATCAACTATTATTGTGTGACAAATTTATACCTTATCTCATTTTTAGTGTATAAACCGGACTGAGTTCTATTCATACTCTCATTTCACGAAAATAAGAATCTTTATATTTGTTGAATGAATTTACATGCAATTCAATTATGGTATATATTTTATCATGCTAGTCATTAAAAATAAGAGAAAATTATAATAACCTCTCATAAAATTAGGTGATATTATATATGACATTTCTCGATTTGTAGAAATATGCACTAATCCTTTGATATTTAGGTGATATTATATATAATACCATTATATTTTGTAAAATGTGACAATAAGCACCCCTATAAACATTACATTGAATACTCATGTAGGAGATATCAATATAGACATGATAATTTGAAGAGTATCATATGTAATATCAACTAACCTCAAGGGAGGTTGATGTAATTTACCCTTGTTAGCTTTGTGATTGTGATGATAACAAACATAATAAAACTTTATGATTATATTGGGATAAGTTTTGTAATTATGATAAAATAAACATAATAAAACTGTGTAATTATATTATTATTTTGGGATAAGATTTGTGATAAAGATGATAACAAATATAATATATGATGACTTTGATGTGTGCATTTGTACTTGATCTTACAAAGGTTTATTTTTATGTGTGCAAGAACTAGAAAAACCTAGCAGCAAAATAGCAAAACTATAACCAAAAAATCTACTGCAATAGAAGCAGATAAAGCTATTATTTGGACAAAAGAATAAAAAACATGAAGAACAATTAGTTGATTATTCTGTGATGAGATTTTAACGTATAATCAGTACACAACAGCAACAAAGTAAAGCAAAAAGAAAACCCAAAAGAAAGGGAAAAGAAAAAGTGCAAAAAGACAAAACACATGTGTATTATGAGAGAAAATTAAAGTCATGAGCACAGTACGAAATGCACTTTCATAAAAGACAAGACAAATGTTTATTAGAAAGGAAGGCAATGTTAAAATTGGTGAAGTTAGAAAAGAAAGAGAAAGAGACTTGACATTTGAACTAACTGGAAGCTACATCAAAGGTCATATTGTTGAGTGGAGACCAAGAAACGGATCAAGACTAAACACATCAATATATACAAGGGTCTACCAACATGAAAACTTCTCTATGTGACATTGTCTTTGTGACACAAGAAGTTCTTTGTGAACTCCACGAAGCTTTATGCTCTGTTTCTATTATTCTAAGAGTTGTGTTCTACTCTTCCTTGTTCTAATGGGCTATGTGTCCAAGTCTTGTAAGTCGTGTGCTTAAGAGAGTTGAGCTTAAATAGTTGAGTGGTAAAGAGTTTCTCTATGTGAGAAAATTATTATATCACCCCTATCCAAAACACTTCTACTCTTAGTGAGAAGAGGTTGAGTCTAGGTTGGAGAGGCTAGTGAGGAAACACTACTTAGGTTCTAGTTTGAAGAGACTAATGCAGAAAACTACTTGAGTTTAGTTTGGAGAGGCTAGTAAGGAAAAGCTATTCGGTGTAAAAGCTTGGAGAGGCTATTATTATAAAGACCACTCAACAAAGTGAAAAAAATCCCACAAGTGATGGGGACTAGATGTAGACTTCAGATTTTGAAGATCGAATTGGGATAAGTTGTATTTGTAAACTTCTCTCTACCCTTCACTCTTTATATTTAAAATTTGCATTTTATATCTTACCCTAAATCTGGTTCTGCACCAACTTACTTAGCATCTTACTGAGTCATATTGTATATTTAATAGTCTCTGAAATTATTATGTGAAAGCCTGAATTGGGTAAGTCCATCTGTCTAACTCTGTGTTGGTAGATATCCAATAAGTTGTTACTAGGCATTCACTGCACAAAGCATGAATATTGTTCTGAGCATGTTTTGAAGCAATATCTAGTAAATGCTTATGTAGAAAAAAGATTTAACTCTATCTCTTATATATCTACGTATTCATCATTCTAAGAATCTTTAATTGAACTTTATTGATCCAATATATTATCATTCATTTTCACATATTGTCCTAAGCGTGTTTTGAAGCAATATCTAGTAAATGTTTACTGGATATATACTAACTAGCTACTAGGCATCTAGTGTTCAGAACATTTTGATTTGTGTGTTAAATATGTATGCAAAATTTTTATTAGTTGAGGACTTTATTTAATCCCCCTTTTTAAGCCTTCTGATACCATCAACCCTAAAAATAAAGTGCCTCACATTAGCAGCCTAGAGTGTTAAGCTTTTACAGGAAAATTGAGGTGGGGTCAGGTGATCTCCATTGCATTGTAGTATTTAATTTTGGTCTTATGAATTGTTCATGCAATTTTGGCTGGTTAGTTAAAACTCTCTTCAAAGTGACAACTTTCATATTTGAAGCAGCGTTATAAGTAAAGTTTGTACTAGTCACTCCCACTGCGACGACTTTTTCGGTTGCACTGTAATGTTTTGTTCCGGAGGTAAAACTCCTTTCCTTTCTTGTGTGGAGGCTTTGGCAAGCTGAATACCTGCTCCTTAATTTCCAATACTGTTTCAGAGATTGAAAAACCTGTCATGCTTCCTCTAAGCATCTGAAGGATTAAATCTATTTTCCTTCCAGCAAAGTATGAAAGTTTCCACCGATATTTGGTTGATTCAAATGGCTCGGCATTTATTTTTCTAAAGTAAGGATTTAGGCTCGAGTCTTATGAATAGGAAAACTAGTATTAAGAGAGCTTTACCCATATAGTAGGTTGATGCAACTTAAGTTTGATTAGTTGGGGTCCAATATAATCTATATACTGGTAGTTTAGACACAAAAAAAAAAAAGGAAAAGAAAAAGGTATGGAAGTTTCCTGAGTCCTTGCAAGAATATATCCTGAGCACATTCCTCGTAAATGACATTGTCACAATATAGAATAATTTCCTAATAGTACTTGTGTGTTTTCTCTATGACCAACTGAATGTGTTGAAGAACAAATAGGTAGGGAAAATTGTGGACAACATTGAATTACCTGCCTTACTATAAAGTTATTACATAGTAATGACATACATTGCAGGAGCAAAACCTCCAGCAAAAAGGAATGAAAGAATATATTGTGTTGAGCATTTCTTTTTGTATGAATACATAAGATAAAAAACCTCTCAAATTAGCTTACAATAAAACTAATATGTGATCAAGTATTAGACTGTGAAATTTAACAAGAGTGTGTGCCAAGTGCCAACACTCCACAAGAAGACCTTTGGAAGCTCTGAAAGAAAGTGGTGATGTTTCCCATTGTTTCATTCAAGTGTTTTCTTCTGAGCTTCTGCTTGAGCTTCTTCTATCTGTTCCTCAGATTCTTCTGTCTTTGGTGGCTCTTCATCAGCTGGATCAGCTGGTTCAGGAGGTGGAGTAGCATTCTTCTTCTGTTGAGCAGCCTTGAGTACATGGTTGTAGTTCCCTTTCTCCATGAAAAGCTGTTGAAAATGGTGCCTGCAGTAGAGGACACCATCCAGGGCAGCATAAGAGGAATGTGTGAGATGGCAACCTGCATGAGCACACCTAAAGCAGTTCTTGTGGTAGCATTCCCCTTCCAGTGTCATCTATCCAACACAGTGAAAAAAAGTGTGTGTTAGTTCTGTTCACTCAAATTTCTAAGCCAAGTTATATGATATCGATTTACAATCACAAAATGTGAAAAAGTGTTTAAACTAGTAATGAAAAAGGGTCTGTTTTGTTTCTGTTTTCATTTATTATATTTCCTGTTTTCAGGATTTTGTGAAAGAAATAGCGGAAACAGGAAATAAAAGTGGGAAACAAGATTTTATTATTTTTACTATGTCCTTTACAAAATCCTAAAAATAGGAAAAACAGGAAATGAAAACAGAAACCAAACGGGACATACGTCATATTCTCTTTAGGTAATTATTATGTGTCAATCTTACAATGGCTTGCTGAAATTACAAACCTTTTCCAGTGGATAGACTGTTTTTCCACAAATCGAGCATTTGTCTAGAGTTCCACTGAACATGGATGAGAGTCTGCTTGGGGTCCTATTCTGTAAATTAAGTTCATTTTAACTGGAAGGTTAGAAGGACTACACAAAAATATTTGAATGAATAATAATATATTGTTTCATTATACTTTAAGCTTATTACAAGTATGGTTCATAGTAATGATAATAAAAGTACTTAAGAGTGCAGTTGGATATCCCAAGCACAATACCCCTCAAGTTTTAAGGACAACTCAAAATGGCACTGCATATGCTTAGGTTGGATAGTGAACATACCAGGTCATTTTGTTTATCAGAAGACTTTGCTGCCGCATTTATGATCATGAAAACAACATAGCTTGTTAGCCAAAATCAACAGAAAGTGAAAGGTGCATATCAATTGAGACTGTGATTGAACAAAAATAGAAGGCAAAGAACTGAACCAGAAGATGGTCTTCATCATACCTGTATGAAAGTTCTTGCTGAAATTGCCAGATTCCTTGAAAAGCTGTTCAAAGTGTGGCTTGCAATAGAGGACGCCATCCATTGAAGAGTAGGTGCTCATCTGACCAACATAAAATCGTGTCATTGGCAACCAATTTAGGCACAAGTTCAAACTACATTAATTTTTTCTTTAGATGAATAAAATCAAATCAAGCTACTAGCTTGGCCTAATAATTTCATCACAAGTTATAAATTCTGGCATTAGGAATCCGAGATGCTTATGGAATTCAATAATGTGCTAGATGCCTAAGCATATACTTAATTGCATGCTTTTATTATGTATGATTCTGATGCCATTACATTTGAGGTATTTGCTTCTGGGGGACTGGGGGAAGAGAGATGTCATGTTCTACAAGGGCTCATTAGTCATTAGGCTAGAAAAGATAAACTGTTGAATGCCAGATTCATCCATATGACTTCAAGAATTAGACTACAATTGAAAGAAGCATATGAAAGGAACATATTTAAAGCAACAACAACAACAAAGGGTCTTGAACAACCATACCGTAAGATATCCCTTGCAGTGACTGCATCTGAAGCAGTTCTTATGGTAAGGTATACCTTCAAGAGTTAACAAGTCAACCACATAAACAGTCTTATCACAAGCCTTGCATTTATCCAGAGTTCCTGTGAATGACATTTTGTATTTTTCCTTCCCCAAGAACAACTTAAAACAAGGCTCAGGAACTTTCTTTGTTGTTTTTGTTTATTTATTTATATTTTTTCTTTAATCCAGGATCTGAGGATTAAAGAGAAGTTCAACGGGAGGGAACAGCAATCATTACCTTGAACCTCAAGAAAAATGGGGTTTGAACAAAGTCTTTGATATGTCTAAGCAAAGTAATTTATATCAGATTATAACAGATTTTATTGCAATGGTAAATGATTGACAAGTGATTGAAGACCTCAGAATATTGAGGAAAAGATGGAAAATTGATGCTGTAATTTGCGGATACAAACTTATCTTTTGGAGTGAAAACAGGTTGCTCTCTGACAATTTCAACCGTTGGGAATAATTAGAATCCAAACAAAAATAACTAATTCCAACTGTTTTCTTCATTTGCTATTCTAGCGGCTTAGTTTGTCAAATGTAGTAGGAGATCCAGAATTTCATAATTAAATGGCCCCAACTTAATATCCTTTTTATACATAAAAAGGTATCATCTTTTTATAATTTGATAAATTAAGAGGAATTTGCATTCATAAATATTTATTTATTCTTTTTTTTTTTTTCCCTTCCCTTGTCAACCAGAGGCTACACAATGACGGTAGTCTATTTTCTTCTCATAAATCTCAACAGGGTCACAGTAAATTTGAAACTTGCATCACTAATATGAAACATTCAATACTATAAGGTATACCTCTTTAAACGTAGAATAACCAAATTAAGAGGAGGCACCCTTGATAATGTTCCTTTCTTCAATAGTGAATTAATAATAGCTAAATTAAAAGGATGTTACAAATTTATAATGTTTACAAAGAAATAGAATCTAAAACCACTGTCCTAATTAATTCCACTGCAGCATTACCCATTCTTGAGCAGCACTAAATGGCTCCCACATTCATAATGTTAAGTTGACTAATACAGCTGGTGCCTGGTTACTAACTTACAATCCTCAAAGTTCAAATAAGAAGATATATAGTTCTCCACTTTGGCGATGAAGTTGTATTCCCTTATTTAAAATGGTTAATTTTGATTTATTTTGTATTTGGGATACTTGTATGTTGTGCATGAGTACTTCATTAGCAATCATTATTTTAGGTGGAGGCAAAGTTTAGGTTGAGAGGAAGGTTTGCCCTAGTCTATGATCAAGATATGCAACTAACTCATTGAATATTTATAGAGATATTCACATATTATTCATCAATGGGAAGAACCTATGACTTGAACTCAAGTCATGTTCACTTCAAAAGGCATAAGAATACAAAGAATTTGTCGGAAATAGTAATTTGCAATTTTTCTAGAGAAGCCTTTTAGTTATTTCATAACTCTAGACAAGTCTTTGTGTTCTTAATAATCTCTAGAATGGTGTTTTTTAGGATTTTGAGTAACTTTTAGCTGTAAGTGATTGAGATATGTGCTGCTTATCTAATAAGTTATCTAGAATTCTCTATGTGCTAGAACAAATAGAGAACCCATATGTAAGCCTTGACCGACCAGAAATTTCAATTGGTGAGGATGTCAAGTTAGTCATTTGATTCGGGAGAAACTAAATATCAATCTTTTTAAGAGTCCTATTATTTTGACATATCAAAAATGCCACATACATAGACACTTAGAAACAAAGAATGGGATTTATTGTATACAATTTTAGATACACCCATAGATATCCACACACAAAAAGGTGGGTCTTCATAATATTTTTATTGTCACATCACATTTTTTCAACTCTAAAAATAAAAGGTGTTTATAGGTGTCTCTATATAAATAACATAATTCATTCCTCATGGATGTTTGTGATATGTTTGGAATCTTATGTCAAAATAACAGCTCTCTATACAGTATATCTTATTCAATTCAATAGATTACTTCAATACTCACTCAAATTCACATTAATATGCAGTATCACATATAATGTCTAAAGTCTAAACATATGATGTTCTAAAATTATTTTTAAAATTTCAAACAGTGGATGATATATAGCAAACTTTTCTTCATAATAGAGACTTAATTTCAAGCTCCCAATATTGTAAACAGAAAGTTCCAATTTAATTTTCCAACGGCCAACTGCTTTACGCAATACTATAATAGATTTCTAATCATATCCAAAATCAACGATAGAAAATCTTGCATGGCCGAGAGCATTGCACTGTCACAGAATGCAAGGTACAAATGGTTCATCACCTTAGAACCAATCACTTTATAAGGGGCTTCCCGCCTACCATGTTTCTTGGAGCCTTTATTTTAGGACTTAGATGATATATAAATTCAACACTGTCTCTATTTCCGTGTCTCCTACTCTCTCTCTTTCTTTGTTCCTGTGAATTGAGTGTTTGATCCAAAGTTTCCCAACGGCAATGGCAGAGCAGCAAGTGAAGCCGGAGGCTCCAGTTGTTGCTGCAGTGCCATCAAATGATGCCGTGGCTCACAAGAAAGCTGATGGTGAAGCCACAGCATCAGACGATTCCAAAGCCCTTGTTGTTGTGCCTGAGCCTGGGAGTGAGTTTTGCATGTGTTCATGATGATCAAGAGTTTTCACTTTGCTTTTGGTGCTTGTATGCTTCATCTGATTATTTTCCCAGGAAAAAAAAAAATCATGGGATTTCATCCCTATTTTGAAAGGATTCTTGTTTCCCCGGCTATTGGCAATTATATCACTTAAAACTGTATCTACTTTTTCTCATTTTCATGTTCTTCTTTTTTTTTTTTTTTTTGACTTATTTATCTTTGAAATAGGGATCTTCTTCTTATTCCTCCCCCCCCAAAAACAAAAACAATGTCTGTTGATCATCTTTGTATGACCGGTGTTAGTTTCAATGTTTAAAGAACTCTTGTTTGATATATATATATATATATATATATATATATATATATATATATATATATATATATATATATATATATATATATATATATACTTCCACTAAGTTGGTTTTAATGTGGTATCCGTACTTCTCCTTTTGATGTAGTTTCCTCTCATATCATTTGTTTACTTTACCCTTTTTTTTTTCACTATAGAGACACCAGCTCCTGCAAAAAAGCTAATCTCAAGAGGATCCCTTGATAGGGGTAAGTGATGACTGTTCTTACATCAGTTTACATTGTCTTTTTAACTTATTAATATTTTATGGCTATTTGAATATTCGATCTTGACCAAATTGTACATGCGTTTAATATTTGGAGCTCTTATTTCATTTCATAACCAATTGAATGAGTAGAATCAAGACTATCCTGTCAGATTTCTGTATCACCTATCTGCTAGACACATTTCAAATATATACATGGATTTCTAGCTGAAACATCTCTCCCTCTTCCTTCTTAACATGAAAATTTGATTGTACTCACACTATCTTGTAGCCTCTTTATAAAAATCCTGCTCGGAGATGCTGGTTTAGCAAAAAGAATTTTCTTTATGGCATGTATTTTGCTAAGCAAGTGACTTTTGTGCTTCTGTGGTCTACAGATGTCGCTTTGGCAGAAGTGGCAAAAGAGAAAAAGGTGTCTTATGTGAAGGCATGGGAAGACAGTGAAAAGACCAAACTAGACAACAGGTTAGACTTTATTTCATGTCTTTTTTCCAGTTTGCAATTGAAGGCATAAAAGTTTAAACCGGGTTAAACTGCAAAAAGAATTCTCACTAGAAAATAGAGTATACATATCAAATGAGCACTTTGTTGGTAAACCTCACAACCACTTTAGTTCATAACATTATATGCTTCATGACTAGGTGAAGTCTCTTTAAGATATTGTGATTTTTTTATCTGTAAGGCATGATGATGCTATGCCATTTCTAGTGGAAATGCCTTATTCTGCTTATCATAGTTTGTGACCATATATTTGCTGCTGAAAACTCAGACAAAGTTATTGCATTATATTCCCTTGCAATTCTCATTAATATATCCTACAAATTACCTCCTAATCCAGATCTTTAGAAAGTCGAGACTTATATCAGTTGAGCTGGATATATGTTCATGAACAAATTAAATGATCTAAAATAAAAATTATACTGTGATGGGAAAGGAGCAATAACTTGTAGTGACTTTAAACAAAAAGATTTGTTAATCAGACTGTTAATGGTTTTTATATTTCCTTCAATATATACTTTGTCCAATTTCCTTTGAAAGTTTTTTGTCTTTTTGTCTTAAACTAAACTTTAGAAATTATTTGATCTTGTTAACAGAGCCGAGAAGCATCTCGCTGCTGTTGCTACTTGGGAAGACAAGAAGAAGGCAGCTCTTTTTGCTCAGCTGAAAAAACTTGAGGTAATACTTAACCTGTTGTTCAGCTATTTGTTAAATATACATGGTGCATTTGGCACAAAACTAAGAGAAGCGCATTCTTTCTTATTATCAACAATAGAAAAGATTTGACAATGTTAGGAAAAGGCAAGGTTTATGTTTCCTTGCATGACAAGGAATAAGATGCATGATATTCAATATACTGACACTTGACACCTAAAAACATAGATGTTTGAGCTATTTTCTTCATTATTTGTCTCATTCTTGCCAATCATTTGGAACTTTTAAGTTTTAATCCAATTTTTTTTTAAACTTTAGAAAAAAAAAAAAAAAGAAGAGGTCACGAATCATCTATCGTTTAAGAATAATAAGAAAGTATTAATTAATTTTTTTTTCAACTTTGCCCTCATCTTTTACTCACTCAAGACAAAGAAAGGATAATGTAATCAGATTAAGTCATATTTCCTTTTTATATTTGAACCTATTTAATAATATCCTTAATGCTTGTGGGGAAAAAAAAAAAAAAAAACATCTTAAAAGACAATTATAAGTACACAGAGGTAGAATCAAATGTGTAGCAACGTTATTAAACCGAATCCTTCCTTCACAAAAGAACAATGCTTTTATTAATGAAATAAGCAACTAAAGATTTATAAGCATGTGCTATGAAGCAGTTTGAGAACAGATTTTGCTGTCACAAATAAAGTGAATGAAGTAGTTGCAAAATAGTATACAAGTATTTTTAGTACTACATGCATCTTTTCAACACCCTCTTGTCTATGCAGGAGCAATTTGAGAAAAAGAAAGCCGCATGTGCTGAAAAAATGAAAAACAAGGTAGCCTTAATTCACAAGGAAGCAGAGGAGAAGAGGGCAGTGGTTGAAGCCAAGCGCGGTGAAGATGCTCTGAAGATAGAGGAAATGGCCGCTAAATACCGTGCAACTGGAACCACTCCAAAGAAGACCACCATGGGATGCTTTTAAATTAGCATTTTTTGTACTTGATGCCAAAAATTAATTGAAATAGCAAATTTTGTATGTATTTTCTCTCGTGTGAGAAAAATACGCCAGGGAGAAAAAACATTAAGTTCTGTAGATACCTCTTGTAGAGCATTCATGAAGTGTTCTATGATGGTTTTTCACAGCAGAACGACTCTAATTATCAAGCAATTGAGTTTCTCTTTCTTCACTTTTCTTTGTTGCTATTGCATCCCTTACACTAACAGATTTTAAAGGGCAAAAAAAATTTCTAGCACTTCAACCCTTAAAAAAATGAGAGTGAAAATTTCATGACTTTGATTTATATGAAAATATGTTTCTCTAAGGTATACCAAACTTACCCTATGTATAAACTTATAGGCTAATAGTATGCGTAATTTTCTTATTTGTTGTTTTTTATTTTTGTTTTGTATGTAAGCCCAAAATAGTGTCAAGACTAAACGGGAAGAAAATTTATCTAACAAAAGTGTAGTGATCAAAGAGAATACTGAGAACCTAAATCTGATAAGCACATCCAAACCTAACTTTTAAGTCAATACGTGCATTCCACATTCACTAATCCTCATAAAACTCAGTTAACAATCAAAATTCCTCAATGTCACCAATGCTGAATAACCACTATATTCAGCCAAATACCAAGTCATCTCATTCTCTCAATTCCTCAATGGCTTAGATGGAAATACTACGAAGGACAAAATACTAAACCAAAAGCTACATTACACAATATTATCATACATGGGCATGCACTAAATGGTGCAAAAAAAAGGGCTTGCTTCTAAGAAGCTCATGTCATTGTTTATAGGAAAATCTAACAAGAGCTGCAAAGCAGTGTCAGATGAGTCTTCTAAGTCATTAGAGCTTGATGAATCAGAACCATGAACCACGCCTTCTTCAGCACGTGACTTAGAGCTCCTACACTCCAATTCTCCTTTCACATTGCTTGCAGTGTTTGAGTGTCCTAATTGGTTTGAGGCCAACTCTGCCGTTGCAGCAGAAACTGAGTCACACTTGTTGGAAGATGATCCTGCTGAAATGGGACTCTGGCAGCAGCTAGCTTTGTTATCTGATTTGTGAACATTGCGAAACGCCTCTCCCACCTCAGAGTTCCATATGCGGAGGAAGTAATCAGAATCAGTACTTTTGCCATTGCCAAAGGAAGAAGGATTGTTGTTGTTGAGCAGTGATGATTCACTTGAGAGCCTGGCCTCAGCTTCAAGCCTAGCACTCTCCCACTGAGCCATGTGACGAGTCGAAACAGATGACGTGTGTGCCTTGTCAATGGGGTAATGGGGTGAGGCCATTGGCTCGTGTGTTTTGGGGTCAATTCCCATGTTTTTGAGGCGCTTCTTCAAGTGTGTGTTCCATAGGTTCTTTATCTCATTGTCTGTTCTTCCTGGTAACTGAGAGGCAATAGCAGCCCACCTGAAAATTGTGAAATTTGTTGAAAATGTCTTTGTTATTAACAAATGTTAATGTACTGAAAATAAGAATTTGAATCGATAAAGGTTCACAAAACAAGCGAAAGATTCTAATGTACTATGATGTGGATTTTATCATAATGTATTATAAAGATAATCTTGTGGGACAAATTGAATTTCTGGTATCCTATGTTATGTTTTGTATTACTCTCAAAGTATATAAATTTTCTCCAACTAGAGATCTATAAGGTCTTCACAAAACAAGTGCATCCTGTGAGAAAAAATCTTAGGTACTCTATTCTATTAAATTCTTGACACTTCAACGAACGATCGCATTAAAAATGTAGTTATAATAAGAGATAACAATGACATACAAAATTGAAGTATTAGACATCAAATAAATCAGTGCACAACCTTTCTTTCGTGATCCATGAGCACCTAAAAATCTCTCATCTCATGATAGCACTTAAATAACAAATTTTGAGGGGGAAAAAGCTATAAGCACAGATAAATATATTCACCATTGTTTGCATCTTGTTTCTATGGATATATAGGGAATTCTAAAGTCTAAACATCGTGGATCAAGAGCTTTTTGTGACTCATTTTTATCATATAATAATAAGTCTAAAACGGGTTTGTTAGGCACAAGCAAGTGAAATAGACCACTCAAAAGTGGATTGCTAATATACTTCCATAGCAAAGGAAAGTATAAGTAGAAAACAAGCTCAATTGCTTACCTATTTCCTAGGATGCCATGAAGTTGTATGACTAGTTTTTCTTCCTCAGGAGTAAAGGGACCACGTTTAATGTCAGGTCTGAGATAGTTTGTCCACCTAAGCCGGCAACTCTTACCACAACGAAGAAGACCTGAAAGGTATGGAAACAAGAAGGCCATGTGTATCAAGTTGAGAAACAGAAAAAATGATCAAGTATTCTGTTCTTGTTTGACAATAGAAGGAAATACAAGAACAAAACTTTTGTGAAGAAAAGTCTCCAAAATGGAGGAGTCATAGCTTGGCACTTGACTAGGTTATCTGCAATAGAAATCTAATGAAAGCGAAGGTGAAGTTTTGGCTAGGATAGAAACATAACAAGAAGAGAGCAACAGAAAAACATAGCCTAACATAAAAATAAACAAGGTAATGTAAAATTAATATAACGATCCAAGTACAGCACTAAATTCGTCCTTTATTTCAAATTACTTTCCTTTTGATATTCCTGCCTTTTAGCTTTTAAGACATGAAATTTGTCCTCTATTTCAAATTACTTTCCTTTTTATATTCCTGCCTTTTAACTTTTAAGAACATGAAAAAGAAGAGTGGGAGAAAAGGAGTTAAAAGAGTGATATGATAGCTTCACTTCACTTGCCCATTAGTGGTTAGTTGGTGTGTGATCTGTTACTATGGCAGCAGACTACCATGAATGTGAAAACAGCCAAAGATAAGAACTTTCTCTTACGGTCTTAACCTTTAACCCAATACTGTTCTAAAAGCTCAGTGGACAAAATATGCCACCATTAAATGGATACAAAACATCCAAGAGCACGAAGACAAATATTTGTAAACAAGCGTTACAACCTATTTCAAAGGAAAGTTACTAGAGAGTGCACCATCATTCAAGAGACAAGCTCCCAATCATTGAAAGGCATGTATAAAAATGCCCCATTGAAGTTTAGTTTGTATTAACTAACAACCACTAAACCAAGTACCACCATAAGAGACAGACCAAAGGATCAAAACCTGTCATCTTGGGGAGAGAACGCCAGCTACCATGACCACCGTTCTTCTTGATATAATTACAAAGAATTTCATCCTCTTCAGCAGTCCAGGGTCCTTTCTTCAAACCCTTCTTGTCACAACAAGGCGTCCTTCCCATTCTTTCTCCAAATTCTCAACTCCAACCACCTCACATATACTAAACACATTAATAAAAGATCATAAAGAAACAAATGCTGGATACGCTTTAACACCTTTAGACAATTCCTCCCTCCTTCACTTTTCTAACACTTAAAAAAACACACCCCAGAAGACACTTGAACCCTCTAAGCAAGTAGAGCATAAATAGGGAAGGAATTTAGATGTTTAAAAAGTTGGTGTGATCTTTATCTGAGGGGATTTGAGGTGACATTATTATCGGATATGTGGGCTTGCAAGGACTATCAGCGAGTTTCAAGCTGGCTTCTAGCAATAAATGTGTGTGCTGTAGCATTGAGAAGTTGCATCATCATTGAGACAAAAGAAACTTGCACAAAAACAATGAAAGGAAAAGTTTTTAATGGGGCTGTGCATGTTGCAATTTCTTTGGTTTTTCATTTTGCTAAGAACTGGAATGAGAGAGAAAAAGCAGGTTGCAGGAGATGATGGTGACAGCATTAATGGCACATTGAGGAAGGGAAGAAGAAAAAAATGGAATCCATTAATGGGGGATTCTCTACCAGAAAAGTCAGTGTAGGATTAAACATCAACACACACAGTTACAGGGGGAGGACGCAAACATCGAACGGAGGGTGCAATTAATTGCATGCAGGGTACGGACACACTAGGAAATAAGGAAATGAATACTTGTTTTTTCTACAAGTAATGAAAAGTCTTTCATCACTTTACGATTTGAATAATATTATTTGCACGTTAGAAAGTAGATATTAAGAATCAGCCGTATGACAATGGAATTGGTTCATCTGATATATCATTCACTTCGTATATCTACATGATTTGTGTTCAACATTATTAGATTCTCTTATTAATAGGTGAGTTATAAATATATTTATATCAAAATATTATTTATATTTATAATTGAGATTTATTTTATAGATTTATTAAGGTATTTTTTAATTGTTGATTGAAAAAAAAATAGGATTCACCCCAACCAATAATTAAGAAATATTTTAATAAGTTCTAATCATAAATATAAATAACACAACTTATATTTATAAATATTTAATAAATTTAAAGACATGTCCTAATCTTAAATTAGGACAAATTTTTTCTTAATCTTAAACTTAAACTTCAAGTCCACTAAAGAGAAAAAAAAAATGAACAATATAAAAAGAGATAAAAACATCGGCAATAATGAATGAAAGCAAGATTTTGGGTTTAACTTTATAATATCCACTCTTATATTCAATTTTTATGTGCAGATGACTTTATTCTTATAATTTATGACAAATAAGAACAACAAGTAATTCCTTTAAAAGTTAAATTATTTAACCCTTTTCCAAGTTATTTATTAAAGTAGAAGCAAAAGCACCATACGTGTTTAAATTGTTTTAATGGCTGAATCCTACATTGACTTTAATCGAGAACTAAATTATAACCGAGATAAATTCTTAAGACAAATATATACTACTTTAATTGTTAGAATTATAATTGCATGCCGGTGAAGGATCTAGGTAGTTTGTATAAAATTTTAAGTTCAATATCCAAAAACAACAAAAGAATTATAATTACATGCTGATTGGTTATTGAAAAGGATAATCTTGAAAGAGTTATGATACAAGAAGTAATTAACTAGGGATATGAGAAAGTCCCAGGTATGCTTAATAACATAGTCCGCGACCTCCATTAATTGATAATCTCACACAACTTTAGAATGATTACTTATAACTTTTACATGATTAAATTGAATAATATATCGCTTTTGTTATTTGATACAGCATAAATTATTTTGATGTAATAGAAAATTGGCAAGCAAAATGTATATTAGAACTCAATATGTCCTTCTCTTAAAAGATGTGTTTGTTCTTGTATTTTACTAAGAGAAATAACTTCAATTACAAATACTAGTTTTGGACGCTTAACAGTACAACTATGGAATTTTGTGTTTATTTAATTTCGATTATGTTTTTAGTTTCATTAAACTAATATTATTATCCTTTTTATTCTTCTAATAAATAATCACTCTACTGTATTATTTTCTATTTCATTTGTAAAATTTGAATTTAAAATTTTAGTTAAAAAAATAAATATTAAATTATTTGAACCAAATAAATGATGGCATAAAATGGATTTTATTCTCTTAAACTGCTTTTTGGCCCTTTATTTTGTAGCTGAGCATTTGCCACTGTTGACCAGGTAAGCTAATGGCAGAAGGGTGGATGAAGAAGGTGGGAAATTCAACGAACGGTCAAATAAAACCACAGACAGCAATAGTGCAATGCAAAGCTCATCCTCTGCTAATAAATGCAGTCAAACACTTCAACCCCAAGGTATGGCGTTATCAAAGTTGATGTTTACTACAGAACATCTCTCTCTCTCTCTCTCTCTCTCTCTCTCTCTCTCTCTCTATATATATATATATACTTTGGCTATTCAAGAATTATACGTACGTGGCAAACTTAACCAATAGGATAACGGGTTTTTTTTACGTATTTAAAATAAAAAAAATTATTTACGAATATTTTCTATTTTAACTTTTTATATCAAAATATTCTATTTATGAGATAGTAGTGAATTTAATTGAACTTAGATCGAATTTATAACTGTTCAAATTTTTTTGAAATATAAAGAATTCAATTCAAGATGAGTAGAATTTAATACTATTTAAATAAATAATATTAAATTCTACTAAATTTGGATTGAATTTAACACTATTTAAGTGAATAAGATTGAATTTTGAATAAGATTAAATTCGGTTTAACCTTGATTGAATTCAAGAAAGTAGTAAAATTTTAGGTAAAATTTATGGTAGATTCTTAACTTTCAGGTGAATAGTGGATCTAATGTGGTTAAATAAAAAAAATATAATTAATTATCATATAAATATAATTAATTACCATACATAGATATGTGAAATGTCGGATCCACGATGACATTAGGATCCATCAGTAAATATTTATTAACTATTACTATATTAAATCAGTAAACATACGAGTATAACGTCCTATCAAGTTAGAGGTTTAAAGAAACACAATATTTAATATTTAAAAATCTATACTTATTGTTATACATGCTGATTGTGTGTGTATATATATTCTCCTGCTATATCTAAAGGCAATATTTTTTTTATACTTATATTACACTAGTGAATCGAATTCTGCACTATTTATCCGAGAGCAAAAAATATAAACATATGACATTTTCTAATTAATTATCATTAAATTTGGTTAATTTATTATAATGATAATTAATTAAGAAATATCACATGTTTATATTTTTTTTCTTTCTGTAAATAAAGTGATGAATTCAATTCACTAAGATAATATAAGTATAAAAAAATACTACTTTAAGTTATCACAGAGAATATATATACATCCACACTACATGCATAAGAACAATAAATATAGATTTTTAAATATTAAATATCATGACTTTTGCTCTTTACGATAACTGATCCTAACGCCATCTTCATCCTGCTTTTTACAATTTTAATAATAAGGTCTAATAGTTGTCATATTTTAGAATGGACCCTAGTCTATCATGGATCCAATATTTTGCCATATCTTGTGTGACAATTAACTATATTTATAAGATAATTAATCATATTTTTTTCATTTAACCACATTAGGTCCACCATGCACCTAAAAGTTAAAAATCCATCATAAATTTCACCTAAAATTTTGCAACTTCCTTGAATTCGATTAAGTTGATGTTTACTACAGAACATCTCTCTCTCTCTCTCTCTCTCTCTCTCTCTCTCTCTCTCTCTACATATATACTTTGGCTATTCAAGAATTATACGTACGTGGCAAACTTAACCAATAGGATAACGGGTTTTTTTTACGTATTTAAAATAAAAAAAATTATTTACGAATATTTTCTATTTTAACTTTTTATATCAAAATATTCTATTTATGAGATAGTAGTGAATTTAATTGAACTTAGATCGAATTTATAACTGTTCAAATTTTTTTGAAATATAAAGAATTCAATTCAAGATGAGTAGAATTCAATACTATTTAAATAAATAATATTAAATTCTACCAAATTTGGATTGAATTCAACACTATTTAAATGAATAGTATTGAATTTTTGAATAGTATTAAATTCGGTTTAACCTTGATTGAATTCAAGAAAGTAGTAAAATTTTAGGTAAAATTTATGGTAGATTCTTAACTTTCAGGTGAATAGTGGATCTAATGTGGTTAAATAAAAAAAATATAATTAATTATCATATAAATATAATTAATTACCATACAAGATATGGCAAAATGTCAGATCCATGATGGATTAGGATCCATCGTAAAATATGACAACTATTAGACCTTAGTCTATATTAAAACTGTAAAGAAACATACGAGTATAACGTCCGGATCAGTCGTTAGAGGTTTAAGAGCCACAATATTTAATATTTAAAAAATCTATACTTATTGCTCTTATACATGTGATTGTGGGTGTATATATATTCTCCCGTTATATCTAAAGGCAATATTTTTTTTATACTTATATTACACTAGTGAATCGAATTCTTCACTATTTATCCGAGAGAAAAAAATATAAACATATGACATTTTCTAATTAATTATCATTAAATTTGGTTAATTTATTATAATGATAATTAATTAAGAAATATCACATGTTTATATTTTTTTTCTTTCGGGTAAATAGTGATGAATTCAATTCACTAATGTAATATAAGTATAAAAAAAAATATTGCTTTTAGATATAACAGGAGAATATATATACACCCACAGTCATATACATAGAAACAATAAATATAAATATTTTAAATATTAAATATTGTAACTCTTAAGCCTTTAACGACTGATCCGGACATCATCTTCATCTGTTTCTTTACAATTTTAATAGAGAATAAGATCTAATAGTTATCATATTTTAGGATGGACCCTAGTCCATCATGGATCCGACATTTTGCCATATTTTATCTGGTAATTAACTATATTTATATGATAATTAATCATATTTTTTTCATTTAACTACATTAAATCCACCATGCACGTGAAAGTTAACAATCCACCATAAATTTCACCTAAAATTTTGCTACTTCCTTGAATTCAATCAAGGTTAAACCGAATTCAACACTATTCACTTGAATAGTATTAAATTTGATACAAGTTGGGTATAATTCAATACTATTCACCCGAATAGTGTTAAATTCTACCAACTCTATATCGATTTTTTTGTATTTCGAAAAATTTGAACAGTTATAAATTCGATCAAGGCTCGATCGAATTTACCACTATCTCACATATTGGGCATTTTGATAAAAAAAAAAAAACATTGAAATATGGGATATCCTCAAATAATATTTTTTTTATTTTAAATACGTAAAAAGACCAAAATTACTGCAGAGGTCTCATATATCACATTAAGTGATAGCTTATGATCATAGAAAAGAATCTGAAGATCATGGCAGCAACAATCTTGTAGTTTGATGCTGCAGTTTTAGTCCCACCTGAAACAAAGAATTTGACCATGCTTATACATCAAAGTATTTTATAAATGTTGTTGATAGCTTAAATGAAACTACGAAAGCTGGCTCGGTTTGCACGAACCTTGAGCCAATAGGGCTGCAAATTAGTAGAGTGGGCAGCCGTTTTGGGATTTTTGCCCACTATATGACTTTTTTTTTCAAACCAAACATGACATTATGACTTATAGCAGGTACTTATCATGAACATTTATGTCTTTTTCATTAAACAAGTTTCAATATGAATTTAGAATAAATAATGTTCCTAGCATAGGCTTCCTCCTATCAGAGCATCAAAGTCCATGTATAATAAGATGTAATCATCACTCAATAGTGTTGGCATCTGCTTTCTGATCATCTATACAAATGACTGGTTCCCAATCATATAGGTAGTGGATAATAGGGTATAACCACCACCATCAATCTTTCTTATATCTGCTTCTTCCTGCAGTGACAGAGCATACTCAAGCAACACCTCTACTTCACCCATTGTTGGTCGCTCATCTGGTTCATGCTTCAAGCATCTTTGTGTGATATCTTTGAATACTTCCCAACACTCAGGTGCAATCTTTCCCACGAGAATTGGATCAATTATCTCCTCAACAGGGAACCGTTCTAGAAAGACTATCATATTGGATGTTGAGTCATCAGAGAACTTTTCTGAATATTCACTTGCGATCTCCTGCCATTCTTGGTCCAATAACTTGGCCTTGTTAATAAACATATGCTTATCCTTCATGCATACCAGTTGTAGCAAAACCATACCAAAGGAGTATACGTCACATTTATCAGTAACGGTTCGGTGTAATAGATACTCAGGAGCTATGTATCCATGTGTACCTGTAAGTGAAAGTATTAATTAGATAGGAAATATATATATATACTCCCTAAACCCTATATATATATATTGTAGACTCCCAAATCAACATGCGGTGACATTGTGGATTTGAATTACTTAAGTTTTGAATGTTGAGTTAACTAATACTGCAGTGAACATATACTATTACAAAAGACAACTTCGCTTCAACGCCTGGGTAATTGAAATCACATTCATTTATATACGATCCACCGCATGTCAAGTTGGGTGTCAAAATGAGTATATTTAAATAATGGAATTGTGATTGAATTATTTGGTGACATTCCTTGCAATAAGCTTATAAAATGAAAACACAATCACCTACAACATTGTTTGCTGCAATTGGTTTTGGCTTCGATGTAGAAGGCGCTCCCTGGAGGGCAAGCCCGAGAAAGATGATTTTGGGCACCATATTGTTATCCAAAAGAATGTTACCAGGATTTATGTCACGATGAAAGATAGAACGCTTGGCTCCTGAGTGAAGGTAGTGTAGTCCACGTGCTGCTGCTATGCAAACCTCTAGCCTTTTCTTCCATGACAATGGTTCCTTGTCCCTATTTAGCATGTAAGTACGGAGAATTCCAATGGATGAGTACTCATACACAATAATCTTCTCATCTTTATGGAATCCTATAAGAAAGGCCAAATTAGGGTGATGAAGTTGGCATCGCAACTCAATTTCCTTCTTAAACTCGTTGAAACCATCGGAATTCCAAGCGTACTGCATTATTGCAACTGTATAATCAGTTGCACCGTTGTGTTCAAGGCATCCTTTGTATACCGTATAATGGCGCCCTTTTCCAACTATTAGTTTCTCATCAAAGTTGTTAGTTGACCTTCGAAGATCTGCCAAAGAAAAGTGATGGCATAGCTCTTCTATTACCATTGGATAGCGTTTTTTAGATGAATTTGTATTCTTTGAACCACAAAAGCCTAAACATTTGAGAAGCATTATTCCAATTTGAGACACCTGTTTGATTGTCAATCACGACCAAGTTTCAGATGAACATTTTTCTTTCTCAATTTTCATAGCCAACCTTGTGTGAAATGCATCATGAACATGACACTCATGTTTGTGAACAAGTTCCAATAGGAATAAAAAGATTTCTGGGAAGGGGGTAGAGGGTGGATGCATTATGCAGTAAAAGTTAACAAAAACTCACTTTTGGAAGCGTTTTCTAATTCGTAAAATGAATGGTGAAATGATTTATCATGTGATCACTTAAGTCAAAATTTTATGTTGTGCATTTTATTTTTGAGGGTTGAAGTTGGACCTTTTTAGCAATATTATTGTTGAATATTAAAAGTCCATCCAACAATGGAGACAATGAAGACTTTAGTTAAGCTTCAACATTAAAAGAAAAAAAATTAATTCGTCCTTTCTATACATTCTACATTCTCTAGTATGACAAAGGGAGGACACACATTTTTGCAACTCATTAGATGATGGATTTAAAAATTGACAAATTGAAATTTTCCCTCACTATATCGTGATAATTATTTTTATTTATAGGGATTAAAAATTATTTAAAATTATTCTTATTTTAAAATTAAAAAACAGTTTAAGCTCTTGATGTTGATGGGGCAGCATCAATATTTCTAAATTTAAATAACAAGAAACTAAAGAAAAATCAGTTTAGTACATATTATAGGAAGCACCTGCCCCACCCTTGCCTTTCACAACACAGTTGCCAATTACTTTTCTCTCTTTTTTCTATGGGATAGTGCACATAGCTTTGTTATTACCATCATTGAGAAAAAGAAAATATGAATTAGTTTCATATAGGTTCAAGAAGTCCATTTTTCATTTTATATTACTTATCTTTGTAATAACTCATTTATTCATAGATCATAAAACTCAAAGTGATACTTATTTAGATTTGATATTGGTTCAGTCTTTAGCCTTCAAGCTTCATTATTAAAATATCCACAAAATGGCTTTTAGGAGTGTAGAAATGAAGGAACTGGCTTAATTTTTATTTTTATCTTATCTTTTTAGTTACAACTAATCTTAAAATTAGATCAATATAAATTTACTTGAACTAGTTCTTGCTTTGCTAATATGCATCTAGCTATTTCTAAATTGTTTATTGTTCAGGAACTACTATAGATACCCAATGGGATAGGACTGGGTGAAACAGATCATGAGGCTAATCTTGTAAGGGATAGCCTATCTGGTTCAGAGATTACAAGAAAGAATGTTTTATTGCTTTGAAATTCTTGGTCATTGTGGCCAAGAACTCTAGAATCTTGTGTTTATCTATCTCAACAATTCTTACCCAATTCTTTAAGAGTGTGTGAGCTATGAGGGAAAGGAAAGCAAAGACATCAAAGAGACAATAAGAGGTTTAGAGGTTTAGTTAAAACCCCAAATGTCTTTCCCTTTTAAAATGAAAAACTCATGATTGAGGTTAAACTTTCACAAATCTTTCCCTTCCTTTCATTTCTCTCATAATCAAACTCACGAACATACCCTGACTCACTAATAATCCCCTTCTCTCCTTATTTATATTCAACTATTCCCTCCAGTTCAAAATATCTATCATTTTAGTCATTTGTACACTAATTATGGAACTTAAAATTAATTATTGATTATAATAATATTTTCTAAAATATTCTTATTCAATGACTAATTTATTATTTTAATATTTTATTATTTATTATACTTAAAGTTATGTGGAGAGTAAAATTAAGAAAATTGTAATAAATGCTTTATTGAAATATAAGATTAAAATAAAATGAATAAAAAAAATTATTCAAAGTGACAATTAAATTGAATAAGAGAGAGTAACTTCATAGTTATGTTTTCTGGTGCATTCTCAGATGAAGTTGTATTGTAAAGCTCACCGGGAAACTATTGAGGCGGTTCAATAAGGAGAAGACATGTGGGTCTATTTTTTAGGGTGGGCCACCTCGAGTTAGCAGGTTGGTTATAAGCATGTGACAAAGGGAGGACACACGTTTTTGTATGGCTCATTAGATGATGGATTCTAAAACTTTACATTTTGAAAATTAACAAAACAGTTTAATCTCTTGGTGTTTATGGCGCAACATCAATTTTTTTACGTTAAACGATAAGAAACTGAAGAAAAATCAGTTTAGTTCACAGTATAGGAAACACCTACCATACTCTTGTCTATCACATCAAAGTTGCCAATTTCTTTTCTCTCTTTTTTTTCTATGGGATAGTGCAGGTAGCTTTATTATTGCCATCATTGTAGAAATAGAAGATATGAATTAGTTTCAGATGAATTCAAGAAATATTTTTTTTTATTTTATATTGCTTATCTTTGTAATAATTTATGGATTTAATTTGAATATATTATCAGTGTAAAATTTTTTTATACAGATATCTAATTATATATTACTACATCAGCATAAGTCTTTGATATAACCACCTACTATTTGAATAGTCATGCAAATGGAAGGTTTTGATTGGATGATAATGTAAAAAAATTTTACACTGTCAGTACACCCTAATTAAACTTATAACTTATTTATTCATTGATCATTAAACTTAAAGTGGTACTTAAATTTGATATTTGATTCTAAAGCATCCATAACATGGTTTTTAGGGGGGTGGAGACGAAGGAACCAAATTTCTTTTAGGTTTAATTAGCCTGTACATCTTTATAGTTTGATAAAATTTTTAATTAAATCTCTATAATTTAAAAGTTTTTAAATAAATTCCTATATTAAATAAATTTTTGTAATTAAGTTTTTAGAGCAATCTCATGTTACAAAATTTTTTAAAATTTTATATAATTTAACATGTTCTTACTCAATTTTATAAGCTCAAACATAACAATTTATTTAATCTAACAAAAAATTTGTCACCATAGATTGCTTTAAGGATTAGATTGCAAAAGTTTGTTTAATGTAGGGATTTGATTGAAAATTTTTAAACTATAAGAATTTAATTAAAAATTAGGTCAAATTATAGAAACATATGAATTAATTAAATAACTAATATTAAAATTAGACCAACATAAATTAACTTGAGCTAGTTTCGTGCTTTGCTAATATGCATAAACTTTTTTATAAAATGTTAACCGTTAGCAGGTGAAGCTTAACTCAGTTAGGTCTAGTTTGAAAGTACTTTTCGAAAGAATATTCTAATTTATGAAAAGTATAAGTCAATTTTTTCTGTTTGATAAACTGGAAAGCTAAGATATTTTTGTCCCTTACTTTTAAAAGTCAGGGGTTCTCTTAAGAGCCTTTATGAGTTACTTTTCATGGCTAGTTTATTTTTTTTAAAATTTAAAATAATAATATAACCTTACTTTTTCAATGACATTAAAAATAGAAATTATTTTTTTTAGTATTTATATCTATTATAATCATTTTAAATTTTAAGTATTTATTTTACCAAATATTATTTTTATAACTTCTACTTATTGAAAGTAATTTTTATATTATTTTATCAAACTGTATTACTATAACTTTTTCAAAGTAGCTTTTGAAGAGTTCAGAAAATTCAACAAATTTCAAAAAGTCACAACAATATCAAACCAAACTTTAGTTGATTTTCCAGCATCTGAAAATTGCATCTGAGAGTTTAAGAGGACTCAAAATCGATTCTAGAGTCTGAGGCCCATGCCCCCCCCCAAAATAAAAAAACAAAAGAAAAACAAAAACAAAAACAAAAAAAGGAACCAAAATAATAATAATAATTGTTAAGGAATTGCTGTAGATACCCAATCTGATAGGACTATATAAACTAGAGGATAAGGCTCATCTTGTAACGGAATTATTTTTACTAGGACTACCACATGTAGATTTTTCTAAATTACAACCAGGCTAAATTCAATGTTGATACTTGAGCAATTTCTATGTCGTGAGTGATGTAAAAAACAATATAAAAAATAATGAGGAAATATAGATACTTATCAACGTGAAATAGGAGGTTGCAATCCGTCAAAAAATAAATAAATAAAAAGAAATAGGAGGTTGCAAAATTTTGGAAATATAGAAGTAAAGTACCTGAAGATGAATGCAGAAACAGACCTTCAAACTCCCTGCGTCGCTTTTGTCGTCTGCTCCTCCAGCTTATGGCTAAGGCTGTTTGAGCGGTTCTAAGTGAGTCAAAAAGTTTAGGCCCAATGTTTTCCAGGTTTTTTAGGATGTGTTTGTAAACAGACCTTCGAACTCTCTACGTTGTTTTTGTCGTCTGCTCCTCCAGCATATGGCTAAGGCTGTTTCGGTGGTTCTATGTGAGTCAATAAGTTCAGGTCCAATGTTTTTTAAGATTTTTTAGGGGTGTGTTTGTTTCGAATTCTTTTTATTATGAAATTTAAATTTTATATATAATAAAAAAATTAAAAATTATTTTTTTATAAATTATTCTTTTTCATATAAAAAATTAAAAATAAAATTTTTTGAGATTTTAATTTTTTTAAAATATAACCTAAATTTATAAAAATTAATTTTTTAGGAAAAAATTGATTTTTTTTGCCAAAAAAATCATAAATAAATACACCCTTAATTATATTATGATTTTGCCACTGCCCTTTTCTTACAAAGTTGATGTTATAATTTGTAATGTGTTAGTGGAATATTCACGTTAACAAGATCAAAGAGGGCATCAGTACTTACTTTTTAAAGTGAAAAGTTGCTATTTCTTTGGAGTGGCATACAATTTGAAGGGCTATTTGAGTAACTGTTTGTAATTGAAAAAGGTGCCTATAATATCTCTATAATTAACTGCTGTGTTCACCTCTGTAAATACATTATTAAAAGAGTTTGAGAGGCTTTGTTGTATCTTGATAAAGAGTTGATAAGAGTGTATAGACAATATCTCTTTTAAAAAAAAGTGATAATTCACGCCTGAAAGCCTATTTTATTTTCTACTTTTCTACATTCAGTTTCTAACCGTTGAGCATTTTCTGTTTCCTTTAAACAAATATTTACATTTTCTTTTTCAGATTTGAAAATAAAGATTTTAACGTAGAGCTCATTATTAAATTTATAAATATTTTCACGTCAAAATTAAAATTATAACATAAAATTTTAATTTTAAATTTTGAGTTTGATAAAATAAATTAAAACAAGAATTATAATTCTAAATTTATTATTTAAAAGCGTGATCTTAAATTTCAAATAGGTGAAATTATTAATACAATAGCAATTTTTATAATATGGTAGTAATATTTGTTATGGTGAATCACGAGGGTTAACTCACTTAGTCGGCCTTTTGCTCATGCATCACCATGACTTAGATTCGATTCTCAGGTTCCCCTATTGGTGGGTGATTTGTATGGAATAAATCCTTTCACATGATAATTTCATTTTTTTATATAACTTTATCATGTATTAATTTTTATTATTAATAAAAAAAATGAGGTAAAAAATGAGACTTATAAAAAAATCTAATCAATAGCAAAAATTAACATGTGATAAAATCATGTAAAATTTTTATATGAAATCAATTCCCATGATTTGTAAGTATTTGATAAGTCCAAAGACATATCTTGACTTTAGATTAGGACAAGTCTTTCCTTCAACCAAAATTTTTCTTTTAAAAAAAATAAATTTGTGAAAATAATTTATATATAAAATAATAGAATCTAGGAAATTTTTATATTACAAGTTCGAATATAAATATTAAATTTTTAAAAAATATTTTTTTAAAAATAAGAGAGAGATGGTTACAAACTTCAATGTAGAAAGACATTTGATTTCAACTTCCTGATAGGGCTAAGGTTTCCTAAGAGCTACTGGATTAATGCAGTCACTAACCTGGTGAAGAAAGTGGGTCCGACTAATCAGCCCCAAGGAGTGGTCCTTATCTATATCCACTACATGAAGTGGTGTTTTTATGTTAGTTTGGGGAAGGCGGAGGGGGAATGTGTTGTATCCACAATGGCTAAGAATTCAAGCATCATTTCGAAGGTTGAAACGTGTAAAATTATAAGGGACGGTGAGAATCAATTTTTGTGCCTAAGGAAACAAATAACCTGGCCTTCCGGCAATTTATGTCTTTCTTATACTTTAGAGATTAAAAATGAACTCAGCGTAGTTATTTTCCAATTTCATATAGTTAATTCGTTGAATTATAATTTTATTTCTATATGTAAAAATATAAAAATTGGAATTTAGAAATGGGATGTGAAGTGTTACTAGACTAATTGTTTTGTTCAGCTTATTGCACATGCATTCCATGAATTACCATGCAAAGTGTTATTAGACTAACTAGAAATGGAATTTGTTTTGTTCACTTGAAATTTTAGCATATACGACCGCATTCTTGGCGTACCTAGCAGCATCTAACATTACATGGAAAAAAACTATTTTTTTTTATCATGTAAACCGAATGTATTTGGAACATATTTCAAATCCAAAGGCTAAATCTTCAAGAATGCATTCGTACAAGTGCTGCTCACCACTGGATTTGAAATACAATCCAAATACATCTGATTTACACGTTCAAATAACAGTCCTCTATGAAAAATGGACGACAAAAACGGGCATAGGCATCACCATCTAACACTCTTATGACTATGCAGGAGCATCGAATGAGCAAGTGGCAATGCTATATTCTAAAAAACGGTAATTCACAAACGACTATTAGATAACATTACTCTATTGTCAAACAACCTAACTTTTGAGCAAAATTCATTTGGGCGATTAAAGGTATGTTTGTTTGAAATTTTTTTAACAAAAAATCACTTTTTTCATTAAAATAAAGCAATTTTTGCATATTTGAATAATTTTTTTAAAAATAATCAGATTGTCAAAAAAATTTATTTTTAACATTTTTATAAAAAAATTGAAAAAAAAAAATAACTTCTAAAAAAAAATAATTTTCAACTTTTTCAACTATATATAAAATTTAAACCTCAAAATCAATTTTTTCAAAAGTTGAAATAAATTCACCCTAATGCTCATTTTTATTGCATGAGAAGTAAAATTAAACACCATGATATTACCATACAACTAAATTTCGCATTTTCACCAATAAAAATTTGCCTACAAGGTGCAAAATGTGCATCCTAATAACGCTAGTTGTGAACCAAATGAAAAGAAATAGAAATTTGGAAATGTGCTGCATTCTAACCAAAATTGCAACCAAAGCACATCAATGTATGTCAAAACCTACCAAGAGTATAGCATAGCTGCTGCAATTGTCCGTTGCCACTCATGCAATCAACATGAGCAAAATTGACTTCGCAGGCCCACAACTGGCAATGGTATACATTGCCAAGGATATTGCAGATAAACGCGGATCACCATGAACCAAACCATGTAACATACTATGAGCAACAGATGTTGAAATTTCAATGACGACTGAACCCACAATGGCAAGACCAAATAGCATAATAGAATTCCAAGGGACATCTTCATGACATGGTACATTCCTAAGCAGTTCAAGGATTACCAACAAAATGATAAAAACTAGAGTGATAGCAGTTAGTAACAGACACATCCGCAAATGTAATCCACGGAAATTCAAACTGGACCCAGCATCTATCTGGCATTTAAAAGTCAATATTAAACTTTCTGAAGGTCCTAAGTATTTCAGGGCTCTCAACAGCAGAAATTAACGAAACAGCATTCAACAAAGTGTCTGACAATACCCCAATTTTCATAGCATATCCTCATGCAGAGCATACACAAGCTTGAACGACCGCCACATAGACCTGTAAAAAGGATATACATATACAGCAATCAGCAATAGCAACAGCAACTACGTGACTGAATGGTAGTGGACAAATTGGTAAAAGAATTAGGCAGAAACCACTGCACACAACTAGTCTCGAACTAGCAATAATCCTTAAAATATTGCGAGCTTTTCCTCATTTAAGGGCATTATAAATAAACATCAAGGGCATAAGTAGAAAGAGTAGTAAAATAAAAGCTTAAAACAAATATAGAAACCATATATACTAATAACTGAAGTCCTTTTAACAGAATATTGCTTAAGAGATTTCTTCTTTCATTTATGGGTCAATTTTCAGCATAGTTTTTATAGAAAAAGATAGAAATACATTAATAAAAAAAAAAAAAAATAGAGCGGCAAAGCATGCTGCTGTGCATTCATTCTTTCCCTATTGATCAATCTGTTTCCAATGGTACCAACTTGCAGACACTTATGATAACAACTTCTATCAGGAACAAGAGTGCCAAATGTAACTATAAAAGGAAAAAAATTTCCTATCACTCACCATTGCAATTCACCACTGTTGAGAATATAACCCTGGTATTTGCCACCAATCACCGGCAATATATTGCCTGAGCAATGTGTGGTGGAATTTGTTTCAATCCTATATCTGGACAAATTGATAGAAACAAGTCAGAAATCTGCAGAAAGTACCTCTTAAATTCATATCTAACTGAAATACTTAGAAATTGAAGCGATCCTCATAAGTAATCAAGTTCACTGCTAAACCAAGGTGCCCAAACCTCCCTGAACGACCAACCTGTATATCCAGGGAACATCCATAAGAACATGTACAGAGAATCAATATCAACATAGCGTACAAAATAGAAATCAAGCATACCCTGTGCAGATAAGTTTCCGAGTTCTTGAGAAAATCGAAGTTAATAACAACAGTGACTGCTTGGATATCTATACCCCTAGTGAAAAGATCTGAGATTGTTACAGAACAAGGGTCAAAAATGAAATGTTTAAATTATTAGGACAATATATCCCAAAAAAAGAAAAAAAAAAAAGACTAACAAGTTCAATTAAGCAGATATATTTAACAAAAGACTCGTATTCATAACATACATTGTCGCACAAAATATAATCAGTGCATCAATTAATTATACTACATAAATAAATGTTAAGCTATAATTCACTATCTAAATTGATTTCTAAAATAAAATAAACAAAATAATATCAAGAAAATAAAGGAAACAGGGACAGGAGACAGTTGCATATTAAGACAGAAATATCTAGCAGGATAGGCATAAATCTCAATCAACTCAAAGAAACACTCAGTCACTCTCACTAATTATACTATCTTATAGCTGGATGCCATAGTGCCAGCAACATACCAGTACAAACAACATTCCTGCATGCACCATTGCGGAAATCATGAAATACTCTATTACGGTGGTCTTGCAGCATCTTTGCATGAATATGGAAACAAGAATACCCAAGTTCTGTGATTTTCTTGGCAAGGAGTTCAACCCGATTCACTGAATTGCAGAAGATGATTGACTGGTTTATTTGCAGCCGGAAAAGATGCCATCATTATTATTGTATTCACAGCTGGCAAATAAGAAAATCCAGAGTATCTTGACATAGATAGCTCATACCTTAGAGAAGAGAGTATTTAGGCAGTGGACTTTCTGTCTCTCTTCCACAAATGCATAATACTGTGTAATACCCTTCAGAGTTAGCTCATCCATAAGGTTAATGATATATGATTTCCGAAGATATCTATCTTTGAAGTCCTTTACAGTAACAGGAAATGTGGCAGAAAACATCAGAATTTGACGGTTCACAGGAAGAAATTGAATCAGCTGCTCTACTGAAGGTTGGAACTCTGGGGACAGAAGCTTATCAGCCTGAGAGAAAGAGAGTTGTGTAAAGCCTCAGATTGACAAATAATTGTTACTATTAGCGGCATCAGTGTTAAAAAATTGATGTTTCTAAACCAGGTTCGGTATAAATTATTAATTTTCAGGTGAACTCATTCCCTCATCCATAACTAGCATAGAGCAATCCTTCAGAATGCAAACGTCCTTCTTTGCAAGATCTAAAATTCTTCCTGGAGTTCCAACCGGCAAATGAACTTGGTTGATATAAACGCAGCATAATGTCATCTTTTAGGGTGGTACCACCTGTTTGTGGCCATAAGCTGAATTTTCAAATGCTTTCCGAGTTCTATACACACTTGAGATGTCTGCAGAGCCAATTCTCTTGTCGGGACCAGTATAACAACTGCATCATAGGACAAATACAAAGACAATAGTCAAAACATGTGTAGAGCCTAACAGCGATACTCATTCAAAAACACACTAGCCATGAAATAACTACAAATAATGAAGAATCAAATGATGCATCAACAATGCAATCTTAGGTACTCTATTCTATTAAATACTTGACACTTCAACAATCACATTAAAAATGTACTTATAATAAGAGATAACGATGACATACAAAATTGAAGTATTAGACATCAAATAAATCAGTGCACAACCTTTTTTTCGTGATCCACGAGCACCTAAGAATATCTCATCTCATTATAGCAGTTAAATAACAAATTTTGAGGGGGAAAAAGCTTAATAAGCACAGACAAATATATTCACCATTGTTTGCATCTTGTTTCTACGGATATATAGGGAGTTCTAAAGTTTAAACATCATGGATCAAGAGTTTTTTGGGACTTATATTTATCATATAATAATAAGTCTAATATGGGTTTGTTCCTAGCAACGGAAAGTATAAGTAGTAAACAAGCTCAATTGCTTACCTATTTCCTAGGATGCCATGAAGTTGTATGACTAGTTTTTCTTCCTCAGGAGTAAAGGGACCACGTTTAATGTCAGGTCTGAGATAGTTTGTCCACCTAAGCCGGCAACTCTTACCACAACGAAGGAGACTTCAAAGGTATGGAAACAAGAAAGCCATGTGCATCAAGTTGAGAAACAGAATAAATGATCAAGTATTCTGTTCTTGTTTGACAATATAAGGAAATACAAGAACAAAAATTTTGTTAATTGAAGTCTCCAAAATGGAGGAGTCATAGTTTGGCACTTGACTAGGTTATCTGCAATAGAAATCTAATGAAAATGAAGCTGAAGTTTTGGTTAGGATAGAAACATAACAAGAAGAGAGCAATAGAAAAACATAGCCTAACATAAAAATAAAAAAGGTAATGTAAAATTAATACAATGATCCAAGTACAGCACTAAATTCGTCCTTTATTTCAAATTACTTTCCTTTTTATATTCCTGCCTTTTAACTTTTAAGAACATTAATTTGTCCTCTATTTCAAATTACTTTCCTTTTTATATTCCTGCCTTTTAATTTTTAAGAGCATGAAAAAGAAGAGTGGGAGAAAAGGAGTTAAAAGAGTGATATGATAGCTTCACTTCGCTTGCTCATTAGTGGTTGAGTTGGCTTGTGAGCTGTTACTATGGCAGCAAACTACCATGAATGTGAACACAGCCAAAGATAAGAACTTTCTCTTACGGTCTTAACCTTTAACCCAATACTGTTCTAAAAGCTCAGTGGACAAAATATGCCACCATTAAATGAACACAGAACATCCAAGAGCACGAAGACAAATATTTGTAAACAAACATTGCAACCTATTTCAAAGGGAAGTTAGTAGAGAGTGCACCATGTAATAACTTCATATAAGCACCACAAAAAAAAAAATGGCCATACAAGATACATGCTCCCAATCATTGAAAGGCATATATAAAAATTCCCTATTGAAGTTTAATTTGTATTAACTAACAACCACTAAACCAAGTACCACCATAAGAGACACACCAAAGGATCAAAACCTGTCATCTTGGGGAGAGAAGGCCAGCTAACATGACCACCATTCTTCTTGACATAATTACAAAGAATTTCATCCTCTTCAGCTGTCCAGGGTCCTTTCTTCAAACCCTTCTTGTCACAACAAGGCGTCCTTCCCATTCTTTCTCCAAATTCTCAACACCAACCACCACAACTCATATATACTAGACACATTAATAAAAGATCACAAAGAAACAAATGCTGAATACCCTTTAACACCTTTAGACAATTCCTCCCTCCTTCACTTTTCTAACACTAGAAAAAACACACCCCAGAAGACACTTGAACCCTCTAAGCAAGTAGAGCATAAAGAGGGGAGGACTTTAGATGTTAAAAAAGTTGGTGTGATCTTTATCTGAGGGGATTTGAGGTGACAATATTATCGGATATGTGGGCTTGCAAGGACTATCAGCGAGTTTCAAGCTGGCTTCTGGCAATAAATGTGTGTGCTGTAGCATTGAGAAGTTGCATCATCATTCAGACAAAAGAAACTTGCACAGAAACAATGAAAGGAAAAGTTTTTAATGGGGTTGTGCATGTTGCAATTTCTTTGGTTTTTCATTTTGCACAGAACTGGAATGAGAGAAAAAGCAGGTTGCAGGAGATGATGGTGACAGCATTAATGGCACATTGAGGAAGGGAAGAAGAAAAAAATGGAATGCATTAATGGGGGATTCTCTACCAGAAAAGTCAGTGTAGGATTAAACATCAACACACACAGTTACAGGGGGAGTACGCAAACATCGAACGGAGGGTGCAATTAATTGCATGCAGGGTACGGACACACTAGGAAATAAGGAAATGAATACTTGTTTTTAATGAAAAGTCTTTCATCACTTTACGATTTGAATAATATTATTTGCACGTTAAAAAGTAGATATTAAGAATCAGCCGTACGATAATGGAATTGGTTCATCTGATGTATCATTCACTTCGTATATCTATATGATTTGTGTTCAATATTATTAGGTTTTCCTAGGTGAGTAATAAGTATATTTATATCAAAATATTATTTGTATTTATAATTGAGATTTATTTTATGAATTTATTAAGATATTTTTTAATTATTGATTAAAAAAAAAAGTGGAATCGATCCTCAATCAATAGTTAAAAAATATTTTAATAAATCTCATTCATAAATATAGATAACATAACTTATATTTATAAGTATTTAATGAATTTAAAAGACATGCCTTAATCTTAAGTTAGGACAAAGTCTTTCCTTAAACTTAAATTTAAACTTAAACTTAAACTTCAGGTCCACTAAACGGGAAAAAAAAAATGAACAATATAAACAGAGATAAAAACATCGGCAATAGTGGATGAAACCAAGATTTTGGGTTTCACTTTATAATATCCACTCTTATATACAATTTTTATGTAGAGATGACTTTATTCTTAAAACTTATGACACATAAGGACAACAATTCATTCCTTTAAAAGTTAAATTATTTAACCCTTTTCCAAGTTAGTTATTAAAGTAGAAGCAAAAGCATCATACGAGTTTAAATTGTTTTAATGACTGAATCATACATTGACTTTAATCAAGAACTAAATTATAAACGAGATAAATTCTTAAGACCAATATATACTACTTTAATTGTTAGAATTATAATTGCATGCTAATGAAGGATCTGAATAGTTTATATAAAATCTTAAGTTCAAATTTTATTATCATCGATATACTCAAAAAAAAGAAAAGAATCATAATTGCTTGCTGATTAATTATTGAAAAGGATGATTTTGAAAGAGTTATGATAGAAGGAGTTATTAACTAGGGATACGAGAAAGTCCCAGGTATGCTTAATAACATAGTCCACGACCTCCATTAAAGGTGCGTTTGGATAAAATTTTTTTGCTTAAAAAATCACTTTTTTAGCTAAAAAATTATTTTTAATATATTTGGATAAATTATTAAAAATAATCAAAATTTAAAAAAGTTTTGTTTTCAATTTTTTTGTAAAAATTGAAAAGAACAACTTCTAAAAAAATTAATTTTCAATTTTTTTAATTATTTTTATTTGTGCTTTTTTTAAGTAAAAAATCACTTTTTTATTGAAAAAAATCAGTTTTTATATATTTAAATAAATTTTTAAAAATAATCAAATTTTCAAAAAAATTAATTTTCAGCATTTTTGAATAAATCAAAAGAGTAGTTTCTGAAAAAAAAAATTAATTTTTAACTTTTTTATTATATATAAAATTCAAATTTTAAAGACACTTTTTTTAAAATTTGAAACAAATACACTAATATAAAATTTTAGTTTTAAAATCATTTTTTTCAATATTTGAAATAAACGCATCCTAATAGATAATCTCACATAACTTTAGAATGATTACTTATAACTTATATATGATTAAATTGAATAATATGTCGCTTTTGTTATTTGATACAGTGTAAATTATTTTGATGTAATAGAAAATCGGCAAGCAAAATGTATGTTAGAACTCAATACGTCCTTCTCTTAAAAGATGTGTTTGTTCTTGTATTTTACTAAGAGAAATCACTTCAATTACAAATACTATTTTTGGACGTTTAACATTACAACTATTGAATTTTGTGTTTATTTAATTTCGATTATGTTTTAGTTTCATTAAACTAATATCATTATCCTTTTTATTCTTCTAATAAATAATCACTCTACTGTACTATTATAGATTTTTTCCTCTTGAATTTTACTCTTTACTATTTATTTTGTAAAGAATTCAAAAAAACGATTTTTTTCCCTATTTCTGAAAAGGAAAATAGATTTGAGTAGTGCCGACGAAACTTTATGAGCCTGTTATGACTTCATGGCTTTACTGTCAGTTGGAGCAAATATATGTATGTTATATTATTTTTTTATACCACCTACTTCTATATCTATCAAATTTTAATTAATTAATTTCGAAATGAATTGACATATTACAAAATATAACTCTTTAAACTTTATTTTTATTTCATTTACAAAATTTGTATTTTAAAATTTTAATTAAAAAAATAAATATCAAATTGCTTCAACCAAATAAGCGATGGCATAAAATGGATTTTATTTTCTTACACTGCTTTTTGGCCCTTTGTTTTGTAGCTTTGTAGCTGAGCATTTGCCACTGTTGACCAGGTAAGCTAATGGCAGAAGGGTGGATGAAGAAGGTGGGAAATTCAACGAACGGTCAAATAAAACCACAGACAGCAACAGTGCAAATGCAAAGCTCATCCTCTGCTAATAAATGCAGTCAAACACTTCAACCCCAAGATAGGGCGCTATCAAAGTTGATGTTTACTACAGAACATCTCTCTCTCTCTCTCTCTCTCTCTCTATATGTATATATGTACTTTGGCTATTCAAGAATTTTACGTACGAAGATTCAACCATAAAGTACGTGGTAAACTTAACCAATAGCATAACGGGTTTTTTACATATTTAAAATAAAAATATATTATTTATGGATAATCCTTATTTCAATTTTTTTTATTAAAATATTCTATTTATGAGATAATAATAAATTCGATTGAGCTTAGATTAAATTTATAACTATTCAAATTTTTCTAAAATACAAAGAATTCGATACAGAATGGGTAAAATTTAACACTATTTAGATGAATAATATTAAATTCTACTCAACCTGAATAGAATTAAAGGAAGTTGCAAAATTTAGATAAAATTTATGGTGGATTCTTAATTTTAAGGTGTATGGTGGATCTAATATGGTTAAATAAAAAAAATATGATTAATTATCATATAAATATAGTTAATTACCACACAAGATATGCAAAATGTCAGATCCACAATGGATTAGGATCTATCCTAAAATATGACAACTATTAGACCTTACTCTCTATTAAAACTACAAAGAAACATATGAGGATAACGTCCGGATCAGTCGTTAGAGGCTTAAGAGCCAAAAATCTATACTTATTATTCCTATGCATGCGATTGTGGGTGTATATATATTCTCTCGTTATATCTAAACGCAATATTTTTTTTTCATACTTATATTGCACTAGTGAATCGAATTCTTCACTATTTACCCGAAAGAAAAAAAATATAAATATATGATTTTTCTTAATTAATTATCATTAAATTTGGTTAATTTATTATAATAATAATTAATTAAAAAATATCACATATTTATATTTTTTTTCTTTCGGGTAAATAGTGATGAATTCAATTCACTAGTATAATATAAGTATAAAAAAAAAAAATACTACTTTAAGTTATCACAGGAGAATATATATACATCCACACTCACATGCATAGGAACAATAAATATAGATTTTTTAAATATTAAATATTGTGACTTTTAAGCCTTTAAGGACTGATCCGAACGTCATCTTCATCTGTTTCTTTACAATTTTAATAGAGAATAAGGTCTAATAGTTGTCATATTTTAGAATGGACCCTAGTCTATCATGGATCCAATATTTTGCCATATCTTGTGTGACAATTAACTATATTTATAAGATAATTAATCATATTTTTTTCATTTAACCACATTAGGTCCACCATGCACCTAAAAGTTAAAAATCCATCATAAATTTCACCTAAAATTTTGCAACTTCCTTGAATTCGATTAAGGTTAAATCGAATTCAATACTATTCACTTGAATAGTGTTGAATTCGATGCAAATTGGGTAGAATTCAACATTATTCACCCAAATAATGTTAAATTCTACCCACCCTAGATCGATTTCTTTGTATTTTGAAAAATTTTAAAGTTATAAATTCGATCTAAATTCGATCGAATTCACCACTATCGTACATATAGAATATTTTAGTAAAAAAAAAATTGAAATAACAAATATCTGTAAATAATATTTTTTTATTTTAAATACGTAAAAAGACAAAAATTACTAAGGAGGTCTCATATATCACATTAAGCGATAGATTATGATCATAGAAAAGAATCTGAAGATGATGGCAGCAACAATCTCGTAGTTTGATGCTGCAATTTTAGTCCCACCTGAAACAAAGAATTTGACTATGCTTATACATCAAAGTATTTTATAAATGTTGTTGATAGCTTAAATGAAACTACGAAAGCTGGCTCGATTTGCACGAACCTTGAGCCAATGGGGTTGCAAATTGGTAGAGTGGGTAGCCGTTTTGGGATTTTTGCCCACTGTATGACTTTTTTTTTCAAACCAAACATGACATTATGACTTGTAGCAGATACTTATCCTGAAAATTTATGTCTTTTTCATTAAACAAGTTTTAATATGAATTTAGAATAAATAATGTTCCTAGTATAAGCTTCCTCCTATCAGAGCATCAAAGTCCATGTATAATAAGATGTAATCATCACTCACAAGTGTTGGCATATGCTTCCTGATCATCTATACAAATGACTGGTTCCCAATCATATAGGTAGTGGATAACAAGGTATAACCACCACCATCAATCTTTCTTATATCTGCTTCTTCCTGCAGTGATAGAGCATACTCAAGCAACACCTCGACTTCACCCATTGTTGGTCGCTCATCTGGTTCATGCTTCAAGCATCTTTGTGTGATATCTTTGAATACTTCCCAACGCTCAGGTGCAATCTTTCCCACGAGAATTGGATCAATTATCTCCTCAACAGGGAACCATTCTAGAAAGACTATCATGTTGGATGTTAAGTCATCAGAGAACTTTTCTGAATATTCACTTGCAATCTCCTGCCGTTCTTGGTCCATTAACTTGGCCTTGTTAATAAACATATGCTTATCCTTCATGCATACCAGCTGTAGCAAAACCATACCAAAGGAGTATACGTCACATTTATCAGTAACGGTTCGGTGTAATAGATACTCAGGAGCTATGTATCCATGTGTACCTGTAAGTGAAAGTATTAATTGGATAGGAAATATACACACACACACACACACACATATATATATTTTGTAGACTCCTAAATCAACATGCGATGACATTGTGGATTTCAATTACTTGAGTTTTGAATGTTGAGTAAACTAATACTGAGTGAACATATACTATTACTAAAGACAACATCGCTTCAATACCTGCGTAATTGAAATCACATTCATTTATATTCAATTCACCGCATGTCAAGTTGGGTGTCAAAATGAGTATATTTAAATAATGGATCTGTGATTGAATTATTTGGTGACATGCCTTGCAATAAGCTTATAAAATGAAAACACAATCACCTACAACTAGGAGTGTTATCGGTTCGGTTTGGTTCGATTTTAGAGGAAAAATCAACCGATCCAAACGATAAATTTTATTTCGGTTCGATTTGGTTCGGTTTGATTACAATTGAGAAACCGAACCAAACCAAACCAATTTAAATCGGTTTGGATTGGTTCGGTTTTCGATTTTTTAATAAAAAATTTTATAAAGTATAAAAAATAAATTTTATTTTGAGTAAACTAAAAGAATTAATCGATAATTACAAATTTAATATATTGAATTAGGATATAATAAAAATATTTGAATAATTCTAGTATTATAATATTGTAGAATATATTTACATATATATTTGTAAAAGTATAGATATGGATAAGTAATATATAATATGTAATATATCTTATATGCATATATAATTATTAATGTATAATATATTATTGGTTTAGTTCGGTTTGGTTCGGTTTTAGAAATTAAAACCGAAAACCGAACCGATCCGATCGGTTTTTATAAAACAAGAACCAATTAAAACCAATTAATTTCGATTTTAATGGGTTTTCGGTTTTTTTGATCGGTTTTCGGTTTTAATTCGGTTTGGATCGGTTTTGAACACCCTTACCTACAATATTGTCTGCTGCAATTGGTTTTGGCTTCGACGTAGAAGGCGGTCCCTGGAGGGCAAGCCCCAAATAGCTTATTTTGGGCACCATATTATTATCCAAAAGAATGTTACCAGGATTTATGTCACGATGAAAGATAGAACGCTTGGCTCCTGAGTGAAGGTAGTGTAGTCCACGTGCTGCTCCTATGCAAATCTCGAGCCTTTTCTTCCATGACAATGGTTCCTTGTCCCTATTGTGCATGTAATTATGGAGAATTCCAATGGATGTGTACTCATACACAATAATCTTCTCATCTTTGTGGTTATGGAATCCTATAAGAGAGGCCAAAATAGGGTGACGAAGCTGGCATAGCAACTCAATTTCCTTCTTAAACTCATTGAAACAATCGGAATTCCAAGTGTACCGCATTATTGCAACTATATAATCAGTTGCACCGTTGTGTTCAAGGCATCCTTTGTATACCGTATAATGGCGCCCTTTTCCAACTATTAGTTTCTCATCAAAGTTGTTGGTTGACCTTCGAAGATCTGCCAAAGAAAAGTGATGGCATAGCTCTTCTATTACCATTGGATAGCGTTTCTTAGATGAACTTGTATTCTTTGAACCACAAAAGCCTAAACATTTGAGAAGCATTATTCCAATTTGAGACACCTGTTTGATTGTCAATCACGACCAAGATTCAGATGGACATTTTCCTTTCTCAATTTTCATAGCCAACCTAGTGTGAAATGCATCATGAACATGACACTCATGTTTGTGGACAAGTTCCAATAGGAACAAAAAGATTTCTGGGAAGGGGGTAGAGGGTGGATGCATTATGCAGTAAAAGTTAACAAAAACTCACTTTTGGAAGCGTTTTCTGATTCGTAAAATGAATGGTGAAATGATTTATCATGTGATCACTTAATTCAAAATTTTATGTTGTGCATTTTATTTTTGAGGTTTGTGGTTAGACCTTTTTAGCAATATTATTGTTGAATATTAAAAGTCCATCCAACAAAGATGACAATGAAAACTTCAGTTAAGCTTCAACATTTTTTTTTAAAAAAAAAAAGAAACTAATTCCTCCTTTCAATACATTCTATATTGTTTGGTATGACAAAGGAAGGACACACATTTCTGCAGTTCATTTGATGATGGATTTAAAAATTAACAAATTGAAGTTTTCTCTTGCTATATCGTGATGATTATTTTAATTTATAGAGACTAAAAATATATTTAAACTTATTTTTATTTAAAAATTAACAAAACAGTTTAAGCTCATGATGTTTATGGTGCAACATCAATTTTTCTAAGTTTAAATAACAAGAAACTGAAGAAAAATCAGTTTAGTACATATTATAGGAAGCACCTACTCTACTCTTGCCTCTCACAACAAAGTTGCCAATTTCTTTTCTCTCTTTTTCTATGGGATAGTGCACATAGCTTTGTTATTACTATCATTGTAGAAAGAGAAAATATGAATTAGTTTCATATAGGTTCAAGAAGTCCATTTTTCATTTTATATTACTTATCTTTGTAATAACTCGTTGATTCATTGATCATTAAACTTAAAGTGATACTTAGTTAGATTTGATATTGATTCAGTCTTCAAGCTATTTTATTGAAGTATCCACAAAATGGCTTTTTGGGGGTGGGGATGAAGGAACTGGCTTAATTTCTATTTTTATCTCATCTTTTTCATTACACCTAATCTTAAAATTGGACTAACATAAATTAACTTGAACTAGTTCTTCCTTTGCTGATATGCATCCAGCTTTTTCTAAATTGTTTATTGTTCAGGAACTGCTATAAACACCCAATAGGATAGGACTATGGAAAACAGAGAATGAGGCTAATCTTGTAAGGGATAGCCTAATTGGTTCAGAGATTACAAGAAAGAATGTTTTATTGTTATGAAATTCTTGGTCACTGTGGCCAAGAAATCTAGAATCTTGTGTTTATCTATCTCAACAATTCTTATCCAATTCTTTAAGAGTGTGTTTATGAGCTTTGAGGGAAAGAAAAGGGAAGACATCAAAGAGAAAGGAGGGGTAAGGGAAGGAAGGGGTTTACAGGTTTAGTTAAAACTCCAAATGCCTTCCCTTTTTAAAATGCAAAACTCATTAATAAGGTAAAACTTTCATAAATCTTTCTCTTCCTTCCCTTTTCCCCTAAATCAAATTCGCGAACATATCCCAACTCACTAACTAATCCCTTCCTCTCCTTATCTATATTCAACTATTCCCTCCAATGCAAAATGTCTATCACTTTAGTCATTTGCACACTAACTAGGGAATCCAAAATCAATAATTGATTATAATAATATTTACTAAAATACTCATATTTAATGACTTATTTATTATTTTAATATTTTATTATTTATTGTACATAAAGTTATGTGGAGAGTAAAATTGAAAATTTTATAATAAATACTTTATTGAAATTTAAGAGTAAAGATAAAATGAATCAAAAATTTTTATTCAAAGTGACAACTGACTTGAACTGGAGAGAGTAACTTGTTATTTATATTTTCTATCACACACCATCCCTGCTAAGGGCAAGGCCTTATTGGCACTGAAAGGGGATATGCAACAGAACCAATAAAATCAAACGATGACATTGGATTGGAGAAAGCAGGAAACAGTTTACACCATTCGAGTTCAAATAAAGCCACAATTTATCGTAGGGTCTGCTTGAATATCATTAACATTCGCCAAAGACATTCTTAATTTTTATTAGGACACACACGTATAGATTTTCTAACTAAATTTAACGTTAGATGCTTGAAAAAATTCTATGTTGTGAGTGATGTAAAAAACCAGTATAAAAAAATTAATGATGAAATATAGATACTTATCGAATAATACGTTAATAGGATGTTGCAAAATTTTCGAAATAGAGAAGTGAAGTACCTGAAGATGAATAGGGAAACAAAGCTTCGAAACTTTCCTGATGCTGTAATCTACTCCTGCAGCTTAAACTTTCATACTCCTGGAGAAAAAAATTGCTTCCTCCGGAGACTATCTCTAACCCTTGATTGCCGTTGGAAAGAGAGAGAGAATAGAAATCAAGGGTAAATTTATATTGTGAAAAAAGAATGAATTTACTCCAGGAGGATGGTACAATTCTTCTGCAGGGTAATGGCTATGGTTGCTTCCTTTCCCCGTTCAGTTCCCAGGAATTGAGTCAAAAAGTACAGTTCTGATTTTTTTTATTATAATTGCAATTGTGCCATTGACTTTTTCTTCACTTACGTGTTTCCTTTTTTTTCTTTAAACAAAGATTTACCGGGGTTTTAACTAAAAATAAAGATGTTAACGCAGAGCCAATTATTAAATTTTTTTTGGTACGTCTAGATACTCTTTATTTTTCGGAACATAGAGCCCATTATTAAATTTAGCTTATAAAGATTTTCACGCATAATTAAAGTTATAATATAGAATTTTAATTTTAATTATTTTTTAAAATTAAAACTAACTTAAAATATTAAGTTTTAGATTTGAGTTTGCCAAAAAAGTTAAAACAAGAATTATAATTTTAAATTTATTATTTAAATGTGTGATCCAAAATCTAAAGTTAATGAAAATATCAATAAAATAGCAATTTGTATAATATGATAGTATTATGGTGAATATTCTTGTGAAAAAAATGTACATATAAAATAATAAGTTAGAATCTAAGAAATTTTTATATTAAAAGTTTTTATATAAATATCCAATTTTAAAATGTACGTCAAACCCTCCAAAACTCATACTTGATTTGCTATTAGTTGATATAATTTGGGCGTCCTGCATGTTTGAGCTTTGAACGCTAATTTATTTTTATTTTTGCTTTTCCTGTACACCTAAAAAAAAAAGTATATTGTTAGCAAATAAATAAAAAAGAGAGAGAATTGTACAAACTTTAATAAAAGAGAAAGATATTTAATTTATTAGTTTTAGAATTGATAATCTTATGAGTATAAGTTACACAGTAAAAATGGGCTTATTTTAATTGTTTTTTTAATTTCAAATAATAATTTCTGAAATTATAATTTTAATTTTATATGTAAGTCCTAACATAAGAATTAGAATTCATAAGTCTAATTTCAATAACAAGTTTTAGTTCCATGCTTAATTCTAGATATGAAATGGGATGTAAAGTGTTATTATACTAACTAGGAATGTTGTTCTGTACACTGCACAAGCGTTACATGGATTATGTGAATCAGTGCATACTAAAAATCAATACTTGTTTTTCCTACAAAAAATAAAAATTCTTTCATCACTTTATGGTCTGAATAATATTATTTGAATATTAAAATATAGATATTAAGAATGAACCATATGAGGATGGAGTTGGTTCATGATCGACTTGTTACTTATATATCGTCATAATTTTAGTTTATTATATTATTTGGTTCTTCTATTGTTGGGCAATCTATAAGTGCAATTATAGAAAAATATTATTTATACACATGATTAAGACTTACTTTATAAATTTACTAAAGTGTCATTTAATTATTGAATCAACAAAAAATAGGATCTACTCCCATCCAATGGTCAAGAAAATATCTTAATAAATTCTATAAAATAAGTCTCAACCATAAATACAAATAACATAACTTATATTTATAAGCATTCAAGAGTCTAAAAATATACCCTAACCCTAGATTATGACAAATCTTCCCCTAAACTTAAACTTAAACTTCAAGTCCGCTAAAAGAAAAAAAAAATGGACAATATAAAAAGAGATAAAAACATTGGCAATAATGAATGAAACCAAGATTTTGGATTTCACTTTATAATATCCACTCTTATATACAATTCTGATGTACGGATGACTTTATTCTTATAATTTATGACAAAATTCCTTTAAAAGTTGAATTATTTAGCCCTCTTTCAAGTTAATTATTAAAGTAGAAGCAAAGCACCATACGAGTTTAAATCGTTTGAATGACTGAATCATACATTGATTTTAATCAAGAACTAAATTATAAACGAGATAAAGTATTAAGACCAATATATACCTCTTTAATCGTTAGAATTATAATTGCATGCTGATTCATTATTGAAAAGGATGATCTTGAAAGAGTTATGATACAAGGAGCAATTAAATAGGGACATAAGAAAGTCCCAGGTATGCTTAATAACTTAGTCCGCGACCTCCATTAATTGATAGTCTCACACAATTTTAGAATGATTACTTATAATTTTTATAAGATTAAATTGAATAATATAGGCTTCTGTTATTTGATAGACAGTGTAATTTATTTATTTATTTTTTGTATTGAGTAAGGGCAACAAGCTGCTAACTAACAACTAAGCATAACAAGGAAACACCCACCAGGTTCTCTACAATCAAACGACCACAACCAGGTGGTGGGTCTGATAATACATGAAAACCTGAAGCATAGAAATGACCAAATCCTGCTAGATAATTCGTGACTCGATTGCTTTCACGAAACACATGAATGATTTCAACAATCCAATCCTGATATAGGAGTCTTTTGATCTGAGAAATCAACTCGCTATAAGGATGCTGCGGAGGGAATGTCCTCCTTCACAAACTGCACCACCAATAAGAAATCTGCTTCTATTATCACTCTTCTAACGCCCCTCTTCCAAGCGAGCTGCAAAGCCAAGAGGAAAAATGTATGTTAGAACTCAATACATCCTTCTCTTGAAAAAAAGTGTTTTTTCTTGTATTTTACTAAGAGACTTCAATTACAAATGCTAGTTTTGCACGTTTAACATTACAACTATTGAATTTTGTTTTTATTTTATTTCTGTTTTAGTTTCATTAAACTAATATTATTATCCTTTTTATTCTTCTAATAAATAATCACTCTATTGTACTATTATAGATTATTCTTTACTATATTTTTTTGTAAAGAATTAAAAAAGAGGTTTTCCCCCTACTTCTGAAAAGGAAAATGGATTTGAGTAGCGCCTATGAAATTTTATGACACTGTTGTTTGTGACTTCACGGCTTTACTGCCAGTGTGAGCAAAATATATGTATTTTATGTATATATTTTTTAATTTAATTTAAATATACTAACATTATACTATCAGCAAACAGAAATAATGAAAAGTGTCAATTCATACAAAAAATTATCTATTATAATGAGGGATCTACCATAATTTCTCACTTTTTACTATTTCTATTGGTTAACAGTATAAAATTATTTTATACTATCAATGCATACCAATTAGATTCCATATTTTTTAATAATTTAATTTATATGTATTGATTATGTAAAGTTATTTTATACTACTAATCAATAAAAATGTAAGGAAGTACCAAATCATAGTAGGTCTTTTATCATCGTGAATAGCTATCCACCATAATTTGGCATTTTTTTGCATTTTTATTAATTAATTGAATAAAAAAAATTTAAATTATTGATATATATATAAATTAAACTCGTTTTTTAATGCCACTTATTTCCATATTTATTAGATTTCTACTAATTTAGTTTAAATTGGACCAACATTATGAGGCATAGCTCTCTAAACTTTATTTTCTATTTTATCCACAAAATTTGAATTTAACACTTTATTTAAAACAAATGAGAATTGACACAATCGAACCAAATAAGCGAGGGTACAAAATATATTCTATTTTCTTAAACTGCTTTTTGGCCCTTTGCATTGTAGGTAGGGATGTCAATCTGGCGGAGAAGGGCCCAGGGGCGGGGTGATAGGCGTCCCCCGCCTCAGTAAATATTCGCCCGTCCTTTACGCCCAATGCAGTCTCATTTTTTACTTACTCAGTTTACAGTGGATATCCATGGATATCCATTAAAATATTAAAAATTTTAAAAATTTAAATTAAATATAAAAATTCTAATATCATAAAATACTTAAAATAACTATTAATAATAATCTAATTTAATAATTAAAATTCTAACAATTTAATATGCTTAAAATAAAAATAAACACATAAAATAAACAAAAAATAAGTACATAATCCAATTCTCCAATCTAAATTCTAACAACTTAAAATACTTAAAATAAAAATAAACATATAATAGTAATCCAACCATTAATATAATATATAATAAATATAAATAAATCTAACTTATAAATTTAAATTTTAGTCTAATCAATTTAAATAATAATAATATTAGTTAAATTAAGTTAATAATTTAAGGATAAAATAATAATTTCATGGCGAATATCCGCGGATATGGGGATAGTAATCTCCGCTCCCGCCCCATTTAACATGCGAATATTCAAAATTCCTGTCCTCATTATCCGCGGAGGTAAAATCTTCCCCTATACCCCTGTTGCGGGTATTATTCACAAATATCCGCGGGTGCAAATATTTTTGACGCCCCTCATTGTAGGTGAGCATTTGCCACTGTTGACCAGGTAAGTGAATGGCAGAAGAGTGAATGCAGAAGGTGGAAAATTCAACGAAAAGTCAAATAAAACCGCAGACAACAATAGTGCCAACGCGAAAGCTCATCCTCTGCTACTAAATGCAGTCAAACACTTCAAACCCACGATATGGCGTTATCAGAGTTGATTTTTACTACAGAACATCTCCTCTCTCTCTCTCTCTCTCTCTATATATATATATATATATGAATGATAAATTGGTACTTTGGCCATTCATGAATTATACATACGAAGATTCAAGCATAAAGTACATGGTAAACTTAACCAATAAGATGACCTATATTACTACAGAGGTCTCACATATCACAAATATCACATAAGTGATAGATTATGATCATAGAAAAGAATCTGAAGATGATGGCAGCAACAATCTTGTAGTTTGATGCCGCAGGTTTAGTCCCACCTGAAACAAAATATTTGACTATGTTTAGATATCAAAGTATTTTATAAATGTTGTTGATAGCTTAAATGAAACTACGAAAGTTGGCTCGGTTTGCACGAACCTTGAGCCCATAGGGCTGCAAATTGGTAGAGTTAGCATCTGCTTCCTGATCATCTGCACAAAGGACTGGTCCCCAATCATATACGTAGTGGACAATAAGGTATAACCACCACCATCAATCTTTCGTATATCTGCTTCTTCCTGCAGTGACAGAGCACACTCAAGCAACACCTCTACTTCACCCATTGTTGGTCGCTCATCTGGTTCATGCTTCAAGCATCTTTGTGTTATATCTTTGAATACTTCCCAACACTCAGGTGCAATCTTTCCCACGAGAATTGGATCAATCATCTCCTCAACAGGGAACCATTCTAGAAAGAATATCATGTTGGATGTTGAGTCATCAGAGAACTTTTCTAAATATTCACTTGCGATCTCCTGCCACTCTTGGTCCATTAACTTGGCCTTGTTAATAAACATATGCTTATCCTTCATGCATGCCATTTGTAGCAGAACCATACCAAAAGAGTAAACGTCACATTTTTCAGTAACAGTCCGATGTAATTGGTACTCAGGAGCTATGTATCCTTGTGTACCTGTAAGTGAAAACATCAACTGAATGGGAGATGTTTTTTCGGTCCATAAGCTATTGACACCCAAATCGACATGTGGTGAACTGTGCGCAAATAAGTGTGGATTTGAGTTATGTAAGTTTTGAATATTGTGTTAGCTAATACTAAATATACACTTATAACATTTACATTATTGAAATCCACATTTATTTATACACAGTTCATCTCATGTTGATTTGGGTGTCAAAATGAGGATGCTTAAATAATGGAGCTGTGATTGAATTATTTGGTGACGTTCCTTGCAATAAGCTTATAAAATAAAAACACAATCACCTACAACATTGTCTATTGCAATTGGTTTTGGCTTTGGCTTTGACGTAGAGAGTGGTCCTAGTAAGGAAAGCCTCAAATTGCAGAGTTTGGGCACCATATTGTCATCCAAAAGAATGTTACCAGGTTTTATGTCACAATGAAAGATAGAGCGCTTGGCTCCGGAGTGAAGGTAGTGTAGTCCACGTGCTACTCCTATGCATATCTCTAGCCTTTTCTTCCATGACAGTGGTTCCATGTCCCTATTGTGCATGTAATTATGGAGAGATCCCATAGATGTGTACTCATACACAATAATCTTCTCATCTTTGTGGTTATAGAATCCTATAAGAGAGGCCAAATTAGGGTGACGAAGCTGGCATAGCAACTCAGTTTCCTTCTTGAAGTTGTTGATACCACCGGAATTCCAAGCCATCCGTTCTAATGCAACTGTACAATTAGTTGCACCATTGTGTTCAAGACACCCTTTGTAAAATATACTAAAGTTTCCTTTTCCAATTATTAGTTTCTTATCAAAGTTGTTGGTTGACTTTTGAAGATCTTCCAAGGAAAATTGATGGCATAGCTCTTCTATTACTGTTGGATAGTGTTTCTTAGATGAACTTGTAATGTTTGATCCACAAAAGCCTAAACATTTGAGAAGCATTATTCCAATTTGAGCCACCTGTTTGGTTGTCAATCATGACCAAGATTTAGATGAACATTTTTCTTCTCTCAATTTTCATAACTAACCTGATGTGAAATGCATCATGAACATGAACACTCATGTCTGTGAACAAGTTCCAACAGGGGGAAAAAATTGGGGAGGGGGTAGAGTTTGGATGCATTATGCAGTAAAAAAAATAAGATTAGTTATATTGGTCCAATCACTCATGTTTGGAAGCGTTTTCTAATTCCTAAAATGAATGGTGATATGATGTATCAATCTATCATGTGCTCACTTAAGTCAAAATTTTATGTTGTGAATTTTATTTTTGAGGGTTGGGATCATATTAAATGGACCTCTTTTACAGTATTATTGTTGGACATTAAAAGACCATCCGACAAAGGTGACAATGAAGACTTTAGTTAAGCTTCAACATTAAAAAAGAAAATAAATAAATAAACAACAAGAACCTTGAAGTTGTACAAATAAACAACAAGAAAATGAAGAAAAGTCAGTTTAGTACAGATTATAGGAAGCACCTACTCTACTCTTGCCTCTCACAACACAGTTGCCAATTTCTTTTCTCTCTTTTTCTATGGGATAGTGCAGATAGCTTTGTTATTACCATAGTTGTAGAAAAAGAAAATATGAATCAGTTTCATATAGATTCAAGAAGTGTATTTTTCATTTTATATTACTTATCTTTGTAATAACTTGTTTATTCATTAATCATTAAACTTAAAGTGATACTTAGTCAGATTTCATATTGATTCAGTCTTCATGCTTCATCACTGAAGTATCCACAAAATGGTTTTTAGGGGGTGGGGATGAAGGAACTGGCTTAATTTCTACTTTTATCTCATCTTTTTCGTTACAACTAATGTTAAAATTGGACTGACATAAATTAACTTGAACTAGTTCATGCTTTGCTAATATGCATTCAGCTTTTTCTAAAATTTTTATTGTTCAGGAACTGCAACAAATACCCAATATAGGATAGGACTATGAAAAACAAAGGACAAGGTTAATCTTGTAAGGGATAGTCTAACTGGTACAGAGATTACGAGAAAGAATCTTTCTTATTGGCACTGAAAGGAAAAAAAATTTCACGTCCGATCTAGGGCAACTATATTGATTGGGGAGAAAAAAAGAAAAAAGAAAAAGAAAAAGAAAAAAAGTTTGCTCCTTCATTCAAGGCTTGCCGAAATCCCCCTAAAATAGGAAGCTAAATTCCTCAATCTTAATTATAAACCAGAAAAGAAAGTGGTCAAACTCATTCATAACATTTTCAAATTTAAAGTAATAACCAGTTTCTCTTAAATTGAGACAACAACGTAATAGAACCAATAAAATCAAACAATGACATTGGATTGGAGAAACCAGAAAACAGTTTACACCATTTGAATGCACTAAAGCCACAATTTATCATAGGGTCTGCTTGAACATCATTAACATTCGCCAAGACAATCTTAATTTTTATTAGATTTTCTAAATTACAACTAGGCCAAATTTAATGTAGATACTTGAACAATTTCGATGTTGTGAGTGATATAAAACCTATATAAAAATTAATGAGGAAATATAGATACTTAGCAAATAATATACGTTAAATAGGAGGCTGCAAAATTTTGGAAATAGAGAAGTAAATTACCTGAGCTGAAGATGAATGGAGAAAGAAAGCTTCAAAACTTTCCACTTTGATGATGTAATCTACTCCTCCAGCTTAGATTTCCATACTCCCGGAGGAAAAAGTTTCTTCCTCCGGAGAGTATCTCCAACCCTTGACTGCGGTTGGAGAGAGAAGAGAGAGAGAGAGAGAACAGAGGTCAAGGGTAAAATTTGTCTTGGAAGAAGAATGAATTTACTCCAGGAGGATAGTAGAATTTTTCTCCAGGGTAATGGTCGCTCCGTTCCTCGCTCAGTTATCAACAACTGAGTCAAAAAGTTCAGTTCTGATGATTTTTACTATAATTGCAATTGTGCCACTGCCTTTTTCTCCACTTCAACCTTTCTCGCTTTTTCCTTTTTAGAACTGAAAATAAAGATGTTTTAACGAAACGTAGGGCCCATTATTGTCAATATTTTTCCAGTACATCTAGTCACTTTTTTCCGGCACATAAGAGCCCATTATTAAGCCACACAAAAAAAAAGAGCCCATTATTAAATTTAACTTATAAAGATTTTGCCGTCAGAATTAAAATTATAATATAGAATTTTAATTTTTTAAATTAAAATTAACTTAAAATCTTAAATTTTAGATTTGAGTTTTCCAAATATTTAAAACAGGAATTATAATTTTAAATTTATTATTTAAAGGAGAGTGATTCAAATTAATGAAAATAGTAATAAAATAGCAATTTTTGATATGATAGAAATATTTGTTATGGTGAATATTCTTGTGAAAATAATTTATATATAAAATAATAAGTTAGAATAAAGAAAATTTTTATATCAAGATTTTTTATATAAATACTAAATTTTAACAAATATATCATCAGAAAATAATATGAGGAGAAAGACATTTAATTTGTTGGTTTTAGAATTGATAATCCTATACGTATAGGCTAGATATTAAAGATAGTCCAGTTTAGCTATTTTTCAATTTCATATAATTGATCATTGGACTTATAATTTCAATTATATATGTCAGTCCAGACATAAGAATTAGAATTTATAAGTCCAATTTGAATTACAAGTTTTAGTTCCATCCTTAATTCTAGATATGAGAGGGGATGTAAAGTGTTATTAGACTAACTAGTTATGTTGTTCTATACATTGCACGAGCATTACATGGATTATGTGAATCAATGCACACCCCCTTTTTTGAACAGCTTCGCTTTGTGGCTCGAAAGCAATTTCATATAAATGTCACGAAAGGCAGTATAAGGAATCAGGATGGGTTACGCTTTTTTAAGGGATGAGAGAGAAAAGAGCTGTTCTAGTCAAAATGCAATTTAACTTCACTACATAGTTCTTTTCGCACGTCGTTTGAACAAAAAGAATTCGTGCTTTTTAGCATTTTTCTTTTTTTGAATGACCAGAATCATGTCCATGTCAAAAGCCTAGACACTTGTATTACCACGACTTTAAAAAAGAAGTTAACATTGATCGGTCAATGAAGTTAATCTAATTACGGCAGAGACAATGGCATATGAATATAAAGTACAAGACAAAAAGGACTTTGTACAATATGTGTGTGTGCTACTAACCTGAGTTTCCAAGATCACATCAAGAATTAATCAAACACTGTTAATGATGTGAGTGTGAAATGAACCAGTAAGCTCTCCACAATCCAAAGGCTTAGTTCTTAGATCAAAACATTTCAAATAATAACTGACATTGTACATAAAAATGTCAAAACCATGATTAAAATTCATTGGTTTGCCATTGTAGCTGTTAGCCTGCACAGAGAAGTCTTGAATTCACCACAAAAACACATATATCAACAGTTTGCTAACATGCTCCTATCTTTAAAAGCAAGCAACAGCCAAGATAATAATAAAGTTGGTTAAGTACCCAACTTCTTTGTACACCCTTGACACAGTTTTGTTTAGGTCCCATACATTTTTCCTTAACGGCAATGCTAGCAAGATATAGTCAAAAATTCTTTAACAGAAATTATAGTAAGTAGATTTAGATCCGTGCAATGCACGGAAAAATAAAGTTACCAAAGTGAATATATTATTTTCTATTAAAAAAGAGAGATATATGATATTATTTGGTCAAATATGAAAATAAATTAATAGATACTATATCAATATTATAAAGCCTAATAATCATATAATGGAAGGAAAATATTATTTTTTATTAAAAAAGTGATAGGATAGTAATACAGGTAAAGTAAAGATATATAAATTTTATGACTATTTTGAATACAGTGAAATCATATAAATATATGATATTTAAATGAATTTTCTTCTTTTAACTCTATCTTTGTGTTTATTCTCGTTAGCACTCACCTCTTTTTTTGCATTTGTATCACCATTTTTAACTAAACTAGTAGATTATATTTGTTTGAAACCGTTTTCTTTTAGGTTTTTAATTAAGATTTACTCTTTATTTTATAATAATGTGTCATTTATTTCCATTGATGTTTTTCTTCTTTCTTCATAAATGTCATCTTAATAGTCTTGTGGTTACTAATTATTCATGCATTATTAAAAATAAAAAGTTAATGTGTTGTCTTGTATATGACCCGTAACTACATACACAATTATTTATGTTTGAGAAGACTAACTTAAATTACCAAACTGACATTTGTATAGAAAGAGAAATTTAGTGCTAATAGAAATTATAATTTGAAAATATGAGTTTTTAAACAATATAAAAATTTTTTCATGGTACACTAAAAATGTAATATATTGAAATTACAAAGAATCTGATGTTTCAGTTGAATTTTTGTGGAACTTTTTCTATAAAATATAGAAGTCAATAGTTAGAGAATGACATGATATCTATGTTAGATGCATTTTAATTTTTGTGACCGTATATTTATATATAGGTATAGTTAATGGATAATTATAAGTGGTAATTATTTCTAATGAATTTTTAGTTTTATTTTATTGTTAAATTGGATTTAATAGAATAAATAGTGTTTTTATTAACTAAGGTGTAAATCTCCTATTAATTTGTATTGATGACTAAGAGTTTAGTCATTTTATACCAATTTTCGTCATTAAACCAATATTACAATTTGTAAAATTTTGGACGTTTAATCTATATCAAGTATATAAATAGAATTATTCAACTAAAATTATGATACTTAATGTCATGTGGCAAGCAGGTTAACTTAGAGAATGCCGACTCCAATAAAAAAATGATGGGGCAAGGTTATAAAGCATATAAACTGGCAATAGCTTATTGTGCTACATTATAATAGCTTGTTAGATGAAATGAATTGGTGTGGTCCACTTATTCATTCAATTGTCAATAATCATGCACATTATTCTGGCAAAACTTCTAGCTCTATGGCAATTTTTCTTTATAAAGAGTGCACTATAGGTTCTTGTCCAAGTGGCTTATGTCACCTACGTGTAATGCTAACAATAATCAGTTAGTTGTACTGTGGTTGCATTCAGTAAATCTAACTTTCAATAACTCGTGTTTAGTTAAAAAACAGCATTGGATTTTCCTACATCAAATGATTCTATTATGCAAAATTTTAGAAAACAAGAATAGATATCAGTACTTTGTTAACCATAACAAGAATGTAATTTGCAGTTGCTAGTGGGAACAGAGATGCACTATGGAATTTGCTTCACTATTATGGGAAAATCTAATGGCAGAGATTTCTTGGTTTTCACACTCCCAAACACTCTTTCCCTCACTCTTTAACACTTCTTCCCTTTCCGTGACAACATAATGTTCCCTCTATTTTGGAGCCCCCTCTAGATGAGCTAGAGACGGGGGCTCCTAAGGAGCCACAAGCGCCAGAAATGGAGTGCTCTAAAGGAGGAGCAACAGGCGATAGAGACAACCAATAGAGTGAATTGGACCTAACTTCAAAGGCCAATAGACTGATTATTGAAGGCCAATCAGAACGTGGCACCTCAACCGAATTAATTAAAATGGAAAAAGACAATTATATCTCCAAGTATTCTAGGAGGTGATATTATTCACCTCATAAGCATATATTCATTTTGATCTTAGAGAGAATTTATAGAGAAAGTGCTATTGTAAGAGCATTATCCAATAAAAAAGATTTTCATATATTGTTCTTATTGCGTTATTATTATTTTATTGTTTAATTTTGGTTGGCTCACTTCCCTTATCTCTTTAGTGTTTTAAGAACCTGACTTCGAAACGCCTTCCAAAGCCCCACACCCCTCACATCCTCTATTCCAAAGGTGACTTTCTCTCCTTTACCCTTGCTTTGTCCACAGCAAATCTTAACAACCTCTTGCATCTAACACCCCACGAGATGTCACATGCTTACACCTTTTTGTTCCTATGTTGCCTTCACCATGCGCCTTACAAGATGACATGTTGTTGAACCCTCCCATGGCCATTTAGGTCACTGTTTCTATCCAAGTTTGGTTTCACCATATGTATCACTTTCAGACACAAGTGATTGACTTTAGAACCATGTTTGCCAAATGCATTTAATACACGCGTCACTTTACATCTGCATGCATTATATTATTCAATTATAGCTAACCATACCTCATATTCTACACACGTATATTTCGACTTTGCTTCCTAAGTTGATCTAAGAGTTGTGAGTGATAGGTCATGTGCATTAAGTATTGTCCTTAATTTCATAACCAGTGAAAAAAAAGGTCAGGTGATCTCTAGCCTTTTGTTCCATGACAGTGGTTCCGTATTCCGTACCAATATACCGTGTACCTCTTGATCTAGAGATCCATATTGGCGATGTATTTGTACACAACAACCTTCTCATCTTTGTGGTCCAAGAATCTTATAAGAGAGACCAAATTACGATTCGATTCAATTTGTTCTAACAGTAATTTTTGATAAATTTGCACCACAATTGCAGATTCCAGACGCACCTTATTCCTTCTTCTCTTACTTTGAAATAACTTATTGATTCATTGATCATTAAAGTATTACTTCAATTTTTATCTTGATTGAGTCTTCCTATTTTCTTCACTAATAAAGCACCTTAGAATCGAAGGGGATGGAGGAACTAACTTACAAGTTCAAAATTCGATCAACATAAATGAACTTAGATTGATGCATAAATTAGACCAGCTCTTTTGTACTCTCTTCTTTTGTTAACAGAGTAAACATATATTTTGATCCCTAAAAGATACATATGACATCAATTTAGTTTTTAAAAGTTTTTTATATCAAATAGGCCCTTAAAATTAAGATGTGATATTACATTAATCCTCAAAAGATGCATATGATATTATTTGATCCTTGCTTTTACGGTTCTATTTGATGTGAGAAAATTTTTAATGACTAAATTGATGTCATATACATTTTTTAAAGATCAAAATGCATATTTACACATGTTAATATAATTGTCAAGATTGTTTGGGAATTGAAATAGACCAACATTAGTACTCTAGCTAGTCATGAATACAGTGATTCACGCATAATGTACACGGTAAACTTTAACCAATAAATGACCTTAAAAATTAGAGAGGTCTTACATATCACAAAAGTTATGGGTTATGAATAGAATGCTGGAAAAATTTAATAGTTTCCAAAACAAATATTTTAAATACAAAATATGTGATCATTATTTAACTGCTAAGAGAGTTATTTAACTGTCAAGGGATATGTCTAACGATCATATTGATTCATAAAAACACGTATTCATAAAACATGGTCTTTATCCAAGAATAAATGGGCAACAATTCTCTCATTAGAAGGGTTCTAAGGGAAGTCTTCAGATATGCTCTCCCAAGACTTCAGGGAGCTCGGATAAAATCATAGAGGTGGATTACCCATTCACAGTAGGTACTTATTCTAAACATTCATGTCTTTCTCATTAAAGAAGTTTTAATATGATTTTGAATAAATATGCCGGTATAACTTTAAATATAGTTGTACCACTTAATAATTTTCTAATAGATATATTTTTTATCAATCTAACCGTTGAATTACAATTGTTTATCATGAATATCATTTGTGCCAAATTTCATCAAAATTAAATATCAATAAGTTTGTAATCAAATAACTCTTAGTCATATATATATATATATATATTACATTGATTTTGGACATATATAAAAAATATATCAAATAATTTTAGATTAACATGAAAGTTTAAAGAAATTATTTATAAAATATAAACTTCTAATCCAATAGTATGTTTTGTAAAAAAAATTATTAGATAAAGTAAATCATATTTGATAAAATAAAAACATACACATATTATACCGAGCAATGTTCCTAGCATAAGCTTCCTCCTATTGGAGCATCAAAGATCGTGGATAATTAGTTCTAATCACCACTAGTGTTGGCATCTGCTTCCCAGTAAACGATCCAAGCCCCCTTTGTTCTTTATTCTTTGGATCGCTCCTCAGATCTATAGAGAGAGACAAGCCAAAGTAGGCTAGAGAAAGAGAAAACTCCTCCTATTCTAGCATTGGAACTGAATTCGGGCTTTATCTCAGTGGTTAGTAGGCACCTATTTATAGTTTACTAGAAGAAGGGACCTCTCCCTTGTGTCAATAAAATAATGGGCTAAACCTACCCATTATAGCAAAGCCCACATATAAGAAACATAACAATACTCGTCAATAAACAGCGCATAGACTCAATGGGCCTAGTAAGCCCAATAACAACAGTAATTATAACATTTCGTGTTTAAACAATTGGTTCTAATCAATTTTGATATCTAATTAATCTGGGTCTAAAATTAAATACAATTTAATTTATGCAAGTCCACAAAGTATTCCAACAATAAAATCATGTATCACATGTTATACCATGCAATGTTCCTAGCATAAGCTTCGTCCGGTTGAAGCATCAAAGATTGTGGATAATACGTTGTAGTCATGGCACCATCTATGATGCATTTCGTGGTCAACATGCACCATGCACCGCTTTAATCCAAGGGAGAAGATGTAGATAAGCATCAATACTCTCCCCACCTGCAATATTCAGTAAAATCTTAATCTCTCTCTCTCTCTCCATGTTTTCATTCTCTCCAATTCTACGCTCATTGTCAAGGAAATGATAAAAGCAACCAGCGCAAATTGCGATGTTTATTTCTCATACCTCATTATGTGAGTTTCCTTCTTCTCTTCCTCCTTCCAGTTTTCTGGTTGCCGATAAATTTTTCTGGCAAAGACACAGTGCCGGGATGAGCTTCTCTCTCTCTCTCTATATATATATATATATTCCCTTCAGGTCTTGTGGCAAACCTTCCCAAAAATCTAAGGATTCTAGATCACCATGGTGCTCAATTGCCATCATAAAAGAAGCATGCAAGGGCCAAAACATAGGACCAACCTTTGAGCTATAACAACAACTTGAAAGAAAAGGAGCTATCCATAGCACATAATGGGAGGGCACAAAATCTGATTTTGAGGGTGAAAATAGAGACCCAATTGCTTGAAAAAGTGTTGGTGACGTTAGGGAGTGTCTCAAGTACTATACTTTATAGTAGTTTGGTCTTGTAAATCCTGTGAGATTGCTATGAAGAAAACCAAAAAGAAAAATTTGTAAAATGCAAAAATTTTGAATTTTGATTTGATGGGGTGTGTTGTATTGAATTTTATCAACTAATATCATATCCATTTGAAACTGCACAAAATGCACTGTTCCACCTGCATCTAGAAACCTCGCTCCTCAGCAAGGTGTGCAGCAAGCACTCATACATGATGCCAATGACTAGTTCATGGGCTTGCTACATTGGCAATGTGCCGCCGTGCGCGGTCGAGCATAACTGTCGGGGAAGGAGGCTCCAGGCAGTGAGGAGGAGGGAGAAGAATGTAGAGTGTTCAGTGAAGAAGAAGCCAATGAAAACATGGAGAGAGAGAGGGAGAGAGAGAGAGAGGGAGCGAGGATTTTACTGTATATTGCAGGTGGGGGAGTATTGATGCTCATCTACATCTTCTCCCTTGGATTAAAGTGGTGTGTGGTGCACCTTGACTACCAAGTGCATCATAGATGGCGCCGTCTGTAGTCATCACTAGTGTTGGCATTTGCTTCCTAAACATCTATATACAAATGGTTTATTCCCGATCAATATAAGTAGTGGATAATAAGGTATAACCACCACCATTGATCATTCTGATATCTGCTTCCTCCTGTAGCGATAGGGCATGCTCAAGCAACACTTCTACTTCACCCATTGTTGGTCGCTCATCTGGTTCATACTTCAAGCATCTTTGTGCGACATCCCTGAATACTTCCCAACACTCCGGTGCAATCTTTCCCATGAGAATTGGATCAATTATCTCCTCAACAGGGAACCGTTCTAGAAAGAATATCATATTCAACATTGGGTCATCAAAGAACTTTTCTGAATATTCACTTGCCATCTCCCCACGTTATTGGTTTGTTAACATGTTGGCCTTGTTAATAAACATATGCTTATCCTTCATGCATACCATTTGTAGCAACAACTTACCAAAGGAGTAAACATCACATTTATCAGTAATGGTCCGGTGTAACCGATACTCGGGGGCTATGTATCCATGTGTACCTGTAAGTGAAAGTATTACTTGAATGGAATTTTTCTTTTTCTTTTTTTTGTCCAAAGGTTGTAAACACCTAATCAAACATGTGGTGAACTATGTGCAATGTCAATTTGAGTTATATAAGTTTTGAACTAACTAATACTAAATATTCACTGCTACCAAAGGTAATATGTTAATGTAATACTTAGCCAATATTTATATTGATTTACACACAGTTCATCACATGTTGATTTAGATGTTAAAATCAATATGTTCAATAACGGAACTGCAATTGAATTGTCGGGTGACATTCCTTGCCATAAGCTTATAAAATGAAAACATTAATCACCTACAACATTGCTGGCTGTAATTGGTTTTGGCTTTGACGTAGACAGTGGTCCTTGTAACGAAAACCCGAAATGCCAGAGTTTCGGCACCATATCCTTATCCAAAATAATGTTCCTAGGTTTTATATCACGGTGAAAGATAGAGCGCTTGACTCCTGCATGAAGGTAGTGTAGTCCACGTGCTATTCCTGTGCAAATCTCTAGTCTTTTCTTCCATGATAATGGTTCCATGCCCCTATTGTGCATGTAGGAATGGAGAAGTCCAATGGGTGAGTGCTCATACAGAATAATCTTCGTGTCTTTATGGTTGCAGAATCCTATAAGAGACACCAAATTGGGGTGACGAAGCTGGCATAGCATCTCAATTTCCTTCTTGAACTCGTAGAAACAACCAGGATTTTTATCATTGAACTTGAATGCAATTATATAATCAGCTGCACCATTGTGTTCAATGCGCCCTTTGTATGCTGTGCCAATATCTGCTTTTCCAACTATGAGTTTCTTGTCAAAGTTGTTGGTTAACTTTTTAAGATCTGCCAGAGAAAAGTGATGGCATAGCTCTTCTATCACCGTTGGATAGTGTTTCTTAGATGAATTTGTATTCTTTGAACCACAACAGCCTAAACATTTGAGAAGCATTATTCCAATTTGTGACACCTGTTCGGTTGTCAATCACAACCAAGATTCAGATAAACTTTGTTATTTTTCCAAGTTTCATAGCTAACCAGATGTGAAATGCATCATGAACATGGATATTCATGTCTGTTTGTGAACCAGTTCCACAAGGGATAGAAAGAATTCGAGGAGGGGATGGAGGTTGGATGCACTATGCAGCATAGAAAGCTAACAAAAGTTCATTTTTGGAAGTGTTATATAAATCCTAAAATGAATGGTAGATATGCTGATCTATTTTCAACTACAATGAATCATTTGATCGCTTAAGGAAGGTCAAATTTTAAGTTGTGACCTTTTATTTTTTGGGATTGGGATTATACTGAGTGGAGCTTGTTTGAGGTGCTATTGTTGGCTATTAAGTCCATCCAACAAAGGTAACAATGAAAACTTTAGCTAAGCTTTAACATTGAGAAAAAATAAATAAAGTGCTACTTAGATTTGATATTTAGCGGGGTGGAGATGAAAGAACTAAATTTCTTTTAGGTTTAATTAGTTTGCAGGTTCTTATAGTTTGATTAAATTTTTAATTAAATTCTTATAATTTAAAAGTTTTTAAACAAGTACCTATATTAAATAATTTGTAGTTATTTTTAGAGCAATCTCATATTACAAAATTTTTTAAAATTTTATATAGTTTAATATGTCCTCCCTCAATTTTATAAACTCAAATATAAAAATGTATTTGATCTAATAAAAATTTTGTCATAGTAGATTGGTTTAAGGATTTGATTGCAAAATTTTATTTAATATAGGGATTTGATTGAAAACTTTTAAATTAAAAAATTTAATTAAAAATTGGATCAAATTATAAAGATATATGAATTAATTAAACTTTTTTTTTATTGCATCTTTTACGTTACAACTAATATTAAAATTAGACCAATATAAATTAACTTGATCTAATTTCATGCTTTGCTAATATGTATCAGCTTTTTTCTGCAATGTTAATTGTTAGCAGGTGAGGCTTAACTCAGTTAGTTGATTCTCCAGCATCTGAAAATTGCATCTGGAAGTTTAAGAGGAATTAAATTCGATTCCAGGTCTGTGAGACCCATGCCCCTTCCTCTCCCCCTCCCCCAAAACGAAAAAACAGAAAAACAAACAAAGGGACCAAAATAATAATAATAATAATGTTAATTGTTTACAACCCCCAAAAAAATGGACCAAAATAATAACAATAATAATAGTAATATTAATTGTTAAGAAATTGCTGTAGATACCCAAGAGGATAGGACTATATAAACCAGAGGATAAGGCTCATCTTGCAAGGAAATTATTTTTACTAGGACTCCCACATGTAGATTTTCTAAATTACAACGAGGCTAAATTTAATGTAGATACTTGAACAATTTCTAAGTCGTGAGTGATGTAAAAAACAATGAGGAAATATAGATACTTATCAACGTGAAATCGGAGGCTGCAATCCATGAATAAATAAAAAGAAATAGGAGGTTGCAAAATTTTGAAAATAGAGAAGTAAAGTACCTGAAGATGAATGCAGAAACAGACCATCGAACTTTCTACGTTGTTGTTGCCGTCTACTCCTCCAGCTTTTTGGCAAGGCTGTTTGACAGTGAGTCTGAACGAGCAGGTGCAACGTTTTTAAATTATATAGCGATTTTGCCACTGCCCTTTTCTTGCGGAAGTTGACGTTGAATAGTTTGTAATGTGTTAGTGGAATATTAAAGTCCACGTTGACAAGATCAAAGAGAGTGCCGTTGCTTACTTTTCAAAGTGAAATAGGTAGCCGTCTTGTAATTCAAAAGGTGCCTATAATATTTTTATAAATAACTCCTGTATTCACCTCTCTTTGAGCAGTAAAAATACTGTAACAAATTATTAAGAGAGTTTCAGAGGCTTATTTTCTAACAGTTGAACGTTTTCTGTTTCCTTTAAACAAATATTTACATCTTTTTTTTCAAGAACTGAAAACGAAGATTTTAACGTAGAGCTCATTATTAAATTTGACTTATAAATATTTTCATGTCAGAATTAAAATTATAACATAAAATTTTAGTTTTAAATTTGAGTTTGATAAAAAAAAATTAAAACAAGAATTATAATTGTAAATTTATAATTTAAAGGTGTGATCTAAAATTTCTAATGAATGAAACTACTAATACAATAGCAATTTTTATAAGATGATAGTAATATTTGTTATGGTGAACCACAAGGGTCAACTCACCTAATCGGTCATTTGCTCATGTATCGCCATGTCTTTGATTCAATTCTCAGGTTCTCCTATTGTTGGTTGACATATATGGGACAAATCCTCTTATATGATAATTTCATATTTTCATATGATCTTATAATGTGTTAATTTTTATTATTAATAAACAAGATAGGGTTAAATATGAGACCCATAAGAAAATCTAATCAATAACAAAAATTAACAAATTACAAAGTTATTTAAAATTTTGACTTGAAATCAATTCCCATAACCTGTAAACACATCTATAAGTATTTGATAAACCTAAAGACATACCCTAACCTTAGATTGGGACAAAATTTTTTCTTAGTCTAAACTTTTCTTATAAAAAATAATAATTTTGTGAAAATAATTTATATATAAAATAATAGAATCTAGTAAATTTTTATATTATGAGTTCTAATATAAATATTAGATTTTTAAAAAATATTTTTTTAAGAACAAAAGAGAGATTGTTAGAAATTTCAATGTGAGACATTTGATTTCATCTTCCTGTAGAATATCCCCTTTCCTGAGAGCCACTGGATTAGCTGGTCTGGCTAATCAGCCCCAACAGTGGTCGCTATCCGTAACCGCTGATAGAAGTGGTCTTTTTTTGTTTGTTTGGGGAAGGGGGAGGGAGAATGTGTTACATCCGCAATGGCCAAGAATTCAAGCATCAATTCCAAGCGTAAACGTGTAAAATTATAAGGGACGGTCAGGATTAGTCTTTGTGCCATAAGGGACAATCAGGATTAGTCTTTGAGCCTATGGGAATAAATAACATTGGGCAATTCATGTCTTTCTTACACTTCAGAGATTAACAATGAGTTCATTTTAGTTATTTTCCAATTTCATATAATTAATTTGTAGAATTATAATTTTATTTCTATAGGTAAAAATATAAAAATTGGAATTTAGAAATGGGATGTGATGTGTTACTAGACTAACCAGTTTTGTTCCGCTTACTGCACGTGCATTCCATGAGTTACCATGCAAAGTGTTATTAGACTAACTAGAAATGGATTTTGTTCCGCTCACTTGAAATTTTAGCATATACCACCGCATTCCTAGTGTACCAACATCTAACATTATATGAAAAATGGACGACAAAAATAGCGGTAGGCATCAACATCTAACACTCTTAGGACTAAAGGGGAGAATCAAACGAGCAAGTGACAATGCTATATTCTAAAAAGCGGTAATTCAGAAACGACTATTACCTAACATTACTCTATCTTCAAACAACCCAGCTATTGAGCAAGATCGACTCGAGTGATTGATGCTCATTTTTATTGCATGAGAAGTAAAATTAACCACCATGGTATAACCATACAACTAAATTTTTGCATTTTCACCACTAAAAAATGTTCCGACAAGGAGATGCAAAATGTGCATCTTAAGAATGCTAATTGTGAACCAAATGAAAAGTAAAAGAAATTTGGTAGAGTGGTTAGAAGAGTATCCAAAAAGTTATTGAAATTTGGAAATGTGCTGCATTCTAACCAAAATTGCAACCAAAGCACATCAATGTATGTCAAAACCTACCATGAGTATAGCATAGCTGCTACAATTGTCCGTTGACCCTCATGCAACCAACATGAGCAAAATTGATTTCGCAGGCCCACAACTGGCATATACACTGCCAAGGATATTGTAGATAAACCCGGATCACCATGAACCAAACCTTGTAACATACTACGAGCAACAGATGTTGAAATTTCAATGACGACTAAGAATCATTAAGGGAACCCACAATTGCAAGACCAAATAGCATAATAGAATTCTAAGGGACATCTTCATGACATGGTACATTCCTAAGCAGTTCAAGGATTACCAACAAAATGAAAAAAACTGGAGTGATAGCAGTTAGTAACAAACACATCCGCAAATGTAATCCACGGAAATTCAAACTGGACCCAGCATCTATCTGGCATTTAAAAGTCAATATTAAACTTTCTGAAGGTCCTAAGTGTTTCAGGGCTCTCAACAGCAGAAATTAACGAAACAGCATTCAACAAAGTGTCTGACAATACCCCAATTTTCATAGCATATCCTCATGCAGAGCATACACATGCTTGAACGACCGCCACATAGACCTGTAAAAAAGATATACATTTACAGCAATCAGCAATAGCAACAGTAACTACATGACTGACTGGTAGTGGACAAATTGGTAAAAGAATTAGGCAGAAACCACTGCACAGAACTAGTCTCGAACTAGCAATAATCCTTAAAATATTGCGAGCTTTTCCTCATTTAAGGGCAAAATAAATAAACATTAAGTGCATAAATAGAAAGAGTAGTAAAATAAAAGTTTGAAACAAATATAGAAACCACATATGCTAATAACTGAAGTCCTTTTAACAGACAATTGCTTAAGAGATTTCTTTTTTTTGTTGATGTTCAGCTTAGTTTTTATAGAAAAAGATAGAAATACATTTAAAAAAAAAAAAAGTGGCAAAGCATGCTACTGTGCATTTATTCTTTGCCTATTGTTCAATCTGTTTCCAATGGTACCAATTTGCAGACACTTATGATAACAACTTTTATCAGGAACAAGAGTGCCAAATGTAAATATAAAAGGAAAAAAATTTCCTATCACTCACCATTGCTATTGACCACTGTTGAGAATATAACCCTGGTATTTACCACCAATCACCGGCAATATATTGCCTGATCAATGTGTGGTGGAATTTGTTTTATTTCAGTGCCAAGTTCTTGTTCAATCCTATATCTGGACAAATTGATGGAAACAAGTCAGAAATCTGCAGAAAGTACCTCTTAAATTCATATCTAACTGAAATACTTACAAATTGAAGCGATCCTCATATGTAATCAAGTTAACTGCTAAACCAAGGTGCCCAAACCTCCCTGAACGACCAACCTGTAGATCCAGGGAACATCCATAAGAACATGTAAAGAGAATCATTATCAACATAGTGGATAAAATAGAAATCAAGCATACCCTGTGCAGATAAGTTTCCGAGTTCTTGGGAAAATCGAAGTTAATAACAACATTGACTGCTTGAATATCTATACCCCTAGTGAAAAGATCTGTGATTGTTACAGAACAAGGGTCAAAAATGAAATGTTTAAATTATTAGGACAATATATCCCAAAAAAAAAAAAAAAGACTAACAAGTACAATTAAGCAGATATATTCAACAAAAGACTAGTATTCATAACATACATTGTCACACAAAATATAATCAGTGCATCAATTAATTACAGTACATAAATAAATGCTAAGCTATAATTCACTATCAAAATTGATTTCTAAAATAATTAATATAAACAAAATAATATCAAGAAAATAAAGGAAACAGTTGCATATTAAGACAGAAATATCTAGCAGGATAGGCATCAATCTCAATCAACTCAAAGAAACACTCAGTCACTCTCACTAATTATGCTAACTTATAGCAGAAAGCTATAGTGCCAGCAACATACCAGTACAAACAAGATTCCTGCATGCACCATTGCGGAAATCATGAAATACTCTATTACGGTGGTCTTGCAGCATCTTTGCATGAATATAGAAACAAGAATACCCAAGTTCTGTGATTTTCTTGGCAAGGAGTTCAACCCGATTCACTGAATTGCAGAAGATGATTGACTGGTTTATTTGCAGCTGGAAAAGATGCCACTATTATTATTGTATTCACAACTGGCAAATAAGAAAATGCAGAGTATCTTGACATAGATAGCTCATACCTTAGAGAAAAGAGTATTTAGGCAGTGGACTTTCTGTCTCTCTTCCACAAATGCATAATACTGTGTAATACCCTTCAGAGTTAGCTCATCCATAAGGTTAATGATATATGGCTTCCGAAGATATCTATCTTTGAAGTCCTTTACAGTAACAGGAAATGTGGCAGAAAACATCAGAATTTGACGGTTCGCAGGAAGAAATTGAATCAGCTGCGCCACTGAAGGCTGGAACTCTGGGGACAGAAGCTTGTCAGCCTGAGAGACAGAAAGTCATGTAAAGCCTCAGATTCACAAATAACTGTTACTATTAGGGGCATCAATGTTAAAACATTGATCCTTCTCAACAATGTTCTATATAAATTAGTAATTTTCAGGTGAACTCATTACCTCATCCATAACTAGCATAGAGCAATCCTTCAAAATGCAAACGCCCTTCTTTGCAAGATCTAAAATTCTTCCTGGAGTTCCAACCAGTAAATGAACTGGTTGATATAAACGCATAATGTCATCTTTTAGGCTAGTACCACCTGTTGTGACCATAACCTGAATTTTCAAATGCTTTCCGAGTTCTTTACACACTTGAGATGTCTGCAAAGCCAATTCTCTTGTCGGGACCAGTATAACAACTGCATCATAGAACACATACGAAGACAATAGTCAAAACATGTGTAGAGCCTAACATCCATACTCACTCAAAAACACACTAGCCATGAAATAACTACAAATAATGAAGAATCAAATGATGTATCAACAATGCAATCAAAATCTATCAGTGCATTGATCTTCCATACTACACTAACTTTCAAGCGAAGTAACAACTTATAAACCAGAAATCAGTTTTTTAAAGGAATTTCTAAAATTTATAGTTAAAATAAAAGCAATTTCTAGGATTTTGAAGTCTGAGCTTTAGCATCTTCCTGTAATAAAAAAATTGAAAACAGAGCACAAAACCTTGTTCTCGGCGAATATTCATAAAATGATATTATTGAACTAGCTGGACCTTCCCTATCTTCTTTTAGTTTTAATAACAAAACAATGCTGACAAGTAGAAGACTACCAGAAAGGCTTACAAAAATGAATAAACAAAATAATTTCAACCAACCCCCTGAACACCTTAAAAATGCTGAAGGCAAGCGAAGGAAGTTATACCTTGAATAACATTATTATCTTGATCAATTTTTTCCAAAGCAGGAATACAAAATGCAGCTGTTTTGCCTGTTCCATTTTTAGCCCTTGCAAGAATGTCACTGCCAGTAAGAGCAATTGGAATGCTTTCTTCTTGGATTGGAGAAGGCCTTTCAAAACCCTTCTCATATATTCCCATCAGCAGCTCACGCTTCAAAAAGTAATCCTCAAATTCATTTCCTTTAGTTGCTGTCACATCCTAAGGAAGAAAAAGAATAAACATGAGGACTAACATAAATATATAATATATGAAATCAACGTTAATAATAATAACTCTAAACCCCATGAACAAAAAAGCTTAAACAACTAACCCATAGATTATAACATTTATTAAGGATATAATGCAGAAATATAACCACTCAGAAATCTAGCACTTAATTTACGATAAAAATTCAATTTCTTCAAACAGAGAAATCTCATAGGTCACCAAACTAAATGCCACTTCACCAGTTACAGGGAGTAGAATCTGAGACACTTCACAAATCTCTTAACTTACAGAAAAGTATTAATAGCTGAAGCAGTTTGTGGGTTCTACATGTATGGTTTTACTCAAAACTCTAAAGTCTATGTCTAAAATACTGAAAATTGCCATCTCAAATGCCAAATAGAGCGTAGTGTACTAAAAATGCATTAATCAACAAATTAAATAAATTCTTCAGGTTAGAACTATGAATAGAATCAACTCCAACAGACATTTATAATATTATATATATTAACTGTAAAATAACAACTCCATCCTAGTAAAGATAAATAAAAAATAAAATATCATGGAATTAGAAACATCATAAATAATGCATATTTCATATAACCAATCACTTGGATGATGAGATAATAGTTTAAACTTTTCATAACCATACCTCAGTCCTATACCGTGTATCAGGTGCTGGAATCTTTAATCTTGCCTTCCAATCTTGTGAACTAAAAAAGGAAACCAATTGAGGACAATATAAGAACACATACTTTCCTAAGGCAAGAGCAAGGACAATAGCTTTATCGAACAAAGAGATAATTGAGTTTTACATGATATGAGTTTCCAAACCTACCACAAACTCATTATTGAGCAAAAGTCACTCCATACCATAAAAATTTTGCAACGGAAAATCAATGAAGTATGGTTAAGGTAGACAGTGAGTTATAAAGCAAATAATCAGAACAAGAAACTCACGAAACAAAAATCAAGCATTTAGTTTAGCACTCAAAGTTGCTATTCTAGGACCATTTAAGACATCATTTTCCAACGTTCCCGATTACAAAAGAAATGTTCTGATCCATTAATTTAAAACAACATGACTCCAGTCTTCACCAAATAGAAAATAACAGAAAACCCAAAAGTCACTACACTTTAGCAAAACCAGCGAATTAAGGAAACCACATTGTAGGAAGACATATTGCTTTCACCATTGAAATAGAGAAAATTTGAGCTAAAAATTCTCAAGCTGTCTATATTACAGGTATACCACATCAACAAAAATTAACTACAAATCTCCCCTACAACAAGATGTGCATCACTCCTATTCCTATCAGTCATTACATCTCCTCAAACATCCTTAGGCAGTCAACCACTCACTCACACGAGTAACTAAACATCACACTCCCCATTCTAACACCTTCTAATCCCCAGCAAATCCACCAAATCCAACGCCATAAAACAACAAACTCCCCATCACATTGCACATTAACAACAACCACCATTAAGCCTTTTCCCACCAGGTGAAATCAGTTACAAGGATCAAACTACACAAACACACGTCTATAGACAAGGCATTAAAATTAACCACAACATATATGTCTAACACTAAAAAAACAACTAATAAGTACCAAAACGCAAATTAAACACAAACAACAACAAAATATCAAAATACCACCTTGAGTCGACAGCTTCAGACTGTACAGTCTTCTCAACCTCCTCAACAACGTTGTTATCAGTACTACCACCAACCAATTGGGTCCTTCTCAACCACTGTTGTTGCTGTTGCTGTTGCTGCTGCTGATGATGCTGATTCTGTTGATGCTGCTGGTACTGCTGAGGGTGCTGATGCTGAACCACGTGCCTCTGCACATACTGTTGCTGAGGTGGCCTTGGTTGAAACCCACTGTTCAAACCAACACCACCATTTCCACGACCTAACCCGATCCCAGGTGGGTACCTAGCTCTATTGTTCATCACCACCGAATTTCAAAACCACAAAAAACCCCCACACAAAAAAAGGAGAATTTCCCTACCCGAAAAGAATGTACAAAGAAGCGACACCCTCTCTAAACTACGAAGCTAGGGTTTTTTTTTTTCCCTCTGGATCACTGAGAAATTGGGGGAACCTTGTGCCGAACCCTCTATGGGTTTTTTTTTTTTAACCCTCGGAATGGGGTTTCCACTGAGGCCTAAAGCTAATAAAACCTGAGAAGAAAAATCTGGAATTTTTCTTTTTAGGGTATCATACAAGAAATGGACCCAAAAAAAAAATTGGGTAGGTTAAGGTTTGGTGGTGGGAACCGAGAATTTGTGAGGAAGGGGAAACGGTTCTTTTTTGTTGTTGTTTGTACACAGATCTAGTACAGCGGAGAGAGTTGGAGGATTTGATTTTGATTTTGATCGGAGAAGAGTGATTTGTTGAAAGGGTGAAGAATTTCGAAGAGAGAGAAAGAGAGAGCGTGTGATTTTCTTTATTGTTTGATTTGGATTTGATAGGTTGGGGCTTCAAGTGGGCTTTCCCATTTTTAGTTTATGGCCGACCCAAGAAAACCCATACATATATATATATATATATATATATATATATATATATATTGCGTTAATAATGTAATTAAATTTTATACTATTATTTAATCAAATTTTTTATTTATAAGATTTTTAAATTAATAAATAATTAAGTTAAATATTTTTATTGATATAACAATATATATAAATTAAATCTTTTTCTTAAATAATTAGTATTTATAATTTGTTGGACTATAACAAATATAACTTGAGTCATGTCAATTGAAACGTAAAATTTTTCTAACATTAATTTTTCTTTTATTTACAATATTTAAATTTAAAATCATATTTAAAATAATGTTATTGAGTTCAAAACAAAATTCAAAAAAGTGATACAGAAACACATATAATCAATCATGGGAAAATTTGAAATGTGGAGAGAATAATGCTATTAGGATCAAAACAAAATTTGGCAAAGTGATACAAAATCACATGTAATCAATCATGGGAAGGTGTAAAATGTGGAAAGAAGAAGGAAAAAGTAGATATTATGTAAAACTCAAAATAATAGCACTTAGAGGACATTTGATAGGAGGTTTAAATTTTCATTTTTAGAAATCATATTCTTGGAAATATTATCCTTGGGAATGGCATTCCCAAACATGTATTTTTTAGAGCATTTAGAAGATAAATTGAATTCTTAAGAATATTTTGTTCATTTTCAGAAATACTCTTGGTGGTTTGGCGGCTACCAGCGGTGCTTCGATGGCAAGCAATTGTCTGGTGGCGGTGGATGGCAATAGAGGTAATTTGATTTTTTCACAAGAAAAAAAATATTTTCATCCTATGAAAATGTTACAATCCTATGTGCAAGATGAGAATGTTTTGGTAGGAATCTTACCTCAAAACCAATCCCGATAATATTTTTCTAAAATTTGTACTAAACATAGGAATTTTCTTAACTTTCCCCGGCATATATTTCTTAACCCTCTACCAAATGTCCTCTTATGATATGTTTTTGCATGTCATTTCATGAAGAAAAAAAAAACTTTGAACTATTTAGTATTTTTCTAAAATTAATAAATGACAAACCATTTAAATTAATCAATTAATGGTTTTTTTACCTGTAGGCTATATTTGGATTTGTAGTACAAGGTGGAATGGAGTGGGTATATTTGGATTTGTGGTATAAGGTGGAATGGAATAGAAGGGAAAGGAATTTTAGTGAATTACATTGTTTGGATACATAAAATTAAATGGAGTGTAATGGATTCCATCCCATAGCACCATGTCTTCTTATTCTCCCCTCCCCCACAAAAAAAATTGCGAGGAATCAGATGAAACTGAGCTGTTGATTTTGATTTTTTTTTTTACAAAATTACTTTTTTATCCCTTTATTATTACTTCTATTTTATTCTATTGCAACCAAATGGTTATTCTTCTTGCTGGTGCACTCAATCTGGTTATTTCTCCTCCGCAACTCTTCTCCTTGCACTTCCTACCATTGCTAAAGAGGCAAGTGTGCTAGCCTTGTGCTTTTTGCCAATGCCTGTAATGAGTTCCTATTCTTGCTAGCTTCCTTTACCATCCAGTGGATTTGAACCATTTGATGTTTCTATTTATCTCTTTGGGTAGGTATTTGATTTCTAGTGTTTATGCGCAATATTGGTCTTTTTATTTTCTTATTCTTGCTAGTCTTATTTATTGTTTAGTGCTTGCTTACCATTACAAAATTGAAGATATTTGAAGACATTAGTGAACGTAATTGTTCACATTCTTCTAGAAAATGCTATTCAAATCCATCAATGTAGTACAAATGAAACTATATAACTAAAAAATAAAATAATTGGAATTCATAAAACATATTGCTTGAAAAGCCTTAGAATTGAATTCATTTAAGAAATTGAATTCAATTCCCTAATTTAAAACCAACTAATACTATGAAATTAAAATTTAAAGAGAATTCAATTTTTTAAAAAGGCTAAAAAATAAATCAAACTAAAACAAAATCTAATTTTTAATTCTTAACCTAATGGATTTAATATTAAAAAGCGATGTATTAAAAATACCCTTAACCCTATACAATATTTTCTCTCCTTCTCATCTCTCTACTCTTGACACTTTAACTTCTCCTCTCTTCAAAATCAGTCAAGCCATTGCTCCATTCTCCCTTCTTCACACTATTTGTAAGTATCCACTTCACTTCTCTTATCCACCACTCACACAAAAGATGCACGTTTGTTTCTTTGGTCCCTATGTGTGCCATTTATACTTGATTCTTTTTCTACATGTCAATGGTAAAACAAGAGTCTTGATTTGAAATGTTTCTATTTGCTTTCCAAGATCTAGTTAGTAAAAAAAATTATCTTTAATTATTTTTTGATTTGAAAACACACACCTCTGCATCTTTGGTCCCATGTTTTCAAGTTTTCGAGATTATAAAGTTAAAAAAAAATTATAATATTTTAATTATTTATAGTTCTTTTGATCTTGATGTTTGGTTCTTTTGGTTAAAAAAATTATTAAAGGATTGTTTAGTTTTGTTTTGGTAGACTGCATATTGTTGTTTACGTTTGTTGTGTTTTGCATTATACAGACTTGATCAATTTTAGTGTTTTTTGTGAAAAAAATATTCTTGATAAATTTATTTTATAGAGCGCTTTGGTTTGATTTTGATTGTATCATGTTGTCTAATGAATAGTTGAGTCTATTATTAAAATATGGTGTTTCATTAATGAAAGGTGAAATAGTCAAGATAAAGAATTCAATTCATTTTTATATATATTCCAAATAGTATAAATGAATTCAATTACATAATTTGCTAGTTTATTCTAAACATAAGAATTCAAATTATAACATAATTAAATTCAATTGCTGACAGAATTGAATTCAATTTTATCTCATTTTATCATTTCAAATAAGGTGTAAGTTAAATAAGCTGAAATTCACTAAAGATTTATATTGGAAAAAAAAATGAGGTTCAATGGCCTTCTGCCGCATTTTTATAAAATAATTATAGTCTTTTTTTTCAGTTAAAAATAAATATTTTTAATGTATTTGACATAAGGGTATTATATGAATAAAAAACTTATAATTGCTAGCATTCCATTTTATTCCATTAAAGTATCCAAACAATGGAATGGAGAATTACTCCACTCCATTACTACAATATTCAAACAAAGGGGTGGAATAATTATGTCATTTTACTCCATTCCATTCTACTCCATCTTATTTCATTCCCTTTCACTCCCTTACTTACCACCAATCTAAACATAGCCTTAGGTTATGAAATAGGCCTTAATTGAAACCCCATTTTGAGAAACTCATATAAGAATTCGACATAAGTTCCCCAATTTCGACAATCCAAAGAAAAGAAACCCTAGCTTTGTATTTAGAGAAGTTAGCTTCTTTTACATTCTTTTTGGATAGGAAATTCTTTTGTGGGTTTTGTGATCTTGAATTAGTGGGGATAAACAATAGAGCAAGATACCCACCTAGGGTCGAGTTAGGACTGTTGGGAAAAACACTATTTTCCCCTTGGGAATTTTCTTAAATATAGAGAAATAAAATGTACCAACTCCAACATGGTCTATATATATGGATCCAACTCCTTTGTTTCAATTTACAATCCCAAGCAATGTGGGACTTTTTTCAAGAAATTTTATTTCAATCAAATCCAACAATTTTCACCTTGATTAAAATGGATACATCTTCAGCTTTTATTGTCTATACCGACAATCATAGTTCAAAAGAGCTATCGTACTCCACCATACCATAAAAAGTACACTCACTTGAAATTAAGCAATTTCAAGAATTTCTTCTCGGTATATGTCGAAACCATGCTGAAAATTTTATGATGCAACTCCATGTTGGCTTTCTTCGGAAGTTCTTCGACCCTTGACATCCCACCACACACCTTGCATCAATGCCAACCAATGCCCATGTGCAATTGTGGATCTGCTAGCAATAATTCATCCATTTCAATGCCGCAATAATTCATCCATTTCAATGCCATGTGTAATCCTGATTGTATCAACACATCCTTGACTTGTATTTGCCATAAGCCAAAATTGATTCTTCCATCAAATTTCTCTATGTCAAACTTCACAGTACTTGGAAAACTTGATATTACAACCGTATGCTGAAATAGTGTATCTAGACTATAAATCATGCACCAAATAGGTTCCCAGGAAAGAGAGGTGGGTCACAATGAACATACTTAAATACCAAGTCTCTCCTAGCCAGAATCTTTCCAAAATAACACTATCATAGTATCACACTTCTTTCCAGCAACCAAGGATAATTCTTAATTGACAAAGAATAATTCTTTTCTAATGTGGAAGATCAAACAATGCTGTAACCACAGAGCAATACTAAGAATTATATCCCACCGAACTATAAGCTCTTGATACCACTTGTTGGGAAAACACCATTTTCCCCTCGAGAACTTTCCTAAAAATAGAGAAATAAAATATACCAATAATACAATCACAACACAAGAATTAATGTGGAAACTCCAAAATCGGAGAAAAACCACGATCGTGTCTAAAGACAACCAGAGAATAACACTATGTGAAAATTTTTACAACACACAGACTTTTCTCTCATACATCCCATGACCCTAGTACACCCACACCCATCCTCCAAAGCAAATATTTGATCTACATCTCACAATATTCTAAGACAAGAGTAAAAAAGAAAGAAGAAAGTCAGATACAAGCTTAAAGTGTTTTTGATTGGTGCAAATTGCAACAAAAGAGTTGAGTCCATATATATAACCTTGACCCCCCTCTTTCCTTGCAATCCCAAATGATGTGAGACTTTTTTTAAGATATTTTATTTCAATCAACTCCAATAAAGACATGGTGATGGTAGAGGTTTGAAGCCCCGATTTCAACCAAGGCCACCTCAACAACAATATGTGCAGAGGCATATGGTTCAACATCAGCATGGACTTAATTGGGCGGTGGTGGTATTGACACCAACATTGTTAAGGAGGTTGAGAAGACTGTACAGTCTAAAATCATCTACTTAAGGTGATATTTTGACCTTCAATTTGTGTTTTATTTATGTTTTTGCGAGTTAGACATGTGTATTGTAGTAAATTTTAATGCCTTGTATATATCCATGTGTATTTGTGCATTTTGATTCTTGTAATGGACTCCAGCTAGTGGAAAATTATTAGTTGCTGTTGCTGATGTGCATAATGATAGGGTTAGGCACCAAATGCGAATGAAAAAAATTGAGGGACTAAAATGAAACTTTTCTAAAAATGAGGGACCAAATGAGAAAATCATAATATTTGGAGACTAAAAATATAATTAATCGAACCAAATAATAGACTAACATAAACGGTATAATAATAGATAATTAAAACTTAATAAAAATATTTGAAGAGATTAATTTTAATGCTTTATCAATATAAAATATTTTTACATTGTTAAACAATCAAAATTCATTATATATGTAGCTTTTAGGATAAAATTTACCCCCATTTTTATTCAAAACCAAACACACCCCGAGTGTTCTAAAACTAAATCCATATTTTGCGTCTCAGAGCATCAACAAAGTTTTAAATAGGTTTTAAAACAAAATAAAAATAATTAAATAATACTTTGACATAAAATGACATAATGATAGGCTACAAAAATTAATCAAAAAAATTTAAACCCTCATAATATGCAATAAATTTTTGAATAGATTCTAGAGGCCTTTTTTTTTTTACGTAAGGTTCTAGTGCAACTTAAATATAATTAAATAATAATTTTAAATAAAAATAATAATAACAGGATGTATTAAATTAACCAAATAGTAATTTAAAAATATTTTTCTCTAGGTAATAGGGAGAGGCAACAAAATAAATAAACAAATAAATAAAATAGCTTAAATTTAAATTTACGCATTAAACATTAGCTACTCAAAACTAAAACTAAGGTGCACTGTCACACTTTTGCATAAGACAGAATCATCTATACCCACATATTTATTATCAAAACCCTACAATCATGACGAGTTATTTCTATGAACTCAATTTGTGAAATTATAAGATATTCTAGAAATCGCCAAATTTGTTCATGTTCCACTCAAGATAAAAACCTTAGTAATATTTTTCTGAAGAAACAAGGAAAGATAAATGTATTTGAGTATGTGAAACTTGTGCTCTTGCAATAACTCAATTTTCACTTCCCAAAGACGAATGGTTTGACCTAGGAGTATTTTTTTGTTGATATGATAAGAACAATCAAGGATTTGATAGAAAAAAAAAAAGAAAGAAAACGTATAAAGGAAAGGTAGAGCAGAAGAAAATGTTTATTTTCTCTCTTTGTGCCATGTACGGGGGTAAAATGGAATGAGATGGCAACGTTAGGGTGTTTAAAACTAATCTAAACTAAATTAAAACTGAAAATCAATTAAAAAATTAATTAAAATTAAAATAAATCACTCTTGGATTGATTTTTATTTTATGAAAATCGGCCGATTCAGCTCAATTTTCTGTTTTAATCTCTAAAATTGAACTAAATCAAATTAAATCAATATTATTATTATTTTTTTATTAACTACAAGGCAAAAGCCCGAAATTTATAACCTAACAAGATGAGGGCACCCATGCCCTGCAGAATCAGCCACAAAGCCTAAGGAACAACATGCGGGTAAGCCTGTCAAAAAAGGTAATCCCCCATGGAAGCCTGTGACCAGCCTTAGCTAAGCTATCTGGATACAAATTGGCTTCACTAGACAAAGCCTAAATTCCACCTGCCACTCTTCGCTATACAACTTACGAATTGCACGGACCAAAGAACTCCAAGCATGGTAATCGGGGACTCCTAAAGTAAGTAGAGAATATGCACAACTAGAATCTGTTTCAATTATTACATTTCTTCTGAAGTCCATACTGTGTACAGGATCCCAAATTCAGTACTGCTCATGCACATATGAATGCTCCTTTTTGATCTCTTATATATGATACCTCCTCCACAGGAAGCTTCTACTGAGGCTGTTATTAGCAAGGAGCCATCGGAATTTCTTGTCATCCAATATTTAGGAGGAGGAGCCCAAGCCATTTGCACCTCCTTGAAAGAAGGAATCCTTGACTTGGCCATCTCGACCGTACTCAGATTTTTATGATAATCCTTGGCCAGGTTCAGGGCCTGCAATGAAGAAAGGAATGGGCATTAGTATCATTTTCAAAAATATATGAGTTCTTGCTGTACCACACAATAAGTAGTAGCATGTTGTCAAGAAGACCAGGGGCCATTTTTAAAACTGCGAACTTCATCCAACAGATTGTCCTCCAACCAAGACAGCAAAGGCTTTTGGAAGAAGGACTGCTCAACATATGAAGTTATTTCCCACACTCTTCCGATCCACACTATCTCTGTCGTTTTACGATCACGGATTGCATGGAGTGTGGTCTTTGGCTCTCTACTACAGCTAGAGAGCGCATATGTCACTTGAGGCCATTCCTCTCCTAACCCTTGTGCTATGTGTCGATAATGCATCATTCAGAATGAGCCACATGCTTGTTTTCAGCCTGTGAAGAGCTCTAATCCTCCAGGGTTGACTTAATAAACGAGCACCAGCTAACCCATTATAATCAATCAAGCTTTCGTAGGCTGATTTTATAGAAAATCTTCCATCAATAGAGTGCAATCAAGCTAGCACATACATTTATAGTTATATATATATATATATATATATATAAATTTTGTTCAAATCTTTTATTATTTGCTCAATTTGTTAATATTAGACATTAGTATGATTTTTGATAATTAATCTAGTTTTTATAATTGCATGATTTTATATAAAAAAAACTCATGATTAATCTAATTTAACAAAATTTAAATTTTTTTAATATTTTATAAAATATTTAATTGAAAACTGAAAATTGAACCAATTTAAATCTATTTAAATTGATTTGATTTAGTTCGATTTTTCATATATCATAGAGATGTGACAAGTATCTTAAGGTTATTAGTGGCTAATTTTTTTTATTGACTTAGTGGCTAATTTTTAATCATAAGTTGGATTAACTTAAATTACTAAATTCTAATTTTTTTTTATTTTTTAGATATATTTTGGATATGTAAAACATGTGAATATTAAAAGAGTCACATTAAATATGAAAAGGTACTGGTAGTATAGGAAATATCTAAAATGAGAAGTTAATTTAACGAAAAGTTATTCCGTGGATGTCATATGGAATAGATAATATTTTAAAAAACAATATTTTATGCACTGAAATGTGAAAAAAAAAAAAAGTTATGGAGGGGGTTAACTGTAAAATTTCCTGTTAAATAAAAAATGTATTAAAGAAAAATCTCTATTAAATCTAATACCTCGTTTAATAATTTTACTTTTTACCACAATTTAAACGACTATGTGCTATAAACAAAATTTGTACACTAAATATAAAAATGACCCAAACTCCATTGGTGTAATGCATAATTTAACCTATAAAAGAAATATTTTAAGGGATTGTTCGACAATTTGAAAATCCAATTTAGTGTAGTATAAAATAAAACTAGTTATATTACTCTATATGTAAATGACCTAGTTTAAACATTATTTGGTTTGAAATTAATTCTAAAAATGGTTTTATTATTATGTTATTTGGGGTAAAATAAGTTAAATAAAAATTGAAGTCTGGATTGAGCTTAATGGGGCAGTCTCCATAGCCCGACAAAATGGGTGGCTGATCTAATAAAATTGGGAAAAAAAAAAACCATAAATTTGGCCATGAAAATATTGGAGGTGTAACGAATTTGTCCATAAATTAGAAAACACATAGAATTTAATCTCTTGATTTACCCATATTATACCAAATAGAATAAATATTTGGCCCTTAAATTTAATAGAATGGTCCTCTAAACGAATTAGCTTATTTAAACGTGTATTAATTTAGGGATCAAATTATATGTGCTTTTTTTATTCAGAAATAAATTAAAAAATACATACAATTTAGTCTCTAAATTTACCTATATTATAACAAATAGAATAAAAATTTGGTTCCTGAATTTAACGCAATGGTCCCCCAAAAGAATTAACTTATTCTAACATGGATAAATTCAAAAATCAAATTCTATGTGTTTTCTAATTTAGGGATAAATTTGTTACACTCCATATTTAAGAGATAAAAATATAATTTTTCTCTACTGAAGCAAAAGAAATTTTATCCTAATTTAACCCAGCTTAATTGCCTTGACTTGCGTATGTTGGTTTCCAATGGCCTAAGCTAGCCCATAAGCCGGAAAATATAAAAACTAATTATTAAAAAATTATATTTTTCTTCTAAGTAAATACCTTTTTTAGTTCTAATACTTTGAAGTTAATATCCGTTTGGTCCTGAAAATTTTTTTTATATTAATTTAATTTTAATACTTTAAAATTTTAAATCAATTTCATCCTTTACTCAAATCATTAATAACTTCCATAATTTGGACATCCATGAGGTTGAGCCCAACTGCTGGTCCCAACAAAATGGTCCCATGTGCTTAGCCTAAGATTCAGACACTGCCATCAATTACACCAATTAATTCTAAAGCCCAAAATTAATGCATATACTGGTATAAAAGTGCAACTCAAAATGATATTTAACAGCTTACATTCTACAATATTGACTAGGATGATACTGATCATGATCAAGACAATTGGAATTTAGACATAGAATATGATCCTGATTCAGTGCCTGCTTTAGCTTCTACTATTTTTCACACCAATCTTGTCTTCAGAAACTGCCATGGATGAGGATTCCACTTCCTCCTTCACTCTCTCAATCTTTTCCTTCAGTGCTGAGACATCCAATGCAGCAAGAATCCGCTCTTTTATACCTGCTTCCATCTTCTCCACATCCTTAGAATCTGACCCATGTGCTATCATATTCTCCAATTCCTTAATTTGGCACTTAAGACCTCCTGCATTCACCACTCTATCAATTTCACCAATGATCTCATTGTTCAACTCCACTATTTTCTGTCTTATATCTGGTGGTGGACTTGCCACACTCCTCTTCATTACTCCAACAATCTCCAAGTTAGCTGATTTCAACACCTCTTTCAACTCTTTCTCAACTTCCAATGCTTTCTCTACCAACTCCTTATCTGGTGTTTCCCCATTTGATATCCTTTCTTGAGCATCCTTCAGGCTCGCTATCTTCACCTTGATATCGTCCGAGAGTTTCTCATTGAGCTCTTGTCTTAGTTTTTCTTGCTCGACTTTCATCTCTGTGAGCCTGTAGACAGTGTCTAGCTTCTGAAGCTTCTGCTTCAATCGAAGATATGCCCCTGGTTGTGACATCTTGCTCTTTTCTTGCATGATTTTGTCAACTTTTTCCTTCAAGTTACTACTGAGGGGTTGGTTTGAGGCTTTAGATAACTCCATCTTCACAGACTGAACTTTTTCTGCCAACCCCATTGAAATGAGTGCTGTGGTCATCTCCTGCTCTACTTCTTTCACAAGCTTTTGAATTGCTTCCTTTGAGATGGGATCAGATGGCTCCTTTGATTCTAAAATTTCCCTCTTGAGAGTTTGGAGCTCTGACTCTATGTCAGTAATGTTGGATGTGTTGACATCAGATGGCTTCATGTTGCGTTTCCTCTCCGGTTCCACAGGTATGCCTTCCTGGAAGCCCCCAATTGACCGGAACTTGAGATGTCTATGTCGAAGCAACTCTTCTTCATTCATTTTTGTCAGCTCCTGTTGTAAAAATTCCAGTGTTTCTATAAGTGGTAGATAACTAGGGAATTGATATTAAAAATTCCAATTCGGTTTGAGTCAAATTAGTTGAGGGCTTGAGGTCTTAACTTGTCGGCCTCAAATACTGGTCATTTTAGACCAAAAATAAAAAGAATACATTTGAGTGAAATAGCTTAATGTCACCAAGCTTTTCCAATTTTTTAAGTCAATACATTTGAGTGAAATAGCTTAATGTCACCAAGCTTTTCCAATTTTTTAAGTCAGAAGAAGATGCAATCACACGATTTCAAAGATGAAATTTTGTAAAGAAGTAAATTTGTGTGTTTGTGTATATATGTTACCATTAATTACCTCCATGGCCTGAGTGATTGCATGCTTAATTTGCTGAGAAGTCCAGGTAGGATCAGCATGTGCACCACCTAGTGGCTCCTATATGTGCAAACATCAACATCCACTATTTCAAAACACCAAAAGTCATCACAATGAAATGTTGGCAGGGAGTATCAATGTGCTTACAGGAATAACACCATCAGCAATCCCAAGTCTGTAATGTTCTTGAGCTGTTATTCTTAGCTTTTCGGCTGCCTATACGAGTTAACTTTAATTAGTAGAAAAATAGATGAGGTGTTCCCAGATAGCCACAGAAAACTGATATAATTCAGAACCTTAGGAGCGGCTTGGGAAGATTTCCACAATATTGTAGCACAAGCTTCAGGACTGGCTAGAAATACAGCCACAAACAAAGGAACATACTCAATATTTTTTTTGTTAAAAGAAAATCAGCCAAAGATGAAAATGAAAGAGCATTACACTAGAAATTTCTTTCCCAGGCTCCCAAGTGATGCATTAAAAAGTAATAGTAAAAGGAAGGGAAGAGGCATTACAATTACCTTGCTACATAAAAGGCAGAATTCTCCAGCATAAACAATTTATTGGCACAGGCAATGGCAAGTGCACCACCTGAACCACCTTCACCAGTTACAACCGTTACTATAGGTACCTTGAGACCAAACATAGTCCTCAAATTATGGGCTATTGCTTCACCCTGCACATACAGATCACTCAATGTGAAGTTAAGTATGCGATAATTCAATTAGCAAGGTTAAACAGATGGAAAAAGAGCAAAAAAAAAAAAAAAGAAAAACAGAATGTGCACACACACTTGACCAAGTTCCTCAGACTTCAGATCAGCAAAGGCCCCAGGAGTGTCAACAAATGTAATGATGGGGAATTTATGATGATCAGCATATTTCATCATACGCAAAGCTTTGCGGTAGCTGTTTGAAATTAACATCTTTTGTTAAAATTGCTAACAATCATGAAAGCTAATTGTTATGAGATAAGGAAGAAAACTAGCACATGCCATTAACCCTCCAAAACAAAAATGTCAATTAACAGTTGAAGCAAGCATAATGACTTCATATACCATCAATAGAACAATGAAGCATACCCATGAGGAGTTGGCATTGCAAAGTTGCGAGCAATGTTTTCCTTTGTGTTCCTACCTTTCTGGTGGCCAATAAACATATAACTTTTTCCATCCATACTGCCTATACCAGTCACAATAGCTGGATCATCATAGCCTGCTCGATCTCCATGAAGCTCTACCCACTAAAAGATTCCAAAAGTAACATAGAAAAGAAGTGAGACACTGTCTACAATAAGTCAGAAAGGTGGTGAGAGTGTAAATACCTTCTCTGTGATATTAAGTATATGATCAAGAACTGTTGGCCTATTGGGATGCCGAGCAATCATCAACCGTTGAATAGGTGTTAAGTGCGTGTATAAATCTTTCAGAGCCTGGACTCAAAATGAATAAATTTGTAGTTAGGATAATGTGAAAGTTATACTGGACTATGGCAGTGATTTTGGTAGATGTTTGTACCACCAAAGTGTGAACAGAAATTGTCCCATATAGTGTAGCACCAACATCTATGCTAGTTCTGTCTTCACTACACTTTAACTAAATTACTCATGGTTTGATATCAAAGAAGAAGAAAGCGAAATCTCAATAAGCTAATGTTTTCACATAGTTGGAAGATAATAACACAACTTGAGAAAAATTATATAGTGGAGGCATATATTTTTCTTCAATATATGTTACAAGTCCATGGTACCTGTGATGTTATTTTTAGCAATTGTATTCCTCTAACATTCAGTTGTAAATTGAAATGAAGTTCAAGACATATTAAAGGTACCAAAGTCATAAAAAAATCCATTAATACAACTATTCAGTTATCTTATAGAAGCATCCAATAATATAACAGAAACTGATTCCATTTACCAGTTGATATTTGCTCTCCAGAGCCTCAATTTGATTACTGAAGTCTAAGCTCGTGTCGTCTGCCATTCTACGTACCTGCAAGAAACATATGAAATAAAATAACATGAGCAGGACAAGGAGATTGAGGGTTGCTTGTCAGCGCTCCACTATGATTAAAAAATGTTGAAACAATTAATTCTTCAAATTATGTTGCTCAACTAAAAATAAGGTCAAAATTGGCATTCTAAAATATAACATCTTGTTCTTTAATGCTTGGAGATCTTCAATAAAATTTTTATAGTATAAAATGTCAATGTAATGACCATCAAACAAAAAATGCATTAAAACTCATACCTCTATAATCTTTTTTTCTAGGTCAATTAATGGCTTCTCAAAATCAAGTGTTACAGGCTTTGGTTTCTCAGCTAGAGGCTTAAAGTGAGACAGGTAAGTCAAGTATCCGCTACTGATATTTGGATCAATATTATCAGGCCATGGATAATCATGCTTCTTGCCCTTTCTAATCTTTGCAACTACATGGAACCTTTGGACTTTGGTATTCCTTGAGCCGCTTAAATGCTTTGGCCAAATACAAATTGCCCTTTTGGATGAACTTCCAAGAAAATGATTAGCTAGGTAGTCTTTTCCAGCACATGGATGTATTGATTCAGTGGCACGTTCTTCTAGTGTTCTTCCATTCATATAATTTCCACTTATGAGTGACATAGTATTCATCTTCACCAGCTCAGTTTCTTGTGTTTTGGTTGTGTACAGTGTACCTTATTCCTGCATGCAGAGCCACATAAGGTCAACAACATAGGAAAAGGACAAAAAATGGAAGTCTAGTATATTCAAACTATACTACACTTGTCCGATTCAGTAAGCAGAAAGAAGGATGCTGATTGAGAATGAAGATTTCAATTTGGATCACTCTTCTTATAGACCAGTGGCATAGGAGCAAAGAAGATTTCCCGCAGAGAGCAATTTAAGTTTCATTTTAACAAGTTCAAAATTGAGGTAGTAATTAAGCACAACATGCTAGCATGCATAAAACTAGAGCATGGCACACATCTCAGAGATGCTACATCATTTCTTTATCATTTCCTTTTTTTTTTTCATATCTTAAATTTCTATAAGTGACTGCCTTGCAGAGGAGAGTACTAGAATTTTTCACCTCCCCGCAATTCTAGACATTCCAAGGACGTAGAAACCTTGTTATACATGCCTGCTGACAGAAAGCGACCACAAGTCCATCAGCTCAGGCATTTCAGAACTAGAGTGCTTTAATGGCTTCTTTGCCAAACTGAAGCTACTTAATGAGGCCTAAAACTAGTAGTTAGAAAAGCAGAAAACGTCCCCAAACTCCCAAAAAAGCTTAATAAGCCAATTACAAAGACTCCACAACACACCACCTTGTTAAATTTTATCCAATTAAGCAACTGGGAATTTTCAAAACTATGCAAAAGTAGCAAAGTAGAACTGACTCGTCAATTTCCAAATTCACATCCATTCTAAACTGTAAATAGAATAGTTATTAAAGCACTATTCCTTTACCAATAAATATTAAGACAAAGTCTAACAATGCAAGTTTCCCTTTTTTATAGATATGAGCTCAGCAGCATATCTACCTATTCATATCTCTATACATGTAAAGCTGTAAACCATGCCATAAATTTCCTTTATACTTTCTTTCCCCTCAGCTTTCTCAGTAACCAAACAAGAAAAATGAAGTGTGTGTAGGTTACCTTATAATTTACGGCTTCTGGGCTTCGAGAGTGACCTTTATATGGACTCAGCAGCATATCTATATATAGTGTAAACCATTCCACAAACTTCCATTCTTTGTACACTATTTTTCCCTCAGCCTTCGAAGCAACCAAACAAACAAAATAAAAACGAAGTGTGTGCAAGTTTATATACCTTGGAAAATTTTGAAGGCTTCTGAGTTGTGAGAGCTTCAAAAAGAGTGAACAGCAGCTTTTGAATAATGATCACTGGTGAATTGTGTGAAGATAAAAGAAACGGCAAAAAGAAACACTGTGTTGTGTCTGTGGATTCGGATGCTGCTGTTTCCTACAAACTTGGACGTTAGGAGGGACGAGAGATTGTGATTGGACAGGGTAATACACTTGTTGTCATTGTGGAGTGTGCATTGGCAAAGCTTAGTTTCGACGATAGACACGTCCTCACAAATATGGATAACTGATAACTCCATTCACTGAAGAAGGGTCCTACTATCTACCATGTTCTTATCCTGCACATGCGCTTTGTCAACTTTCATTCCTTTACAGCTAAGAAAATAAATACTTTTTTCCGTCCATTTCTATTTTTTTTTTAAAAAAAACTCATTTTATTTGTTATTTGCATATATATTAATTAAAAAATTTTTAAAATTTTTTAATTTTACTTTTTATACACTATTCTAAGTACATCAAACTTCTATAAAGAAAAGTGTTAGATAACTAAGGTTTGATTTTAAATTCTTTAATTCTGCATATATTGGAGTGATAGATAAAATAGACCCAAGATAATAAAAAGGTTGGTTTACGGGAAAATCAACTTTGACCTTCTTAAGTTATGAATTTGAATATTAAAAAAGTTTAATTTAAATGCACTAACAGTCAGCCAATAGAAATAGTAAAAAGTGCCAATTTATACAAATAATTATCCATTATAATGAGAAATTCATCATGATTTTTCACTTTTCCTTATTTTCTATTGGTTGACGGTGTAAAATAGTTTTACACTGTCAGTACATACTAATTAAACTCTATCAAAAAAGCAATTTTTGTTAAAGATTATATATAAGCTTTATATTTTTTGCGGTTGAGTAGAAATTAATGACAAAAACGATTTTAATGTACCGAACATATAAAAATATAGCATGCTCTCAAATAAAAATAAATAAAGAAATAAATAAATTTTTATTTTGTTTATTATAATACCTTTTTTTAAGGATCATGAAATAAATGCAAAAACATAAGAAAATAAAATAGCCACTTTGTTTGTATTTTTTTTACGTAATTAAAAATGCAAGAACTTGAATAAAGGAAGATGAATGACTTAATAAATATTAAATATTCGACATTAGTATCACATTCTATTAATTTAAAATAAGGAACCTGATATCTAGCTGATTTTCTACTCATATATTGGTATAATTTTTGTTTAATTCATATATTTCTTTAATAATGGATCATCTATAAATACTTTTATAAGTGTTTATTGATCTGATGGTATGTCCAGACCCTAGATTTTGTATTTTAATTGCAATGATTTTTAAGAGAAAGAAAAATAATAAAAATAAATAAATTATTAGGATGTTAAACGAGGGAAGAAAATCCTTCTTCTATGATTACAGTAGAAGAGCCCACTATTGAATAAAGTTCGTTTGTCATAACTTGAGATTAAGAGTTTGTTTAAAGAAAATAAATATCAAATCGCTTGAATCAACTAAATATTTGTTGCATTGTTATAATTTGTTTTTTCATATATGTCTTCCAATGGAGTTAATAATCTATATTCGAGATACAGTTAAATATTAAATATGAGCACCTTTTTCACTTAGGGATTTGAATCGTGGATCACCACATGTAGGGGATTAGTGTCTTACACTTGACTCAATCCTTGTTAGATTGCATTGTATTGTATTGTTATAATATTAAGTCATTAACCTTTGGGTTTTATCATAATTAGGTTCAACAACTAATTTCTTTAATATTTTGTTTATGTAGTTAATTGTATATTAATTATTGAATAAATTCAAGATTCAAGTAATTAATATACAAAAAGAAAAAAAATAATAAAACCAAAAGAGGAGTCAAAAAGCAGGAAAAAGTATAATATAATATAATCATATAATTAATGCCTTATAAATTATGATACTATTCTATACCAAAAAAAAAAAAACTATAATTAAATTTCAACTAATCTTGCTTGAATTGAAACAACTCATTATAAAAATAAAATTTTCGCAAAACTTTTTCTATTCAAAATATTCGAATTTGAAAACTTGCTTATTTAAGAATACAAATGTTCGACCACTCAAACCGATAACTTTAAATCTATACGCGAAGACAGATGTTGATTGAGATACTCATTATATATGAAAAATAAATATATTTGATCTTTGGTGTATATGTGTGTGTATATATATGGTATTAATATTGATACAATATTAGTACAAAGCATTTTATACTATTAATCAGTTATATTTTATCTTTTATATATATATATATATATATATATATATATATATATATATATAATTTTTTAAATTAGATCACTTCATATAAATATATTAAAAATTTTAGAATGATAATTGTCTATGAATTTTGTGAAAAAAATATTTTATTGAATTAGTATTAAAATATATTTATCTAGTATATAATGATATTAAATTGTAATTATATTACATTAATTTTATTTAAGTAAGAGGGAATAAAGAACAATACTCATATAGAAATAAATAAGAAAGAGTCAATATTAATTAGATAAGAGAAAAGTTAGAGTATTAATTAATATGAATAAAATAAAATTACAAAATTACCTAAAATTTTAATTGGTTTCAAGCAAGAATGGAGGGGGTTTTATATTCAAAATAAAATATGAAGTTTACTAAACTCCACATGAAAATATGAAAATATGAAGCTTGTATACATTTACGTTGCACGTAATTATATAGTGCCTTATACAATAATATTATATACCATACTTTATTTGTTTTGTATAAATTTATACCTCCAGCATTTGATGATAATACATTAATTTATAATTATATAATATTTAAGTAAGAGAAAAATAGGAAAAAAGAAAGAGAGAATGATATTCATATAAAAATAAATAGTAAAGAGTAGGCAAAAAAAGAGAGTAAAGAGTAGACATTAATTAGGTCAGAGAAAAGTCAAAGTAATAATTAATTTGAATAAAATGAAGTTACAATGCTACCCAAAATATATATGTACTTTTGAGATAATTATGATAAAAATTAAATATTTTTTATTGATATGATTATGTATAATTAGATGACCGTATAAAAAAAATTTTATTTGATAATATATAAAAATTATGACCTGCTAACTTAGGATGTGCTTTATATGTTATATTAGATATGATAAGATAAATTAATATTATAAATTATGCCTTTGTTTATTATTTGGTACATACAACGTATTGTTATAAGTTTATTCATTGTATATAATCTACTTAAATATCAAAATTATGGATATCTTAATCAAATATAGGGAGACTATATTAGATTTAGTTAGTTTTTAATGTATGAGATCTTTGTCACAATTTTATTTTTTTTATATATTATAAAAAAAGTAATTATTAAAAATAAAAATTTAAAATTATATAAAGAATTAAAAATAATTGTTTTAATGAACAAATTTAATAATAAATATTTTAAGATAAATAATATTTAATATATAAATAAAATAACAAAACATATAAATAAATAATAATGAATTATTGAAAATAAAGTATACATGATAAATAATATTAAGTAATATAATTATATATAATAAAAATATTTTAAATAAATATAATAAATATTTTAATTATATTTTTAAAAATTGATATATAAATGGTTAATAGAAATTATTACTTTAATAAAATTTTTTTTTTGCATTTTATGATCAAAAGTAGAAATAAAAACTACTAAAATGAATAACAAAAGAAAGCATTTTATATTTTTTAGTTTTATATTTTATGAAAATAAAAAAATAATTAATGACAACTATCGAATTGAATAATAGATAACATTTATATAAATATTTATAATAATTCTAATTAAAAATGATAAATATTTAAATAATAGTATTTATTTTTAATTTTTAATTGAATATATATTATTATATCATTATTTAAATTTTTATTATAATTAAAAATATTTTAATAGCATGACAATAATATTATATTATATATCATATATAGTATCTTATATAATGTCTTACTAAATATTGTATAATATTAAGATTTTAATAGGTCTTATATATGCTATCAAATCTTACACTATCAAATATTATCCTATTATGCATATATTAATAAAAAAAATCAAATTTGCTATTCACCTTAGAAACAACTTTTCATTCCTAAACTAACATGATTTTAGTTTATTTGTAACGTTAATATTCTTGTGGTGTGATTTGCATTCCCATTATTTTATCTTATTAATTTTTACAATTCCTATGTCACTAGCTAACCTAATTACATTCATCAGTTTTCATTTACTCTCATTCTCTCTCACTTCACTAAACTACTTGACTATTCTCCTTAACTCACATTCTTTCCACCATGATTCTACGTTTCTTTGCCTTTCATTGGTCAAACCCACTTTTATTTCATTATTTACATTACATTATTCCCTCCGCTTATTTTATCTTCAATTTGTCTCCATTGTTTACATCTTACCTTTAAGGCATCTTGTGGAATTTTCATCACCCCTGTCGCATTTAGTCTCAGGCTCGCATTCACAACCTGTGGTATGTTAAACTCCATTTCTCCATTGTATCTATGTGGTTTATTACTTTAATTAATTTGAGTCTGATTATTCCTGTTGAGATGAGATTTTGTTTAAAATTTGAGATTATTTTACCTTCCATTTTTTTGGTTTCTTTCCTCCTTCATTGTGGAATTTTTTTTTTTTTTGGGTTGTCAAATTCTCAAAATATGGTTATGTTTGATATAAACAAATACAATAAACAGGTTTTGCGAGGAAGATGGTAACGAATTTGAACGGTTGGGATTCGCGGTTTAAGCGTCAATTACTACATCATACTAGAAAATTAATTTCTTCATTTTGTTTGCTTTTATAATCTTGTCTCATTTTGGGTCGTGATATGCTCATCTCCCTTTCTTCATTACAATCCCCCCGGCGCCTAGGGGGGTGTGGAGAGAGAAAGAGGGGTCTAATAAAAAAAAAAAAATGAAGAGGGAGAGGGAGAGAGAGAGAGAGATATGAGTATGTGATAATGTAAAATCATACAAAATTATAGATGCATTTGTTTGAGAATTTTTTTAGTAAAAAATTATCTTTTTTATTGAAAAAAATCAGCTTTTATATATTTGAATAATTTTTTTAAAATAATTAGAATTTAAAAAAAATTATTTTTAACTTTTTTATAGAAATTGAAAAGAGTGACTTCTGAAAAAAAAAAAAATCAATTTTCAACTTTTTTAAGTTATATATAAAGAGTGCATTTGTTTTAGATTATAAAAAAAAAGTGATTTTGAAACTTAAATTTAATATATAATTAAAAAAGTTAAAAATTGATTTTTTTTAGAAGTTAATCTTTTCAACTTTTTCAAAAAAACTGAAAACAGAATTTTTTGAAAATCTGATTATTTTTAAAAAATTATCTAAATATATGAAAAATAATTTTTTCAATAAAAAAAGTGATTTTTTTACCCCAAAAAAGCACAAATAAACACACTCAATATATAACAGAAAAGACTAAAAATTGATTTTTTTAAAAATCTGATTATTTTTAAAAAATTATCCAAATATATAAAAATTAATTTTTTTAATAAAAAATTGACTTTTTTGCTAAAAAAAGCACAAATAAACAAATCCAAAATTTAAGCTTCAAAATTATTTTTTTTAAAAGTTTCAACAAATACACCCTATAAAAGCAAACAAAATGAAGAAATTAATTTCTCTTTCTTCATTATAATCTAAAGGTTTTTGGGGAAGATAATCATTAAAAGAATTTGCTAATCACTGACATTATTTAAGGAATTAATCTCACAACAATATTTGTAGGATTCTAAAAACCAAGAAAATTATAATCTAGAGGTTGTCCTTCCACCATCGGATCTTCTTTTCTCAGTTGGAATTATTTTACGATTGAGTTTACTAAATTTGTTGAAAATGTAGCTTTCTTATATTTTTCACTTAATACTTATTCTCTTTGCTATTAGCTATTCGTTCATACTTTGAAAATTATATGAATTTATTTTAGAGATATAATGATTCTTTTTGCTTATACGAATCTTCTTTTACTGATTTATTGATCATACCTCATATGAATTATTGGGAGAATTTTATTTTCATAGTAGATCGACACAATTTGAACTAGATTAATTAGAATATAGAAAATTCTATATATATATATATATGTGTGTGTGTGTGTGTGTATAGTTGAATACATTATTAAGTAGAAAATAAATTTCTCTCTCTTCATAATTGCCAATTTTATAAATGATTTTTTAAGTATCAATTTCATAAAATAAAATTATTATAGTATTGATTTTTAAATATAAATAATAAAGCACTATATTTAAAATATGAAAAATTAATGCTTCTCAAATTAAATTATTCTATTATTAACTCTGAAGAGAAAATAATGAATTAATATATTTAAAAGATAAAAATTAATGTCTCTCTGTGATGTTTTCTAAGTAAATTACTATATAGTCATTTTTTAGAAAAATAATGAGAGAAAAATATAATATGGTATAATTTTTCAAATAATATTAAAGTCAATTTCTTTTCATGATTTTTGTTAACAAATTAATTGAAAGATAAGTCACATAATGGGTTAAATTTGTAAATTATTTTGTAATCTTGTAAAAATAAACGGAAAATAAAAGGAGAGTCTATAAGCATAAAAAGTAAAAGGTTAAATTAGTATGTGAATCCTTATTATTTTAACCTATTTTTGAAAAGGTTCATACACTTTAAAAGGTTTTAATTAAGTCCATTATGCTTTAAAAATTTTGTAATATGATCCTTACTGTTAATTAGTCATTCATTCTTCGTCACACCCGCATTAGTCGTCGTTAACTATGCTTCATTACACCATAAATAGCAAATAGACTTCCAATTAAATTTGTTAGTATCAATGTTCTTGTTTGATTGCTGTCTAAAATAATTTTTCCTCTTGTTTATCTTCTACTACATATTCTAATTCTAAATATAATTAAAAATCGTGATATTAGTTTCTATGCATATTATGTTCTTTTTTTTCCCTCTTTTCTTTCCCGTCTAGCACACTAAATTATTAATATCTCAGCATAGTTAATGGTCACGTGTGTATATAGTAGTAATGAATAATGGATGATCAGTTGATGGTAGGGATTTAATTACAATTTTTTTTAAAGTATTAGGACTCAATTAAGTATAAAGACTTATTTAAAAATATGTTGAAACTATAAGGACATGCAAGTAATTTAACCAAAGTAAAAAAAAAAAGCCTGATATAACTAACTAATGCTCCATTAATTGTGATAAGTTATAAATAGAATCAATCCAAAATTAATTACATATTTAATTAAGATTTTATTAAGATTAAAATTCTTTTGAATTATAACTAAATAAATTGCCAAGAAAACATTAGTGATCATAACGTATCATTACTTATATTTTTTGGCACCGAGGGAGGTGCAAGTGATACATTTCTCAAATCTTACAATCTCCGTGTCTGTGTTATTGTAGGATTTATTATTTATTTATTTTTAAAATTTCTACAAATTTGTTCCCTAATATTAAGGCACATAATCATATTATAGGTCGAAGTTGTAACCAATTTAAACTTTTCTTTTTTGGGTACAAAAAGAAAACTTCTGTCCAAAGATCAAACAGGGACAACATTTTCTCAAATATCATTAAACTTCGCCTCTTATAGAATATCACATTAAGAGAAAGTATCCTTGTACATGAGAAAATTTTCTCATGCTCAAACCTGATTTTAAAGAGAGGAGGAGGAGAGAAAAGAGAAAGAGGGGGGGGGGGGACCAAACTAAACATGCAAATGGTATGGAGTTATTGAGCGCATTAATTTCTAGCAAATTAAGCAACAAAATAAGGCATCATTTCAGCAAGGAAGGAAATATTAATGATTTACTTCTATGTATCTATGACAGCTGGGGAAGAAAAACCATTCTTTTGATATATATACTACCAGAATCTCCCACCAGAATCTCCCAATCTAAAAGCCATTCTATGTGCTTTTTGTATGTAAAAATAGTTTAATCAAATTATTCAACACACGTTCAACAATAGCTTGATTCCATGGTGGGTGTGGCATATGTATTATAGAATTATAATAAACTAATTCTCATGAGACAAGATGATGGAACTCCGTTGCTGACTTGTTGCAGTTGCCTTGCAGGTTTTTCAGCCATTTAGCATGGCGATCAATAGATGGATTTTATTATCAGCCACAATTCTCTTCTCATTCTATTTTGTGATTATAATTGGCTGGGGCACCTTCATCAATCGGGTTTACCAAGTAAGCATCTCTTACATTACTGAAGGTTTTTAAACCTTTTTTGTAATTGGGTTCAATACCCTTCTTCCTCAATATTAATCTCTTTATGTGATTCTTATTTTGTAGTTTTTTTTTTGGGTATCAATGTTTATTTGCTCTTAGGATATGTCTCTGCTTTAACTTTTGATGCTCAATTAGCTTCCTTGTTTCTCAGTACGGTGCACATTTTTCTATTTTTTGTTTTCTCGTCTTTCTGAAAAATTAGGAAGATAACACTGTTCAGACTAGAAATGGAGGAACTGGGCTCTCTTATAAGAAAAAAAAATAGGAGAATGAAAAATGTTAATCTAATTTATCACATAAGAGAATGTTTGGTACGACAGTAAAAGTAGGGGGAATTTTTTTATGGATGAGTTTTATATATAAATTTACTCATCAAACTGATCAATGAAAAATTTTTCTCTGCTTTTACCCTATTACCAAACATACCCTAAGTTGAACTTTTTATAAAGGTCACAATCTCTTGTGCAGGTAATATACTGGTCAGATGAGCAAAATATTTTTTGATACATAGAATGAAAAGTATGTACTATTAGGGTCAGTTCATAGACTAAATTTATGAATAAAATTATATGAAGACTCAAATTTTGAAATTTTTACCTTTATATTTTATCGCTATACCAAATTCACCTTTAATGTAATTTAACAAGTAGAAAAGAAAATAGAGTCTATAAACAAAGATTGTATAATCTGCATCAGCTATGGTCACAAATGTTAGATGTTGAAATTCAGTTTTGTTATTCGAAGATTACTTTTTTGTACATTACTTTTATATTAGTTATTTTATTATATACGCCAATCAATATAATATATGTAAATTACCATATAGTAAATCATTTTATAATGCACATCTATAATCTGCCTAGACCAATCATAATTCTTCTGTTACTCGATCCCCCTCCCCTGTTTTACCGAAGAATTTTGAACTTTTTTAACAACTCATGTGAAGCTTATCTTGTAATTATCAACTATTAAAGGTTTTATACTCATAGTTTTGAGTTATAAAATATGAAGTAATTCGTGTGGGTAAACAAAAATTTCATGAGAATTGTATATTTAGGGTCTTATAGATAGATTAGACCAAAAAAAAACAAAATCTCAATGTGTATACCATCTATTATAGTTGTATCTGTAATATTTATTTAGGATTAGAGTTTTCCCATTACTTGTATTACTTCGAGAAAGGGAAAGATAAGAAATGATAATTTTGAACTTTATTTTTATGGTAATGTTAGATATACTACACACAAACACAAGAATTGACTGAATTGTATCCATTTTTCATATCATTATGAATGCGCATACACTTATACTAGCATAACATTTTTTATGCAGTCATCAGTATTTCATCTCTCAGGTCACAGCACTGATTGTTTTATTTATTATCTTACAGTTCAATTTAACAAGCAGTTCTTCCAATACAAATACAATCTTCAGAAGGCAACAAACCCAATTCACACTGAACTGCTTCAATGGAAACATGACAGCAACATGCCCAAAGGATTATTACCTTGCAAAGTTTGAGCAAGATCAAGATTATTATTCATCAGGTGCATCCACATGTCCAGAGTACTTCAAATGGATCCATGAAGACCTTGAACCATGGAAGAGCACAGGAATCACAAGGGAAATGGTGGAGAGGGGGCAAAACCTTTCATACTTTAGGCTTGTGATTTTACAAGGAAAAGCTTATTTTGAAAAGTATGATAATTCCTATCAGACAAGGGATGTGTTCACAATATGGGGGATCTTACAGCTTCTAAGGTTGTACCCTGGGAGCATACCAGATTTGGAGCTATTGTTTCAGACGAGGGATGAGACTGTGGTGGAGAAACAACACTACCAAGGACCACATGCCATGTCACCACCACCTGTTTTCCATTATTGTGGGCAGAAAAGTGCTTTTGACATTGTCTTTCCTGATTGGTCCTTCTGGGGTTGGTAAAGCTTCTATATTGAATTACTACAACTTTAGTAGTTTTAGAATTTAATGGTTTGTTAATTAACATAAACATGATTTATAATAGGACACTATAGCGTTGTCTGATCTATATGGCCGACCCTATTTAATAGGACAAAACTTAGTTGCTATTGTTACCGATAGTAGTTTTAGCTTAGATTTGGGATTCTACATGTTAATTTGGAGAAAACTGCTAGGTTTATTTACTTTTGTTTCAAGTGATATTTTGATAATCTTATTTTCCTTAGAAACATAATAGTATGTCATGTTATGAGAAAGAAAGACACAGACTTTCTTGTGCAGAGATCTGCCTATTCTGCATCAATGCAGTTTGTGCTTTTCTCTTGCATAACATCGATGATTTCATTTTCTTAAAGAAAGTGAAACAATCCAAATTCTTTTAATGCAAAGGAACAAAATTAAAGGAGTTCAAAACTTCCTAATTCTTATGCATTATTTCTCTTTTCTTTTAATTTCAAGGGCTGAGATTGGAATTAGACCATGGGAGACTATAATGCAGAAAATACAAGAAGGGAACAAGAAGATCAAATGGAAGGATAGGATACCCTATGCTTTTTGGAAGGGCAGCACACATACGTCCTCATATAGGTCAGAGCTCAGAAAGTGCAACGCCTCAGACCAACATGAATCGAATGCTCGTATATATTCCGTGGTAAATATATTAACAGTCAAATTAAAATATTATCACTGTTTGTGAAAACCTACATGATACATATTAAATTGTTTGTTTTTAGCACTGGAACGAGGCAATTGCACAAGGGTTCCAGAACACAAAACTAGGAGATCAATGTACCCACAGGTAATTGAGCATCTAATAAAAATCTCATGCCATTTTTCATATCTTACGGTTATGATTTATTATGTTTAGATATGCTAGCTAGTCACTACATTGCTAGATTTGCTTGTGTTACATTTTATATGAAGGTACAAGATTTATGTGGAAGGGAGAGCATGGTCTGTGAGTGAAAAGTACATATTGGCATGTGACTCCATGACCTTGTTCATAGAGCCTACATATTACGACTTCTTTACAAGAAGCATGGTGCCCATGAAGCACTTCTGGCCCATCAGCATCGAAAACATATGCAAAGAAATTGAGGATGCTGTAGACTGGGGGAATACTAATCCAGACATGGTAAATTTATTTCTTCTTCCATCATATTCTTAGGATTAAAATGTTCGATTAAGCAAACTAGCTCATCACCAATATAAATAAAATGTTTTAAACTGCGGTTGCGATCACGAATGCAGTCACAGTTGCAGATGTTGTGATTATTGTGTTTGCAATTTGAAATAGAGCCTATTGCGATTGTAATTTGGCTATGATGTGGCCGTATCATGATTATGTTACGGTAGATTTCTATGATTAAGAGTCACACAACAATTATGGTGTAATACGGTTGTGACAACGACCACAACTGCAATATTGCAGCTGCATCAAGAGATGCAGTCCACAATTTATAAACACTGAAACCTTGCCATGAATTTATGCTCCTAAATTCAAATCAATCCTAAAAGGACCATTAATATTTTTCAGAAAACTTTTATTTTTTATTGTAGCTAAGTACTTTTAATGCATATTGTTTCACCAGGCAGAAGAGATTGGCAAAAGTGGGAGTCGCTTTATTGAAGAGAAACTAAAGATGAAGTTTGTTTATGACTATATGTTTCATCTATTGAATGAATATGCAAAGCTCTTGAGATTTGAACCAACCATACCTGCAGGAGCTGTTGAGATTTGTTCTGAAACTGTGGCCTGTCCAATGGATGGTCTATGGAGGGAGTACATGGTTGAGTCCATGGTCAGGTCACCAAGTGACACACCTCCATGTACAATGCTTACACCTAAAAGTGATGAAGACAAAGGCGATGAACAATAGTAGCTATCATGATCATGGTCCATTGTTCAAAGAGTCTTTTCCATAGAGAGGACATAATTTAGATAACTGTAGAGAATATTTAGCAATTATTTTTTTTTTTGGGTAAAACATTATATAGCCAACCCTGAAAGATAAGTGTCAAACAATTGGTATTTTTCTCCTGTAATAAACTGAATAAATTTGTCTTCTATATAATGCTTGAAAAGATTAAAGAAGTTTCCTTTTTTTGGTCAAAGGCACCTTCGGTTTGACTAAGTCCAATGCTAAAACAAACATATTTTTAGCCAATTTAAGATGCGTTTGTGTCAGTTGTTTTTTTGATAAAAAGTAATTTTTTAATTATTAAAAAAATTATTTTTATATAAATTATTTATTTTAATTTTTATTCAAAAAATAAAAATAATTTTTTATAAATTTTTGAGTAAAATTTAAAATAAATAATTTTTATAAAAAATATTTTTTTATCAAAAAATCATTTTTCTGTTAAAAAAAAAAATAAAACAAGCGCATCCTAGTAAAAGTTAAATGCCTAAAAGAGATTACTCCAGATTTGTAATATTCATTAATTTGTTATATTTGAGCATTTCCATCATTTTTAAAATAATCTGCATAGTTTTAACCAAATTGTAAACTCATTCCAATTATTATAAATCACGCGCCATTACATTTTCGTAAAACCTTTCTTGTTTACTCAATAATTTTTGGTTCTTTCAATCAAGTCTCGATATTTTATAGACCTCATGGAGATAAACAAAAGAGAACTGAGATTGTACCTTATAAGTTTTAGTAGCAGACTAGTAGTTGGGATTGATTGTCATCCCAAGCAACCATACATGAAAGTGAGTGAAGAAAATACCAAGATGCTCTGCTTATGGTACAGAGGGTGACTTGATTACTAAATTTATAATATTATCTTCCAATGCATGATTGGTGATATATTTGAGAGTTGATTAAAACGGGTTAGTCCCCGAAGAAGGACAAGAAGACTAGCAAAGTTTTTTTCGTTCGAGTCTTCGTTTACTTACTTAAAGACAAAAGACACATCAGTCTCGGTATTATCGTGGTTTAAAAGGAAATGGCCATGAGTTTTTTAAGATCTTTATTTACATTACGAGACCTCTTAATTTAGATTATATCATGAGAGGTGCACCTTGACTTTCCAGAGAGCGCGAGTATAAAAAAAAAAAGGTTGCCTAACTTAATAGTTTATTACACTAATTTTCTATTTTGCAAAAACAATATTCTACTTGTTCGGTCACTTTTTTTTAATGTGTGTGTAAAGTCATCACCATCCACTTATCCATATATTCCACAATCTGATATTTTTTTTTCAATAAAAGAGACGACGAAGACTTAAGCTATTATAAATTTTATAATGTTAATTATTAATGAGATAAATTAATTTTTTTTGTTACATGACACTAAGATTTCAATCTATGATTTCATATATACTACCTAAACCTTTTATTATTAGTCCACTCCTAGTAACTTACAAAAAAATCTTATATATATTTTAAATGAAATAAATAATCTTCACTGAAATTAAATAAAAAATTTAGTTTTGATGTACTGAAAGTATAAAATTTTTTTACACTATTATCTAATCGAATCGTTTGATATACATGGCTTTTGAAGTATTGTATTTGATCAAACATGTTTATTGATATTACAATATATGATTTAGAGTGTAAAATTTTTTTATATTATCAATATATCAAAATTAAACTCTTAAATTGAATGTAAAAAAGAATAGAAAATAATATAAAAGACATATGATTGATGAAAATTCGACATTGAATTACTCATTTGACTTTTATTGGCAAGATTTATTTTTCATAAGCTTCCCATTTGAAGTAAAGCTGTATAAATAATATCTTATATTATTTGAAAAATAAAATGATATTATAAAATAACTTCAGATTATATAAATAAAATAAAATTTATAGAAAAATTATAAATATTAAATGAATGACTATATTAAAAATTCAAAAAACTAAGTTATTGTAAAATGAAACTAACTGAGATGTTTTTATATTAAAAGTTGTTTAAGTTGTGGTTTGTTTGATCTCATGAAACGAAAAAAAGAAAGAAAGAAATATGATGTTAAACAAAAGAAATAAAAAAGAGGAAAGAGTGAAGGGGTTATCATTCTCCTTATTTGATATCACCCAATGAATAAGAGAAAATTTCCTTCCTTTATTTGATTTTATGAAGAAAAAGCATGAATGCATAAATAGAGCCAAATTACTTTATTAATTTTTATTTTTTTAAAAAATATCTTGATAATTACTTACATAATTTTAAATAGATAATATTTACTTACGATCGCAGTAATTTTCTACTATGATAAACTATCTTTAGCTATTTATTACTCTTTTATTTAATAAAATTAATTTAGTTAAAAAGTTTGTATATGAGATAAAAAGGGAAAAAATAATTTAATCATTTTTTCGTTTGGTATCACTCATTTGAAAAATATTGTATAATTATTAAATTATTATATAACTGTTGAAATTAAACCCAAATATTTTGGTGGGATTTATATAAAAACATTTGATTTTTTTTCTTTCCTTCCCACAATGAAAGGAAACAATTATGTAAGACCTATAAATTTGTTATTATTCCAAATTCTTTTCTTTCATTTCTTAAACTCAGACCAAACAAAGGAAAGACTGAATCCTTACCTCTCGTTCTTTTGTTTTCATTGGATTTAAGTACATCAAACAAAAAATAACTGCATAGTGCTCTTTTGAAAAAAAATGTTAATTTGATGATCAAATTCTACTCTATCCGTTTTAGCCAATAATTTGGTGTTGGTATTCTATTCCTTTCCTTTGCTGCAATATTATTTTTTGGTGTTAAAACTATGGAAGATATTATTTTCGTAATTTCAGAAAATAGAGCACTTACAATTATTCTCACTTTTAACAAGTATATTTTTGGGAATTTAATCAATTTCAAAAAAAATATTACTTACCACTCGTTTAACAACTTTGTTAGTTTGGCTGTGCAATATTATGATATAATTTAGAATGACTCAGAGATGATGCAAATTTCCTGTGGGCTTTCCGTCCCTCCATATTTATTTATTTTTATTATTTAAATTAGATCTTTTAAAATATGAATTTATTCAAACTTAATCCCCCACCGTGATAAATTTCTCTTCAACCTTCCTCACTGTATTAGCCTGACTTCTTCCTCCTTAGGCCTCCAATAAAAGCAAAAAAAATCATACGTAGAGCTAAGTCCAAGAATAAGTACAACCCAATGTTATATTAGTAAGTTTGTTTTAACTTTTAAAAATATAATTATGAAATTTAAATTTTATATATAATTAAAAAATTAAAAATAATTTTTTAAAGATTTTAATTATCTTTAAAAAATAATTTTTTATCCAAAAAAATCATAAACAAATATGGTTATGTAAACTCCAAAAACTTTTATAACCATACATACTTATTTATTTGGTTAAAAATTTAGAAAAAGTATTTTTTTAAAAATAGAATCAGAAGTAAAAACAAAAATAAAAATAAAAAATTATTTTTTATTTAGATATAATTATAAAAATACTTTTTATTGAAATCTAAAATTATTAAATTATTTAGATATGATAAATATAAAAATATTTTTTAATATAAATTACAATTTAATAGATAAAAAATAATATTTTTAAGAAAAAATTAAAAATAAAATAATAAAATAGTAAAAAAATAATAAAATAAAATTGAAAAACATTTTCTCTCTTCTATTATTTTTGTTTTTAGGATAAATAATTATTTATTTATTTATTAAAAAAATAAAAAAAATTAATTATTTTCTATTTTTATTTTATTAAAGGAGTATAAATAAATAATAATAAAAATATTTTTTTCAAATTTTTTTTAAAAAAAACTTCTCTACTTTTGAAGAAGCAGATCCAAACGCATCCGCTATCGAAAACTACTAACAAGTTGAATCCTTTAAACAGTTAGTATTTATTGTTGTAACTAAAATTTTGAGTTCCATTTTTGTAAATAAAAAATGGGTTTAATTGGAATACACTGAATTTTATATTATTAATTAATAAAAATATTAAAAAATAAAAAATTATAATAAATTTATTATTATAATAAATAATTATTTATATAAATAATATTTTTTAATATTTCTAGTGATAAATAATATAAAATTATTTTATATTATTCATATATTTAAATTAAATTCATACAAAATTAATATAAGATAAATTTTAACTTTAGGATAAACTAATTCAACTTGAATAACTTGAATCAGATTACTAAAGATATCGCCAGATAGTAATCATTAAAAAAAGAAAATCATGAAAAATGGTTTAAGGTGAAAACTGAAAAGTGGAAACTGCGTCAGAGCCCGCAACAAAGAACACCAAAGGAAGAAAATCTTTAACTTCTAAATGAACAAACAGAAGAAGGACACGTGTAATAGTTTAAGAGCAAGTTGAGTTACGCGCTCACAGGAGTGGGGACAAGGCAACCCAAGCCAAGCCCAAAGCCAAAGTCGCTCTTTCATTCTTAAACGTCCAGAGAAAAAACTACACAACAAACCAAAACGGATATTCTCACAAGTACAACTCTTTTTTTTTTTTTTTTTTTTTTCTTTCTCTCTCTATATCTTATATTTTATATCTGCATATTTTTCATTTCTTTTTTTTTTTTTGCATATTGCATATATTTTTCTATCAGCACGTCAATGCTTACCATTTTCACTCGTTTTCAACGATTGTCTCTCTTATATGCGAACCATCCCACAAGAGAGAGCCATTCTGGGTCCTTCTCCTTCTCCTTGTTTTACAAGTTTCTGTCTTCTGTTTTGCTCTGTCTATTAATCTCAACCTCACAAAACAAGAGTTGATTTTGTTGTCGTTGACTTGTTATTTTTAGTTTTTAATCTTCTTCTTCTCCTTCACCTCTGTATATCGCAGGTGTGTTTCATGCCCCTCGTCTCTTCTTGTTCTTCTTTTTGCATTTGATTTTCAGTTTTGGTTGCATGTGTTATTTCATGCTTCTTCCTCTTCTTCTTGTTTTGCTTACTTGCAGTTTGATTTTTGCATCTAGTGAGAGGAGAATTTTGGCTTTTGGTAATGTCTGATAGTTGCTATATTAGTATTCAAAGCTTAACTTTTGGTCATGGAGAGACTAGTTTTATACTTCTGGTTTTTCAGAAATGAGCACAAATATTTGGACAATCTAATGATTTTCTCTCTTTTTTTTTTAATTTAAATTTTTGTTTTGCAAAAGTCCAACTGAAAATTTTTGTTATGGTTCTTCAGAAAACTAGAAAGCTATCTTCTCTGCTTCTCCTATAGTATAATAAGAGGAACTGGTTTGGTTCGCTTGCTTAGAAAATTAGACAAAGTACATAATCACTTTGGAGTTCATGAATGGTTTATTCTCTTTTGATTTTTGTCATCTGAATATTCTAGTCACCGTTCCATGTCTTTAATCCCTTTTCTCAAAATCTGTAATTTTCTTATGATAGTATAAAAAGGATCACTTTTTAATTTTCGTCTTGCTTTTTGGTCACAGAGAAGACAGTTGTGGGATTAATTGGCTGGTTGATACTTTCAGAATCTTCCTCCCCCTTGCTTGTGCTTGAAGCATTACTTGCTTCCCACGACACTTTTTTTCGTCTTTCTTTTCACTTTTGCTTCCTTATCTATAATTGGAAATTAACAATTGACCAGTAATAATTAATTCATTAACTTGTGTTGTTTTTCTCCATTTTATGTATAATATTAATTTTGGATGGGAGTAGACTGTTGTGTTTTATGTATTTAGCAAGATTTCTGCTTTTTACTGTTGTATTGCTTTTTCTGTTTTATGTGTTTTATGTACCAAAAAATGAAAATCAAATAAGTTTTAGTTTGCATATTTATTGACTTTATGGAATAAGTCAAACCATGAGAATATCTATCATCAAGTCAATAGCGTGCTTATTTGATGAGTAAACTTGCAATTATACACATGGATATTATGATAGGAACTCAAAATTTTCTAGAGAACTTGCGCTTAACGAATGTTGTAATGTTAGATTCTGCTACTTCTCCGTCTGGGATGTTGTGTTTTCTTTTACAAAGAGAATTGTCTTGCCTTAGATCTTTAAGCTAATACGTTTCATGAAATCACTATAGTTTTGCTAGAATGCATAGGAATAGGAAAGTAACAGCTTTTTAGCATATGTTTCACAATGCAATGACCACAAAAATAAGATCGCTGATAAGACTAATGTTTAGCTTTTAGCAGATATTCATTCTTGTATTCATTTAATTGGCAGTTAACTTAGAGGTTACTGATTCCAATTTGCATTTGGGACACATAGCCTGTTTATTTAAATGAACGTGGAGGATCAAAATCCTATCCATTCTAATGAGCTTGAAACTGATGCTTGCTCACTTATCATGAAAAGTAAATATCATGAGTACTTCATTGCATGGGATTAAGCATACTGCTAGTGGCACATAATTGGGAGGTCATACACACCCAGATGCATATATTGAAACAACTATGCTGTTAACTTGCCCCTGTAACATATATTTATAACAACTGTGATTTATTTTCTTCTATTGGTTATTGAAATTTATATTTGATGCTATAATAATCTTGAACCCCATTTATTTCTTATTCCTTTTCAGGTACAACTTCTCTCTGTCCAGTTATTTCTGACAGCTAATTATTGGCAATGAACAATCTCAAGCTTGGTGTAGAAGTTGCGGATGCTCATGACCTTGTGGCCAAAGATGGGCAAGGCTCATCTAGTACTTTCGTGGAACTTCAATTTGACGGCCAGAAATTTCGGACAACAACTAAAGATAAAGATCTGAGTCCTGTTTGGAATGAGATCTTTTACTTCAACATTACTGATCCAAGCATGTTACCGAACCTCACTCTTGATGCCTGTATCTACCACTACAACAAAAGCAGTGGCTCCAAAGTCCTCCTCGGTAAGGTCCGGCTCACCGGAACCTCATTTGTGCCATATTCTGATGCTGTTCTTTTGCGCTACCCTCTGGAGAAGAAAGGTTTCTTTTCCCGGATAAAAGGAGAACTTGGTTTGAAGGCATTTGTTACAAATGACCCTTCTATAAGAGCCTCAAACCCTCTTCCTGCTATGGACTTCTTTGCCAATACAGATCATAACCCAGCACAAGATCAAACACCACTACCATTTCCAGATCCAATCCTCAAAAACATTCCTATTAAGAAAACCGAGACAAGGCATACATTTCATAACCTTCCTAAATCAAATAAAGGAGAAAAACAGCATTATTCGCCCGCAGCAGCTGCCATGCCAAATGCAACCTTTGGGATGCATGAGATGAAATCTGCACAACCTGCTGCAAAAGTTGTTCATGCATTTGCAGGTTCAGCATCACCAATTGATCATGCAGTGAAAGAGACAAGCCCTGTTCTTGGAGGTGGAAAAGTTGTTGGTGGAAGGGTTATTCGTGGGAATATGCCAGCCAGCACCTATGACCTTGTTGAACCGATGCGCTACCTTTTTGTACGAGTTGTAAAAGCTCGTGATCTTCCATCGATGGATGTGACTGGCAGCCTTGACCCCTATGTGGTGGTCAAGGTTGGAAACTTCAAAGGGACTACCAGCCACTTTGAGAAAAATCAACATCCTGAATGGAACGAGGTGTTTGCCTTCCGGGAGGACAATCTGCAGTCATCGATTCTTGAAGTTGTAGTCAAAGACAAGGATATGGTACTAGATGATATTGTTGGAAATGTAAAGTTTAATCTCTATGATGTTCCTAGGCGTGTTCCACCTGATAGTCCATTGGCTCCTGAATGGTACCGGATTGAAAACAAGAGTGGGGAAAAGAAAAATGGGGAGCTGATGCTTGCTGTCTGGTTTGGCACACAAGCTGATGAGGCTTTTCCTGATGCTTGGCATTCTGATGCTATCTCTCCCAGTGGAAGCTCTTCAGCTCACTATGCTCAGCTTCGGTCGAAAGTTTATCATGCACCAAGATTATGGTATGTGAGGGTTAAAGTGTTTGAGGCACAAGACTTGGTTCCATCTGAGAAGTCTAGAATACCAGATGCCTATGTCAAGGTACAGATTGGTAACCAGATCTTGAAGACAAAATCAGTTCAATCAAGGATGATGAACCCGCAGTGGAATCAGGACTTAATGTTTGTTGCTGCTGAACCCTTTGAAGAACATTTGATCCTTACAGTTGAAGACCGCATTGGTGCCAACAAAGATGAGACTATTGGCAATGTTATTATTCCTTTTAGCACAATTGAGAAGCGTGCTGATGATCGACCGATCCGTAGCAAGTGGTATCCACTAGAGAAATCCATGTCATCTGCTATGGATGCGGAGCTGGGGAAAAAGAAAGAAAAAGACAAGTTCTTCAGTAGAATCCATGTCAGTGTCTTTCTTGAAGGTGGATACCATGTGCTTGATGAGTCTACTTATTACAGTAGTGATCTTCGGCCTTCAACAAGGCTGTTGTGGAAGAAGCCAATTGGTGTCTTAGAACTTGGCATTTTAGAGGCTAATGTACAACCAGTGAAGAGCAGGGAAGGAAGGGGATTATCAGATACATACTGTGTGGCAAAGTATGGTCAGAAATGGGTGCGCACTCGAACCATTGTTGGCAGTATTAGCCCAAAATTCAATGAGCAATACACTTGGGAAGTCCATGATCCAGCTACAGTTCTGACTGTGGGGGTGTTTGATAATGGACAGCTTAATAGTTCAAATGGTAACACTAACAAAGATTCAAAGATTGGTAAGGTTCGAGTAAGGATCTCAACCTTAGAATCCGGCCGTGTTTATACACACTCTTATCCATTGTTAATGCTTCAGACTTCCGGTGTCAAGAAGATGGGTGAATTGCACTTGGCAATACGTTTCTCATGTACCTCAATGGTTAACATGATGAATTTGTACTTTAAGCCCCATTTGCCGAAGATGCATTATGTCAAGCCCCTTAACATTGTTGAGCAAGACAGGCTGAGACACCAGGCTGTGAACATTGTGGCAGCTAGACTTAGCCGCGCAGAGCCCCCTCTTAGGAGGGAAGTAGTTGAGTACATGTCTGATTCAGACGCTCATCTATGGAGCATGAGGCGTAGCAAGGCGAACTTCAACCGTCTGAAGATTGTTTTTTCAGGATTAATTTCAGTTGCAAGGTGGCTAGGGGAAATTTCCACATGGAAGAATCCTGTCACAACAGTTCTGGTGCACATCCTCTTTCTGATGCTTGTGTGTTTCCCGCAACTTATTCTGCCAACCGTGTTTCTCTACATGTTTGTGATTGGCATGTGGAAATGGAGGTTCCGGCCGCGATACCCTCCTCACATGGACACTAGGCTCTCTTGTGCTGATGTAACAAACTCAGATGAGCTTGATGAGGAGTCTGACACATTTCCAACCACAAGGAGCTCGGATATAGTCCGATGGAGGTATGACCGGTTAAGAAGCTTGGCGGGGAGGGTTCAGAGTGTCGTTGGAGACATAGCTGCTCAAGGGGAAAGGCTCCATGCACTTCTAAACTGGCGGGATCCTCGTGCCACCGCCATATTCATGGCATTCTGCCTTGTAGCTGCCATTGTCTTGTATGTGGTACCTTTGCAGATGGTGTTCCTTTTAACTGGATTTTACTTAATGAGGCATCCAAAGCTTAGGGGTAAGACACCGGCAGCACCGGTTAATTTCTTCCGCAGGTTGCCTGCTCTCACAGATAGCATGTTGTAGATGTACCCTTTTTTCATGTGTTTTTATTTCAGAACCTTTTTCTTCTGCCAATGTTTGAATGTTCTATTGGCAGTTCTTGTACAAATCATTGGTGCTGTCACATGATGTCTTAGTTCATAGTCATGACCCTTGGTACAAATGTATCCATGCTGTGGAAAATTGCAATGTAGATTCTTTGTGTGTTGTATACTGGCCCTCTTGGATTATATCATACGCTTGTACTGGAACTTGGTTAGCAGTTACCTAAAATGGAAGAAAAATTGAAATGATTTTATAAGATTATACTGCTAAACATCTGGTGCATGTTTGGTAACTGATTATCTCTGAGAAATAATTGTTTTTTTTTTCTAATTATTTTTTCAAAGGTTGTCTCTTTTGATTATAAGATGCTTGGATCCTAAAATAAACTAATTCAAACACACCCAATATTGAACAATGTGTGAGTTATGATTTTGGTGTGCATAAAGCTGAGGACCAGAGGCTCAGCTTTTCAGTTTTTATGGAATGTGTCCCTTCATATAACTATGTTAAAACTCAGGCTGAACTAATCAGTTGAATTGGTTAGATCATAAACTAGTCATGTTTCACAGATTAATCATGGTTCAATCATAAATTTGACTACTTGAACCGATGGAACTATGAATAGAAAAGTCTTGCCACTCAATTTTTAAAACATTCGTGGCATAGTGCTTAGCATGTACTTTTGATTTTCTACTTTTATTTTCCTTGAAGATAGATGAAGTGGAAAACTAGCTTCATGACTGGATAAAGAAAAGACTTGTCTAAGGAAGCATCATGCAATTTACCTACTTTCCACAGAGCGATTATATCTTCAGAGGATTGAGTTGTTGAACTTGACGCATTCCATAGTTCTATATAATTTAACGTGCTGGTGTGACGTTGACATGTGATACGTCAACGCAAATGGCTCAATCCGTATTAGGTAGAGACAAAATTAAAAAAATAATAAATGCCGACATGATGTAATGAACAATATTTTAGTGATGAATTTTAAAACAATTAATTGAATAATTTCTTAAACGTGATCATGGTTCAAAGTTAAAAATAAGACCAATGCATTTTTTATTTGTTAATCCAAAACACTTAAAAAATTATAGTTCTTCTATACACATCCAATTCGCAATTAGTAAGATTTAATTTAGATATATTAATAATATAATTATATATCATTAAATCATTAAAATATTACTATTACAACAATTATTTAAGAATTCAATTAATAATTAATACATTACTTTTAAAATAAAATTGATACATTAATATATCATCGATGAACAATGATTTCAGTAAAATGAAAAAAAAAAAAAAAAACAAAGAAAGAAAAAAGATGGACAGTGATTTAAATTTAAAGTCAGATATTACAACACAAAGACTATAAAAAGCTTCATCATATTTTAAAATGTTTCACTTTTATTGTCATACTTATATCAACCTATTACAGTATTACTATTACTATCGAAAAATACAGCAACTCAATTTTATTTTTTCTCTTTCCCAAGTTATTTTACAATGTTATATAATAACATCAAAATCAAATAAATAAAATAGAATATAAATAACTATAAAATGTTAAAATTAAGGGTTCTATTTCAGCATTAATTTTTAAGTAGTGCCGTGATACATTTTCAAAAGCTTAGTTTTAGCTCATCATTTTTTAATGATATTTCGATTTTGTCCTTTTTAAAAAAAAAAAAATTTGTCCTTAATGTTTTTAAGGAACGAAAATACCGTATTGAAAGTTACTATATTAAGAGTGATTTTTACATTTTGAAAATACTACTATGGTAACTTTCGGTACCACAGCCAAAACATTTTTTTTTTGGGGTCAAAATAGAGATTAAGTGTAATGCATTGTTAGTATAAAAGAGTTTTATATTATTATCTAATTATATGTCATTATATATGAGATTTTTGAAATAATAGATGTGAGTTAAACATTTTTATTGGCATAAAAATTTTGATTAAATATCTGTGTAAAATACTTTTATACTGATAGTATATTGAAATTAAATCCATCAAAATATAACTTTTTAATGAGGTAGCAAAATAATCCTTCAAAAAAGAGAGTGCCAAAATGTAGGGTGATTAATACTGAACAAGGCCACCAAATTAACTCATGGGAAAAAGATAATTTATCTTCGAACTATAAATCATGTACACTTGAGCCCCTGCATTTTAAAAATGTGCAATTTGACTAGCTAAGTGTGTGTTTGGTTTGCATATTTTCTGTTTTCATTTTCAATAAAAATTGAAAATAATAGTGAAAATATGTTTGCTTTTATTTGCTTGAAAATAATTTACTGAATATGCATCAAAATAAGTATAATATATCCTTGAACTTTGGAGTCATTTGTAAATCAATCTGCTAAACTTTTTTAAACGTGCAACTTAATACCTTAAATTTTTTTAAATGTATGCTATTTCTATTAATAATTGATGAAAAAATTAATAAAAGAGTCAATTTATCCATTCAAAAATATTCATGGAATCGATTTACATCTTTTTAAAATATAAGGGTTAAAATGCACATGACTTATGATTCAAGAGATAAAATGCATTTTCGCCTTGACTTCTTTACCTACTAAATTTAAGTAGGTTGAACTTTAAAACTTTTAATCCATAAATTAGTTCATTTTTAACATATAATCCATTTAATTTACGGGGTAAATGAGTAACTTTAGGAGGTGAATGAGCTAGCCCACTTTTCATTTTTATTTTTATTCTTTGTAAAAAACATCTCAGGTGTAGTAGCAAATAACCTAATACCCAAAAGCCACTAACCACTTAAGGAAAAAAAATTTGGGTGCTATCATGTCCCTAATTCCTCAATAGGTGTTAAAATAACGAGTCTAGATTTTGTGCGAAGCCACTATTTTTTTTCTTTTATTTAATATAAATAATATGTCATTGTTAATAACATTTGATATTCAATCAAATTTCAAAGAGAATGACATTAATTATTTCTCACTACACCTTAGAAAATTTGATATGAGAAACAATTTCAATGATTGAACAAAGTTGCCATAAGATGAAAATTAATTAACTTTGTAAACTGAGAACCATCGATAATTATTAACAATTATAGGACTTCAAATTCATCTAGAAATAAACTTATGATAAATAACCAGAAAGATCATCTCATAATGCCTACTAGTTAGGTAATTAAAAAATAAATCTACCTCTAGTAATTCTTCTATGTTAAAAAGTATTAAATATTTATGAATGTGAAAGACTTAAGTGATGAAGAAAGAAAGTGATCGGACATAGGAATCAGACATTTCAAGATCAAACTTTGCATTCGATATTTGATATCCATATATCATTATTGTTTTTGTCCCTTGCCTTCATTGGGAGTATGAAATGGGTAATCAGACTTTTTTTTCCTCCCCCCCCCCCCCGAGGTAGAAGTTGCCTTCTCTTGATAAGAGATTGTAATTATGCAAAAATGATTACAAGCTAAGAAAAATGTTGTCATCGATTAATTGGAGCAACTGATTTAAGAACAAGAGAAAAAAGAGAGAAAAAAGATCAACATCTTTAAAATTTTAACCTTGTGCTGAACTTTAAATTTCCTATAAATGCCCTAAATAATGAGTTCAAACTTTATGTGAGGCCAATAATTTTCATTTTACTTATATTTAAAATAAAAAATATTTCAACAATAATAATATTTTATGTTCAATCAAACTTCAAAGAAAATAACATTAATTATTTCTCACTATACCTTAGAAAATTTGACATGAGGAAGAATTTGAGTGATTGAACAAATATCAATATTGTCCTAATTATTAATGGTAAAATTGCAAGGTGATCCATACATCAGATGAAAATTAATTAACTTTGTAAACTGAGAACACCAATAATTATTAGCAAATACAGGACTTCTAATTCATCTAGAACAAGATAGATAATCAGAAAGAACATCCCTTAATACCTCCTAGTCAGGTAATTAAGAAACAAATCTACCCCTAGTAATTCTTCTATGTTAATAAGTTTAAATATTTACAAATGTGAAATACTTAAAAGAAGTGATGAGGAAAAAAAGTGATAGGACATAGGAATCAAACATCTCAAGATCAGACTTTGCATTCGATATTTGATATCCATATATCATTATTTTTTTAGTCCCCTAGATTCATTGTTAGTGTGTTTCATCAAAGAAGACTTATACAAAGTGCATGACTCCAGGAAGTATGACTCGTGAGTATGGTACGGGTAACTAGACTTTTTTCCATTTTCCACACCCCTGGGGACGAAAATTGTCTTTTCTTGATAACAGATTAGTAATTATGTGAAAAATGATCACTAACTAAGAAAAATATTATCATCAATTAATAGGAGCAATTGATTTAAGAACAGCAAAAAAAAGAGGTAGAAGATCATAATCTTTAAAATTTTAACTGTGTCAAATTTCAAATTTTCCATAAATGCCCTAAATAATGAGTCTAGAATTTGTGTGAGACTATTAATTTTCTTTTTACTTATATTTATAATAAGTAATATTTCATCATTAAAGATATTTGACGTTCGATCAAACTTCAAAGAAAATGACATTAATTATATCTCACTATACCTTAGAAATTTTGATAAGAGGGAGAGTACTTTGATGATTGAACAAATACCACTATTTTGCTAATTATTAATGGTAAAATTGCAAGTTGATCCATATTACAAGTTGCCATAAGATGAAAATCAATTAACTTTGTAAACCGAGAACCATCCATAACTATTAGCAAATATAGGATTTCAAATTCATCTAGAAATAAACTCATGGTAAATAATCAGAAAGGTCACTTCATAATACCTCCTAGCCAGGTAGTTAAAAAACAAATCTACCTCTAGTAGTTCTTCTATGTTAAAAAGTATTAGATATTTACAAATGTGAAAGACTTAAAAGAACTGATAAAGAAAGAATGTGATAAGACGTAGGAATCAAGCATCTCAAAATCAAACTTTGCATTCGATATTTAATATCCATATATCATTATTGTTTTTGGTCCTTTGCCATCATTATCAATATGCTCCATCTAGGAAGACAAATACCAAGTGCATGACTTGAGGAAGCATGACTTGTGAGCATGGAATGGGTAAACACACTATTTTTTTCCTTTTCCTTGCTGGAGGCGGAAGTTGCGTTCACTTGATAACAGATTAGTAGTTATGTGAAAAATGATTCCTAACTAAGAAAAATATTATCATTAATTAATTGGAACAATTGATTTTAGAACAGGAAAAAAAAGAGAGATAAAAGATCAAAATTTTTAAAATTTTAACTTTGTGCTAAACTTCAAATTTCTCATAAATGCCCTGAATATTGAGTGCAAACTTTGTGTGAGGCCACTAATCTTCTTTTTACTTTTATTTAAAATAAATAATATTTCATCGTTAATAATATTTGATGTTTAATCAAACTTTAAGGAAAATGACATTAATTGCTTCTCACTACACCTTAGAAAATTTGATATGAGGAATAGTTTGAGTGATTGAATAAATATCAACATTGTCCTAATTATTAATGGTAAAATTGCAAGATGATCCATATTAAAAGTTGTCAAAAGATGAAAATTAATTAAACTTTTAAACTAAGAACCACCGATAATTATTAGCAAATATAGGACTTCAAATTCATCTAGAAATAAACTCATGATAAATAATTAGAAATATCATCTCATAATACCTCCTAGTCAGGTAGTTAAAAAACAAATCTACCTCTAGTAGTTCTTCCATGTTAAAAATTATTAAATATTTATGAATATGAAAGACTTAAAAGAAGCGATGAAGAAAGAAAGTGATAGGACATAGAAATTAGGGATCCCAAAATCAAACTTTGCATTCAATATTTAATATCCATATGTCATTATTGTTTTTGGTCCCTTGCCTTCATTGTCAATGTCCTCCATTAAAGAAGACTTATACAAAGCGCATGAGTCCAGAAAGCATGACTTGTGAGTATGGAACAGGCAATCAGACATTCTTTTCCTTCCCCAAGGGGGATAGGAGTTGCCTTCTCTTGATAACATATTACTAATTATATGAAAAGCAACCACTAACCAAGAAATATATTATCATCAATTGATTGGAGCGGCTGATTTATGAATAAGAAAAAACAAAAGAGGTAGAAGATCGTAATCTTTAAAATTTTAACTTTGTTTCAAACTTCAAATTTCCCATATGTGCCCTCAATAATGAGTTCAAAATTTGTGTGAGGCCACTAATTTTCTTTTTACTTATATTTATAATAAATAGTTAATAACATTTGACATTCAATTAAACTTGAAAGAAAATGACATTAATTATTTCACATGACACCTTAGAAAATTTGATACGAGGAACAGTACTATGAGTGATTGAACAAATATCACTATTGTGCTAATTATTAATAATAAACATGCAAGTTGATCCACATTAAAAGTTGTCATAAGATGAAAATTAATTAAGTTTGTAAACTGAGAGCCATCTATAATCATTAGCAAATATAGGACTTCAAATTCGTCTAGAAATGAACTCATGATAAATAATCACAACGGTCTTTATCTCATAATACCTCCTAGTCAGGTAGTTAAAAAACAAATCTACCTCTAGTAGTTCTTCCATGTTAAAAAGTATTAAATATTTATGAATGTGAAAGACTTAAAAGAAGCGATGAAGAAAGAAAGTGATATGACATAGAAATCAGGGATCCCAAAATCAAACTTTGCATTCAATATTTAATATCCATATGTCATTATTGTTTTTGGTCCCTTGCCTTCATTGTCAATGTCCTCCATTAAAGAAGACTTATACAAAGTGCATGACTCCAGAAAGCATGACTTGTGAATATGGAACAGGCAATCAGACATTCTTTTCCTTCCCCAAGGGGAATAGGAGTTGCCTTCTCTTGATAACATATTACTAATTATATGAAAAGCAACCACTAACCAAGAAATATATTATCATCAATTGATTGGAGTGGCTGATTTATGAATAAGAAAAAATAAGAGAGGTAGAAGATCATAATCTTTAAAATTTTAACTTTGTTTCAAACTTCAAATTTCCCATATATGCCCTCAATAATGAGTTCAAAATTTGTGTGAGGCCACTAATTTTCTTTTTACTTATATTTATAATAAATAGTTTGTAACATCCTCCGAAATCCTTTTATCATTTTCCGTTCAATTGTTCGGTTTTTATCGAATAATTGAGATTAATTAAAATTCGGTTAAATAATTATTTAGAATCAATTGATTAGCAATTACTTGAGTTTAGATAAGAGAGAATTAAGTTAGAGTATAGGAGATTTCATAAAATTTTATTGAAAATCGATTTACCGGTTTAAAGGAAATCGGTAACATTACGGTATTTTAAACTGTCGGAATCGAACCAATAGAATTTCAACCCATTAACCCTACTTTAAGTGGCTGAGAACTCAGCCACTTAAGCCCTCTAAATGGCGCAAAGAAGGCCATAGAAAGGCAAGAAGGGTTGGCTGATTTTCAGCCATGGAAAATCCACCAATCAAAAGACAAAGTAAATCAACATAAACCATTCAAAGTAATAAGATTTTCTTGCCCTCTTCTTCACCCATTCTGACCCATTCTCTACGCCACTTTCTCTGCTCTCATTCAGCTCACTTTCTCTCTTCCTCACACACCAAAAACTCAAGCCAATTCCAGCCTTGATCATCCAAGCTTCAAAAATCCAGCACAATCACTTGGAACAAAGGTAAGAGTTCTCTTCTTACATCAATTATGTGGTTATGGCTGGCTGAGCTTGGATTATTGTCATGATTTTTGATGTGTTAAATGGATGATTATGATGATATGTGATTGGTTTTGGGCTGTTGGTTTGGTTAAAATCGGATTTGAAGCATGAAAGAATAGAAATGAGAAGAGCTGAGGGGCTGGAGAACCAAAACCCCTCGGCAGTCCGTACGGCGGAGTGTACGGCTCTGCCTACAATCGATCAAATTTGATGAAACTAATTTTAAATGAAACTATACATCCAGGGCTTTCCATAGATATATCATATAAGGCTTTTGGATTAGAATTGAGAGAGTTATGAATTTTTGAATTTTGACCTAGGGTTTTGACTCTGGCTCCGGGCAGACTAGGTTGTTTAGGGTAGAACTCGACCTACACTACTCGAAAATGAATGAAACTAACTTTTTTAGAAAGCTTACACATAGGAGAATGTCCCATAAAAATTTCAGAATTAGATAAGGTCCCAATTTCTCCCAGTGGTCCAAGAAAGTTGCCCTATGTCCAAACCAGGCCAAAACAGGGCAGTTTAGAAAGGTCAGAATTTGGGGCTTATAACTCGAGCCCTACCAAGCCAAATGAAATGGAACTTTTTGCAAATGAAACTTTACCCTGTTAGCTTTAATATGAGTCCAATTTCGTATCATTTGACTCAGTTTTCGATTTTTAGTGGATTTTTACTTTTAGGTGTCTGATTCTGGCTAGCCACTGGGCAGGCCGAGGGAAAATCTAAATATCTTGAGCTATAGATATCAAAATTAGATGGGACTAAAAGGGTTAGAAACTAGACACATAAGGCTACAACATATCCAAAAATCAAGTTTAAAGGAGTTAAATTGAAATAAAGGAGGGATATATCATAACCGGGCAGAATGAGGCAGAATCAGCCAAAAGTCCTATTGAAACTTGTTGAAACTAATGAATGAATTTATGAATGTATGTGTATAATTGCTGCTCTATATTGAAATTTCAAATTGTGTAAATGTATTGGTTGGTTGGCACTATTCATGGGGAAACGGACATGTTCCGTTATGCTGCCGAAATTCCGGTAGAACCCATGCATAAGTCATGAATTCCATGTTAATGCATGTGCATTCTTAAGAAAGTTATGAAAGTTATGAAAAGGGTTATGCCACTATGAAAGTTCCATGCTACTTTGGCCAGCCCCGGATAAGAAGTTAAGGGGAATAGATCGGTGGGAACGTCGGGGAAAGTAAACCCGACAATTCCTGTATAGGAACGAGCTCGATCCTAAGAAGCAGACTATTATTCAAGAGTCTAAATGGCCAAGAACTCCCAGGGGACCAAGAGATGGAAAAATGATGAGAGGAAATGAAAAGTTTAAAAAGGAAAGTTCAAGTATGAGTTTGCATGATTACATGAATGCATAAATGCATGAAATAGTTATGTCAAGATGTTACAGTTGGCTACTATATTTATTTACTGCTGTTTATTCATTTATTCTGTTTATCCTACTACATACCATTATTAGTAATCTATTTTATTTCTTGTGCCATCTAAAATAAAATTGAACCTTGCCTCGGACCAGATATTTTCTTGAACTCATTGAAATGGATATCTCAGTTTGAACACATGTTTTTATAATTAAGTAAAAATCGAGGCAACTGAGAATGTATGTGATGTCAGTTAACCAGTATACCCGAACCCTACTGAGAATTTCTTGAAATTCTCACCCCGTGTTGTATTCTACGCATCATTCTCAGACGCAGGTGAAGAGCTCAACGGCCACTCCTTTCATTGAGATCCCAGACCTGTAGCTGTCCCAGGACTCCGAGTAGGACTCTTTGGACACAGCTGGCTCCTGCTATTTCTGCCTCCGCTTTTTAGTAATAGGGATTTTGCTGTTTCTTTGTTTCCTATGTTCTTAATATATATATATATATAGACGGAAGCGTTGGCTTCCGACATACATATGTACATATACAACTGATAATATATCACTTATCAGTATCTTTTCTGTTATGTTGTATCAAACCTTATACATTTTATAGTGCTAGTCACGTTTATTTCATAACAGCGTGCCATTTCGTCTGTTTTATGATGTGATACTGATTTACGAAAAATTAAGCAGAGTGTTAACACGGTAACACAGACTACTTAATTTCATGCTATGACTTAAGCATAATATTAAATTAGTAGGGTGTTACATAGTTAATAACATTTGACATTCAATTAAACTTGAAAGAAAATGACATTAATTATTTCACATGACACCTTAGAAAATTTGATACGAGGAACAATACTATAAGTGATTGAACAAATATCACTATTGTGCTAATTATTAATAATAAACATGCAAGTTGATCCACATTAAAAGTTGTCATAAGATGAAAATTAATTAAGTTTGTAAACTGAGAGCCATCTATAATCATTAGCAAATATAGGACTTCAAATTCGTCTAGAAATGAGCTCATGATAAATAATCACAATGGTCTTTATCTCATAATACCTCCTAGTCAGGTAGTTAAAAAACAAATCTACCTCTAGTAATTCTTCTATGTTAATAAGTATTAAATATTTATGTATGCGAAAGACTTAAAAGAAGCGATGAAGAAAGAAAGTGATAGGACATAGAAATCAGGGATCTCAAAATCAAACTTTGCATTCAATATTTAATATCCATATGTCATTATTGTTTTTGGTCCCTTGTGTCATGACCAAACCTAGGGGTCATCATTGGCACATAGGAGGAGCTGGTCCCCTAGCAAGCCTATTGAAAATCTTGCAGAAAAATGGTCAGAATTTCTCCTAAACTCAGACAATTCCTATGAACACAAAGTTCCTATTATGGACTCAAAATAATACAACCTCAAAGTCAATTAGGCATCCTCAAAATATATTACAGAAACTAGAAAATTAAATTATGTCATTTTCTAAAGCAACACAAGGGAAATAGGACCTTGTCTATAGGCTAATGGAGCATAACCAAAGGCTTAGTGCTTCTAACTATTCGAAAGACTTGGGTATGGATCGGTACTTGCGTCTAAAGCATAGAGAGAAAGGAAAAGAAAAAATGAGTCAAACAGACTTAGTGAGAGATAACATAACTATAGTAATTGAACTATGCTAGGAATACATTTATCGGTTAAGTATGTAGAGGGAGCTGTCAATTACCAAAATATCAATCACACTTTAATTTACAAAAATCAAGTATCAGAATTCATAGCTTATATAACATGATCAGGATGTAAGAGGTGGCCCTCGAATGCCTGTTTGGCTCATGCCACTTTGTTCCTAGCGTTTACCCGGACTCAAATGATGGTTCCTGGATACTTTATCACTTTTGGCAGTTTGTTCCTAGCTCTCCTAGGACTAAAGAGGTGGCTCCTAGGGACTCATTAGGTCCATGGCACTTTGCTTCTAGGAGGTTAAGTGCCAAAACTAATGTATAGCTATTCCTAGCCCTTCTAGGATCTCAAGAGGTGGCCTCTGGCTAATTTTATAAACCGTGGCACTTTGCATCCTAGAGGATCATAAAGCCAATATATCAAAATTCACACTTCACATATATTTATAAAAATAACATATTGATCAAGATATCATGACTCAAACTATCATACAGATCAAAGTTCAGAGAACAGTTCCAATACCATTTCATAAGAGGTTGTCCCATTCTCAAAATTCAAATTCACATGCATAATAAGCATCATTCAAAAATGTAATAAACACAGTAAATAGAACAACCACATCATACTCTCACAATCCAAATATCACCATTAATAATAATATGGTCTTACAAAATAACACATTAAATAAGTTATAGATATCTTATTACTCACAAAGTTTACCCATTTAAACCTGAAAAGTAAGAGTTACTGCAAACAATTATTTTCCCATAAAAAAGTTAGCTCTTTAGTCATAGCTTTAACCTTCATTCCTTTGAAAATTGTAATACCCCAGCCCCTGTTAAGAGCAACTTAAGCTATTTCTTAGGTGTAAGAAAGGTTAATGGCAAGTAAAGGGATTACAGTAAGTCAGATAAATAACTTATCAAGTCCAGTCACTCCAGGTAAATTATGTTACATAGCAACTTCACGCTTAGAAGTAAACAAATTTACCATAATGCTACGTATTATAATATAACAAATTTCTTCATTAGAAGGCAGTACAGGGAACACATCCTCTTCAATTTCACAAATAATAAATCCAACGCAAAGTTTATCGTCTGGGAAGTATGTAATTCAAAATAGCAGAATTACAAATGCTTTGTCTTGCGAAGGGAACTTGATAAATCAATTCAATTTAATTAGCTGCCGCCTTGGAAACTAATACACCAATGGTATCTCAATCAGGTAATCACCAGACATAGTATAATAGTTTTTCCAACATTAATTCAGCAATTAAAATTATCTCGTTGGCGGTGGCCGAGGGTGGAGGTGGGGGTGACCACTGCAGCGTCGCCAGTCAAGGTTTCCGACGAACCGGTTACAAGATCGGAGAACATGAATAGAGGTTTTTATTTTCAAAATATTTTAGATTTTCTATTTTCTCATATCTAATGTTAAAATTAACTAAAATAATTAACTCCTCATTTTATTTAAACTAAGGGTTAATCCTCCTATCATGTGAACCCATGATGTCCACATGTCTTCTCATTATTTGAACCACATAGGATCTTCATATGCAAATTTTTTATGCATACACATTTGATCAAGGGCTAACCAACTTGTTAAGTTTGATTTTATTTTTTTAATCTAATTTTTTAAAAAAATATGTATTTTATCGCATCAGTCCATCTAGCTATGAGGGCGTTTTAAAAAATTTTTTGGTCGAGGAGGGGGAATTTAAGTGAGGGGAAGCACAATGGGGCTCTACCGCTGCGACTTGAAGTCGCGCTCTTAAGGTGCACTTCCTTTTAAGGCTAACCGCATGACCATTCGGCCAAGGCCTCGGGTGCTTAGAACTTTCATTTGAAAAGGGAAAGAAAAAAAATGGATCGTTTGGGCCTGCCTACGGGCCTTAAATGGGCCTAGCTAACGCGTAATGCTGGTCTGTTAACACAGGCTTAGGGGTGGCCGGACAACTATATCGAAACGACGGCCTGAAATTAATTTATAATATTTTTTAATTGCAAATTACAAACCAAACCCCTCCAAAACCGCTCACTGTTGAAAGCTCGCTGGTGGTGGTGCTGCTTCTTCTTGTTCAATGGAGATTGATAGGCCTGATGGGCGGAGCCCCAATCAGCTGAGGCCGCTGGCATGCTCTCGCTCTATCCTCCACCGTGCTCATGGCTCAGCTAGCTGGGCTCAAGGTCTCACTCTCAGTACCATCTCTCTCTCTCTCTCTCTCTCTCTCTCTCTCTCCCTCTTTTTATTTTTTATAATTTTCTTATTTTGTTTTGTTTTCATCTTTTTTTTGCATGAAAAATTTGATTTTGGGAACTGGGTGTTTGATTTTTTACTTATTTATTTATTTTTGGGGGGTTGTAGGAGAAACCAAGGTGGTTGCTGCAGTTTATGGACCCAAAGCTGGTACCAAGAAGAATGAAAACCCTGAAAAGGCTTCCATTGAAGTTATTTGGAAACCCAAGACTGGACAAATTGGTAATTACAATACAATACCCCTCTTCCCTTTTTGTTATTATTATTGTTGTTTTTAATATTTTGCAATCAATTGTGACCCTTGTCTTCAAATGCTTGAATTTACAAAATCTTTTACTTCATTTCCCAGGGAAATGGCAATAGACTAGTTATGATTCTAGGTTACTCGAAATGTCACTCTTTTGGTGTGATTGCTTTAATCTTTTTAAATTGTTTAGGAAAAGTGGAGAAGGAATATGAAATGATATTGAAGAGAACATTGGAAAGCATTTGCATTCGGTCGATATATCCGAATACCACCACTTCGGTTATAGTACAGGCAAGTTTTGAATTGAATGCCTCATTTTTCCTCCTTTTTTGTGTTTTGGTTTGTTACATGTTTTACAATTAGTTAGGTTTGTCTTTTTTGAGTGCAAGCACATTCTTTTGGTTTTTCTTTCTACTTTGGATTCCTTGATGATATGAGAAATAGGGTGATGTATCAGGCTCGTTCACCCCCATCTGATTTTTGTAGTATGAAGATTTTGTGATTTCAGAGAAAGAGAAAGAGGGATAGAAATAACAGCATTCTTGCTGTTTTCGGAGAATTTTGGGTATATGTGTCTGGCTATCTTTAGACTTTGCTTTGAGATGGCAAGCAGCCATAGAAAGCCCGGTTTTTTTGTTTTTGGTTTCTCTTTTACGTGTATGGACTATGGAGATATACTGTTCCCACACATAAGTAATTAAGTATAAATAAACATATATTACAAATGCAATAACGCATGCCACCTTCACAATAGGAAAATAGGAAACTACTGATGCTAAAGTTAGCATGTGACATAACATGACTCGTTAGTGTTTATTAATTGTAGCTATGAAACAAGCCTGGTCTTATTGACTTCTTTCGGTGTGTGTTTATTTCATGATTGTCATATAAGGCCCGTGCTGTGGTGCCTGTGTGTTAAAAGCTCCCAGTTAAAATTAAAATTTTATTTTAATTTTCTTCGCTTCACATATTGCTGTTGTTGTTTGCTTTCCCTTTTTTCTTTCTTTCATTATTTTGTTTATTTATTTATTTAACATATACTAGTTTTAGCTATTGATAGCTCCTTGATTCTTCCTTTAATTAATAAGTACTAAGGTGACATATGCATGTGAATTGAGATTATCTATTTATTTATTTATTCACATGGGCTGTTACATTTCAGGATTGAACACTCTTTGTTTCCTCTGCAGGTTGTCCACGATGATGGTGCTGTATCCTCCTTCAAAATATAGTTCTAGTATGATTTATATGGTAGCTATTTCTTTAATATTGTTATTATCTACATTTACTGCAAGCTTCAATTTTACAGTTTGTCTAATTTTTCAATTCTATGGGTGATGATTTAATCATAGTGACAAGAATGCCTTAGGATTTTAGTCTGATGCTGAATTTGGTATGATTTGGTGGTCAGTGTAATTAGCCTCTTGCAAATGCAAGGGAAGGCTGCCTACTAAGACATGACCACATAGTGGGAGCTTTATAGCACTAGGCTGCCCTTTTGCTGTATTTAGCGTGATACAGCTCATCTATTAACTCTAATTTTGGTTTTGAGTATTTTATGGTCCGTTCTTGACCCTCATTCCCTTCAAATTTGGAGGCAAGACTAATCTTCATTGAGTTGTGTGGTACAGTAAAAATTCTTCATTTCTTCATGAAAGATTTTTGCTACTTTTCTAGTCCCAGTTTATGGGCAATTTTTAGACCTGTTTTGTCATCATATGACCAAGCTGTGAGTGTTTACTTTCTGATTCCTTGTAACATGCCAAACAATATATAATGCTTACACAGATGATACATATCCTTCCATCAGATACATGCCTGATTGCAAGTTGGTCTGTGTTTTGAATCTATTCTTTTTAATGTCTCACTATATGAGATCTTTTAGCATATTTTTTTAAAAATTGGACTTTTTGATGGGCAGGAAGGAATGGAGAGAATTTATGTTTCTGTTCCCAAATCCCAAAGTTAACAATTTCTGCTATGCTATGATTGCACTTCTGAACTAGTGTTTAACTATTAGTGTGGCTGGTGAGTGTTGTGCTATGTGCAATGGTGTTTAGTCACTCTGTTCATGTGTGAGTTCTACATTTTTAGGACTGAACAAACAAAATAGGTTACCATCAATTCCATCAGAGGCACAGTTTGATGTGATTGGTTATTGCATGAGGGGTAGGGAGCCTAAGAGGTGAGTATTTAGTGAACATGCTTTTGGATCTTTTGCTCTTTTTTCTTGACATTCTCTGTAGCTTCTTCCATGTGCAATAAATGCAGCATGTGCTGCACTTGTGGATGCTGGAATACCCCTAAGAAATCTTGCTGGTGATCAAGACTTGTTACTGTCTTTTGATTTACTTCTATGATTTCATTTTGTTTAAGAATAATGATTTCTTATCCTTGTCTCTACAGTTGCGATATGTTGTTCTGTAGCAGATAATGGCTATATTTTATTGGACCCAACTAAACATGAAGAAGAGGTTTGTAGAATATCTCTTCGTCAGTTTATAGTATTATATTGTTTAAGTTTCTCCTAAGGTCTGGTGAATTTAGGCAGCAAAATAAAATCTGGTCTGCATTTACATCATTTGTATGTCATTTGACTTATGATGAAGTGTTCTAAATACCCTATGGATAATAGCTGAAATGTTTAAATCTTTTCTCCCTTTTCAGTTGTTGTCACCACTACAACCCTTTCATCTACTTGTGTTACTATATCTGTCATATGATCTTCATTCATGTACCAAGGCTAACTTTCTTTTTTTTCCCCTCTTTTCTTCCAGTTTAACCTCTTTTGAGGTTTAATTAACTAGTACTCTCCCTGAAAAACATAAACAAGCTCCGCTTTTTTTATTGGTTGCATAATGTTTGCTTTTTTATTAGCCTATAATATTTAAGTTTTTGCCTTAATCTCCTGAGACAATATGAGGAGACACTTTGTCCAAGCACTTTGTTTCACTGAGGTCATTTGCAATGCAAGTCCCACAGATCTTTATTCATGCATGTAAAAAATTTTAGAGCTTCATGTGTGCAGAATTTCGATGTGCATGGGCACAGCCAACCTTCCTGCTTTTTACTAGAATATCTGGGCTGCCAATTATGCATTGACGCGTCAGCATATGCTTGATCTCAGGAAATTTCATGCACGTGCGCGCGTGTGTGTCTGCTTCTAAATGTTTAGTTATTTGCTTTTAAGCTTTAACGGAACCTAACAAATGAATTTTTTAAGCCATAACCGTGATAGTTGTTTCTATTTTCATGTCTCTGTGGCATAAACTAAAATTTTTAAATTGGAGACCTGAGTCGCATGCTTCTTGTACTCAACTCTAATTGAGTTCATTTTTATCTTATGGCAGAAAATGAAAGCATTTGCCTATTTAGTTTTTCCAAATGCAAATGTTTCTGTCGTACCAGAAAGATCATCAAAGGAAGGTGGTGAGCCCATGGCACATGGAATCATCACATCTGTTACCCAGGGTGCTATGTCAGGTATTCTGCCACACTTTATTTAACATTTTCTGTTTATTTCCTTTAATACAAATGGTGGCACCATGTGTTACATACGATTCTATTTTTCCTAGCATTGGCCTTGGACTTTAGCATGTGGCTGCGTGCAATGTGGTTTTGAATTCTATAATGTGTGATCTACTAATTTGTTTTCTGATTAATTTTCTTCAAGTGGATGATTATCTTCACTGCCTAGAACGAGGGCGTGCTGCTAGTGCAAGGTTGTCTGAATTTTTGAGGAAGAATATAGAACCGAAATCTACGAGGGAATCATCCAAAGCTGGGTAATAGGAAATCATTTTGGATGTAGTTTACTAGTATCTAATTTTTCCGTCCAAGGCCTGGAGAGCATGGGATTTCCATGCAGGTAAGTGTTACATATTTGCGCCGTGCTTGCTAGCTCTGCAAAACTGTGCTTACTCATTAGTCTTCTAGGTGTGGCTTGTGATTCCGGTGTAACATCGTCCATGAAATTGCCATTGTAACGATAAAGTTTTTTAGTCTTGTCAAATTATAAGATTGCCACTGGTCTTTCCTGTTCTCTTGTTCAGTTCTGTATCCGTTGTCCTTAATTTATTTCTGTGAGTGGATTTTTTCAGGAATCATTTTCTTTGTATTGTTTTTTTGGTCAACTTCTCTTTGTATTTAAGAAAGGGTTTGCTATGTGGTGCTTTCAAAGGAGAATGACTCATTTCATTGTAGAAGCTATGTCCCGTTCATAACGAGTTTGTACAATTGGTTCAATGATTATGTGTTTTTTTTTTTTTTTTTTTGGCTGACTATTTTGTAGTTGTCAGTGTGATCTGTGGAAGTTGGAACAAAAGCATCAGGAAGAACGTTTGCTTACATTGGTTGAAGTGACAGAATTAGAGTGTAAATGTGAAACAAAAATAAGTAAAATTAGCTGTAACAAGTGTAGCATGTATAATAGCGTGGGGAATAGTATTATTTGTCAATCTAATCTCAGAACTCTTGCAAACATCTTGTATAATTGAGACAGCTCTTAGAGGAAAATAAAATCTTGCATTGAGAGGTAAAAATAAACACATTTTCAGGCAGATCAATTATTTTGTCCGTAAATTAAAATAGTAATTATCCTCCTATAGATTTGAAAATAAGCAGCAAATGACATGCAAAAATTGCACATTGATTTCTGGGGAATCCATCCACGCAGGCCAATGATTCCATATAAACTCAGAAGGAACCAAATGTTCTCGAGACACAGCGAGGTCATCAATAAACCAAGCCGCCTAATATCAGCATTATTATTTTTTAAAATAGTGAATAAGACAACTTGGTTTTCTCAACTAAGTAATTGTACATAGTCAGAATTATATGTGAGAATTATTAGAGAATAGTTGTCAGAATTTAGTAAAATTTAAGGAGAATGGTTGTATAAGTCAAAGGAGTAAAAATCGTGCATCTATGTAATGGTTTAAAATAAAACTATACTAGTACAGAGTGTCTAACTTATCATTATGTAAACTGTGTATCCCAGAATTACATAATGAGAAGAATAATTTTTTTCCAAAATAAGGTTTTTGAGTAGTTTTTTGGTTTTCATTTAAGTGATTGTAAATTGCCAGTCCAACTATAATAAGGTTCTAATTGCCGGCTGATATTAACCCCAAAACCTTTACTTCCAAGCAATCTTTTATGTTCGTGATATATAGGGGGCAAATATTATTACTATTATTATATTTTTTTGCGCATGGCAAGTACTATTTCAATAGACAATGAAGGCTGTCATATAAGACACCAAACCATAAAAAAAAATGGTATTTATTTCAGTTTTACCTAAATAGAGACAGAATATTTCTATACAAACAGAATTTATTTATCTATTTATAGATTCTATTGCTTTTATTAAAATAGTTTCATTAGGCTCAAATTTATACCTCACCAAGTGACAGATTATTATGGACAGATTTTAATCAAGATGAATAGATTCAAAAGGATGGAATTGACTTGTTTTGGCAACTGAAAGGATGGAATTGACTAATACTCGCTTTTGAGGACAAACGAAAGTTACTGTAGCATAACTTGAAAACCAAACTGAAGCACAGCTTAACAAGATAATCGGCCATCTAAACAAGTGCCCAACCTCCGTATGTTCTGTCTTATGTCATCTCATACGTCATGATATTATTTAGAACTCTCTCTCTCTCTGTTTTTAATTTAGATCCCAATGTCCTGTACATAATGAACACAAACATACCCCAGAATATGTGAAGAGAGTAGCGAGAACAATTGTACATAACTCTGAACATCATAGAGCACATTTGAGCCTGGAGAAAGTTGGCATCCAGCCAGCTATGTAATGTTCCAATTTGAAGCTGAAAATGCAAAATTGTGTTCATTAATGATAGGGGAAGAAGAAACAATGCTAAAGAAACATATTAGAATGTATCTAGACAAGCTTTGGCACTAAATTATCAAAGATTACTATTCATATTAGTTTTAGCATTGAATTATCAGTGTTACCCCTTCTTAGAACTTCGTCATATTCAAAATTCATTTGGTATGTCTTACGAAGCCACACAATTTTTCTGAAAATGTCGTGAGATTTTGATTTTATAGTAGAAGAAATTTCAGCAATTGGAAAATGTGCAATGATGGAGGATCAGGTGTCCTCCAATACCGTAAGACATTATAGAGCATAACTGACGGCATTTATCAGCTTATAGCAGCGAAATTTCCTAATATAACATTGTCTTTTAGTCAACTAAAGATTAGAACCAACTGATTACCATTAGATTGGGATACCGAAAATGTTTGCAGTATCACCACAAAGAATATAACTAAGGCTTGAGCAAAACAAAACAGGAACGAAGCTACACTATCATAGATCATCCTATGTATCATCTAAGCACTCATGTAGAAAAAGACACTGAAAAAAGGCAAAGAAGTATTAGGTCTTTGCAAATAAAAACCAATGAAGTACATATAGAATGGTCAGCATAGAACTTATGTTTTTCAGATAAATTAAGAAAAATAGTAAACAATGAACAGAAACATACATATGACTTGCTCATTTAAGGGTAGAAAAACAAGTGAAGCATAAATAATATATAGATGAATCTGTTCATGCTTTTACACAAAAACATATTACAAAATGCGGAACGAAAATAATGAAATTCTCACACATGCATAAGTAAAATCTATATTCACTATCACGTTTCTTCTGTATTAGTATAGTTTTTCTTCCAGGTCTTCCAACACATCTTGATATTCAGCAAAAGAAAATGTTGGATGCAACTCTAATGCATAGATAACAAGTAGGAACCAGAGATATGCAAATTAAGTACATATAGTTACATACTGCTATGAATATAATTTACATCAGAAAAAATCAAACTGGTGGACATACCTGCAACATGGTACTCTGTGCTTTCCGCTACCAAACATCATTACAGAACCCGTAAGTCCCATGAGGGAAAAAAACACCAGTGAACAAAAGAAAACGCTTTCTAGAATGGTATATGAAAACGAGGCAAGAGGTTGCAAAGCTATCAGATATGAATTTACTCAAATTGTTGTCAGTTGTGTAAAACATTAATTTTCAATCTCTCCATCTAGCTGCTAGAAGCTGATCTAGTGGTCACAGCTGGCTAAGGTGGACAAAGTGATTTCGTTGCTTCCATTCAAGTGAGGCCAAATTGGTTATCCAATAATAGTTAGGTCATAATCCTCACCTAATATTATTCCCAAAATTGTTTCTCTAAGTAATCATTTTCTTTGTTATATAGATTAATACAATTTCATTAGGAAATGAAATTTCATACAAGACAAAAAAGGTGTTCATTTCATTTTTACCTTAAATAAAGACAGAATATGCATGTACCAATAGAAGTTATCAGTTTGACCTAATTTTTAGTTAGATCTCCACAATTTAAAGGTTTTTAATAAGGCCCTACATTATATAAGTGTTTGTAATCAAGTCCCTGGAGCAATCCATCATTATAAGATGTTTTGCTAGATTAAATAATTTTTTATGTTTGAGCCTAAATAATTGGTGAGAACTATTAAAGTATATGAAATTTTTAAAAAATTTTGTAACATTAGGTTGCTCCAAAGATTTGTTTACAAAAATTTATCCAATGTAGGGACTTGATTAAAAACTTTTAAAATATAAGGACCTACTGATTAATTAAATATTTAAGAAATTCTTATTGCATAAAGAGAAAGTAAATTAATCAAATACTTTCAATTTATAAGAAAAATAATACTCCTAATAAGAGCTAAAAAACTATTACAGTATCAATATTAGGCACTGCATTAGATTTATTTGTAAATAAATTTTTCTTATGTTAATACATTAATTGTGTTAAGTATTCAACACCTTTTTTAAACTGAAACATAGTTACAACATGTAACCAAAACCTCAAAGTAGAAATTCTGATTGTAAAAAGATAAAGCTTTTTGATCTAATATTTTAAAATTAAAAGTAGAAAGATATTCCCAAAAAGATCTATGAAAATGTTATTGCATAAATATATTATTATTTTGACAAAAATTATGCTACAACATGTAAACAAAACCTACCAAGATGAACATGCATAATAGATGGTGCAACAATAACAGGTGTTGAAGCATTTGATGATAAATGAGTTATTGCAATGAAAAACATTTAGTGAGATAGAGAATAGTAGTATATATATAGGTCTTTTCATAATATGACCCATATTATTTTCTTGCAATAGCTTTGATTAAAATTAAAAATAGTGAAACATTTAAGAAATTGCTACTGCACAAAGACAAAGTAGATTAATCAAATATTGTCAATTTATAAGAAAAATAATACTCCTATTAAGAAGTTAAAAACTATTACACTATCAAAATTAGGCAATACATTAGATTTATTTGTAAATAAAATTTTCCTATGTTAATATGTTGGTTGTAGTGAGTATTTAACACCTTTTTTAGATTGAAACATAGCTACCAAGTTATGAACTCAAAGATATATATACTCAATTTCGAATAATATGTTGCATGTCTATATTTTTATGGTTATGTTTCAAATTGGCTAAACATTAAAAAATGGTGTAAGATTTTAGAAATTCTTATTGCAAAAAGGTAAAGTTCTTTAATCTAATATTTTAAATTGAAAAGGAGAAAGATATTCCCAAAAAGATCTATGAAAATGTTATCATCTAAATATATTATTTAAATTGAAGCATGAATTGATGATGAATGAGTTCTGGAATGAAAAAATGAAAAAATATTCCAATTTACAGCACATCACATGAATAGAAATACACAGAAAAGATTTTCTATAAAGAATTATCTCAGTCATTCTATCATATTTGAAGGTGTTGCTTGCATTCATTATTTTCCATTAAGAGCATAAGTAATTCATCGAGTTGATGTTTTCAATTTTGCTTGAGCATCCTCATTATCTTGATCCAAATTTTATCTTCTAAAAAAGGCATTGCCATGAAATTATTCAAGGTTCTAATGATTTTTTTTTTTGTTCAACCATGATGCTTTGGTCAAGCTTCAAGGGGCTTATTTTCCGAGTCTATATTAGTTATTCTCTAAGTGGCCTTCCATGTTAGCACTACTTTTATGAGTTCCATTTTCATGGACATGAGTGCAGTAAATGTCGTATACGGCCTGCATGTAACCCATGATAGATAAGCAACCTAAATTCACTGCATTTAGCCTATCAAACTGTCACAATTTTGACCACCAACTAAGGACATAGGATTGCATTTCCAAGGTAGTTAGTAAACTTACAAAGGCATCCTTTCTTTTCCACATGACAAAAATAATACAATAGTAAGTGACAATTCAAGTTGATTTTCATCTTACTATTAGATATATGGAATTTATATAAATAAATTTAGAAGTTTATTTTTCAGAGGTTGGCAAGACATCAACTCTTTATACATAAGATCCTTTTACAGTGATTTGGAAATATAGAAATCATCTTCTTTTCTACTATGTTATATTCCTATGTTTCATTCTGTACTATTTTAGATGCTTGTTTTTTTAGAACAAACAAAATGAGTTTTATGGAATTTTTGGGAAGTAACATTATACTAGTTTATGAAAGGCTTTTCAGGCATATTCTTAGCAGAGAAAAGAATGGTGCTTCAATGCCATACTTTTTTTTTTTAGCAGGAGTGAATTTTCTAATATGTTGTATGCTAGAAGAATAGTAGGCTATCAAAGACGAATGAACAACAATGCATGAAGACTTAAAAAAGCAAGTAGTGAGGTCTAGAATTAAAGTGTAAGATGTGATGTATTGGTCTAATAGGTGTCTTACTATAGCTAGGGGATTAGTAACACTAAGTTCTCTATTCTACTCATCACATACTTGATCATTGAAGACTTTAAAAAAGTTATACAGGTCAATGGCTGCTTCATGCTTGCATAGATTATTCTATGGCCAAAAAGTTGGGACAACATATACCAACATTGTATGTGAACATATCAATTATAGACACTTAAGCTTTTTTGCAGATGGTATTTTCAAAAATATACTATTTCTTCTATCATATTCCCTTTTAGAATGTCAATAACCATAAAATTTTATTTATTGCAAATAGAAGGAAATATTGTTAAAAGATGAAGGAAGAGATGACAATTTCTCAATGCAATGATGGATACTTGTTTACCATTAGTATTACTATTTGTGCTGACTAAAAGTATGGATAGTAATGAACAGTAATGAATCGAATATTTTACGACCACAACAACATAGACTATTGTTAAAATAAACATTATAGAATATATTATAATGAATACATCATAGAATATTTTACAACCACAATGACATAGCATAGTTCTTAAGGTTATATCATAGAAATAGTAATATCAACAAAAGAAAATAAATAGTTTTGTGATAATTGAACAAATCTGATGCGTAATTGTGAAGCCTGTACAAGCAAACGAAGAGAATATTACTAAAGTATCCTAAAATTCTAATAGCCTCTTCAAAAGATTCATAAAAGGTTATTTCCTAAGCACTTACTAAAAAGAAATGAATACTGATTTAGTCTAATATGGACTCTACAGCTACCCAAAGAAGACCTTTATTTCTTTAAGCAACTGACCATATTTTCCACCAAATACTCTAACTATATAACTGGACAGTAGTTGAAGATTTTAAGTTGGTTAAATTCGCATTTAGTTTTATAATTTTTGGAAGGCAATGTATGGTGTTCTTTGTTGTAAGAATTGCATGGGAAGGCCTGTAGCTTGTTGGATTTGGTAATGCAAATAAGCTAACTTCAGAGTACTTATAGTTAGATTATATAAGCGTTGCACGTGTAAGGGCCTAAAGTAAGTCTATATAATTGTTTATCAAGTAAACTTATCTAAAAAATGCTCAGTTTACACTTTTTATCCATTACCATGTAAAGGCTTCCTTTTAAATGCATACTTTTGCACTAGTTTATGCCTTGTGCCATCCTATCAGCATCCAATGCCGTTGATAACTCTAAATTTGAATCAGCCAAAATAGTTTTAAAGCTTTTCCTCCTTTTTACATGATGTACTTTGTAGTCCATATTTTGAAGTTGCTATCCAACTCAATAACACTTCAGATACCTAAGTATATATATATATATATGCATTCTTGCACTTTTAATGAAAACAGGATTGACATAGTTGTGAGAAACTTTTGTAGCCGTCATGTTAGCTTTGTTTTAGACATGAGACATTTTTAGATTTTTACATCTTCTATATGAGTTAAAGGAGTTCTGGAATGTTCCTATTGGTCATGTCTTACAAAATCGATTCTATTACAAGAATGATATGTAAATATACTGATTAAAAAATTTTCAACTGCTTCTTTTCTCTAAGTGGACAATAGATAGAGAAGAAAGCCAACTAAGGGGCATGGTTATTGGATTACATGGAAATGTGCAAAAAAGTGTTGATGTGAGGCTGCATAGCTCCACAAGTAAATTTGCTAGTCTAGAATACCCTTTTGCTAATGTTGATACCTTCCTATTACCAAAGGAAAATAATAAGAAAAATGCTCAAAATTTAGTAAGTATAACGAAGTTGTGCATCAAAGAAGCTACCAATAAGTTGCTGTCTAAAATTTATGCATACTTTACACGAGGAAAAAATTTATATGTTCTCTAGTTCTAGAAGGAAACAATTACATGTATATGTTTTGGTATGGTGTAATTAAATTATATAATACATTGTAATTACCTCTATTTGCATCTAAGGTGTTATTCCTCTTCAAATTAAGTAATAACTTCCTTCTCAACCTGGCTTCTCGGAATTGGGCAAGTTTTTGTGCACCAAATTGTTGTGATTCTATAATTACATATTATAAACATCAAATTCAAGTAGGAGTATATAAATTTCTCATAAACTAAAGAACATTACAACCAAAGTATTAAAATCTCACCAAGATCTGTAAGCACCTCCCGAAGGTGCATTATCTTTATGCCTCCTTTGTTCACAAGCAACTTCATACGTCTCTTCAATCGGGCTATCTTGCAGGTTGGTTTCTATTGATTGTTATTACAACTAAAAAACCTTCCACCAAAATATGAGTTAGAGAAAATCAACCAATCGTTATTCATTTTAAGGTAATAAGAGCAAAAAGGAAAAATTTTCAAATATGTAGAACAAATGGCTTAAAATGGTGTACAGTGTTTTAAATTGCGGTTGCGACTGCGGATACGGTCGTGGGTGCAGTTGTTGCAATTGCGGGTATGGCAGCTATCGCGATGCGTATTGCGGCTGTTGCGGTGTGAATTGTTTTTTAGTTTGCCATTTGAAATTAAGCTTGTTGCGACCTGTTGCGACTCTGATACAGCCTGTTGCAGCTCCGATGCGGTCAATTTATGTGAATAGGTGAAACACTACAATTGCGGTGTGATGCGGTTGCGGCATCATGTGATGCGGTCCGCAATTTGAAACAATGATGCTGTATGAGAATGCAGTGAGTTGCACAAATGTTTAACCAGCTGTAATAGGAATGATAGGATGCTATTGTATGAATATATGCACGACTTGCTGATTATATCAGGGATATCTGTGTATGGCCTTAGTGTTTTTGCGGGCTATGGTTTGTGTAAAATGCTAATGCCGATGACGTTGTAGGTGTTAAGCGTACAACACGTTTCTGATGTATTCATGCTGGGCTGCCTTTGTAGTGATTTTTGATTTGCTTTGTTTTTGTATTGTTAAATTGTTCCTGCTTCTGTCATAGAAAGTTTGTAAGGCTTACTATGTTTTTAATTTTTTTTTATTATAAAAAAAGACTCAAACTGGTGTATAATCTAGTGAATATTTGTTTTTTGATATCCTAATTATTCATGAGGAGAATTGACATTTACAAAAATCAAATTTGAATTCGATTCTATAACAGCCTGTTTGGAAAGCCATGGAATTCAATTCACTCAAAAAATTGAATTCAATTCCTTATTTTAGTATCAATTAATAGCATAGAATTAAAATCTCAAAGGAATTCAATTCCTTTAAAAGGGCCAAAAGTAAATCAAATCAAAATTGGTCTGATTTGCAATTCTTAACCTAGTGGAATTGATACTAAGAATAAAATATCCTAACCCTATTAATACTTTTCTTCTTCTTTCTCTCCTCAATCTTGGCACTTTCCCCTCATTCAATAGAGGTTGCAGCGGCTCTTCAAACCAGAATTTCTCAACAGGTGCGGCTCTATCCACTCCTCTATTTGTTTTTACGGTGTTCTACTTTTTTCCCTCTTTCTTGTGAGCCAATGCTCCACCAGAAGGTTCTCTCTCTCTCTCCTGTAGCCATTATGCATTTATGCTGAGATTTTTGTCATTATCTTGTTGAATAAGATAATGAGTATTGAGTAACGACATTTTGATTTGTTTAATTGGTTGAATTTTGGGGCGTCTTCTTCAGGTTGTTGACATTATGCTTCCTTGTGATCAATTTATGGTTCCTCACTTTGCTATTATGTGGCTTAGTCTTTCAATTCCTTATTAATAAAGGGCATGTTTGGTTTAGTTTTAATTGTGTCATGTTATCTAAAAAATAATTAAGTCTGTTATTAAAATATGATGTTTTATTAATAAAAATAAAATAGTCAAGATAAAGAATTTATTTTATTTTTATATATATTTCAAACAATGTAAATGAATTCAATTCTATAATTTGTTGATTTATTCCAAACATAAGAATTCAATTATTAATAGAATTGAATTCAATTACTAATATAATTGAATTGAATTCTATTTTATTTTATCATTCCAAACAAGCTGTAAAGGTGAAGACAAAGTGACCCTAATTTAAACCCTCTTACTAGGAGGCAATATCAGGGGAAAAAATGTATGAGGATTCACCTTCTCATTTGCTTGTGATTACAAACTCCAATCAAGCTCTACATCCGACCTGTGATTGGCATGTGGCATGAGGAGACGGTGGCTATTGCCATAAAGGCTAGTGGCGAAGGTGGATGGAGGCTGAGGTCACAGATAAGCGGTGTAGAGCTATCTCGTGGCACGCAGATCAGTGGCACAATGTGAAGCTATCAAGAGTGGTTCGATGGAGGTGAATGGTGATGCATGGTGTTCTGGGCGTGACCCTGTGGTGGTTCGAGGTGTGGGTGCAGGCTTAGATTGCAAACTGCTGCTGCATCTAGGAAGGAAAAGGGCTTCCATCACTTCCCCAACGGTCACCGCTGGTCATTGAATCGCCGCTAGACATGGATTGACAGTGGTGGCTCATATCAGCGCTGGAGAATAGAGCTGGTGGCGGGTTGCTGTCTCGCACAAAGAGGAAGAGACATGGCATCGTTATGCTGTGTGTGGTCGATGAGATTCAAGAGGGCAGCATGGTATCATTGACGAAAGGGGCGGCAGAGCGACCGGGGAGAAGTGGCGACAGGGGAGGATAGAGGGAGGTTTGGGGGACACAAACACGACTTTTTATTTTTGCGCAGCTGCAATATCGTTGTTTGCCCAAAAAAAAAAATTGGTATATATTGTTCTTCAAGATCAAGATCACCCACCACTTTCCTCCTTTTATAGATTAGCTGCTCCACCTTCTTTCACTAGTCACCAGTACCCCAATTGATGATGCCGACCCATCACCACCTCGTTGCCAATTTCTGGGCCCACCACAATTTGATTCGCCACACCGGTTGAAATTGTGCCGAACAATGATCCTGCATAGTCAAGTGGAAGATAAGTAATTGAGGAGCTGCATATACCTTACCAATTCATATACCACGAGTTGAGGAGCTGCATTCTTATTTTGGAATTGAAGGATAAGGAACGAAAAAAGGCTTGTGTTACGTTTGTCCCCTCCAAGATTGGGAGTTAGTTACTCCGGTGTAAAATATGAGAATTCTATATTGCAAAATGGGTGTTTTATTTTTTTATTTACAATCAGAGGCTTTGCAAATAGAGAACTCCAAGACCCCAAATGCCCAACAATGGTGAATTCTATGGTGGGGTGAGCATTACCCAGAAGGAAAGTGTGGAACTTGAGGAAGCAGAGTCCAGAACTTGTGAAGTAGATTCTGCCACGATATGGCCTTCCACAACAGGGAGGTTGAAACCCAAGAAATCACCGTACATCCACTACCACCTTAGACTCCATTCCACACTCTCCAACTTCACAATTTGCTTCTCCTTCTTCCTCGCCTTCCTCCTCTTCATCCTCTCCCCTCCCTCCGCCGCCACCACCACCACCATGCACTACTGCACCCGCGACAACTCCCCCTCTTTCTTCTCTTGTGGTGGCCCCGACTGGGAGAAGTGCGTGAACTGCTTTGCTCGCAAGAGCTCCCCCTCCAGCCTCGCCGTCCTCATCACTGACGCCACTGGCTTCGTCAGTGCCCACATCTCCCTCGCCCTAAAGCGCTGCGGTGACGACATCCTTGGCCTCGACAACTTCAACCGCTATTACGACCCTAACCTAAAGCGCGCCCTCCAGCGCCTCCTTGAATGCGCCAGAGCCTTTGTCGTTGACGGCAACATCAACAACACAGTGCTCCTCTGCAAGCTCTTCAACATCATCCCACTTACACATGTGGCGCACCTTGTGAGGAAGGGAGAGAGCAAGAAGAGGAAGAAGAACTCCTCGTGGAAACTGAACCAAGATGCTGCTCGGAGTGCTGGAGATGTTGGCGAGGGCACCCACCAGCAAGCCGATCAAAAGAGAGATAGAGAGGCACTGGCCCACTTGCTTCCCACAAAAGTCGTTGGGGAAAAAGAGCTGTATTTTGTGTATGTATTTGCAAAGAAAAAAAAATATGACACCTATTTAGCAATATTGTTTTGGGATGCTTTTTAATATTTTTGGAAGGACTAAGTTACTCCCAAAGTTAAATAGGAGTAATGTAACATGCCCCATGAAACAAATATTGCTTTGGGGGGAGAGAGAGAAGGCGTAGCTAAGTGGGGGTTTGAGGAGCAACTTTTCTGTTTTGGAATTGAAGGATAGGGAATTATAAGAGTGAAACACTACTACTATGGTAACGTAAAATATGAAGAGTTGACGCAAATAAATGAGGAGGAAGAAATTTATGTTAGATTAGGTTAAAGTAGGGAATGCCAACTCTAACAAAATGATGTGTAGCAAAGTTTTAGGCCACCTAAGATGGTAGTAGCTAAATATGGTAGAGTTTTGGTCTCAAAATTAATATATTATAATAGATATAAAATATTTATCTGACTAACTTGATTATAAATTTATATAAACATGAGATATACAATTTAAATTTATACAAAAAATTTTCTTTTTATTTATGGTGAAGAAATTAAGAACACAAGGCAGTTGAATACAAATAATTTCATCTTTATAAGAAAAGAAGTGGAACTACGTGGCTTTTTGATAGCATCAATTTAATTGCCAATATTTAACATTTTGTTTTTCTTTGCTAGAACAACATTTAACAATTTTGGAGTTACTATAACAGGTTTTTCTATTCATATTTTTTTAATATTTCATTCATTCTATTTGTCCTATGCCATTTGATAAGACGACATTTTCCCGCCTTTTATGTGAATTAAATGAAGGACTTTAATCAATTGTCTTTTTTATTTTCTTTTTAATTTCATCAACGAGTTATACATCGTCTATGAGCTGCCTATGGCATGATGTAATGAAATTTGATTAGAAACATACTGCACAACTAGACAGAAGATAGCAAGATTTTGGAGACATCATGCCAAAGGCTGCTTCATGTTGTTCAAGGGAATGACAAACTATAAGATAAGCTCCAAGCCTCGAAATATTTTTCAGTCTTATTGCATTTGCTCAACTCTTTCGTTCAAATATTCAAAATCTTGCATACACATAAAACTGCCCCACACCTCAATATTTTCAATAATTATTGCATTACGATTTTTCCTCTTTGAAACAGTCCAAACTGACTGTCTTCATGATTTCCAACACTGAATTGATGGTGGGTCACAAAGACAATATAAAACAAGCTGGCTTCAGATAAGGTGAACTCCTTTTCTTGATACCTCTCACGCCATTCCAACATTTTACTGTTTAAAGGCACTGCACACACTGCTTCTCATATTGCTCAGCATAACTTATTAATTGGAAACACACAGCGATTCGCACCCTGTGATTTAAAGGGCAAGTATTAGGGACTGATACATATACACCATCTTCTTGACAGAGAAACCATGATGGAATCTCACAACCTGTGATCAGCATGTCAAATGGATCAAGTACCTGTAGGCTGTAACACATAATTGTAATGTTGAATTAGTAACCAGAGACGGAGGATTTGCTACATGCTTGGTGATGAAATTCTGTTATGTTCTTTGAGTTATCCACCTGATGCCACGATTTCATATGAAGTTACAGATACAATTTCTATGTCACATGGTATATGTTGATTTGGCTTGGCATATTACTACCATAACAAATAAGAATTTCTCCACTCACCCACATAGATAAGGCCAGCATACAGACCTTAATTAAGAGGTATTTTCTCAGTGCTGGAGAGTATGCATAGACTTAATTTGAAAGTTTCCACTGAATCACAAATCACAATTGCTTGCGTCCAATTTTTTTATACTTGATGGAAGCTCTAGCAACAATTCAAGCTTTTCGGCAACAATTCAAAACAGGATACTTAAGGTTTGACATCTCAGGAATATTTACTGGTACCCTAACAAAATTGTTACCACCTAAATCCAAGTAAAACAATGACCGTAAGATGAAAATATCATGCAGAATTGATTCTTCAGAGTTCAGACAAATAACAGCAAGTTCAATCCATACCGGTCCATTCAATAAATGGAATATATACAAATTAATTTTCTTATAGGACAATACAGCAAGCAATATAAATGTATAAATGCATTGAGTAATTTCATAGCTGCACACATCAAGAGAGCACTTCCATCAATTGCTTCAACCATATTTAGCTGAATTCAAAGAAAATGAAGCAGATAATAGAGTTGCAAGCGTTCAATTCATCATTGAAACTTAATTGCCTTGAAGTGTGCTTGTTATTGGTGGCAGCTATGGGTGAAATATAGAGAAGAAAGCTTTAGGTGAAGAAATGAGGTGTACATTTTCTAGCCGCAGCATTAATTACTGTTTTAACGATTAACTTGAAGGAGACCCACGTGTTGCATGGGTAGATAAAATATAGAAATTATTTAGTAGACATAGCAATAATTTGGAGTGACTTACAGCAGCTTGTATTGTAGGGTGTACATTGAACTATGATGCTTCTAGCAATGCCGTGTTTGTAATTTGTGGTTGGAGAGTATTAGGAAGTTAAAGAGTAAAGTGCACGCAAGTGTGAATACATGAAAGCGAGTGGAAGCTGCTTGGGTAGTTTCCTAGGGGGAAGGATATTACAATGTCTAATTCTATCTATAGGATTAAGGATTATTTTTTTTTTGTGGGTTTTTTTTGGGGGGGTGGACTTTCGCGTCTTTTATGTCTGCACTGTGTCAACTTTATTATGTACAATAGGAAAATATTTGATGATCAGAATTTTTATGAAAATTTTATTAACAAAATAATGTGACATTATTATCAATCTTTAGGTAAAATAGTAGATCCCATCACTTTATATCATCCAACTATTACAATAAATTCTGTCAAAAATTTTAATTATGTTTTTCTGGCTCTATAGTACTTCCCCAAATAATATTGCTTTTTTCAATATATGACAAACAGGAAAAATGGTGGCATGAGAATATTAGGTGCAATTGGCTTGTTGACTTTCAATCACCATTTTCATTATTTTTTCGTTTAAGCAAAGCTCATCACTAAAATTTTTTATACGTTTGCTCCTAATACTGTCTTTTCTTTTCTTTTTTGTTTTCTCTGTTTCAAGTGTGTTTACTTTTCGGCGAAAATTTTGTGGTTATAGGTGGGGGCACCGTCCGTCATGCACTCTATTAAGTTTGGTACTTGATGCATCAGGTTCTCAGATGTTGCAGATTTAGCAATGTAACTCTACACCTTTGGCTTGTGATACATTATAGAAATTTTTCATTTTCATATTTTCTCTCTCTTGATTATCCCCTCTCTCTCCCATCTCAAGTTCCTCCTCTTATGTGGCATGGACATCGACTCCACTACCACGCAACCCCATGCCTGCCACGGCTTTTTCGTCTTGCTGTAGGCATCACTATTCATGGTGGAGCACCACTTTATGCAGCACATGCAACTCCAAATTAGTATCCATGTTGCAGCCACCCTGAGGGTGAAGATTAAGAAAAAAATAGAAGAACCAAAAGTCCTAATCTACTTGATGGGTTCTTCTCAATTTGTTTCTTTATCGCTTCTTTGTTTCCATTTGGATGATTTAGCCTCTGATTGTGTATTATATGCACTTTCATTTCTTGCTGAAGTGAAAATCACTAAATCAGCAACTTCCAAGCATATGCATATTTTTGACCCATACCTAATGCATTTGGGTTCAACATATCAAGGACTCCATAATATAAAATTGTTCTAATAATATTTGATAAAGCATACTAGACAACTCCCTAATCAATTTGTGGAAAAATTTATGCCAGTAGTTGTATTTGAATCAATGCATCTTCATCCAAATCATTCGTACAAGTGGCAACCATTTGTAACACCAATGCCATGCACAACAACACCCACACACTTAATTAAGTGTCAATTATCAGCCCAAAACATGCCACACCCTCACCAACTCAACCTAATGACCCACACCTTGTCTAGTTTTGCATGACACCAACCCCAAAATCCTATATTAATAGCGCCTTCTACTCTGACTGGGGACTTGTGATGGCCAATGCGAGGAGCAAGAAGAGCAAGAGCAACCACGGCCATTAACAAGCTCTAAAATCTGAGGTAGAAGAAGGAAGAGGAAGCAAATAATTGAGAGAAACTGAAAGTAGAGAAAATGCGAATGAGCGAAAAATAAATTCAAGCTTTTGCATCAAGAACTGAGTTATAGTATTTATAGGGAGTTTAATCTGCACTAATCTCATGCTAGCAACTAATCTCAACAATTAAATAGTTAGTTACAACTAATTAACAATTCTAACAAACTGGCTAACTACTTGATTTACATATTTACACAAGTATTCATAAGTTAGCAATAAAGGTGTGGAGGTCACTTCTTCACTTGAATTCGTTGCAGCCTTCAGCCTTGAGCTTCAGTTTGGACTGCACTTTATTGAGTTGAATTGGGCTAGAATGAGGCTTGAGCTTTCAACCCCCCTCCACGCACATGCCGCGCGCAAGCTGGAGAATGGATGTCAACCATTCCTAGCTTGGAAATGATGGAACTAAAGGGTGAAGGGTGTAGTGACTTAGTGAAGATGTATGCTAATTGAAGGTTGGTGGAGATAGGTAGAAGGTGTATCAAACCAGAATTGAGTTTTTCCCTCATAATGTGGCAATTAAGCTCAATGTGCTTGTTGCATTCATGGAAGGAAGGATTGTGGGCAATTTGAACAGCAAACTGGTTGTCACAGTAGAGAGGAATGGGTTGAGACCGAGGCAGATTCAAGTCCTATAACAGGAATTAAAGCCACCATAGCTCACAAATAGTTGCAGCCAAAACCCAATACTCAGCTTCGGATAATGATCTGGAAACGGTAGTGTGCTTCTTAGATTTCCAGGATATGAGGGATCCACCCAAATAGACTGAAAAATTGTTATAGAATGTCAACTATCAAGACAACCTGCCTAATCACTATCGCTGAAAGCTTTGAGAGTCAAGTTAGATTGAGAGAGGAAGAAAAGCCCTTTGCCAGGGGAGCCTTTGAAGTACTTAAGCACATGGAGGGCAGCTTGATGATGTATATCGGTGGGCTAGGATAAAAATTGACTAAGTTGTTGGACTAAAAATGCAATGTTTGGTTGGGTAGTTGTGAGATACAGCAACCGTCCCACCAAGCATCGATAAGAGGAAATATCAGCCAAAGGAGTACCAAGTTCCTTGGAGAGCTTAAGAGAAGGGTCCATAGGGGTCTTGACAGGCTTTGAGGCCAATAGGCTAGCATTAGAGAGCAACTATAAGGTGTATTTCCTCTGATTTAGGACTATGCCACTTGAAGACCTGACCACCTCTAATCCCAGAAAATATTTTAATTCACCAATGTCTTTAATCTGAAACTTGTCATGGAGAAATGACTATACAACATGAATTTCATGAATGCTATCACCAGCAAACACTACGTCATTAACATAGACTAGGAGGGCCGTGAAAGAAGAAGTAGTCTTCTTGGTAAAGAAAGAGTGGTCAACTAAAGATTGGGTGAAGCTGAGTGATTTAAGGGCAACTGAGAGTGTGGCAAACCACTTCCTACTAGTTTGCCATAGGTCATATAAGGATTTCTTCAGGCGACATACTTGATTGGGCTTGGTGGAGGGGAACCCAGGTGGGAGGCACATGCAGACCTCTTTATCAAGAGAGCCATGGAGAAAAACATTGTCCACATCAAGTTGATGGAGGTGCCAATTATTTGCAGAGGCAAGAGACAGCTAGGTGCATAGAGTAGTCATCTTGGCCACCGGAGGAAAGGTGTCAAAGAAATCAATGCCTTCAACTCATTTGAAGCCCTTGGCCACTAAACGGGCTTTGTAGCGATCAATGCTCCCATCGGGTTTGTACTTGATAAAGTATACCCACTTGCAACCTATGGGGGTTTTATGAAGAGGTAGATCAACTAGGATCCAAGTATGATTCCTTTGCAAGGCCTCAATCTTAGCTTGCATTGCTCGTTGCCAACATTCATGCTTGATAGACTAACTATAAGACTTAGGTTCGGAAGAACAAGTAATGTTCATGATAAAAGAAAAATAGCTAGGAGATAGCGAATGATAAGAGAGGACAGAATTAAGAGGATAAGAAATACCTGATTCACAGAGTGAAGATGATGCAGTGTGTCGAGATGAGGCTAGATTTACATGATAGTCTTGAAGGTAACTTGGAGGTCTCCGTGTCCTAGTGAAGTGTCTAGTGGGAATGTGGGGTAAGGGTCAGTTGCAGTTGTAGGATGTAGTGAGGGCTAAGAGTGTGTGGGCTCATAATAGTCAATGGGTTGGTCTGTGAACGAAAGGGGTTAGAAGGTTGAGGTGTAGTGATGAGGTCAAGATTATGGGTGGAAATGTGAAAGGGGAAAGTAAGTTCATGAAATCTGACATGTGATGAAATGAATGTCTCCCTGTTAGCTAGATCAAATAGTACATAACCTTTAACACTAGATTTGTAACCCAAGAAAATGCATTTTCAGGCTCTGGCATCAAGTTTAGATCTGTGATTGCACAGTGTAGAAGCAAAGCACAAGGAACCAAAAACCTTGAGGAAACTTAAATCCAGGGGCTTGCCATGTAAAATATGAAATGGACTTTGGTTTTTAAGAACTTTGGTTGATAATCTATTAATGAAAAATGCATAATGAATAACAGCATAAGACCAAAAATATTTTGGCAAATTTGCATGAAAAAGTAGGGTCCTTGCAAAAAGGTGTTGATGTTTGCATTCTACAATAGCATTTTGCAATGGGGGTTTCCACACATGATGTTTGATGAACAATGCTATATGTAGCGTAAAAGTGTTTTAAAGAAAATTCTAGACCATTGTCAGTGCGTATTGATTTTATGGACATACCATACTGATTCTTAACATAAGCGAAAAATTCTTGAATTAAGTGAGAAACTTCAGATTTGGATTTGAGTAAGTAAAGCCATGTATTTCGTGAGTAATCATCTACATGGAAGCAAAATAACGATGGCAATGGATGGATGCAATAGATAGGGGACCCCAAATATCAGCATGTACTAATTCAAAAATGTGAGAACTCTTACTAGTACTCAGAGGAAAAGGTAATCGCTTCTACTTTGTTATATGACAAACATCATAGATATGACTTTTATTGATATTAACGAAAGGATTTTGTACATGTAAATGTTCTAGCTTGTAGGGAGATAGGTGACCTAACCTATAATGCCATACAATGTGGCTATCTGTATTTGATGTATTTATAGAAAGAGCCAAATTTGAAATACTGACATTAGACATGGAGAACTTAGAGCCACCCTAACTTCCTGCAAGAAGAAGAAGAACAAGTCATGCTTCATGACGTCATCCACTTTCGCCAGTGTGTCACCTCGAAAAGGTTGGCATCCATGAGTTTGGGTTTCAGCATCTTGTCCATTCTCAACTTCTCGGACTTTCATATCACTAACTTCAAAGGCATTTCCTCCATTACCAGTGGCTTCGGCGAAATTCCGTCCAAAGAGGCCATTCTTTTATTGCTGCCACTCACTGACGACAGCTGACAAGGAGTGATGGCGATGTGAAGAAGAAACGCGGTGGTGAGTGGTGGTGCTTCTGAAGCTGGGTGATGTGCTAATAGTGTCGGTTGCTGCTTGGAGAGAGATATATATAAATTTTACCATATATCATAAGCAATTGGTACATACATACACCTAAACATGCAAAATCCTTGAATTATAAGGTGTGTGGTGCACCATTCTTAGGATACTGCATAGCATACGTCGCCGTGTAGGTGGGACTATGGGAGATTTATCAAATAAAGCAATGAAAGGGATAGACAATAGCCATGACAATAGAAGATTAATTTAAAAACCAGCATCCGATGAGAGACATATATTTTCCTTGATTTTTATAATTTCCTCATCCTCAATTCTGAGACTTTATATCTATCTATTTATAATATATTATTCCTGATATCCTGGATGATCACACGTAGTGTAATTTCTTTTCCAAATTTTTTTTAATCATTTTAAAGTCATATCATATTATAAAGTAAGGAAGGGGAACTTAATTTTATAATATGATATAACTACAGAATTATTAAATTTTTTTAAAAAATTAGTTGCACTATTTGTATTACATACGATGTAGACTTTAACACTTGTATGTAAGTATAGGTTAATAAAAGCGAAAATAAATATTACATAATCAACTTTTCACTCTCTATCTATCTTATATTTTACAAAGAATTACTTCACATAAAAATAACTTTTTATTATATTAAGAATTACAAAATTTATGTTAATTTAAATTATATTATTTTATTTCTTAAACTCAACTAAAAGAAATACCTTAATTTATATGCATTAAAATTTATTTTAAATCGTTATTCTACGATAAATACTTTTAATTAATTAATTAATTATATGGATCTAATTTCTTACTCTAAATTATTTAAACTTTTTGAGAGTGTTGATAAAGCTTAAGCTAAATAAGCTTATTTTCTTAATAAAGTAATTACTTTTAATTAAACATAACTGTAATGCCCGGGTCAAGAGTCACACGAATTGTGACACTTTGTTCTGTCAGGCCGTGTGAAAGCTCTAAGTTTGGACCCTATACCTCCTTGGAGGGTTATATGATTAGCACATTTTTATGGAATCAAAAGTCTGAGTAATTATTCCTTAGATATCAAAGAATTGAAGAGCGATTTTTAACGAATTTTTGGAAGTTATTAACCCTTTCGTTTTCAAGCTTAAAGTTTAAGGAAATTCAAGTTTTCAGAAGTTTGTACTAAAATCCAAAAGTTGGATTTTGATTCTTAAGGAGTTTGATTTTTCCAATATTTTTATTGGATTTAAATGGGGGATATTCTCTTATTTACATTTATGTTTTAAAGTTATTAACTTAAAATTAAGAAATGTATTAAGAAATGTAAATAAGTATATGTTGATGTTTGAGAAGTGTTTGGAAGAGAAGGAAAAAAAAAAAAAAAAGCAGAGACTGGGTGCCTAAGGCCCCAAGGCCAGCGCCCAGGCACTGGCTGTGCTGCAAAAGTGATGCAGTTTCAGGTGGGTGAGCGCCCAGGCGGCCAGGTTGCGGCGCCCAGGTGCCCGCTTGACGTAATTAAAAGAATAAGCTCGAAGCTTCTCTCTCATTCTTCACCAATCTCTCTCTCTCTTCCTTCCTCTCTCATCCTTCTTCTTCCCTCATGGATTCCATCAATCCTTCACCCATTTTACTCAATCTATCACCAAAATCCATCATTTCCTCATCATTATCCAAGCTTTGGAGGTTAATTCTCTCTTTGGAGCTCTCTCTCTCATCTTCTAGTGAGAGAAAGTGATGGTGGGAGAAGACCCACCACTCTCCTCATGCTCCACCACCTTCCTCCGCTCTCTAAGGTAATTCTTGAGCTCAACCCTCTTTATTAGACCATAGATTAGCTAGTTTTTTCATAAATTCCATGTTTAAGGTTATGAAGGAAGGGCTAAGGTTCTAGAAATTAGGGGTTTTTGCCTTATGGAGCTCATCTTAATAAATTCTTAGAATAGTTATGTTGTGGAAGCCTAATAGTTATATTTGTCATGTTAGACGCTCTCCAGAATCTCTTGGCGGCTCTAAGGCATCGCAGAGTTTGAGCTTCTTCCTTTCCAAGCACAGGCTATGAGTGGATAACATATTTATAGCTAGTTTGTTTTAAGTATATGTATAATTTATAGTTTGTTTTAAGTATATCCATGATTTTATAAATGTTATGTTTGTGGTTTAAGTTATTAAAGATCAAACAAATTGAAATAGTATTTTAACGATGACCTTAGTGAATTCTTGAAAGATAAAAAATATTACTCTTTTCTATATATATATATGATTATGTATGTGTGTGGGACATGCACCTTAAAAGTGAATTTTGATACTTGAACAGTTTGCTAGAGAAAGATATGGTTTCAAGTTATTAGATGTTAGCTATATAAAGGTTTGAAGTTGATATGATGTTTAGAAATTATAGATTTCTTTGAAATAAGCTTAATATTGATTTCTATGAATCATTTTCACATTGGTGTTTGTTTTTTTTGAAAAAAAGCTTGATATGTTGAGAACTATGAAATGTTAATATTTTAAAAGCTTAAGCAATGTATTTAGAATCCAGACTTGATGTCCGGAGTAAAGTTATTAAGGAATTTTAATGATAACAAATTAGAAATGAGCAAAGGTTTTCAAGGGGGAGGGAACTATAGCAGAACTGCTTGCTAATGGCAGCAATATTAGCCTTGGTGCACCTTAAGTAACCCAGCTAGCAGGACGATTGCTAGCCCGGCATGTTTGGCCGACATATCCGAAATATATAGATACGCATAGGCGTGAAGTTATTATTTACTGTTGGAGTTAGGCCACAGGGCCACCTAGTCAGGCAGCTATTTCTGAAATAGGATCCTCCCTTAAGCTTTATTATGATTTATTTCAGCTAGATTTAAAAGTATTATGCCTATATATATGTTTATAATGAAGTTATTATCCAGCCAAATTAAAAAGGCGATTTAATGAATTTTATAGGTTTACTGAAAATTTTATGGTATTTGATATAGATAGACGAAGTATTTCCAATAGCAAATGCGGTACGAGGTTTTTAAGAAACTTATAAAGTTATTGTTTTGCAAATGTTGTGCATCGGCTTGTCCCACTTTTGTTATAGATATATTATTCTTTACTAAGTCGTATGACTCACTCCTTCTTCCTTTTCATGTTTTTAGACAGAAGTTAGATTGTGCTCAAGTTTCCACAGCTAATTAGAAGTTTCAGCATCTAAGTTTAATTATAAAATCTCTAGAAGTGCTCCATTAACCTACAAGCAGGGTCCTCCCTGTGTTGGGTCTTATGTTGTTATATGTAAATTGTTTTGAGTTGTAATTAGTTTAATCTCAATGATTATGTATTTAAGCTTCTTGAATAGTTATGTAAACATATTTTTTTTATAAGTGATTATGATTTAAATTCTCATTGTGTGTGCTGTGGGGTGTATTCGGAAAATGCCTGGATCCCCAATAAGTTTGCATGTTTATGTGTTTTATGCAGAGCGAGGATCCTTATTTAGGAATAGTCCTAAATACAAACGAGACTCTGCCCGATTTTCTAGTAGAATAAAGTCTAAAGTAGACTTGCTAGAGACATGTTCCTATACGCCGGTCACGACTTAAGTTAGGTCGTGACAATAACTAATTTAAAAGTTACAGTAAGTTAAAGTAATTAGGTTTTTAAAAAATATGTTATTATTTAACTAATTATTTGAAATAAAGATCAATCATAATTTGAAAGAAGGGTCCCAAGGCTACATTATTACAAAGATTTTTTCCTAAACAATTTAGCCCGACTACTCTCAAAATAAATCAAACATTTAACAAGCTTTTAAATATAATTGACATCCTTGTTGTTTCAAAATTGTATAATTAAAGAATGACATAGTTTAAATATTCCTACACTTTTCAGTAAATTCCAAATGACCATAAAATTATGTATATCTTTGTTTTGTTATATTATCATCCTTTTATTTTATAACAAATAAATAATATTTCTATTTTATTATATAGTTATTTTACCTTTAATTATTCTTACAATATTTATTAATTCTTCTTATAGTTTATTTGTCCCACACAATACGCGGGTCTCCTTCTAGTTAAAAAGAAATTTGGTTGGGCTGGAACGCTTGTTGATACTTTCTTAGTATGGAGCTATCATGAATCTAGATGCGTAAGTTTGACTTGTTAATTGTTCTATCGGTTCATTTTATGTCTTTTAAGGTTATTATTGTACAAGAATTAAAAAAATATTAAATAATGTCAATTATAATCAATATTTTTAAAATACCCAAAATATTATTATCACTATTCTTAATCCTTCCTCCCACTTATTAATATTAAGGACAAAGAGTTCTTTTCTTTTTCTTCCAAATGATTAATGCTTCATTGTTTTCCTAAAATAACAAATAAAATGGACAAAACAAATATTTTAAAATGACACATAAATTAAAAGAGAACGGATGAAGTATTATAATAAGCACAATTTTGTATTCAAATTAAATCCAACACAGTTTGCAAGCGTGAAATTGAACTTTGAGTTCTCAGCGTTGAAGGACTCGAGAGTCTTGGACATCAGTTTTGATATACATTATAAATTCATTAATTGAATACAAGTAACCATTTCCTAGCCTCTTCTAAGCTTTATGGTTGCAAGTTCCATTCAAACACACGGGTGAATTCTGTGATGCACCTCACAAAGTGAGGTGTATCACATACCTCGTAAGATTGATGGTCAGAGGTGAGGGTGCACCAATATATCTTCACATCTGACCATTAATCTCAGAAGGTGTATTGGTGCATCCGCACATCTGACCATCAATCTTGTAAGGTGTATGATGCACCTCACTCACAGAATTCGCTAAACACGGCAGCCTTTAATTCATTCAATTATAAATTATCCACTTTTTTCTGGACCATTTAAAGCATTGAAGACTTTAAGAAATCAACTACTAGGTGCTGTAGTTGTCATTTGTCCTAAACACGGCACTGCAGAACTCATTGCCTTGACTTGACCCAAAAAGAAACTTTTATTTCTATGATGAACAGTGAACACGCTTGTTGCTTTAAAATGTTATTTGGACAAATTTTTATGTATATTTATTGACTGATGGTAATTTATATACAAAATTGGAGAATCAAATCATCCGATATTTTTATGGTGATTCATGTATATTCACTTTATTCTCTAATTTTATAAGTAAATTTCTCACTTATTCCAAATGATTTATTGGAGTAGAAGAGAAGAGACCACTGCATATGACCATTGTAGTCTCCTCCAATGCATCAAGTACTCACAAGAACAACAATAGAGGAGAAACGTAGAGTTGTACAGACAGAATGAAGCGTTTTTGCGCCAAAGTTTCTTTTCTTTTATTGCTTGCCCTTATTTTTACAAGCTGTTTCTATTCTGACGCTCAAAATGCCGCCCAAGTGGCGGACTCATAGGAAAGGAGACCCCTCCAGGGCAGTGCAACCAAGAGAATGATTCTGAGTGTTGTGTACAAGATAAAGCATACACAACTTATGAATGTTCACCACTAGTGACCACACACACAAAGGCCTATCTCATTCTCAATAGTTTCCAAAACGGTGGAGATGGAGGTAGCCCTTCAGGATGTGACAACCAGTGCTATTCCGATGACACTTCAGTGTTTGCACTCTCCACTGGTTGGTTCGACAAGAAGAGCAGGTGCCTCCACAACATTACCATCAGTACTAATGGAAGAAGTGTGGTGGCCATGGTGGTTGATGAGTGTGACTCCACAATGGGATGTGATGACGAACATGATTACCAGCCTCCTTGTGCCAACAACATTGTTGATGCCTCCAAGGCCGTGTGGAAAGCCTTAGGTGTGCCCCATGATCAATGAGATGGCCTAGACATTAAGTGGTCTGATGCTTGAGGTTGTAGGGGTGTGCCCCAGTGCATGCATATATGTTTGTGTTTCTCTGTGATATAGTTAAGTGATTATGTGAGCTTTCATTTATCATTCTTACACCCTACATTTACCATATATATGTTATGACCATACCATTGTAAATTATGAACTTCAATTATTCTTAAACTTTTATTTATGGAGCTCAATCATATTTTATGTACCTATAGTTCAGCAATCCAAAATTTCCCTTATTAGCAATCAGGCCTAAGAGACATGTATATATAGTTCTACAGCAGCCTTTAGTTGATTGTTGACTTAACCAGTGGCTTTAATTAGTAAACAATAAAAAAGAAAATTGTGGGTTTTATGCTGCTGTGTTTCTTTACAGAGTGACAACTACAGCATCAAAAGGTCAGGGACCTACTTCTGTATTCAATTGGTTGAGGAAACATCCAAAAAAAAAAAAAAGCAAGTTAATGGCTGTGAAATGCGACAATGAAATGGTCCTAATAGAGAGTGAAAGACACATAATGACTTTTGATGTAACTGAACTTATAACCAATTGCGATAAGTTCTTTTATAAGAAAAATTATATTTATTTATCTTCAATAGGATGTTCCTGTTAAATGATGATAACTTCTTTTGTTTGCATATTAAAAAATGACCATGCACAAACTATTTTATGTTTGAGCCTTGATATTATTTTTAATGCTAAGCTTCTATATAACATGCAGTAATTTAAAACACATTTATATGCTACTAATAGATTTTGTCAGCAGCCATATAAATGTTATAAAAAAAGATTAAATATTAAACTAAGTATATATTTGTAAGATCAAACACTTGCTATCAAGCTAAAAACAATAGCTATTAGTCATAGTGCAACTTTTATTACTTAAGTCAATTTGGCTATTAGCAAGTGTCATAGTCCGATTTAACTCCAATTACACCTAAGCCTTGCCAAGGTAGGATGCTTGCCCATAGCTAATAATATTAAATAAAAAAAGTTCACTCCCTACTATTCTAGCAAAAAGGAATATATGAATCTCAAATAAAACAACAGCTAATAACAATCGTAGCTTATATTACTAGGATATTACTTTATTGACAAGGAGGAACAATTATATGTATATGGATAAAACTCTAAAACAGAATACAAAGTACAACGATAGGAGACAAAATTTAAAAATATCTCACGTACATAAGTTTCTAAAAAATTTAGAGTTAGTTCAATGATTCAATTCTTATTGCTATCGGTCTCAGTTAAAATGGTTCTATGTGGAGTGAAGTTTTTAAAAGATTAACCCTTGACTTGGATAGTTTGAAAATTGAAGGGAAGAAGCAAGAGAGAAAGAAAATAGAAGTTTTCTCTTATTTGGATAGAAAAAAAATAAAGAAAAAAGAAAAAAAATATAGACCCCACATTAAAAAGTTTTCTCCCCTCCATTGATGAAAAAATAAGAGAGAGGAGATTTACGGTTTGAATTGTCCACTTTAATCATATAAAATAAATTAATAAAATTATCTTTTATATACAATTATATTTTCTTTCTTTTCACTTTTCTTCTTAATCAACCAACAAGAAAGAAAATATATTTTTCTCTTTATTTTTTTTTCTTTTGTTTTCTTTATTTTTATTTTCTTTCTTCTTATTTTCTATTTTCATCCAAGCAAAGGTTAGAGTTGGTTCAATGATCCGATTCATATTGCTTTCAGTCTTAGTTAAAATGGTTCTATGTGGAGTGCGTTATTAACGTTTGAAACAAAAATAAATGGAGATAAAAATAACGGAGTATCTTAACCTCCAATGGAATTTTTGTTAATGCAATAAGCTTCCTAGCACTGCTAAATGGAGATGATTGATTGACCATAAAATAGTGAATAAGACAACTTGGTTTTCTTGACTAAGTAATTGTACGTAGTCAGAATTATATACGACAATTAGTTGAGAATAGTTGCAAGAATTTACTAAATTTAAGGAGAATGTATAAGTCAAAGGAGTAAAAATCCATCTATGTAATGGTTTAAAATAAAACTATACTAGTACAGAATATCCAACTTATCATTATGTAAATTGTGTACCCCAGAATTACATAATGCGAAGAATAACTTTTTTTTTTCCAAAATAAGTTTTTTGAGTTTTTTTTTTTTTTTTGCTTTCATTTAAGTGTCGGTAAATTGTCAGTCCAACCATAGTAGGGTTCTAATTGCTGGCTGACATTAACCCCAAAATCTTTACTTCTAAACAATCTTTTATGGTTGTTATATATATGGGGAAAATACTATTTCATTTTTTTTTTTGTTCTTTTTTGTTCATGGCAAACACTATTTCAATATATTTCTGTCATATGAGACACCAAACCATAACAAAATGGTATTTATTTTAGTTTTACCCAGATAGAGATAGAATAATTGAATACAAACAGAATTTATTTATTTATAGATTCAATTCCTCATATTCAAATAGTTTCATTAGGCGCAAATTTATACCTCACCAAGTGACAGATTGTTATGGACAGATTTTAACCAAGACGAATAGATTCAAAAGGATGGAATTGACCTTTCTTGGTATCTAAAAGGATGTACAGCATGTTTGTTATCCCTTGGGTTAGAATCAATTCCAACCTCCCAAAATTGATTCTATTAATTTTTGATAATATTTGATAGTTGACTCCTAGAATCAATTTTTGTCTGTAGAATTGATTTTACGATAAGTGAAATTTTTTTATTTTCTATTAGAATCACTTTTAGAGGAACAACCAAACATAAATCACTTTACTTCAAAATCAATTTCAACAAAATTAATTCTATACAGAATCAATTATACAAAAATAAAACAAAACACGCCTGTAACTAACTAATACCCGCTTTTGAGGACAAACTAAAGTTACTGTAGCATAACTTGAAAAACCAAGCTGAAGCACAGATTAACCAGATAATTGGCAGTCCAAACAAGTGCCCAACCTCCACATGTTTTGTATCATCTCATATCATACATCATGATATTATTTAGAGCTCTATTTTCTCCCTCCCTCCCTCCCTCCCTCCCTCCCTCTCTCTCTAATTTAGATCCCAGTTTCTTGTACATAATGAACACAAACATACCCCAGAATATGTGAAGAGAGTCGCAAGGACAATTATCCATAACTCTTTGAACATCATAGAGCACATTTGAGCCTGGAGAAAGTTGGCATCCAGCCAGCTATGTAACGTTCCAATTTGAAGCTGAAAAAGCAAAATTGTGTTCGTTAATGATAGGAGAATAAACAATGCCAAGGAAACATATTAGAATGTATCTAGACAAGCTTTAGCACTGAATTATCAAAGATTACTATTCATATTGGCTTTAGCATTGAATTATCAGTGTTACCCCTCCTTAGAACTTTATCATATTCAACATTTATTTGGTATGTCTTATGAAGTCACATAATTTTTCTGAAAATGTCATGAGATTTTTGTTTTATAGAAGAAGAAATCTCAGCAATTGAAAAATATGCAATGATGGAGGATCAGGTGTCCTCCAATATCATAAGACATTATAGAGCATAATAACCGCATTTATCAGCTTATAGCAGCGGAATTTCCTAATATATCACTGTCTTTTTAGTCAACCAAAGTCTAAAGATTACAACCAAATGAGTACCATTATATTGGGTTACTGAAAACGTTTGTAGTATCACCAGAAAGAATATAACTAAGGCTTGAGCAAAATAAAACAGGAATGAAGCTGTGCTGTCATAGATGATCCTATGTATCATCTAAGCACTCATGTAGAAAAAGATGCTGAAAAGAGGCAAAGAAGTATTAGGTCTTTGCAAATAAAAACCAATGAAGTACATATAGAATGGTCAGCATAGAAGTTATGTTTTCCAGATAAATTAAGAAAAATAGTAAACATTAAACAATGAATAGAAACATCTCAATGACTTGCTCATTTAAGGGTAGAAAAGCAAGTGAAGCATAAATAATATATAGATGAATCTGTTCATGCTTTTACACAAAAACATATTGCAAAATGTGGAAAGAAAATAATGAAATTCTCATACATGCAAAAGTAAAATCTATATTCATTGTCAGGTTTCTTCTATATTAGTATGGTTTTTCTTCCAGGTCTTCCAACACATCTTGATATTCAGCAAAAGCAAATGTTGGTGCAACTCTAATGCATAGATAACCAGTAGGAACCAGAGATATGCAAATTAAGTATATATAGTTATATACTGCTATGATTATAATTTACATTTGAAAAAAATCATATTGGTGGACATACCTACAACGAGAAAGAATTGCATAGTTTGAGAGCACTACGTAGCTGTGCTTCTGGCCAATCATATAAATATATTTTATATGAGATCTACCACTAACACACAATCCTATGCAAAATGCACTTATATGATTGGCCAGGAGCACAGCCATGTGGTATTCCTGAACCATGCAAGTATTTCACTACCTGCAACATAGTTCTATGTGCTTTCCAATGCCAAACATCATTCCAGAACCTGTAAGTCCCATGAGGACGAAAAACACAAGTGAACAAAAGAGAACCCCTTCTAGAATGGTATATGAAAACGAGGCAGGAGGTTGCAAAACTATCGGATATGAATTCACTCAAATTGTTGTCAATTGTGTAAAACATTAATTTTTAATCTCTACATCTGGCTATTAGAAGTTGATCTAGTGGTCACAGCAGGCTAAGGTGGACAGAGTGATTTAGTTGCTTCCATTCAAGTGAGGCCAAATTGGTTATCCAATAATAGCTAGGTCGTAATCCCCACCTAATATTATTACCAAAGTTGTTTATCTAAGTAATCATTTTCTGTTATATAGATTAATACAATTTCATTAGAAAAAGAAATTTCACATAAGAGAACATAAGAAAAAGGTGTTCATTTTAGTTTTACCTTAAATAAAGACAGAATATCCATATACCAATAGAAGTTATCAGTTTGTTTATAGAGTCAATCGGTCTTATTTCAATAGTTTCATCAACCTCAAATTTATACCACACCATTGTTGTGGATTGACTCTAACCAAGGCGAATAGATCCGAAGAGTAGAATTAATTACCACATTTAAGGACAAATTGAACTTACCTTATCATAACTTGAGACTTGAAAAACGCACTTGAAGCACAGCTTAACAAGGTAACTCGCCGTACATAGGAGTGCCGATTTTTCACATGCATATCTGAGACTGCATCTAAGTTGTCTGCTTGTGCATCTCCTCCAGGTTCTTCACTGGAAAGGTTGTTGCTATTGCCAATATCCAATCATATCAGCTTCAAATATCTTTGACTCTTATAAATCCATTTCCCTAATGCTTTCGTCCCAGTCTAACACTTTCTGTCTTTTTTTCTTGGGTCTTTCAGTTTCACTTTTGTTCAAATCATCAATATCTTCAATGCGCATCCAACGAGCCGCAGAGCTCAATATTTTGAAACCATCATTAACAACATTGTCTCCTAATGACAGCTCAATACGAAACACATGGTGGGTTTCATCATTCAAACAATCACTGGTCAGACAAAGTATGCAAATGTGACAATTTCCGAACATTAAACATGGAATACCGGTGAAGCTGATGATTCTATCAACATTGTCGACAGCCAAATGGATTCCGTCAAACCGATTACCCGCAACATTGGATGGTCGGAATAGGAAACATAAAACAATTCCCAACCTTTCATTTAGAGGGCAATTATGTGGGAGTGGGACCAATACGCCATTACCTTGTTGTCGATGGACAAACCATGACGGAATTTCTGTCCCTGGGATCACCATTCGCAAGACCTCACCACGATCTGGGCTAGTTGATGCAAAGCCGTAGCATGCCTTTAATAAAGGATTGAATTCGAATTCATACAGTGAATCCCAACTACATGCTTCCAGTTGCCTGATACTTGATGGCAGCTCTGGCAAAAACTGAAGATTAAGGCAATTATTAAGCCCAAGACGTCTAAGGTTGGGAAGTTCATGAATTCTTATTGGTACCCTAACAAAATTGCTATGAGATAGGTCCAAATCCGTCAATGATGTAAAGTGGCCTAAATCATGAGGGAATGGTTCTTCAGTTCGAAGATCGCTCCATAAGTAAAGACTGCTCAAAAAGGGTAGACTTGAGAGAAAATGTGGCAATCCACGGAGATTTGGGCAGTAAGAAACATTCAGAGCTGTAAGTGACTTTAATCCATGCATGCTCTCAGGAAGGCAAGTAAGCTTTTCGCATCCGCGTAAGTTCAAATAAGATAGGCCAACTAAACATCCAAGTGACGTGGGTAGTTCTCCTATGGCCGCATGCTCTAAAGAAAGCCTTGATAAATATTTCATGCATTCCCCAAATTCTGGTAGATTATTGAAACGGCAACAGTCAAGAATTAATTCCTTCAGGGAACTCATTTCCAATTTACCTGGAAGAGTTCTAAGTAGTCCACAGAAACTTAAATTCAATACAACAAGATTCTTGTGATGTATGATGGATGGGTGAATATTAGTTAGGCTGTCACAGCGTCCAATAACAAGTGTTTCAAGATTAGGAACCCCGGAAAGATCTGGCGTTTGCATCAGTGAGGACCAGCTCACATACAAGTACTTCAGCTTTTTCAGAAACTAATCAAAACAGAGAAATATTATAATTTACCATCTTTTAAAAAGGTTAATGTGATAAAATTTGATATAGCTCTCTTAGTGAAAGGTCTTACCTTTTCTCCATGCCAAAGTTGTACAATTTTGCACTCTGACACTTTAATTTCAACAAGTTCATTCTGTTGATCTGTAAGGGGCAGAGCTCCCAAACAACAATATCTCAAGTGAAGAACTTTTAAAGAACTAGGCAGCTTGAGGTGAATGGAAACTTCCACACCTTCTAAATTGAGAAATTTTAGCTGACTTATATTTAAAAGAGTTTTATCTCTCCAACATGTTTCACGGCCAAAATGATGTGGAACTATACTTTGAATTACCTCAGTTCCCTGCATAAAAAAGTAGAATGAGAAACAATGTAATTTTACAGAATGAGGTGAAACACAAACTAAAGAAAACAAAATCTCGAATGCAATATTCAATTTTTATCTTAGTACTAAACATCTTACAAGTATGGAAAAATTGGCACATACCTTTTTTTGTGTAAGTACAAGGTTAACGTCCTCTATAGACCACAACCTGCTACGTTTACTAGGATTATCTGGAGATTCTTGAATGACAATATTTTTGCCCATTTCTTGAAGCAAATCATGCATCTCCAAATTATTTGTTCGCTGGTCTATAGTAATCAAAGACTTTTCAATCAAAACATCAATTTCAATTTGTGGATTACAACCACACTTTTCTAATATATCTATTACTTTGCCTTTGTTCATTCCTTTAAATAAGCAGGCTATATTTAGAAAAATATGCTTCTCCATGGAATCCAAACCCTCATAACTTATTTTTAGTGTATCAAGAATTTCGAAATGTAGAACACTTTTTATTTTTTTCACAGCACTACACCAAACATCAACAGTTCTTCCATAAAGATAGGAACCCAATACTTTAAGTGCCAATGGAAGGCCACCAGTATATTTGACCACTTCATGGGACATTTCCAAATATCCATCCTTAGGTTGATCCTGTTTGAAGGCTTTTAAACAAAATAAATGAAGGGCTTCCTTTTGGACTAGACAACCAATCCCATAAATGTCATACACTCCATGTATCTGTAGCAAATGCTTTTCCCTAGTTGTGATTATTACTCTGCTTCCTAGACCAAACCAATTTTGTTTCCCAGCCAAATTCTCCAATTGCTTTATATCACTTACATCGTCAAGAACAAGAAGAACTTTCTTGTTACATAAAGAGCTTTGTATTATCCTTTTCCCATCATACACATTCTTAATAGTATTTGTACTTATGTTCATATGACTATGAGAAACAAGATCCTTTTGCATTTGAACTAATCCTCCATTTGTCTCACAAATCTCTCTAACATTGGCAAGAAAGCAACTAACTTGAAATTCGCCTTCGATAGCTTCATAGATTGCTCTAGTGATAGTTGTCTTACCAATGCCACCCATGCCGCATGTACCTATAAAACGAACATCATTCAACCGAATACCTATGAGCCTAGTCAATTCCTCCAACCTTGAAGCAATCCCAACAATATTCTCTGTGCAAGCTGGCAATTTTGGAATCAACTGTGTATGAACGTGTTGAGCAATGCTTTCCACAAGTATTGCCTCAGCTCTATATACATAAGAAAAAAATTTTTTTTTATCAAGTTTAACAAGAAACATAAGCAATATAAAAGCAACAATTTTTCTTTAAAAAAAAAAAAAAGATTAGAAGAGAAGGAAAGAGTACAAAAGAGAATAACACAAGTTCTCTAAGATTTTTGATCATTTTGAATTTTTTTTATTTGTATAATAATTAAAACTGTTATAATTTTTGGATTATTTATTAATCATCTTCCTCATGATACCTAATAGATATAAAGTCATAACAATATATCTACCAAAAGTGCATTTTGCTTAATTCTTTTTTTAAAAAAATATTTTTATGATGTAAGCTTTTAGTGCTTTTTCTTTCAAAAGTTATTTTTCAATTTCTGAAAATTCACTAAAATATTTTTGTATTTTTATCTTTTTTAAAAATTAATCCAATTATCTTAAAATTTTTATACATACTTTTTAATTATTTGAAAGTACTTTTCTTAATAAAATCTCCAACAAATAGCCCTATTTGTTATTATTTAAAATATTACCAATAGAGTGTGTTAAATTAAAATTTAATCTTTCTTAAAATATGAAATATATCATATTAATCCTTAATTACCATTTACAAAATACAGTTATTACAAAATTATATTTTAAAGAATAAAAGAATGCTTCTCAAATGTCTTTTTTATTAGTTCAATTTATATAACTATGCATTTCTTACTATATGAACTAAAATATTTTAACATATATCACAATGTAATATCTCTGTAATATATTTAAAAAATATTACACTCCCAATAAAATTTGTCCTTCTCTGTTATGTATTTTGCATATTACTATGTCAATTGCGGTGATAATAATTAATACCGTACAAGTGCTTCAATGTTGAAATATGAATAAAATAAGATTGTGTTTAAAGGAAAAAATTACCGAAAAAGAAGTATATGAAGATAAGAACTTGACTTTTCAGGTCTCAACAATTTTTATGGCTAGGATAAGCCATTTCATTAAAATTTAGTTTGTAATAATTTATAAGTGGTCATTTATATTGTGAAAAAAAATAAAGTAATGATGAAAAAAGGGGAACATTAGATAATTTAGAGAATCAGAGTTATAAATTAGTAGTAAGAAGTCTAAATAGATAATTGAGAGTGTAAATAATATCTTATTGGAAAAATACTAAACATAAACCTTTGCACTTTTTGAAGGACCAACTATATTTGAACTCTGGTTGTTACAAGAAACACAGAAATGAATTTCTAACTTTAACATTGTTGTTTCAGTTAGCCTGTGTATGGGACTATAAGCATTTTTGCAGTTGATGAGGTGATAAAGGACTTCAAGCTCTGAGACAAGGACGGAAGTTCAATGTGGAGGATCTTTATATAACTCGTGTTTCAGTATAATGGTTAATATCATGAAGGAGCGGACCAAACCTATAGGGTAAATCCTAGTCTCATCAAAGGATTATTAGCACTTTTATTCATTATTTATACTTTTTTTTAATTACTTAAAATTTTAATCGTTTAAACTAACCTTGCTTCATTTAATTGTCTAATAATTTAAATTGTTTACTGGTTATACTTAATTAAGTATATTCACATTTAAAATATTTATTTAATTTACTAATTAAAAATCTTAATTCTGACTTTATAATATGACAATTTCTTTTTTCTTTTTAAGTTTTACATTATATATATATATATATATATATATATATATATATATATATATATATATATATATATACAAAAAATAGTTTATTACTAATGTTTCACCGTTACTACTTATAATTTTAATTATATATACACGCTTTACACTTATACATGTCGTAAATTAGTTTGTGTTTATATACTTTTGGTATATCATTTGTACAACAAAGCAAATGAACCTAATGGTGAGTTAACTTACTGATATTTAGAGTCCCAACCACAGTAATTGGCAACTTGTGTTAAAGCTTTCTCTCCAACTTTTAACCGTCTCACTGTCTTGTCCGAATCTCTGTTCGTGTTTTCTCAAAGCCTCCTCAAAGCTTCCTTTTTGATGTCTCACATCAGAAGGCTCCACGCCAAAGAAGACTGGCACAATAGATAGCCCATGGTTCTTGCTGCACTCAACAATCTTTTGGAGTTCATCCAAGCACCAGGTGGAGGAAGCATAGTCTGGTGAGAGAACAATGATTGCAAACATAGATTCTTCAATTGCTTTCGGAAGTTCATCATTAATAACTTGACCTTTCTCAAGGTTCTTGTCATCTCTGTAAGTAATGATTCCCTTTCTTTCCAGTGCGGCACACAGATGACCGGTGAATCCTTTGCGAGTGTCTTCTCCCCTAAAACTCAAGAACACATGATAGGTCCATGAGCGTGGGGTTGCAGAGGAAGAAGAGGCTTCACCAACAGCAGATGCCATATGTTCAGCTACTCCTACAACGTGCACCAGCTTGTCCTGCACTGTGGGGTGTACTTTGATCTATGATGCTTCTAGCAGTGCCGTGTTTGTAATTTGTGGTAGGAGAGTATTAGCAAGTTAAAGAATAAAGTGCATGCGAGTGTGAACACATGGAAGTGAGCGGAAGCTAAGCGTAGAGAGCATGCGAATGTGAACATATGGAAGTGAGTGGAAGCTGCGTGGGTAGTTTCGTTGTGGGAAGGATATATAGAATTATATATGGTAAATCGATCACTTTTGTGTCATCTATATCCACATTGTGCCAATTTTATTATATAGAGATAATGAGAAAATATTTGACAACTAGAATTTTTATCAAAATTTTATTAATAAAATAATATGATATTATTATTAATTTTTACATCATCTAATTATTACCATAAATTTTATCAAAAATTTTAATTATGTTTTTTTAGCTCTATAACACTTCCCAAAAAATATTGCTTTCTACAATATATGACAGACGGGGGAAAGGGTGGCATGGGAATATTAGGTGCAATTGGCTTGTTGACTTTCAATCACCATTTTCACTTATTTTCTGTTTAAGCAAAGCTCATCACTAAAGTTTTTTATACGTCTGCTCCAAATACTGTCTTGTCTTTTCTTTTCTTTTTTATTTTCTCCGTTTCAAGTGTGTTTACTTTTCGGTGGAAGTTTCGTGGTTGTAGGTGGGACTGTGGGAGACTTTATCAAATGAAGCAATGAAACGATCAGGCATTAGCCCTGACAACAGAAGATTAATTTAAAAACCAGCATCGGATGAGAGACACATATTTTCCTTGATTTTTATAATTTCCTCGTCCTCGATTCTGAGATTTCATATCTATTTATTTATAATAAGTTATTTTTTATACCTAGAAGGATCACACATAATGTAACTTTTTTTTTCAAAATTTTTTAATAATTTTAAAGTTATATCATATTATAAAATTGAGCAGGGAAGCTCAATTTTATAATATGATATGACTACAAATTATTAAAAATTTTTGAAAAATTAGTTATACTATATGTAGCACATATGATGTAGACTTTAACACTTGTATATAAGTATAAGTTAACAAAAATAAAAATAAATGTTACTTAATCAACTTTTCACTCTCTATCTATCTTATATTTTATAAAGAATGAGTTTACACAAAGATACTTTTAATTATATTAAGAATTACAAAATTTATATTAATTTAAAATATATTATTTTATTTCTTAATATTATACTCAGCTAAAAGAAATACCTTAATTTATATACATTAAATTTTATTTTAAATCTTTATTCTATTATAAATACTTTTAATTAATTATATGGATCTAATTTCTTACTCTAAATTATTTAAACTTTTTCAAGCTATTGATAAAGCTTAAGCTAAATGAGCTTATTTTCTTAAGAAAGTGATTACTTTTAATTAAACATAACTACTTTAAAAGTTAGAGTTTAATTGGGGTGTACTGACAGTATAAAATTTTTTTATACTGTCATCCAATCAAAACTCTCCATTTACATGACCATTCAAGTAGTGGGTGGTTATATTAAAGACTTTTACTGATATGGCAATATATGATTGGATGTCTGTGTAAAAAAATTTTACACTGACAGTGTATTCAAATTAAATCCTAAAAGTTATGGTAAGTTACAGTAATTAAGTTTTTTAAAAATAATATTATTATTAACTAATTATTTGAAATAAAAATCAATTGCAATTTGAAAGATCCAAAGCTACATTATGATAAAGACTTTTGTCCTAAACAATATGTCCCAACTACTTTTAAAATAAATCAAATATGTAACAAGCCTTTAAATACAATTGACATTTTTACTATTCCAAAATTACATAATTAAATAATGACATAATTTAAACATTTATACACTTTCAGTACATTTCAAATGATTATAAAATAATGTATACCTTTGTTTTTGTTATATTATCATACTTTCATTTTATTACAAATAAATAATATTTTATTTTATTATATAGTTATTTTACCTCTAATTATCCTTAAAATATTTATTAATTTTTCTTATAGTTTATTTGTCCCGCACAACGTGCATCTCTCATTCTTGTTAAAAGAAAATTGGTTGGGCTGAAACGCATATTGATATTTTCTTAGTATGGAGCTATCTTGTATCGAGCTGCATAAGTTTGACTTGTTAATTGCTCTATCAGTTCTTTTTATGTCTTTTAAGGTTATTGTACAAGAATTAAAAAAATATTAAATAATGTCAACTATAATCAATATTTTTAAAATACCCAAAATATTATTATCGCTTTTCTTAATCCTTCCTCCCACTTATTAATATTAAGGACAAAGAGTTTTTTTTTTTTTCAAATGATTAATGCTTCATTGTTTTGCTAAAATAACAATTAAAATGGACAAAACAAATCTTCTAAAATGACACATATATTAAAAGAGAACGGATGAAGTATTTTAATAAGCACAATTTCGTGTTCAAATTAAATCCAGCACAGTTTGCAGCTTGAAATTGAACTTTGAGTTCTCAGCGTTGAAGGACTTGGGAGTCTTGGACATTAATTGGTTTTGATATACAAATACTATATACTCATTAAATGAATACAAGTAACCAGTTCCTAACCTCTACTCAGCTTTATGGTTGCAGTTTCTATTCAAACACGGCAGCCTTTAATTCATTCAATTATAAATTATCCACTTTTTCACAACCATTTAAAGCATTGAAGACTTTAAGAAATCAACTACTAGGTACTGTAGTTGTCATTTGTACTAAACACGGCACAGCAGAACTCACCATGACTAGACCCGAAAAGAAACTTTTATTTCTATGGTGGACAGTGGATACGCTTCTTGCTGTTGCAATATGTTATTTGGATATACTTTTTTGTGATACAAAATTAGCAAATCGAGTCGCCTGATATGTTTATGGTGATTCATGTACATTCACTTGATTCTCCAATTATAAAGGTAAATTTCTCACTTATTCCAAGTGATTTATTGGAGCAAGAGAAAGGAGATCACTATATATGACCGGTGGCTTTAATTAGAAAACAATAAAATGAAAATTGTGGGTTTTATGCTGCTGTGTTTCTTTACAGTGACAACTACAGCATTAAAAGGTCAGGACCTACTTCTGTATTCAATTGGTGGAGGAAATATCCAAAAAAAAAAAAATGTTAATGGCTGTGAAATGCGACAATGAAATGGTCCTGATGGAGAGTGAAAGATGCAGAATGACTTTTGCTGTAACTGAACTTATAACCAATTGTGATAGGTTCTTTTATAAGAAAAATTATATTTATTTATCTTCAATCGGATGTTCCTGTTAAATGATGATAGCTTCTTTTGTTTGCATATTAAAAAATGACCATGCATAAACTATTTTATGTTTGAGCCTTATTTTTAACGCTAAGCTTCCATATAACATGCACTAATTTAAAACAAACTTATATGTTATTAGTAGATTTTGTTAGTAGCCATATAAATGTTATAAAAAAAGATTAAATATAAAACTAAGTATATATTTGTATGATCAAATATTTGCCTCCACGCCAAAAAAATAGCTGTTAAGGCACAACTCTTATTATTTAAGTCCATTTGACTATTATCAAGTGCTATGGTTTGATTTGAGTATGATCCCACTAAACCTTGTCAAGATAGTATGCTTGCCCATAGTTAATAACATTAATAAAAAAAGTTCACTCCCTACTATTCTAGCAAAAAGGAATATATGAATCTCAAATAAAAGAACAGTTATAGCAATCGTATCTTATATTACTATTCTATTACTTTATAAACAAGGAGGAACAATTATATGTACATGAATAAAACTCTAAACAAAATACAAAGTACAACGATATCTCACGCGCATAAGTTTCTAAAAACTTTAGAGTTGGTTCAATGATTCAATTCTTATTGCTATCGGTCTCAGTTAAAATGGTTCTATGTGGAGTGAAGTTTTTAAAAGATTTAGAGTTGGTTCAATGCTTCAATTCATATTGCTTTCACTCTTAGTTAAAATGGTTCTATGTGGAGTGGGTCGTTCACATTTACAACAAAAATAAATGGAGATAAAAATGACGATGTATCTTAGCCTCCAATGGAATTTTTGTTGATGCAATAAGTTTCCTAGCTCTGCTAAATGGAGATGACTGGTTGACCGTAAATCTAAGATTCTTTATTTGATTCCCTTTTAAGTTAATATGAGGAAACTTATCCAAGACTTGGAAAATAACATTTTGGTTATCACTGATGAATCACAAAAGAGACAAAGGCACAGTAGCTGTACAATATTGTGCATGAAATATCTTAGGCAACAAAAAGTCGCTGATACGGCAGGCAGAATCTGTTCTGAAGAGAATACTACATATACATGTGGGCAAATTTTGAATGTGTTATTTGTTTTCCCGTTGGAGACACCGACTTTGCTCCTATTGGGTCTTTTAATCATTCTTCTTTATCAAGCTTTTTCGGCCATTTTTAAAATGCTTAATTTTGATATTATTAATGTAAAGTGTTTTACCATGTCAGCTAATTATATCTTATCATAAATTACAAAACTTGCATCTTATCTTTTATATAATTTTTAAAGTACTTATGATAAGAATCAAATACTTTTAATGATGTAATAATATATAATAAAATATCTATATAAAACAATTTCATATGTATCAAAATTAAATTCCTTTTTAAATGAATCAACGATTGTGGCCGAGGATATTATTCATTAATTGATGACTCTTAAACTAGCTTAAGATAAGTTTCTTAGTACCTGTTAATTTATAAGTATAACTAGTACTAATTTGTGTTCAAATCCGGCATAAACTTTGCATACATAACGTTGTCTCTGACGTTGATACTTTATATCAATTTAATAGTCCTCAAAGCCAAATAAATGCACAAAATTGTGTAATTTTAGGCTGTTGATAACAATTTCTAATAAAACCTTACACTATAAAATTTAGCCAGAGTTTTAGATTATTAATAAACTTTTTGCGCCAAAATTTAATCATGTGTAGACATATTATTAAAAGAATTTTACTTTTCGAGTATTTCTTAAATTCAAGCCTTTTTCTGAATGTAATAATGCATAATTTATGAAATATTCAAGTGGATAAAATTTAAACTCATTCAATCAATCATCCACTTTCCTCATCAATTTTTTATTTATTTTTTGGTCAGGACTTTGCTCATCAGTTTAAATACCTTAGGAAACTAACTTGTCATTGTCTAAACAAGATAGTTTATAGAACTTGTTCTTTGACCCCAAAAACAATCTTAACTGCTTTGGTGGATATGCCTGTTCTGTCATAGCCAAACGATTTACTTGATGTGAAAAACTTCTATAAATACTCATTAAAATCCCCATCCATGCATCAAGCACACACAAATAGAACAAACCAAACAGGAGAAACAAAGAGTTACATAGTCAAAATGAAGAGCTTTTTCTCAAAGGCAAGCTTTCTTTTATTGGCTACTCTCATTTTAACAACTTTTGTGTTCTCTAAAGCTCAAAGTTGTCGCCCAAGTGGCAGAATCATAGGCAAGAAGCCCCCTCCAGGACAGTGCAACAGAGATGATGATTCTGACTGCTGTGTACAAGGAAAAACTTACACAACATATAAATGTTCACCGCCAGTGACTACACTCACAAAGGCCACTCTCACTCTTAATAGTTTCGAAAAGGGTAAAGATGGAGGTGGCCCTTCAGAATGTGACAACCAGTACCATTCTGATGACACTCCAGTGGTTGCACTCTCCACTGGATGGTTCAACCATAAGAGCAGGTGCCTCAACAACATTAGCATAAGTGCTAATGGAAGGAGTGTGGTGGCCATGGTGGTTGATGAGTGTGACTCTACAATGGGGTGTGATGACGAACACGATTACCAACCTCCTTGTGCCAACAACATTGTTGATGCCTCCAAGGCTGTGTGGAAAGCCTTAGGTGTGCCTCATGGTCAATGGGGTGGGATGCACATTGCATGGTCTGATGCTTGATATTGTACAAATAAAAGTGCATGCGTGTGCTTCTAATATGATATAGTTAAGCGATTATGTGAACTTTAATATAGCATCCTTACATCCTGCAAGTATCATATATATGTTGTGACCATACTACTGTAAATTATGAACTTCTATTATTGTTAAAACTTTTATTCATGGAGCTCAATTCTAGCTAGTTATGTGTACCTATAGACTTATAGTTCAGCAATTCAAAATTTCCCTTATTTGCGATCATCTCTAAGAGAGACTCGTATATATAATTAAATATGGAACTAGGGGCTTGATTTGCAATTAAGTATGTTGGTAACTTTTCAAGTTTTCAAATTTTGGAAAGTATTAAAAATTTATAACTAATTTTGTGTTAGAGAACAAGTTAAAAGAAATCTTTGACAGTATAAACTAATGAGGTGAACCTAAATACAACATGAAATTAATGTTATACAAGCTAAGTTATTTCAAATTGTTCTGTACTAGGTTGGTAATATCATGACAAATGTTAGTAACTTTAGTTTAGGATGTTGGTAACTGGTTAAATATATTGGTAACTTATCAACTTTTCAAAGTATGGAAGGTATTAGGAATTTTTAACAAATTTTGTATTAGGGAACAAGTTAAGAGAACTCCTTGAAGTATAAATTGATAAAGTTAACCTAAAGACAGTATGAAATTAGTGCTACAATAAATAAGTTACTTCAAATTATTTTGCACTAGGTTGGTAACGTCATGACAAATATTGGTATATTTACTTCAAGATGTTGGTAACCGATTAAGAATGTAGGGAACTTATTAGGTTTTGATAATTTTGAAATAATTAGAATTGTTAACTATATTTGTATTAGGGAACAAGTTAAGACAATTCTTTTTGCATTAAAACTTGATCAACTAATGCTAAATACAAGCTAGAATTAGTGAGAAATTGGCAACATGACATCCAATTGTCCTGTACCTGATTGATAACTTTCTCACGAATGTTGGTAACTTTTGTTCAATATGTTAATAACCAGTGAAGGATGTTGGTAACCTTTCATATTTTGATAATTTCGAATGTATTAGAATTCTTAACTAAATTTATGCTAGAGAATAAGTTAAGACAACTCTTTTTACACTAAAACTTAATCAAATAAACCTAAATTAAATACAAGATAGAATTAGTGAGAAACTGGCACTTTCTCACAAATACTAATAACTTTAGTTCAAAATGTCAATAACTAGTGAAGGATGTTGGTAACCTTTCATTTTGATAATTTCAAAAGTATTAGGATTCTTAACTAATGTTGTATTAGAGAACAAGTTAAGACAATTCTTTTTGCACTAAAACTTGATCAACCAAACCTAAATACAAGACAAAATTAATGAGAAACTAGCTAAATCACATCCAATTGTCCCGCACTTGGTTAGTAACTTTTTCACAAATGTTCGTAATTTTAGTTCAAAATGTTGGTAACTAATGAAGGATGTTGGTAACTTATTAGATTTTGATAATTTTCAAAATGTTAGGATTGTCAACTAATACTTCCAAAATTTAGTTAAGAATTGTAACACTTTCGAAGAAATTACTAAAACCTAAAAAGTTACCAACATCTTTCCCCGGTTATCAACATTTTGATCTAAAGTTACCAACACTCGTGAGAAAGTTACCAATTGGGTGCAAGACAATTGGATGTGACTTAGCCAGTTTCTCACTAATTTCATCTTGTGTTTAACTTTAATTGATCAAGTTTTATTGCAAAAAGAGTTGTTTTAACTTATTTCCTAACACTAATTTAGTTAAGAAATCTAATTATTTTGAAATTTTCAAAACCTAAAAACTTACCAACTCCCTTCACCAATTACCAATATTTTAAACTAAAGTTATCAATATTTATGAGAAAATTATTAATCAAATGCAGTACAATTGGATGTGACTAAATTAGCTTCTCATTAATTCTATCTTGTATTTAGGTTTAATTGATCAAGTTTTAGTACAAAAAGAGTTGTTTTAACTTGTTTCCTAACACAAATTTAGTTAAGATTTCTAATTTTTTCAAAATTATCTAAACTTGAAAAGTTACCAACATCTTTACCAATTACCAATATTTTGAACTAAAGTTACCAATATTTATAAACAAGTTACCAACCGGGTGCGGGACAATTATGATGTGACTTAATTAGCTTCTCACAAATTCGATCTTATATTTAGGTTTAGTTGATCAAGTTTTAGTGAAAAAAGAGTTGTTTTAACGAAGCTTCTAAAAATCGAAGTGGACATTGAACTGGACAAAATACTAGTTCAAAGGTTTATTGGTTCAACTGAAATTTAACCAGTTGATTCAAAATATGATACATATATATATATATAAGTTCTAATTTTTTTTGACAAAAATGAAGAAAAAAAGTTAGTAACACTGTAATGCAATAATTTTAAAGCCTATGACCATTTTTTTTATAATCAATAGCCTATTAGTTGAACTATAATGCAGTAATTTTAAAGCCTATTACATGTTTTTTAAATCAATAGCCTATTAGTGTATTGGGCCCAATGACCAACCCAATATCCAATAATACAACAAATGAGAAAAGAACCCTAGCTACCAATACTAGGAGCTCCGACATTGTTAGATTTGTTCCAAAACAAAGAAAAAGAAAGCACTTTCCTCAATCTAGCACCTCGACGTCCACGGTTCAACCCATGATAATGGATTGATTGGGGAAAAAGGGGCATCTTTGTTTAGGAACCAAAACACGGTAGTAAGAGAAGGAAGGAGTAAAGCAAAACTCTCCTACCCAGAACTGCTGACATGCTAGATTACCAGCGATGGCGATCTTGAAGACCATTAGCGGGTGAACCAACGTCCGATGGGTGCGCAATGGTTGCCATGGTCTCTCCTCCCTTGGTTCAAGTGGCATCCTCCTCATCTCCGTTCATTGTTTCTTTTTTTTTTTTTCCTCGCTAAACCGCGAGTCCGGTGAACGACCTTCGGTTCAGGCGGTTCGTCAGTTTTTTACCAATTTTTGAGTGAATGACTTTTACCGGTTGATCGGATTCCAAAGAGGGTCCGGTTCTAATACAAAATTTAGTTAAGAATTCTAATTATTTAGAAATTATCAAAACCTGAACCAATATTGTTAATCAATTACAATCATTTTGAAATAAAATTATCAATATTTATCATGATGTTACCAATTTAGTGTAAAATAATTTGAAGTGACTTAGTTAATATATCACTAATTCCATGTTGTATGTAGGTTAACTTCATCAATTTATTCTATCAAAAAGTTCTCTTAATTTGTTTTTTAATATAAAATTAGTTAAAAATTCTTAATACTTTTCAAATTTTGAAAATCTAAAAAGTTACTAATATATTTAATTAGTTACCAATTAAGTGCACAATAATTTGAAGTGATTTAATTAGTATATTACTAATTTTATATTGTATTTAATCTTACTTCATCAATTTATATTGTCGAATTCTCTTATCTTGTTTTTTAACACAAAATTAAAAAAATCATAACACTTTTTAAATTTTAAAAACTTGAAAAATTACCAACATACTTAATTAATTACTAGAGATAGTAAATGGACCAACCCGCTAACGTAATATGAGTTGAATATATCAATTCACTCCGCTTTTGCGCGGGTTAGTGGGTTGGCCCGAAAAAAATAAAACACAAAAAAATTTAGATAAATTAATGCATAATTTTTTTTTAAAAGATAAACTAAATTTTAATGCTGCTGTAGTTAGGGAGACAACTTTTGAGAGCAAGTTAATATTAAAGAGAACGAGGATCAGGTGATTGACGTAGCTCATAAACAATAATCCTATGAGATAACTCTCTAATCTCTCGAATGATACCATTCTCATTTTGTTGTCTGTGCCCGTGGTTAGTTACATTATATTATACCACTAATCCGATGTCTTTATCACGCATTATGTAGTACTTTGCCATAATTTTATGGCATTATAATTTAGAGCTATGCATCTTGCATATATTGAATCAACTATATATATATATATATGAAATCCAGTGCTGCATGGTGCAAAAAGAATCACTTGAAACGAAAGATTATTTTACTTGTGAAACCTGCCAAGCCGAAGATACACCTAGAAAGAACTCAACCATAAAATTTAAAAGGAAAACCACCACCACCAAATATGAAAAGAATCAGAGTATTATATTGTATTATATACGTAATTAAGTGAAGATAAAAAAAATGGTGACCTGCGGATCAAACCCGCCTTGCCCCGCTTCAACCCATGGGTTATGCGAGCAGGCTATGTGGTTCAAGTATTTTTTTTGTGGATTGGAAATATCAACCCATCCCGCCAAAAAATGCGGGTTGGGTTCGACCCATTTTGTTATCTCTATCAGTTACCAACATCCTGAACTAAAATTACCAACATTTATCATGACATTACCAACATAGTGTAAAATAATTTGAAGTAACTTAGCTAGTATAACACTAGTTCCATGTTATATTTAGACTCATTTTATTAATATATAGTACCGAGAAGTTTTCTTAACTTGTTCCCTAACACAAAATTAGTTAAAAACTCCTAACACCTTCCAAATTACCAAAACCTAAAAGTTACCAATATACTTAATGAGTTGCCAACATTTTAAAATAAAGTTATCAATATTTGTAACAAAGCTACCAACTGAGTGCTTAATAATATTTGTATTTTGGTTCACTTGACTATATTTTATTGTCAACGGGCCACAAATTACTAGTAAATGTACAACTAAAAATGGCTGATGCATAACTTGATGCTCAATCTAAAAACCATTATTTGCCATTTTTTCTCAAATGCACTTCCAAAAAATCTTATTGTCCTTTGAAGAGGGTTTCAGGATTGGTTTTTTTTTTTTTTTTAATGAGAGTCTTCATTTAGCTATTGGAGGCTCCTTGGTTCTTCTCCTTTAATTAATAAGTAACTAAGGTGACATATGCATAAAAATTGAAATTATCTATTTATTTATTTATTCATGCTGGCTGTTATTTTTCAGGATTGATCAGTCTTTGTTTCCTCTGCAGGTTGTCCGCGATGATGGTGCTGCATCCTTCTTCAAAATTTAGTTCTATTATGATTTATATGGTAGCTGTTTCTTTAAGATTGTTATATTAACTACATTTACGGCAAGCTTCCATTTTGTAATTTGTCCAATTTTTCAATTCTATGGGTTATGATTTGAATCATAGTGACAAGATGTGGAATTTGGTGTGATTTGATGGTTGGTGTAATCAGCCTTTCGCAAATGCAAGGGAAGGGTGCCTACTAAAACATGACCACGTAGTGTGAGCTTTTATAGCACTAGGCTGCTCTTTTACTGTATTCGGTGTGATACAGCTTGTCTATTAACTCTATTTTTGGTGTTGTCAAGTATTTTATGGCCCGTTCTTGATCCTCATTCCCATCAAATTTGGAGGCAAGACTAATATTCACTGAGTTGTGTGGTACTGTAAAAATTCTTCATTTCTTCATGAAAGATTTTTGCTACTTTTCTAGTCCTAGTTTATGGGCAATTTTAATACCTGTTTTGTCATCATATAACCAAGCTGAGAGTTTATTTTTCTAATTCGTTGTAACATGCTCCACAATGTATAATGCTTATACAGATGATACATATCCCTCCATCAGATACATGCCTGATTGCAAGTTGGTGTCTCTATTCTGCATCTATTCTTTTTAATGTCTCACTATATGAGATCTTTTAGCCATTTTCTTTTCAAAATTGGACTTTTTTTGATTGGCATGAAGAAATGGAGAGAATTTATGCTATGGTTCCCAAATCCCAAATTTAACAATTTCTGCTATTCTATGATTGCATTTCTGAATTAGAGTTTAACTATTAGCATGGGTGGCGAGTGGTGTGCCGTGTGCATGGTGTTTAGTCACTCTGTTCATGGGTGAGTTCTACTTTTTTAGCCCTGAACAAACAAAATAGATTACCATCAATTTCATCAGAGGTGCAGTCTGATGTGATTGTCTACTGCATGAGGGGTAGGAGCCCTATGAGATCAGCATTTAGTGAGCATGCTTTTGGATCTTTTGCTCCGTTTTCTTGACATTCTATGTAGCTTCTTCCCTGCGCAATAAATTCAGCATGCGCTGCACTTGTGGATGCTGGAATACCCCTAAGAAATCTTGCTGGTAATCAAGACTTGTTATTATCTTTTGGTTTATTTTTGTGATTTCATTTTGTTTAAGAATAATGGTTTCTTATCCTTGTCTCTGCAGTTGTGATATGTTGTTCTGTGGCAGATAATGGCTATATTTTATTGGACGCAACTAAACATGAAGAAGAGGTTTGTAGAATTTCTCTTGGTCAGTTTATAGTATTATATTATTTAAGTTTCTCCTAATGTCTGGTGAATTTAGGCAGCAAAATAAAAATCTGGTCTGCATTTACATCATTTGTATGTCATTTGACTTATGACGAAGTGCTCTAAATACCCTGTGGATAATAGCTGAAATGTTTAAATCTCTTCGCCCTTTTCAGTTGTTGTCACCACCACAACTCTTTCATCTACTTGTGTTACTATATCTGTCATATGATCTTCATTGATGTACCAAGGCTAACAATTTTCCATTTTCCCCCCCTTTTCCTCCAGTTTAACTTCCCTTGAGGTTCAATTAACTAGTACTCTCGCTGGAAAACATAAACAAGTTCCCCTTTTTTTTATTGGTTGCATAATGTTCACATTTTTGTTAACTTATAATATTTAAGTTTTTGCCTTAATCTCCTGAGACAATATGAGAAGACACTTTGTCCAAGCACTTTGTTTCACTGAGGTAATTTGCAATGCAAGTCCCACAGGTCTTTATTCATTCATGTAAAAAACTTTAGAGTCTTTAGCCTCATGAGTGCGGAATTTCAATGTGCACGGGCACAGCCAACCTTCCTGCTTTTTACTAGAATATCTGGGCTACCAATTATGCATCGACTGGTCAGCACATGATTGATCTCAGAAAATTTAATGCACATGTGTGTGTGTGTGTGTGTCTGCTTCTAAATGTTTAGTTATTTGCTTTTAAGCTTTAGCGGAACTTAACAAATGAATTTTTTAAAGTCATAACCGTGATAGTTGTTTCTATTTTCATGTCCCTGTGGCATAAACTAAAATTTTTAAATTGGAGACCTGAGTCGCATGCTTCTTGTACACAACTCTAATTGAGTTCATTTTTATCGCATGCCTATTTAGTTTTTTCCAAATGCAAATGTTTCTGTCGTACCAGAAAGATCATCAAAGGAAGGTGGTGAGTAGGGATGTTAAAAAAATCAAGTAATATCCGCAATGGGACAGGAATGGGGGGAAGATTTTGCCCCTATGGATAATGGGGACGGGGATTTTAAATATCCGCATGTTAAACGGGGCGGGGCCGGGGATCACTATCCTTATATCCACGGGTACCCGCCATAAAATTATTATTTTACCCTTAAATTATTAACTTAGTTAAACTAATATTATTGTTACTTAAATTGATTAGACTAAAGTTTAAATTTATAAGTTAGATTTATTTGTACTTATTATATATTAGACTAATAATTGAATTACTATTATATGTTTATTTTTATTTTAAGTATTTTAAGTTGTTAGAATTTAGATTATAGAATTCGATTATTGTACTTATTTTTTATTTGTTTTATGTGTTTATTTTTATTTTAAGTATATTAAATTGTTAGAATTTTAATTGTTAAATTGGATTATTATTTATGGTTATTTTAAGTATTTTATAATGTTAGAATTTTTATATTTAATTTATATTTTTAAATTTTTTAATATTTTAACGGGTATCCATGGATATCCACGGATACCCGTAAACTCGTGGGTAAGTAAAAAATGTCCAGACTGTGGATGCAGGCGAGGAGGGACGGCCTATCTGCCTCGCCTCATTGACATCCCTAGTGGTGAGCCCATGGCACATGGAATCATCACACCTGTTACCCAGGGTGCTATGCTATGTCAGGTATTCACACTTCATTTAATATTTTCTAGTTAGTTCCTTCAATTCAAATGTTCGTGTCAAGTGTTATATACATTTCGATTGTTCCTAGCATTGGCCTTTGACTTTAGCATGTGGCTGCATGCAATGTGCTTGTGAATTCTATAAAGTGTGATCTAATTTGTTTTCTGATAAATTTCCTTCAAGTGGATGATTATCTTCACTGCCTAGAACGAAGCCGTGCTGCTAGTGCAAGGTTGTCTGAATATTTGAGGAAGAACATAGAACCGAAATCTATGAGCGAATCACCAAAAGCTGGGTGATAGGAAATCATTTTGGATGTAGTTTACTAGTATCCAATTTTTCCATGCAAGGGCTAAGATAGCATGGGATTTCCATGCAGGTAGCGTTACATATTTGCGCTGTGCTTGCTAGCTCTGCAAAACTGTACTTACTCATTAGTCTTCTAGGTTTGGTTTGTGATTCCGGTGTAACATCGTCCATGAAATTGCCATTGTAACGATAAAGTTTTCTACTCTTGTCAAATTACAAGATTGCGCTACTGGCCTTTTCCTGTTCTCTTGTTCAGTTCTATATCCGTTGTCCTTAATTTATTTCTGTGAGTGGAATTTTTCAGGAATCATTTTCTTTGTATTGGTTTTTTGGTCAACGTCTCTTTGTATTTAAGAAAGGGTTTGCTTTGTGGTGCCTTCAAGGGAGAATGACTATTTCATTGTAGAAGCTATGTCCCGTTCATGACGAGTTTGTACAATCGGTTCCATGATTATGCTTTTTTTGCTGACTATTTTGTAGTTGTCGGTGTGATCTGCGGGAGTTGGAACAAAAGCATAACATTTGCTTACATTGGTTGAAGTAACAAAATTAGAGTGTAAATGTGAAACAAAAATAAGTAAAATTAGCTGTAACAAGTGAAGCATGTATAATAGCGTGGGGAATAGTATTATTTGTCAATCTAATTTCAGCACTCTTGCTATCATCTTGTCTAATTCAGACAGCACTTAGAAGAAAATGAAATCTTGCATTGATAGGTAAAAATAAACACATTTTTCAGGCAGATAAATTATTTTATCCTCAAATTAAAATAGTAATTATCCTATTATAGATGTGAAAATAAGCAGCAAACGACATGCAAAAATTGCACATTGATTTCAGGGGAATCCATACATGCAGGCCAATGATTCCATTTATCTCACAAGGAACCAAATGTTCCTGAGACACAGCGAGGTCATCAATAAACTAAGCCGACTAAAATCAGCATTTTTATTTTTCAAAATAGTGAATAAGACAACTTGGTTTTCTAGACTAAGTAATTGTATATAGTCAGAATTTACTAAAATTTAAGGAGAATGATTGTATAAGTCAAAGGAGTGAAAATCGTCCATCTATGTACATGGTTTAAAATAAAACTATACTAGCACAGAGTAACCAACTTATCATTATGTGAACTTTGTACCCTTAAATTACATAATAAGAAGAATAATTTTTTTTTTCCCAAAATAAGTTTTTTGAGTAGTTTTTTTTGCTTTCATTTAAGTGACTATTAATTGTCAGTCCAACCATAATAAGCTTCTAATTGTTAACTGATATCAACCCCAAAAGCTTTACTTCTAAGCAATCTTTTATATTCGTGATATATATGAGCCAAATACTTTTTTTTTTTTTTTGTCTTTTTTTGTGCATGGTAAATAGTATTTCAATAAACAATGAAATCTGTCATATAAGACACCAAACCATAACAAAATGGTATTTATTTTAGTTTTACCTAAATAGAGACAAAATATTTGTATACAAACAGAATTTATTTATCTATAGATTCAACTGCTCTCATTAAAATAGTTTCATTAGGCCCAAATTTATACCTTACCAAGTGACAGATTGTTATGGACAGATTTTAACCAAGACGAATAGATTGAAAAAGATGGAATTGACTTTTTTTGGTGTCTAAAAGGATGGAATTGACTAATACCCGCTTTTGAGGACAAACTAAAGTTACTGCAGCATAACTTGAAAAACCAACCTGAAGCACAGCTTAACAAGATAATTGGCCATCCAAACAAAAGCCCAACCTCCTCCATATGTTTTGTATCATCTCATCTCCTACATCATGATATTATTTAGAGCTCTAATCTCTCCCTCCCTCTCTCTCTCTCTCTCTCTTTTTAATTTAGATCCCACTGCCTTGTACATAATGAACATAAAATACCCCAAAATATGTGAAGAGAGTCGCAAGGACAATTATCCATAACTCTTTGAACATCATAGAGCACATAATGAGCATGAAGAAAGTTGGCATCTAGCCAGCTATGTAACGCTCCAATTTGAAGCTAAAAATGCAAAATTGTGTTCATTAATGACGGGAAGAAACAATGCCAAAGAAACATGTTAAAATGTATCTAGACAAGCTTTAGCACTGAATTATCAAAGAGTACTATTCATGTTGGCTTTAGCATTGAATTATCAGTGTTATCCCTTTTTAGAACTTTGTCATATCCAAAATTTATTTGGTACCTCTTATGAAGCCACAATTTTTCTGAAAATGTCATGAGATTTTTATTTTATAGCAGAAGAAATTTCAGCAATTGGAAAATATGCAATGATGGAGGATCAAGTGTCCTCCAGTATCGTAAGACATTATAGAGCATAACTGACCGCATTTATCAGCTTATAGCAGCAAAATTTCCTAATATATCATTGTCTTTTTAGTCAACCAAAGTCTAAAGATTACAACCAAATGGGAACCATTATATTGGGCTACCGGAAACTCTTGCAGTATCACCACAAAGAATATAACTAAGGCTTGAGCAAAATAAAACAGGAACGAAGCTATGCTGTCATAGATCATCCTATGTATCATCTAAGCACTCATGTAGAAAAAGATGCCGAAAAGAGGGAAAGAAGTATTAGGTCTTTGCAAATAAAAACCAATGAAGTACATACAGAATGGTCAGCATAGAGGTTAGGTTTTCCAGATAAATTAAGAAAAATAGTAAACAATGACCAGAAACATATCTATGACTTGCTCATTTAGGGGTAGAAAAACAAGAGAAGCAAAAATAAGATACAGATGAATCTGTTCATACTTTTACACAGAAACATATTACAAAATGCGGAAAGAAAATAATGAAATTCTCATACAAGCATAAGTAAATCTATATTCACTGTCATGTTTCTTCTGTATTAACATAGTTTTTCTTCTAGGTCTTCCAACACAGTTTGATATTCAGCAAAAGCAAATTTGGGTGTAACTCTATTGCATAGATAACAAGTAGGAACCGGAGATAAGCAAATTGAGTATCTATAGTTATATACTGCTATGATTATAATTTACATCAGAAAAAATCAAACTGGTGGACATACCTGCAACATGGTTGTGTGTGCTTTCCACTGCCAAACATCATTCCAGAACCTGTAAGTCCCATAAGGAAGAAAAACACAAGTGAACAAAAGAGAACCCCCTCTAGAATTGTATATGAAAACAAGGCAGGAGATTGAAAAGCTATCAGATATGAATTTACTCAAATTGTTGTCAATTGTGTAAAACATTAATTTTTCAATCTCTGCATTTGGCTATTAGAAGCTGATCTAGTGGTCACAGCTGGCTAAGATGGACAGAGTAATTTCATTGCTTCCATTCAAGTGAGGCCAAATTGGTTATCCAATAATAGTTAGGTCATAATCTTCACCTAATATTATTCCCAAAATTATTTCTCTAAGTAATCATTTTCTTTGTTATGTAGATTAATACAATTTCATTAGAAAAAGAAATTTCATATAAAACAACATAAGAAAAAGGTATTCATTTCAGTTTTACCTTAAATAAAAACAGAATATTCATATACCAATAAAAATTATCAGTTTGTTTTTAGATTCAATTGGTCTTATTTCAATAGTTTCATCATGCTCAAATTTATACCACACCATTGTTGTGGATTGACTCTAACCAAGGTGAATAGATCCAAAGAGTAGATTTAATTACCACATTTAAGGACAAATTGAACTTACCTTATCATAAGTTGAAACTTCAAAACGAACTTGAAGCACAGGTTATCAAGGTAACTTGCCATCCAAACGAGTGCCAATTTTTCACCTGCATTTCTGAGACTGCATCTAAGTTGTCTGCTTGTGCATCTCCTCCATGTTCTTCACTGGAAGGTTGATGCTACTGCCAGTTTCCAGTTATATCAGCTTCAAATATCTTTGACTCTTATAAATCCATTTCCTCAATGATTTTGTTGAAGTCTCACACTTTCTGTCCTTTTTTTCTTGGGTCTTTCAGTTTCACATTTGTTCAAACCATCAATATCTTCAATACGCAACCAACGGGCCGCAGAACTCAATATTTTGAAATTATAATTAACAACATTGCCTTTAAATGACAGCACAATGCGAAAGAAGTGGTGAATTTCATCAGTCAAACAATCATTGGTCATACAAAGTATACAAAGGTGACAACTTAGGAGGTATACCGGTAAAATACTATTGGAGATGATGATTCTATCACCATTGTTGGCAGCCAAATGGATTGTGTCAAAGCGACCTCTCCAAGATACGGTTGGTTGTAATACGAAACATAAAGCAATTCCGAACCTTTCATTTAGAGGGCAATTATGTGGGAGTGGGATCAACACACCGTTACCTTGTTGTCGATGGACAAACCATGACGGAATTTCTGTCCCTGGGATCACCATTCGCAAGGCCTCACCACGATCTCGGCAAATCGATGCAAAGATGCAGCATACCTTTGATAAAGCATTGAATTCGAATTCATTCAGTGAATCACAATTGCATGCTTCCAGTTGTCTTATACTTGATGGTAGCTCTGGAATAAACTTAAGCTCTAGGCAACCATTAAGCCCAAGACGTCTAAGCTTGGGAAGTTTATGAATTTCTATTGGTACCCTAACACTTTCGCTAAGAGATAGATCCAAATCCGTCAACGACGTAAAGCCATAAAAATCAGGAGGGAATGATTCTTCAGTTAGAAAACATCCATGTAAGTAAAGACCGCTCAAAAGGGGTAGACTTGACAGAGGATATGGCAATCTATGGAGATTTGGGCACCAAGAAACAATCAAATTTCTAAGGGACTTTAATCCATGAATGCTATCGGGAAGGCAAGTAAGCTTCTTGCAGCGACTTAAGTCCAAATCAGATAGGCCAACTAAACGTCCAAGTGACGTGGGTAGTTCCCTTATGGCCGTTCCATCTAAAGAAAGCCTTGATAAATATTTCATGCATTCCCCAAATTCTGGGGGCTCTATCAAGCTCAGACAATCGCAAAGAAATAATTCCTTCAGGGAACTCATCTCCAATTTACCTGGAAGAGTTTTAAGTCTTTCACAGCCACTTAAATTCAATACAACAAGACTCTTGTGGTGTATGAGGGATGGGTGAATATTAGTTAGGCTGTTACAGTCTTTAAGAGCAAGTGTTTCAAGATTCGGAACCCCCGAAAAATCTGGTGTTTGCTCCAGTGAGGAACGGCTTAGATCCAGGTACTTCAGCCTTTTTAGAAACTGATCAAAATAGACAAATATCATAATGTTACCATCTTTTTAAAAGGTTAGTGTGATACATTTGATAGAGCTTAATTAGTGAAAGGTCTTACCTTTTCTCCATGCCAAACTTGCACAATTTTGCAATGTAGCAATTTAATTTCAACAAGTTCATATTGTTGATCTGCAAGGGGCAGAGTTTCCAAATGACAATATCCCAAGTGAAGAACTTTTAAAGAGCTAGGAAGCTTGAGGTGAATGGAAACTTCCACACCATCTAAATTGAGAAATTTTAACTGACTTATATTTAAAAGAGTTTTATCTCTTCGACATACTTCATAGTCAAAATAACGTAGAATTATACTTTGAATTGCTTCAATTTCCTACATAGAAAACCAAAATGAGAAATAATGTAATCTTACTGAATGAGATGAAACAAACTAAAGCAAACAAAATCTTGAATACATTATTTAATTTTTATCTTAGTATTAAACATCTTACAATTATGGAAATAATTGTCACCTACCTTATTTCGTGTAAGTGCAAAGCTAATGTCCTCTTTAGACCACAACCTGCTACGTTTGCTAGGATCATTTGGAGATTCTTCAATGACAATATTTTTGCCCATTTCTTGAAGCAAATCATGCATGTCCAAATTATTTGTCCCCTGGTCTATAGTAATCAAAGACTTTTCAATCAAAACATCAATTTCAATTTGCGGATTATAGCCACACTTTTCTAATATATCTATTACTTCATCTTTGTTCATTCCTTTAAACAAGCAAGCTATATCTAGAAAAATATGCTTCTCCATGAAATCCAAACCCTCATAACTTATTTTTAGTGTATCGAGAATTTCGGAATGTGGAACACTTTTTATTTTTTTCACTGCACTATGCCAAACATCAATAGTTCTTCCATAGAGATAGGAACCCAATACCTTAAGTGCCAATGGAAGGCCACCAGTATATTTGACCACTTCATGGGACATTTCCAAATACCCTTTCTTAGGTTGATCCCGTTTAAAGGCTTTTAAACAAAACAAATGAAGTGCTTCGTTTTGGACTAAACAACCCATCTCATAAATGTCATACATTTCATGTATCTTTAGCAAATGCATATCTCTAGTTGTGATTATTACTCTACTTCCTAGACCAAACCAATCTTGCTTCCCAGCCAAACTCTCCAATTGACGTATATGACTTACGTCATCAAGAACAAGAAGAACTTTCTTCTTGCATAAAGAGCTGTGTATTGTCCTTTTCCCATCATACACATTCTTAATAGTACTTGTACTTTTATTCATATGACTATGAGAAACAAGATCCTTTTGCATTTGAACTAATCCATATGTCTCACATGTCTGTCTAACATCGGCAAGAAAGCAACTAACTTGAAATTCGCCTTTGATGGCTTCATAGACTGCTCTAGTGATAGTTGTCTTACCAATGCCACCCATGCCCCATATACCTATAAAACGAACATCATTCAATCGAATATCTATGAGTCTAGTCAATTCCTCCACTCTTGGAGCAATCCCAACAAGATTCTCTGTGCAAGCTGGCAATTTTGGAGTCAACTTTGCATGCACGTGTCGAGCAATGCTTTCCACAAGTGTTGCCTCATGTCTATATATAAAAAAAAGATTTTTTTTTTTTTTTTATCAAGCCTAACAAGAAACACAAGCAAAATAAAAGCAACAATTTTTCTTTTGAAAAAAAAAAGATTATTAGAAGAGAAGGAAAGAGTACAAAAGAGAATAACATAACTTCTGTAAGATTTTTGTTCATTTTGAATTTTTTATTTTTTATTTGCATAATAATTAAAACTGTTATAATTATTGGATTATTTGTTAATCATCTTCCTCATGATACCTAATCGATATAAAGTCGTAACAATATATCTACTAAAAGTGCATTTTGCTTAATTTTTTTAAAAAAATGTTTTTATGATATAAACTTTTAGTGCTTTTTCTTTGAAAATTTATTTTTCAATTTCTGAAAATTCACTAAATATTTTTATATTTTTATCTTTTTTTAAAAAATAATCCAATTTTCTTAAAATTTTTTATACATACTTTTTAATTATTTGAAAGTATTATATCATATTAATCCTTAATTACCATTTACCAAATACATTTATTACAAAATTATATTTTAAGGAATAAAATAATGCTTCTCAAATGTCTCTTTTATTATTTCAATTTATATAACTTTGTATTTCTTACTATATGAACTAAAATATTTTAACATATACTTATATAATAACGTAATATCTCTGTAATATATTTAAAAAATATTTTACTCACAATAAAAGTTTGTTCTTCTCTCTTATGTATTTTGCATATTACTATGTCAATTGCGGTGACAATAATACCGTACAAGTACTTCAATGTTGAAATATGAATAAAATAAGATTTTTTTAAAAAAAAGGAACAAATTACCGAAAACGAAGCATATAAAGATAAGAACTTGACTTTTCAAGTCTCAACAATTTTTATGGCGAGGATAAGAAATTTCATTAAAATTTAGTTTGTAATGATTTATAATTGGTCATTTATATTGTGAAAAAAATAAAATAATGACAAAAAAAAAGGAAATATTAGATGATTTAGAGAATCAGAATTATAAACAGATAATTGAGAGTGTAAATAATATCTTATTGGAAAAATACTAAAAATAAACCTTTGCACTTTTTGAAGGACCAACTAAATTTGAAAACTCTAGTTGTTACAAGAAACACGTACAGAAATGAATTTGTAACTTTGACATTGTTGTTTCAAGTAGCATGTGTATGGGACCATAAGCATTTTTGTAGTTGAGGTGATAAAGAACTTCAACCCCTGAGACAAGGACGGAAGTTGAATCTGGAGGATCTTTATATAACTCTTGTGTTTCAGTATAATGGTTAATATCGTGAGGGATCAGACCAAACCTATAGGGTAAATCCGAGTCTCATCAAAGGATTATTAGCACTTTTATTCATTATTTATACTTTTTTTAATTACTTAAAATTTTAATCGTTTAAACTAACCTTGCTTCATTTAATTGTCTAATAATTTAAATTGTTTACTGGTTATACTTAATTAAGTATATTCACATTTAAAATATTTATTTAATTTACTAATTAAAAATCTTAATTCTGACTTTATAATATGACAATTTTTTTTTAACTTTTACATTAAAAATATATATACAAAAAATAGTTTATTACTAATGTTTCACCGTTACTACTTATAATTTTAATTATATATACACGCTTTACACTTATACATGTCGTAAATTAGTTTGTGTTTATATACTTTTGGTATATCATTTGTACAACAAAGCAAATGAACCTAATGGTGAGTCAACTTACTGATATTTAGAGTCCCAACCAGAGTAATTGGCAACTTGTGTTAAGGCATACCTCCATCCTTTAACCTTCTCACTATCTTGTTTGAATCTCTGTTCATGTTTTCTCAAAGCCTCCTCAACGCTTCCCTTTTGATGCCTCACATCAGAAGGCTCCACACCATAGAAGATTGGCACAATAGATAGCCCATGGTTCTCGCTGCACTCAACAATCTTTTGGAGTTCATCCAAGCACCAAGCGGAGGAAGCGTAGTTTGGTGAGAGAACAATTATTGCAAACATAGATTCTTCAATTGCTTTCAAAAGTTCATCTTTAATAACTTCACCTCTCTCAAGGTTCTTGTCATCTCTGTAAGTTACGATTCCCTTCCTTTCCAGTGCGGCACACAGATGACCGGTGAATCCTTTGCGAGTGTCTTCTCCCCTAAAACTCAAGAACACATGATAGGTCCATGAGCGTGGGGTTGCAGAGGAAGAAGAGGCTTCACCAACAGCAGATGCCATATGTTCAGCTACTCCTACAACTACAACGTGCACCAGCTTGTGTTATGAGGTGTAATTTGAACTATGATGCTTCTAACAGTGCCGTGTTTGTAATTTGTGGTTGGGGAGTATTAGCAAGTTAGAGAATAAAGTGCAAGCTAAGCGTAGAGAGCACGCGAATGTGAACACATGAAAGGGAGTGGAAGCTGCTTGGGTAGTTCCTTGTGGGAACGATATTAGAATTTCTAATTTTATATATAGGACTAAGGTTTTTTTTTTTTGTTTTTTTTTTTTTGGGGGGGGAATCGTTTTCATAGAGTAATGAGTATTAAAAGAAAAAGTATGATGGACCGATAACTTTTGTGTCTTTTATCTGCACGTTGTGTCAATTTTATTATGTAGGAATAATAGGAAAATATTTGATAACCAAATTTTTTATCAGAATTTTATTGATAAAATAATATGATATTATTATTAATATTTGAATAAAATAATAGATTTCATCGGTTTATATCATCCCACTACTCTCATAAATTTTGTCAAAAATTCTAATTATGTTTTTCTAACTCCATAGCACTTCTCCAAATAATATTGCTCTTTTCAACATATGACAGACAGGGTACAGGGTGGCATGAGAATCTTAGGTGCAATTGGCTTGTTGACTTTCAATTACCATTTTCATTATTTTTCTGTTTAAGTGAAGCTCATCACTAAAGTTTTTTATACATTTGCTCCTAACGCTGTCTTTTCTTTTCCTTTTCATTTTCTCCGTTTCAAGTGTGTTCAATTTTCGGGGAAAGTTTCGTGGTTATAGGTGGGACCGCGGGAGATTTATCAAATAAAGCAACGACGGGAACAGACAATGGCCATGACAGCAGAAGATTAATTTGAGAAAACAGCATCCAATGAGAGATATATGATACCTTTTCATTTAACAATTCTGCTTGGACGGCAAGCTAAAGACATAATGAATACAATAATATTTTTTGCACGAAAGAGTGTGGAAGTTTGGTAGTCATTTTTCTAGTGTGGGGTAAAGGAGTAGAAATATCAAGTATCTAATAGCAATAATAAAAAATAAGACCAAGCAACAACAATATTGTGGTCTTCGGGTGGGGAAAGGAGTTAAAGTAGCCTTCCATCACCATTTTTTTTTTTCTTTCTTTTCTTTTCTCCAAGTTGGTCATCGATAATTGCATTCCTAAACTAATTTTTCCTTTTTTGTTTGTTTCTTTGTTGTTAGGTTTGTTTCCGAAGAAATTTCCAAGGTTGAGAAGGTGAGAGATTTATCTATCAGATAAAGGAGGAGGAGGGAAGAGCGACATGTTTAATTTACTCCCAAAAGTAAAAAAAAAAAAAGACGGCATAATTTCTTAAAATCTGGGCTATTGATTTTCAAAAAATTTTGCATCTAGAGCTGAGAATCATTACTTGCAACCTGTTGAAACATGTTGCAATGTCAAGATTGATATTTACGAATTTTTTCTATAAAAGACAGAAATTGTTTGACCTCCTTCGACATTGCTGACGGCATATGGAAATTAAAGTGAAAATATGAGATATTAATTTGATTAACTTGATTATAAATTTGTATAAACATGAGAGATATGATTTTTATTCATACAAAAATCTTTTTTTTTTTTAAATTGATGGTGAGGAAATTAAGAACACACGGCAAGCATTGAATACAAATAATTTTATCTTTATAAGAAAGGGAGTGCAAACTACGCGGCTTCTTGATAGCATCAATTTAATTGCCAACATTTAACATTTTTTTTGGGCTAGAACAACATTTAACGATTTTGAAGTTACTATAACAGGTTTTTCTATTATTGCTTTTTTAATATGGGCAATTCTACAGTGCTTTCGACTAACGGCAGGCACCAATACTTGTGTCACGTGACCAATGAAATTGCTCCATTTGGCAATGGTAAAATACATGTAAACAAAAAAATTGAGATAAATCTAATGGCATGAATAGGCATTCCCCAATATCACCCATCTTTTCCCTTTCAAACCTTAAATCCTAAGTTGTGACTCCTTTTCCATATCATGGTGCTCCTTAAACCGGTGTTATTTTCCCATTTTTACCTATCATTTGTCTGGCTTTATTTGGCAAGATGAAGGTGGTGTAAGGTGGGTCGAAAATACAAAAGGGAAAGTTGCTTGAGGTATTTTGTTCGTCTTGACAGAACAAGAAATATTCTTAGGAGAGTAATATACCTCGAGCAACTTTTCCTTTCGTATTTTCGATGCACCGTACACCACCTTCATCTTGCCAAACAAAGCAAGATGGATGATAGGTAAAAATGGGAAAGCAACACCCATTTAGGAAGCAGGATGAAATAGAGGCCAAAATCAGAAGCCAAATTCGCTCATTAGGGTTTGAAAGGGGGAAGATGGGTGATACAACAGGATGCCCATTCACATCGCTAGATTCATCTCAATTTGTTTTTCACTCGTATTTTACCATTGTCAAATAGAGCAACTTCATTGGGTCACATGAAATGGTACTGGTGCCCGCTGTTAGCCGTAGAAAACGGCTTTTAATATTTCATTCATTTTATTTGTCCTCTACCACTTGATAAGATGACATTTTCCCACCTTTCACGTGAATTAAATGAAGAAGACCATGTCAGCATGAATATAATATGTTTAGTAATTTTGAGAAATGTTATTTGTACCATTTTTTATTATAGACACCCAGACACCCAGAGACAAGATTAGAAAAAAAAAATTATAAAAGAAAAAGGAAAAGTGAAAAAGCAAGAGGAAAGAGGAGAGAGATAAATACAGGGTGTCAAAGTATGTCAATTGATATGATGTACAAAAAACATTTCTCTTAATCAATCGCCATTTTTTATTTTCTTTTTAATTTCTTCAACGAGTTATACATCATCTATGAGCTGGCTATGGCATGATGTAATGAAATTTGATTAGAAACATAATGCACAACTAGACAGAAGATAGCAAGATTTTTAGACATCTGGCACTGCTTTTGTAAGTTGCCTAGTTGTGCAGTATGTGTCTAATCAAATTTCATTCCATCATGCCACAGGCTGCTCCATGTTGTTCAAAGGAATGACAAACTATAAGATCAGCTCCAAGCCTCGAAATATTTTTCAGTCTTATTGCATTTGCTCAACTCTGTCGTTCAAACTTTAAATATCTTGCATACACACAAAACGGCCCCACACCTCAATATTTTCAATAATTATTGCATTACGAGTTTTCCTCTTTGAAACAGTCCAAAGTGTATTATTGATTTTGGATCACAAAGACGATACGAAACAAGCTGGCTTCATATGAGGTGAACTCCTTTTCTTGATACCTGTCATGCCATTCCGACAATTTACTGTATAAAGGCACTGCTTCTCATATTGCTCAGCATAACTTATTAATTGGAAACACAAAGCGATTCCCACCCTCTGATTTAGAGGGCAAGTATTAGGGACTGATACATATACACCATCTCCTTGGCAGACAAACCATGATGGAATTTCACAACCTGTGATCAGCATGTCAAATGGATCATGTACCTTTAGGCTGTAACACATAATTGTAATGTTGAATTAGTAACCAGAGAGGGAGGATTTGTTACACGCTCGGTGATAAAATTCTGTTACGTTCTTTGAGTTATCCACTTCATGCCACGATTTCATATGAAATTAAAGACACAATTTTGATGTCATATGGTATATGTTGATTTGGCTTGGCATATTACTACCATAACAAATAAGAATTTCTCCACTGACCCACATAGATAAGGTCAGGATACAGACCTTAATTAAGAGGTATTGTCTCTGATGCAGAGACTGCATAGAATTCATTTGGAAGTTTCCACTGAATAACAAATCACAATTGCTCGCATCCAGTTTTTTTATACTTGATGGAAGCTCTAGCAACAATCGAAGCTTTTCGGCAACAATTCAGCACAAGATACTTAAGGTTTGACATCTCAGGAATATTTATCGGTACCCTGACAAAATTGTTACCACCTAAATCCAAGTAAAACAATGACCGTAAGATGAAAATATCATGCAGAATTGATTCTTCAGGCGAATAACAGTAATTTCAATCCATACCGGTCCATTCAATAATTGGAATATATACAAATGAATTTTTTTATAGGACAATATAGCAAGCAATATAAATGTATAAATGCATTGAGTAATTTCACAGCTGCACAGATCAAGAGAGCACTTCCATCACTTGCTTCAATCATATTTAGCCGAATTCAAAGAAAATGAAGCAGATGATAGAGTTGCAAGCGTTCAATTCATCCTTGAAGTGTGCTTGTTATTGGTGGCAGCTATGGGTGAAATGTAGAGAAGAAAGCTTTAGGTGAAGAAATGAGTGTAAATTTTCTAGCCATAGCATTAATTACTGTTTTAAGGATTAACTAGAAGGAGATCCGCGGACTGCATGGGTAGATAAAATATAGAAATTATTTAGTAAATATAGCAATTATTTGGAGTGACATGACTATGTGAGGAAATTAGAATTTAATTTTTTTTATGATAAAGTAAAAGTTTGTTAGTATAAATATAGCAAAAGAATATGTCACTAAAACCATATGAATATTTCATATTTAAATATAATTTATCCTTTTTATACCACCTTTGTGTTTACCCTTAATTGCGCTTGCTTTAATTTTTTTTTTTTATTTGGTTTGGCAATAGGTCATGTAATTTTGTATTTTTGAAAATATAAATTGCAATCAACTATATTATCTATTTTCCAAGGGAAAAGAGTAATGGAGAAATGTTTGAAGAAACATTCAATTAAGAATTCATGTCAAAATAATTGTTTTTATAATGTGGTTTTATATTTACTGTTACTGATCTTTCGACATAAATGGGTCATACGTTGGATTATAAAAATAACAATGATTTCATATTTTTTTATTTTGAATTTTCTGTGAAATTAAAAAGATATTAAAGACAATTAATAGCTTATATATATATATATATTGGTTGTTGGTTCTCATAAGCATCAATTTTTGTTTTAATTAGCATAAACAACTGCATAAATTTGCTATTCCTAAATTTTGCATAATGGAACGATAGAGAAGAGCATAGGTGTTTACTTACAGGAAGGGAGAAGTAGAAAGGAGAAAGGAAAAAGGAAAAAGGAAAAGGGGGGGGGGGGTGGAGTGTTAGAGGGGGATGGGGGGCTAGAGAAAAAGGGAAGAGGTGCGAGATGGTTATATCAATGTAGCTTCTTTGGATTAAAGAGATTATATAAGAAAATAATGCTTCTAATAATAAGCTGACATGACAATATCATAGAGTATCTAAGTGTCAATCTCTTGTTGTGCCACAATCATAGCTATAAACATTTCCTTAGTGCTTTAACTTGCATTATACATGCAAATTTTGTATCACAGGAGAAATGTAACATGAAACGTGCAAAACACAACAAAAGTTAATAGGAAGAAATGATGAATGGAAGGCAAATGAGTTTTTATCTTTGACATCATCTTTGTTTTTGCTCTTTATTTAATATTAGATAATATGTGCTTTATTTTATTAATACCTTTCTTGTTCCTTTATAAATACTTTTTTTATACAAAAATGTTGCATCTTATATTTGTTTGTGATGCTTTTTCCTTGATGTTTATATAGATATAAACTCTACATATATATGATGATATTACTATTATGAATGTGGTTCTTGAACTATATTTGAAATAAATGTTAAGAGTAAAATATTTGTTTACTTTATGTGAAAGCAATTATATGTTTTCCATTTGTTTTTCTTTGATTTTGATATTTTTGAAAAACAAAGAGAGATTAGGGTTTAAAGATGTTGTTTAGAATAAAAGTTTTTATGATTGTGTAGTTCTTTCAAATTGTGATTGTTTATCTTTATTTGGAATATAAGTGTGCAATGATAAAGATTTTATAATATTTATGATATGTCAGAATTAATTAATGTGATATTTTATTTATTTATTAGGCTTGTAATTTTATTAATTCGTGATGTTCTATAAACTTATTTTTGTCTTGTTTGATAATGAAACCATTAAAAGGATAATAAGGTTAAAAGAAAAATATTTAACAGTTGATTAACGATTGATAGGAAGTTGATATTCTTATAAAATTATTTTTTAATATTTAAAATAAATATTTAATTGTAGTTTTTTTTAATTGAAGAATAATTAAAAATTAAAATTTGGACAATATTAACTTTTAATAATTTTGAGTAAAGAGTTTATGGTACTTAATTAATTTAAAATACATATAATTAATTATGTTAATATTCGTGGCTTAGTGCATATTGCCATAATTAAGTAGTAGGACGCTAAAGGTTGGTATAATTGAATGATAATTTGCATAATAAAATGACATGACAACATTATGAGATAGGAGATAAATGAAGTGTTAACGCTACAACTTGTGATGTTCTTATTTATGATGTTCTTCTATAGACCTATTTTTTTTTTCATATTTGGTTGTGAGACTATTAAAAGGATAATAATTAAGGTTGAAAGGAAAATGTTTGTCAATTAATTAACTATTGGTGAGAGGTTGATATTTATCTAAAACATTATTTTGAATATTTAAAAGATAAATATTTGATTGTATTTTTTTTAATTGAAGAATCATTAGAAATTAGAATTTTGAAAATGTCAACTTTGAATAATTTTGAATAAAGAATTACTAGTATATAATTAGCTTAAAATATATATAATTAATTGTGTTAATATTGGTAGCTTAGGATATTTTGTCATAATTAAGTAATGGGAACCGAAGATTGATATGGTTAAGTAACAACTTGTAATAGGATGATGTGGCAATACTATAAGATGGGAGATAAATGAAGTGTCAATGCCACAACTTACACTTCAATTCTTTAATTAGAGTATGAAATTTGGTTTAAAAATCAGATGATAAGAATGTAAAAAAAATTATCCTAAGTTTTTTTTCTTAGTCTAATATGGTTTGGTCTGGTCTTGTCTGGTTCAATCCGATCTGATAACATTTGATTTGATTCGATTTGGTCTAATCTGGTTCAATTCGGTCCGATCCTGTCTAGTTTGGTTTGATTTGGTCTGGTCTGGTTTGACTCTGTTCAATCCAATCTGATTTGGTTTGGTCTGGTTTAATTCGATTTGGTTCAGTTTGGTTTGATCCAATCCGGTCCGATTTGTTTCGATCTAGTCCAGTTTGGTTCAGTCCGATATGCTCTTGTTCGGTTTAGTCTGGTCCTAATGAACTTTTGTCACAAAGACCCTAAACTAAGTTTAAGAAATAAGTATTTATAGAAACTTTAGCCCATGTAGAGAGACTTGGACTCTACCCAATTGATTTGAATTAGGGAGTTTTTCAAGAGTCCATGGAATTGTCTTTTCATGCTGCTATATATTGATCCATGTGCCATGACTTTTTCTTTTGGATGATTTGAGTCAATTTGTCCTTTTCTCCATTTGGTATATTATCTTTCTACTTCTTCCTTTTGTATTTCCATTTTAGTGCAATAAAACCTACGAGAATACAAAAGATGTCTTTCATATCAGCAACTTTTGCTAATATAGCCATCATAAACACTGCATCCTGGAGTCAATTCTTTGATTTTTATGCTTTTGAGTTTCGAGCTCAGCAGTGACTATATATGTTACTTCTATAGTGGATTTTGTTTTAGGATTTTCACTTCTTGCTGCTGGAGTGTCTAATTCCTGCACACATGAAACAGAACCTTTCATCAAGTGCAAAGAACTTTTATCACACATTTTGCATCATCATTATAATAAATTTTGCTATAGATCCAACAATATCACCATATTATTTTTCTATCTATCATTACATAAGAATTTGTATCTTTCTCGCTCTACAATATTTATAGGATGTCCAGTTAAGATATACAAATAACATATCTCAAAAAATAAAGCATCATTAGCATACTGAGGTTGCAGATGCGACATGCAAAATCTTTGTAGGCCTATCGGTATTTTCACCAAGTCTGTTGAATATTTTAATTGATTTCTCGTCGAGACTGAAACTTTGCTTTTATTATGTCTTGTTATCTCCCTTGTTTATCCAGGTTGCAGGTCATTTTCATTCGGATCACGAGAAAAGAATAGTAGTCCTAGAGCCCATAGGGATCAACCACAAGGTGCTGTAGTAGTCTATTGTCTCTAGGGCTGATCACTATAACTCATAAGGGAAAATTTGGGGTGTTGAACTAAAGGTAATTAGATATTTATATTAGGATATTGAGCTCTATGAACAAAAGCAATATGTAAGAAAGTTCGTATTTTACAATAGATCTCATCACAACATATTTATGTTACACGTAGGTTTATAAATAAAACATCACACAATCACTTTTACAACATAGAAACACAAACATGCATGCACCTACCACTTCTACAACATCAAGCATAAGACCATGTAATGTCCATCCGACCCCGTTGACCATGGGGCACACATAAGGCTTCCCACACAGCCTTGGAGGCATCAACAATGTTGTTGGCACAAGGAGGTTGCCAGCTTGGTAATCATGTTCGTCATCACATCCCATTGTAGAGTCACACTCATCAACCACCATGGCCACCACACTCCTTCCATTAGCACTGATAGTAATGTTGTTGAGGCACCTGCTCTCGTGGTTGAACCACCCGGTGGAGAGTGCGACCACTATAGTGTCATCAGAATGGTACTGGTTGTCACATTCTGAAAGGCCACCTCCATCTTTACCCTTTTCGAAACTATTATGAGTGAGATAGCCCTTTGTGTGTGTAGTCACTGGTGGTGAACATTTATAAGTTGTGTACGCTTTTCCTTGTATACATCAGTCAGAATCATCATCTCGGTTGCACTGTCCCGGAGGGGCTCCTTGCCTATGATTCTGCCACTTGGATGACACTTTTGAGCTGCAGAAAACACACAAGTTGTTAAAATGAGAGTAACCAAGAAAAGACAAGAAGCTTTGGAGCTAAAACTCTTCATTCTGTCCATGTAGCTCTTTTGGTTGTCCTCCGTTCTTGCTCTTATGAGTGCTTGATGCATAATTGGAGATTTTAATGGGCATATATAGATGCCTTCTAATGAAGTAAATGATTTGGCTCTCAATGATAACTAGCATATCCGCCATAATAATACAAATATTTGGGTCAACAATGTGTTGAAACCTACCGTGTTTAGCCAAAATGACAGCTACAGCATCTTGTTAATGCTTTGAAAATTTAAACTGTTGAAGCAAGGGAATAATTAATTTAATTAGTTTCCTACAACCAGCTTTCAATAGGAAGTGGCTACTTAAGGGCATACAAAAGGTTATGAGCTAGTTGGCAACTTTGAGAACTCAAATTGCAAATACATCAAATGGATACTAACTAACAAGTATTTAATATATATCGAATGGATAAAAATTTGAAATTGTTATGACAATATAAATTTTGTTCTAATAATACTGATATATATATATATATATATATATATATATATATATATATATATATATATATATATATATATATATATATATATATATATATATATATTTATAAACTAGAACTTGCTTATGCTTGGAATGAGATCATATTTCTGCTTTCTGTCCTATTTTGATAATATTATACCATTCGTGGCAATTTTGCTGCATAGATATTCTTGAACTTGGATACCGTGAAGTAGTTTTGTAACGATGTGAATCACACTCTTGCCCCTAGTGGTCCCTAATTCGTGCATAAAATTACTTAGGCCTGAAAAATCAAGAATGATAACAAGACATAATATAAGCAAAATTGCTGTCTCAACGAGAAAACAAATAAAATACAAATGTAGTTTGTAAATATGCACTTGAAGCATTTTAAAATTTCTTCTATTTCAAAATATGTCTAGTACACTGTACAGGATGGCATATTGGATTAATTAGGCACTAATCAATTAAAATAAAATTGGTTGGGCTGAAACGCATTTTGTTATTTTCTTAGTATAGAGCTATCATGTAGCTAGCTGCATAAGTTTGACTTTTTAATTACTCTATCAGTTCTTTTTATGTCTTTTAAGGTTATTGTACAAGAATTTAAAAAAAATATTAAATAATGTCAATTATAATCAATTTTTTTGGAATGCCCAAAATATTATTATCAATTTTCTTAGTTCTTCCTCTCACTTATTAAGGATAAAGAGTTTTTTTTTTTAAAATATAATGATTAATGCTTCATTGATTTGCTAAAATAACAAATAAAATGGACAAAACAAATCTTCTAAAATGACACACAAAAAAGAACGGATGAAGTATTATAATAAGTACAATTTTGTGTTCAAATTAAATCCAACACAGTTTGCAAGCTTGAAATTGAACTTTGAGTTCTCAGCGTTGAAGGACTTGAGAGTCTTGGACATTAGTTTTGATATAACATCATATATTCATTAATTGAAAGTAACCATTTCCTAACCTCTACTAAGCTTTATGGTTGCAATTTCCATTCAAACACGGCAGCCTTTAATTCGTTCAATTATAAATTATCCACTTTTTCTCAAACCATTTAAAGCATTGAAGACTTTAAGAAATCGACTACTAGGTGCTGTAGTTGTCAGTTGTACTAAACATGGCAATGCAGAACTCATTGCCTTGACTTGATCCAAAAACAAACTTTTATTTCTATGATGGACAGTGGACATGCTTGTTGTTGTAAAATGTTATTTGGACATGCTATCCATTGTTTTAAATTACAGTTCGTAACCGCAATTGTGGCCGCAATATTGTTATTGTGGTGTCTTTCACAATCTCATCGCAGCGACAATTGCGGCTGTATCAACTATATTTTCTCTCAATTTTCTGCGTCGTAGTGGCAATCACAACCATGACTACAACCACAATTTAAAACTTTGTGTATCTATTGACTCACCATGATTCATGCTTTTGTGGTGAGTTATGTACATTCACCTCATTCTCCAATTATATAGGTGAATTTCTTACTTATTCCAAACAATTTATTGGCGCACGAGAGAGGAGACCACTATATATGACCATTATAGTCTCCACCAATGCATCAAGTATTCACAAGAACAATAGAGAAGAAACATAGAGTTGCACAGACAGAATGAAGAGTTTTTGCTCCAAAGTTTCTTTCCTTTTATTGCTTGCTCTTATTTTTCCAAGTTGTTTGTATTCTGAGGCTCAAAATTGCTGCCCAAGTGGCACACTCATAGGCAAGAAGCCCCCTCCAGGGCAGTGCAACCAAGAGAATGATTCTGAGTGTTGTGTACAAGGCAAAGCATACACAACTTGTGAATGTGCACCACCGATGACTACACACACAAAGGCCTATCTCACACTCAATAGTTTCCAAAAGGGTGGAGATGGAGGTGGCCCTTCAGAATGTGACAACCAATACCATTCTGACGACACTCCAGTAGTTGCACTCTCCACTGGATGGTTCAACCACAAGAGCAGATGCCTCAACAACATTACCATCAGTGCTAATGGAAGAAGTGTGGTGACCACGGTTGTTGATGAGTGTGACTCCACCATGGGAAGTGATGAAGTCCATGATTACCAACCTCCTTGTCCCAACAGCATTGTTGATGCTTCCAAGGCTGTGTGGAAAGCCTTAGGTGTGCCCCAAGATCAATGGGGTGAACTTGAAATTACATGGTCAGATTCTTGATATCGTAGAAGTATTGTAGGTGTTCAATCAGTGCATATGTGTGTTTCTATGTTGTAGTCAAATGATTTGGTGAACGTTTATTTATCATCCTACCTATGTGTATCATGCCAAGATAATTTTATTACAATATATGAACTTTCATATACTAATGCTTTTGTTCATACACCTCAATCCTAGTTTAAATATTTGCTTTCAGTTAACATTCCAAATTTTTTCCCTAAGTGCTCATGCCTAAGTACTGTTGAAGCTAAGTATAATTTCGATGCAGACTGAATATATATGTATATATATATAATGGTACAATTAAGATTGATGATCTTTGATCTAGATTGCTGGAATGTTATGACCAAGTAAAAATAATACTAACGTTACAATCTTGATTTATCTAGAGTTTCACTAAAATAAGTGAAGATTTTGATAATTCTTTTGAAGCATAATATATTTGATCGCCATAGATTTAATGACACGTCTAGTATCGTTAAGGAACTAGACGATTTTAATTTTTTTTTTTTTCAAAAAAAAAGCGGTGGGTTTTATGCCGCAGTGTTTTCTTATCACAGCATCCAAAGTGAGGATCTGCATCTGACTTCAATTTGTTGGGGAAAACAGCTAAAAACTTGTCAATGTCTATGTCATGTAACAGATGAGAACAATTTACATATTGAAGGTGCAGTGTCAGTTTAATGGAAGCATGCGCATACTATAAGCGAGAATCATCTTTTTTATAGAAATAACGATAACTACAACCACTTAACTGAGACAAAGATTATGCAAAAATATTAGATTGCATATAAAATTTTGAAATAAATGACAACATGCTGTTGGGAAAATAAGTTTAGTCACTTAGTTTTTATATACATATTTTCTAAAATGATAGTACGATGATCCAGACTTGATTATGAACTCCTTTAAGTTATTCAAACTTCTCATTTTCTTTTAATTTACTATCAATGAAATACAAATTTGAACCTAAGATATCTTATAAACTATATAAATCCCTCACCAGTAGTTGTCCTACACATGAATTAATGGAATGGACAACAAAGAGTTATGGAACTCGTTTGATTAATTAATTAATTAATGATCGATTATGATATCTCTCAAATTTAAAAGTGTATCTATGTATATACTTCATTATTTTTTATATTCAAAATTTGGATTGTCCAAATTTTTTGCTGATAAAATGTTAATTTCATGGGATCAGTCTCTCCCTTCATCACTTATCAATGAAGACCGGAAGGATATTTGAAAGCTACCCCTGAATGTATCTCCTGAGTCCGGAGACGGGCTAGTATCTAAACTGCCACTAGAAGCATGCTCAAATTTACTGCTAAACATATAAAATTATTCAAGCACATGTTTCCACAAAGGAAATCAAATTTTAGAGTTTAGACAGTTTGTTTAATTCTTATTGGTTCGGCTTTAGTTAAATAAAAATGTGAGGTAAAATGGTTCTGTGTGAACTGTGAAGTTAGTCCTTAAGCCTCATATGCAACTGTAAATAAAAGATTGAGATTAAAATTAAAGGAGTATCACAATGCACATCCAAGAACAATGGAATTTTGCTTGTTTATGCAATAAACTGTCAAGCACTGGTAAATGGAAATGACAATAAGATCTTTTATTCGCATCCCTTCTTATAAGCTAATATTAGTTTATCCAACGTTTACAAAAAAGTTGACTCATCTGATCTCTCTATGTCCATGATTAATGCATGACTTGAGTTAGATACTATTCATCATAATTTGTTGATGAGTTATCTATAAGTTTTGTGTAAGGGCTCGCTTAACCATAGGCCTACCATGACCCTAGATTGGAACAACCATCATAGGCTTAGAAAATAACATTTGGTGATCACAAAGAGACAAAAGACTAGTAACTCTTCAACCCTATGCATAAACATCTTAGGGAGCACGGAGATACTGAAGTTGCAGAATACGGCAGACAGAATCTGTAAAGAGGAGGAACCTAAATATACAGGATAACTGTTAATTTGTCCCTGTTTTTCATTTTTCTGATAAAGACTGCAACTTTGTTCTTACTGGGTCCTGTATTCATCATTGTTTTCTCAAGCATTTTAGGCCACTTCTTAATGAATTCGAGACCATGGCCATCACCATCGAACTAAATTCCCATGTCATATCTTTATCAGTCAATATATAATTATAACAAGTACTAGTTTTGTGTTCAAAATCCAACATAAACTTTACATGATTGAGAATGGAATTTCGCTTCCTTATGCTGCAGGAAACTGCCACTGGTGTTGATAGTTCCTATCTCAAATGATAGAATAAAGAACTAACTATTCTGTGTGCAGTAGTTATCAATTTCTATTGAAACCCCACGGCATGAAATTTAATAAATCAAACATTTTCCTCAACAGATCAAAAGTCTCAAAAAAAAAAAAAAAAATTCCAATTACTCGATGCCGTAGTTGCCAATATTGGCTAACTTGTTCTTTGACCTCAAAAACAATCCTATAGTGCTGAGGAGGATATGCTTGTTACGTAATAATTAATAACCAAATGAATTATTTGATGTGGAAATTAACTTCTAACCCTCTATATATACCAATTGAAATTCCAATCCATGCATCAAGTACTCAGGCCTCAGAAGAAAAACAACAAAAGAAGAGAAACATAGAGGTGCATAGAAAAAAAAATGAAGAGTTTTTGCTCAAAAGCATCCTTTATTTTCCTGATTTTTCTGGTGATCACAAATTGCTTGTACTCTGAAGCTCAAAAGTGTCGTCCAAGTGGCAGAATCATAGGCAAGAAGCCCCCTCCAGGACAGTGCAATCGAGATGATGATTCTGAGTGCTGTGTACAAGGAAAAACGTACACAACTTATAAATGTTCACCCCCAATGACTACACACACAAAGGCCTATCTCACTCTTAATAGTTTCGAAAAGGGTAAAGATGGAGGTGGCCCTTCAGAATGCGACAACCAGTACCATTCTGATGACACTCCACTGGTTGCACTCTCCACTGGATGGTTCAATCACAAGAGCAGGTGCCTCAACAACGTTACCATCAGTGCTAATGGAAGAAGTGTGGTGGCCATGGTGGTTGATGAGTGTGACTCTACAATGGGATGTGATGACGAACATGACTACCAACCTCCTTGTGCCAACAACATTGTTGATGCCTCCAAGGCTGTGTGGAAAGCCTTAGGTGTGCCCCATGACCAATGGGATGGGATGGACATTACATGGTCAGATGCTTAATGTTGTAGGGGTGTGCCCCAGTGCATGCATATTTGTGTTCTCTGTGATATAGTCAAGTGATTATGTGAACTTTAATTTATTATCCTTACATCCTACATGTATCATATATATGCTGTGACCATACTAATTTATTATTCTTAAACTTTAATTCATGGAGCTAAATCATAGTTTATGTAGCTATAGTTCAGCAATCCAAAATTTCCCTTTTTAGCAATCATGCCTAAGAGACTAAGAGACATATATATCTACAGTTGATCGTTAAGAGAACCAGTGGCTTTATTTATAAAACAGTAAAAAGATAATTGTGGGTTTTATGCTGCTGTGTTTCTTTACAGAATACACAAGTACAGCATAAAAAGTTCGGGACGTACTTCTGTATTCGATTGGTTGAGGAAACAGCTTAAAAAATATGTTAACGGCTGTGAAATGCGACTATGAGAAGGTCCAATTAGAAAGTGAAAGATACACAATGACTTTTGATGTAACTGAACTTATAACCGATTATGATATATAAGACAAATTATATTTGTTTCTCTTTTATAGAATGTCCTGGTGAAGGATGATAAGTTCTTTTGTTTGCATATTTAAAATGAGCACAAACTATTTGATGTTTGAGCCTTAATATTATTTTTGAAGATAACGTGCAATAATTTGTAAAATATTTATAACTAGTATATTTAGACAGTAAACGTATAAATTATATAAAAGGATTTAATATAAAACTAAATATATATTAAATAAAAAAAAAATTTCACTCACTACTCTACTAGCAAAATGGAAAAATTAAATATATGAATGTCAGATAAAACAAGTTCATAACAATCGTATCTATGAAAATGTGACCAGCAGTATATGACTTTATTAACAAGGATGAATTATTACATACGCATACAACTCTAAACAGAGTACAAAGTACAACGGTAGGACACAATAAAATTTCTCTTACCCACATAGAATATACAAAATTTAGAGTTGGTTCAATGATTCAATTCTTATTGCTTTCAGTCTTAGTTAAAATGGTTCTGTGTGGAGTGTGTCATTCACATGTGCAACATCAAATAATGGAGATAAAATGACGGAGTATCATAGCCTCCAACGGAATTTTTGTTTAGGAAATAAGCTTCCTAGCACTGCTAAATGGAAATGACCGATTAACCATATCTCTAAGCTTATTTATTTGATTCCCTTTAAGTTAATATGTGGAAACTTATCCAAGACTTAGAAAATAACATTTTGGTGATCACTGATTATATTGTGCATGAAATATCGTAGGCAACAAAGTCACATAGTTACAGATACGGCAGGCAGAATCTGCCTAGAAAAGAATAGCTAGATATAACTTACGTATAATTTTGAATTTTTTATTTGTTTTCCAGTTGGAGACACGAACTTTGCTCTTGCTGTGTCTTTTAATCATACTTCTTTTATCAGGTTTTTAGGCCATTTTAAAAATTATTAATTTTGATATATTCTCAATGTAAGTTTTTTACAATGTCAACTAACTATATCATATCATAAACTATATCATATCATAAAAAATACATATATATTTTATCATTTATATAACTTTTAAAATAATTGAGATAAAAATCAAATATTTTTAATGATATAACAATAATATAATAAAATGTCTATAAAAGAAATTTTAGATTTATCAAAATTAAATTTATTTTTAAATGAAACAATGATTGTAGTCGAGGGTATTATTCATTAATTGATGACTTTTAAACCAACTTAGGATAAGTTTCTTACCAGTTAATTTCTAATTATGACTATTATTAATTTGTGTTCAAATCCAACATAACCTTTGCATAGCTTAATGTTGTCTTTTATTTTGAGATTTTATTTATTTATTTATCTATTTTTTGTCTAGCGGTGGGAGTTTGGAAATGGGGATAAAACTCTTGACATCTAAATTCATTTTTAAATGAATCAATAGCCGTAGTTGAGGGTATTATTAATTAAATGACGACTTTTAAACTAACTTGAGATAAGTTTCTTAATTTAAAATTATAACTAGTACTAATTTGTGTTCAAATATAACATAAACTTTGCATAGCATAACATTGTCTTTTATGTTGATACTTTAAAGTAAAACCACAAATTGGTCCTTATTCAAAAGATTTATGATATTAATTTGGTTCTCAAAAGAGTTATACGATATCAAATTAATCTTCAAAAAATTTGTAATATCAATTTGGTACTCAAAAAATTAAAATTCATTTCAACTTAATCTAAACTCTTTTAAATCTTTTAGACTAACTTGAAATAAATTTTAATCTTACTAAATTGATATCGCAACTCTTTTAAGTATCAAATTGATGTCACAATTTTTATTAAGGACCAATTTAAGGTTTTACTCTTTTTTGGAAGGGGGGCTTGGGGAAGGTGCTTGGGATGGGGATAGAACCCCTTGACATGTGGGTTTACTAAAGTAGTATTTATCATTGTGCCAAAGCCTCAACCACTGATGGTGATTCTTCATATCAATTTAATAGTTCCCATAGACAAATCAATAAAGATTTGCTTACTTTGTAAACTACGGATAATAATTTCTAATAAAACATTACAATATAAAATTGAGTTTGATTATGGTTAGGGATAAATTTTTTATACTAAGATTTAGTTGTGTGCAGACACGTTATTAAAAGAATTTGATTTTTTGAGTAATCATTAAATTCAACCTCTTTATGAATGTAACAATGCATAATTTATGAAATCTTCAAGTGGATCAAACTTAACCTCATTCAATCAATTATCCACTTTCCTTATCAATATTTTTTTAAAAATTTTGGTTAGAAGTTCCCTCATTAGTTTAAACACCTTAGGAAACCAACTACTAGATGTTGTAGTTGTCATTGTCCAAACAAATGTAGTTTATAGAACTTGTTCTTTGACCCCAAAAACAATCTTAAGTGCTGTGGTGGATATGCTGGTTATGTCATAGCAAAATAATTTACTTGATGTGAAAAACTTCTATAAATACTCGTTAAAATCCCCATCCATGCGTAAGCACACACAAATAGAACGACCAAAAAGGAGTAACAAAGAGTTGCATAGTCAAAATGAAGAGCTTTTTCGCAAAGGCATCCTTTCTTTTATTGGTTACTCTTATTTTAACAAGCTCTGTGTTTTCTGAAGCTCAAAAGTGTCGTTCAAGTGGCAGAATAATTTGAACAAAATATGGTATTCACAGTGTGGAGTGAAGTCTCTGAAAAATTTTGATTCGGTTCAATTATTCAATTCTTATTCCTTTTAGTCTTAGTTAAATTGGTTCCATATGGAGTGTGTCATTCACATTTGCAACATAAATAAATGGAGATAAAAATGACGGAGTATCATATCCTCCAACGTTTATGAAATAAGCTTCCTAGCATTGCTAAATGGAAATGACCGGTTGACCATATATTTAAGTTTACTTTTTTGAGAAAGTGCTCCAAAACAGTTTGTAATCTTGCAGTTTTGTACTTGTTAAGTCCTCAATAATAAAGCTCAACATCTCTTTTCCCCGTAAAAATTAAAAAAAAAAAGTTTATTTATTTGATTCCCATTAAGTTAATATATGGAAACTTATCGAAGACTTAGAAAATAACATTTTGGTGATCACCGATGAATAACAAAGGAGACAAAAGGTCAGTAGCTCTATAATATATTGTCCATGAAATATAGTAGGCAACAAAGAGTCACTAAAGTTACAGATACGGCAGGCAGAATCTGTCTAGAAGAGAATACATATAAATTCAAAGCAGGTATAACTTTGAATTTGTTATTTGTTTTCCACTTGGAGACACCGACTTTGCTCTTACTGTGTCTTTTAATCATTCTTCTTTTATCAAGTTCCTAGGCCATTTTTAAAATTATTAATTTTGATATATTTTCAATTCAACTAACTAACTAACTAACTAACTAACTAACTATATATATATATATATAACATGAGAGGAGTGATTTATTACGAGAGTGAGGAGCAAATCTTGACCATTGAATCTTATGTGAATGGTCAAGATTAAAATATAAAGTGACATGATTTTTTTAAATGATCACGTGACCTTTAAACAACTTTAAATCTTGACTATCCATGTATGGTTATACGGCCTAGATTTGCTCCTCTCACTCTCACAATAAACCACTCATCTCATGTGATACGCTCACTATATACATAAGAGGGGTGGTTTATTATGAGAGTGAGAGGAGCAAATCTGGGCCATATAATTATACATAAATGGTCAAGATTTAAAGTTGTTTAAATATCATATGATTACTTAAAAAAGTCATGTCACTTTATGTTTTAATCTTGACCATTTATATAAGATCTAATAGTCAATTGATGACTTTTATGTTGAGGATATCATTCATTAATTGATGACTTTTAAACTAACTTAAGATGAGTTTCTTATCAGTTAATATATTTATAATTATGACTAGTACTAATTTGTGTCCAAATCCAAAATAAACTTTGCATAGCATAACATTGTCTCTAATGTTGATATTTTATTTATTTATTTATTTTCTAGGGGTGAGGGGTTGGAAATAGGGATAAAACTCGACATCTAAATTCATTTTTAAATGAATCAATGACCGTAGTCGAGAGTATTATTCATTAATTGATGACTTTTAGACTAACTTAAGATAAGTTTCTTACCAGTTAATTTATAATCATAACTAGTACTAATTTTTGTTCAAATCCAACATAAACTTTGCATAGCATAACATTGTCTCTAATGTTGATACTTTAGAATAAAACCCCAAATTGATTCTCGAAAGAGTTGTGAGACATCAATTTGATCATTGAAAAATTTGCAATATTAATTTAATTTATTCTTAAAAGAGTTGTGGAACATCAAATTAGTCCTCAAAAAATTTGTGGCATTAATTTGGTTCTCAAACAATTAAAATTCATTTCAACTTAGTCTTAACCTTTAATCTTTTGGATTAACTTAAAATAAATTTTAATCTTTTGAATATCAAATTAATATCACAACTCTTTTGAGTACTAAATTGATGTCATAACTCTTTCAAGAATTAATTTGATGTTTTACTCCTTTTTTTTAGGGTCTAAAGGAAGGGGGCTAGGGACGGAGATAGACTCTCCTGACATGTGGGTTTACTAAGGCAACGTTTACCATTGTGCCAAAGCCTCAACCACTGAAGTTGATACTTCATATGAATTTATTGGTTTGCAAAGGCAAATCAATAAAGATTTGTGTAATCTCTAGACTGTAGATAACAATTTCTGATAAAACCTTATAATATAAAATTCAGTGAGTTTAATTATATTAGGATAAATTTTGTACACTAAGATTTAGTTGTGTGTAGACACATTATTAAAAGAATGACTTTTTGAGTTATCCTTAATTCAAGCGCTGTTATGAATGTAACAATGCATAATTTATGAAATCTTAAAATTAAACTCAATCAATCAATTATCCACTTTCCTTATCAATTTTTTTTAATAAAAAAATTTTGGTCGGAACTTTCCTCGTCAATTTAAACACATTAGGAAACCAACTACTAGATGTTGTAGTTGTCATTGTCCAAACAAAAGTAGTTTATAGAACTTGTTCTTTGACCCCAGAAACAATCTTGAGTGCTGTGGTGCATATGCTGGTTATGTCATAGCAAAATAATTTACTTGACGTGAAAAACTTCTATAAAACTCATTAAAACCCCCATCCATGCATAAGCACACACAAATGGAACAACCAAAAAGGAGTAACAAACAGTTGCATAGTCAAAATGAAGAGCTTTTTCTCAAAGGCATCCTTTCTTTTAGTGGTTACTCTCCTTTTAACAATTTGTGTGTTTTCTGAAGCTCAAAAGTGCCGCCCAAGTGGCACAATCATAGGAAAGAAGCCATCTCCAAGACAGTGCAACCAAGAGAATGATTCTGATTGTTGTGTACAAGGCAAAACATACACAACTTATGATTGTTCACCACCAGTGACTACTCATACAAAGGCTTATCTCACAATTAACAGTTTTCAAAAGGGTGGAGATGGAGGTGGCCCTTCAGAATGTGACAACCGGTACCATTCAGATGACACTCCAGTGGTTGCACTCTCCACTGCATGGTTCAACCACAAGAGCAGGTGCCTCAACAACCTTACCATAAGTGCTCATGGCAGGACTGTGGTGGCCATGGTGGTTGATGAGTGTGACTCCACAATGGGTTGTGATGAAGACCATGATTACCAACCTCCTTGTGCCAACAACATTGTTGATGCCTCCAAGGCTGCGTGGAAAACCTTAGGTGTGCCCCAAGGTCAATGGGATGGGCTTGACATTACATGGTCAGATGCTTGATATTGTACAAGTGGATGTGTGTGTTTCTTGTTGCTAGTGATTTGCTGAACATATACCATGTAATACTTAATTTTAAAACCTCTCATGGATTATGAAAAGGTTTTTAAAAACTTTTATCATGTAATATCAACTTCTGTGTATCTTATATATGTGTATTCAATCTATGGTAAATTACGAATTTTCATGTACTAAGGCAAAATTATTCAGAGTTCAATCCTAGTTTAAATGTTTGTCTTTAATTAGTTCAGCACTCAAATTACCAGAAAAAGTAGAGTGCCCAACCAATAATGTTGAAACTATATAAGCCAGAACGAAGCAAAACTTTGGACTATTGTTTTACCTGTGTTTTGGCAGTTTTTCTTTGAATAATGTCCATGAATTATGATCACATGACCAAAATTAATTTAGTTGTACTGTACCGACAAAAATTATTTTATCTATACACTGTTCAAATGACAGACCCCTTTGTGGCATTATCCATATGCATGGTTCAACTGTAACATCACCACAAGGGACAGAGGCAGGTGGGAGTGGCCAAAGTTTTTGACCAGAGTGAACCAACTGAAGGGACCAACTGATGGGAATTGATGCAAAGCATGATTGTCATTATGCGAAACACGTCTACCCTCTCTAGTACTTGAGAAAACTTTGTGCACATGATTATGCGTGCATCTTAAGGATATTAAATTCACTTGCTACCGCTTCTTGTGGACTCACAATCACTGATTCCAAATCACAGTGGTATTACAATTGCATGCTATTTTAGTGGTCAGTGTTATCCTATTCTATACATATTTTAGCCATTACCACTTCTATAGTGACCTTAGAAAGGTACCACAGGCTCATAGGGAATAGGAAATTTGAGATTAAATTATAGGATGAAATGAAAGACATGATTTTCACCTTGATAGATTGCATTGCCATATATAGCAATTCAAATCAACGGTGAGTGAACTTACAACTAATTGATATATAAACTTAACTAACTCATCATAACAAACTTAACTAGAACAGTAATTTGCATTATTAATTATACTCTTTACAGTAACAACCTTGACATGCTAACTGTTGACCAATGGTTAAGTATTCCACAAATCAGAATTGGAAAAAGTGGCATGATGTTATCGACTGGCGGAAAAACCAACAAGGAAACCATGATAATATCAATACCCTTTTGTTTTTGTTTTTTGCCTTTTAATTTATTGACACTAATTTTTATGGTTTGTTGGACAAAGGGCGTTGGGGGTGATCATGGAATGCCCATTGGATGAGTGCAAAGTAGGACTTTGGGACTCGCAATTGGCATCAAAGAGACAGCTACAATATAATTGGCAATAGAGCATCAGTTGTAATAGCACTGGCCAGAAACATTCAGATACACAACACTTTCACATCATGCCTTCCAAGAGACAATTCTATGAGAAAAGTAACACGAGATTATATGTCATAATTGATGCTCCTAAACCACATAAAACATCTAGCCTGATGTCATTTTTTTTTTTTTTCAAATGGGATATAAATTGCATCATTACCAATCAGAACATGAAATCTCCAAATTATAATTCCTCAAAGCTACAAAAATATGAGTACAACCCCAAGTCAATCATGGGAGGATAAGTTAGATTTATCAACTGCAAAAGTCAGCTGGCTTCTACTCTGTTGTTGGTACTTCCCATTCTGTCATTACTACTACAAGAAAATTAGATAAGTGACCATGAATCTGGAAATATATACACACTACTAGTGTATATAAAATATATTTGTCACCCACGCATTAGATCAATGTCAACATGGGAATTACGCATATCCAACGGACGCGATGCTGGCCAAGGACTTAAAGATGAGGTTGGGGTAAGATTTTGATTTGGCGAAATGCTATTCAGCGCAACTGGATTGTGAACAGCCTGATGATCGGACTCCACAGCAACTTCTACCCCTTCTGAGCTTTCCTTTTTCTTGTTCTTTGTCCTCGATCCACCCCATATAAAGCTCCCAACTATCACCTATAGTCATGACTAATTCAGTCTAGCCACCCAAAAACATAACTACGGAGATCGGAATGGATCTAAAATCACAAACCTTTCAAATTTAGTAATTAGCTGGAATTTTATTATTTCAAAGTGTGGGAATGAGCAATATTCAACATTATGGCAGCATTGAAAGTGTTGTTACCTGAACAGGACTTGATGCAATAAGCACTCCTCCAACTCCTCCACCAATGACACGACCATCAGGACTAGCAAGGGAAACACTTAGTCCACCAGTTCGATTGCGTGAGCCACCACTATCAGTAAGCAAGTAAGAGCCTGACAGGCACAATATCTCAAAACGCCCCTATGAAAGCCAAATAGTTTGCCAGTATTTTAATATGCATATATGAATTTATAAATAACCTTATGATAACACATAAATCTAAAGGAAAGGGGAAAAACAAACCAAAAAGGAATGCACTCAATATTACAAAGGTTAAGCATGGAATTTTGTCTAGGAAGGCTAACTGTTATAGATATTTCCCATTCAAAATATGAGAATAAAGCTAGGAAAGCCAAAATTTGCAGTCAGCATCTTCTCCTCTGATTTAAGTAATCACCAATCAAAAGGAGCACGGTGACTCAAAAAAGTCAAAAGACTCAATGGCAAAAGAGTCACTTGTTATAGTAGAATACAAGATTAAAATATATTTGTGCCACACAGCCATATGCATGGATACATATACGCAGATGCATACTTAGGAATCTATTCACGAATTATTTGTCCAACGAATTTCGTTTGAACTTTACAACTCAGATGCAGTTAATCTACAATTGTGAAAGGGCTATAACACAAGTTCAGAGGCTTAGATATAAATTCAGCTTAAAGTAGCCACAAGCAGTCCAAATATGCCGTAGTGGTACTAACTAGTCCTAACTTCAACATACTAATACTATTTTTAAGGCACTCTTCCAACATAACAAATGAATTTTTTAATCAACCAACCACAGCATCTCCGTAACAGGCTGCCATTAGATTACGTGTACATGTTATGTATGCATAAATGTCGCTATGAGTATCATGTAATCACAATTCCATATGAACCTGTAAGTGTATCAAAATGTACAAGTACATAACACAGAGTTTGGATTAGCTTAACAACTTGTAATCAAAATCTTACTGAGAGCTTTAGAATAAAAAGAAAATTAATGAAACCAAACATGCATTAAGAAAGTGGCAAACCTCATATGTGACAGAGCCACCTGAAGTTGAAGGCTGACGGAGTGTGACAGTAGAAACAGCACCATTGGCTGACAAAATGAATACAGCTCTAGGCCCTTGCTGAGAAAATGCCATAATTTTTGTTGCAATGTCCTACAGGAAATAAAAAAGTTCAAAAGAATAATTCTCCAATATTTACATAAATGTCAGAACACATGGCACAAACCAAAAAGGATCATGATTTAATATAGTTAATGTCATAAAAAAGTTATGGAGCAAATTATATGCCCCTAAATGAATTTTGGGGGCCAGCACTTCTATTTTATGCCTTCACACATTATTTTATTCCTTATTACCATGGACATCAATATCATCTTAATGCTTGGTTTTGGCTTTAACTAAGAGAACTTTTTCTTTTACGGGTGCGTTTGGTTTGGGGGTTAAAATTTCATGGATGAGCTCCATATGTAATTTACACATGAAGCTCATTTATGAAACCAATTGGTATAAATATGATATAAATGGACATCTGCTTAGTATTTCATACTATTAGTTTTATAATTATTTCAAGAGACCAATTGTACATTGTGCTTCCTTTCACAGCCCAAAGATGCCAAACTGTGGTTGAAAATATAAATCAATAGATACTTGACTTAAAACTTCATGTAATTGAGAGAACAAACATACTTGCAGAAATTAATAAATAATATTTGTTAACAAATGCTAAAATATTAGGATTCTCGTTGCTTTAGGAGTCTTATGTTAGTAGTGTTATTGGGCTTGGCTTGCACTAGTTGTACAATATTAGTATTTGACCAAGAATACTTAGTATAAATAGGTTCAATAGGTTAGTGGTTATGATTCAATTTTTATTCAAATTCATTAAGAAATTTATTAAATAAAAAAAAAAATGGTGACATACTTCTCCACTTGCAATGTTGATGACATGAGGAGTGAATCCCATCCCTGCAGAACCAGACATCATTTCACCTGCCAATAAGTGACCACTAAAAATATCAAATATAAATATATATATTTAAATCAATCATCTAGGGAGAATCAACCTCTACATTCAGATCTAAATTGGGTCTTATTAGATGTACACTAGAATAGATAGTGCAAAAAGAGAACTTAGCAAACTTAGGTGCTACATATGATAAATACAAATGCCACCTAAAACTAAAAAAAGGTGGAATTTTCACTCACTCCACGTTATATATGGTATATGAAGCATCCAGTCTTTAAGAATCCAGTTGCTCATACCCTTGCAACTTCGCTTATTACAAGTCTACAACCATATGAGTTTCAGTGTTGTATCCTACACTCAACCTATTACAATTGTACATTTTCCATGCACAGTTTGATAATGATGGCACAAAACAATCCTAATACCAAACTTCTTAATATATTTCTACCATGAGTTTCAGTATAGCGCGCGTGTATGTGTGCGCACACATGTGTGTGTATTGTATACTGATTTAGAAAATTTGTCACTATTGAAAAATGTCATTCTAAAATAAGTTGATTACTATAATCTAGTGCAGTAATCATTGAATTAGGTAATGGTCATTTCCCATCGAGAAAAAATGTGTAAAGGTATTCAAACAACAACAATTAAGCTTTTTTCCACTAGGTGGGATCAAGTACATGAATCAAACAATGCCACTGCATTCTATCATAAACCACATCTATAAACAAGCCATTAAAATGTAGGTCCTTTTTAACGGTTTCGTCTATATTCTTTCCTTGGTCTCCCTCTACCTCTGCCAGTGGACCACCCCCATTTGACCCACTCATCTTGCTAAGACTTCTACAACTCTTCTCCTCATATGATCAAACCACCTAAGGCAGCTATAATGGTATATATAGATAAAGATTTAATCATAGTTGTCCAATTTATTCTAATTAAATATCCACTCATCTAAAATTTAGAACAAAAAATGCATTTCTACCTTAGGAATAACCAACACTTTGAATTAAAGGGAATTAATAAAAATCCATTGTCCAATCAGGTCATTTTGATGTTAGCATGTCAACATAAAAAATAATAAATAAATAATGACTCGAAAAAATTTAAAAAATAAAAATTCACATCCAAATAACACTTGGACAAGGATTTTAAAAATGTTCACACTCACCAACCTTTCAGCTTCAAATCATAATAATCTTTAACACAAGACAAACTAACAGTGGCAAAGAGATTTTACCAAGAGATTCCAATCGCTGTTTCTTCCCGGTCCCAGGGGGGCGCCCTCTGCCCCGTTTCTGGCCTTGTGTCAAGGTTCCAGGATGACTAGATGATGTTGGTGTCAGTGCCAACACAGTTCCATCAGACCCATATTTCCTTGGCCTTCCTCTTTTCCTTTTGACAGGTTCCCCAGGTGGCACCCCAGGCGGAGCACCCACATTGACACCATGCAATGAAATTGCTGAAGATTCTAACGGTAAGGTGGATCCAATTGTACCACCAACACCAATGCTGGATTGAAATGGTAGGTTGGGATTTGACAGCGATCGAATACTAGGCGAAACATGTAACTCAGGTTGTGCTCCAGAACCAGGTATTCCTCTCTGCTGCATATAGTAAGATGCAGACCCAGATAATGCCATTTGGTCCCCGCGATCCATGCATTTACTTCAAATACCTTATTTCACAAGAAACTTTGAACCCCCAATATTCAATATGCCAAAACTAATCACCTAGCTCTGTTCTCAAATGCAGTAGATGACAAATTTTGGAGGAAAAAAAATATCAACAAATCAGAATACCAGTAAAATATATGAAATCCAATGTGCAATGAGCCAATGACCAATTAGAGTGCCAAAAAAAAGTTCTTTAATTATATCAGCTGTAACTATAGCTCGTCAAGAACAAGCAAAGTCCGTGAAATCAAACTAAGAAGCTTCCTCCAGCAGATACAGATTCACAATAATGGCACCATACGAAACTATTCATATGAAGGAAAAGAAAAAGACTCAAGACTCAAAGGCACCCACACATGTAGAAGACAAACACAAAGTAGAAGATAGCTTAGAGAAAATGATCGAAAGCCAAGAAAGCATCCACACAAACAAGGGAATCACTCTCCAATAACAGTATCTACATGCACTTAAGATGAGTAACAAAAAGGAAAAAAACAAGCTACTTACAGCTTACCAAACTATAAGCAACAACAAAAAACAGCGTCATGTTGAAGTTAAAGACCAGATGAACATGAAATGGTCCATTCATACCAACATCCATTATAAACCTTAAACACCAAGCAATTTCCAAAACAACCCCATAACCATTACAGATAAAGCTCAACCTTCAATGCCAACACCCAGAAAACCAAAAAAGTCCCCAAAAATAAAAAAATGAAAGAACAATGAAGGAATTACTTCAAGTCAATGCCATAAAAGCCTTCAAACCCAGTTCCAAAAGAAAAGCACAAAAAGCCACAGCACACAGAAAGTGAGCTCAAAGTCACATAGAAAAAAACAAGTAGAACTCCTGCAAAGTTGTTGTTGTTGACATGTAAAGTTACAAACTTTGGTGAATTGGGTTGAAAGTAGGAACAGTTTCAACGCCCCAAATACATGAAAGGGATAATGCAACATGGGTTTCAAAGTGCATGTAGAGATAGAGAGAGAGAAGAAAAGAATACATACTAACATTTGTGGACAGGATCAAAAACGGTGTGTTGGATGCACATCCAAAGTTCAACCTGTGAAGAAGAAAATGTTCCAACAGTTTTTCCTTCTTATTCTTTGGGAAATGAAGAGTGGTGACACGCTTGTTGCACAGAAGAGAGAGAGAGAGAGAGAGAACAACCACAACCAACCACTGTGTGAGAGTGCAAAGAAGCAAGCTTTGCCAAAAAACTACTACTATACAACAATGGAGAATAAGGGAAAATAAAACATGAAAATTGAAAAAAAAAATTAAAAAAAGGGTGTTTCAGCTGCACAAGTCCTTATCTGGTTGCATAATTTTCTAGGGCTGTGCTCACTTTCTCTCTCTAGAAAAAAAAATAAGTTTTTTTTATTTCTCTCTCCTTCTTGCGGTTGTTTGTGCTGATGATGATGATGACGATGCAATGTGATGTTTCTGGGATTTAAGAAAGAGGTTGGGAAGCAAACAAAAGTCGAACAGAAAAAAAGCACTTCTTGTTGTGGATAATGCTGAATATTTTATATTTTATTTTCTAAAATAATTAAAAAATGATTTATTTGAATAATAATAATAAATAAACAGAGAGAGAATAAACAAATATGAGAGTTGAATAGGGGGCTGTGGTGGGGTGGGGAAGTTTGGGTCCATGGGGATTGTCAAACCAAAGGGAGGGTCTATCCATATCTACGCGCCCCGTTGGAGCAATATTCCTGTGCATCACCCCCACTCAGATTAGGGTGTTCCCCATTAGCGTGGCCTCAATATCATCGAAAGTACTACCCATCAATCCATCGAGAATTTATGCCCATATTTTATGCAATTAATTTGATATGTTATCATAATAAAATATTTTATATTATTAGTTAATTATATTTATTTTGTGCATAATTTTTAAAATAGTTAATATAAAAGTTAAATGTTATTAATGATGTGATAAAATATAATTAAATAATATTTGTAAAAAAAAACCCTAATAGAGTATGAATATTTTAATTTATATTTTATTTTGTTAAAAATATGTTGTAATCCATCTACAATTAATAAGGAAGTCTGGTTGGGATGATACAACAAGGTGTATGTAGGTTTATATAGATAGATTTTACTTATAGTGCAAAGAATTAGAAATTATTAAAGTATCTTATGATTACGTTGTTTACAAGATTATTAAGTCTAATATTGTTGTTGTTTTATCTAGATGTAGAGACTGTGGAGGGTTTAATATTTAGGTTGAGGTGAACCTGTCTTTTATTGTTATCCTTAAAGGAATTTATACTGAGGCTATAATTAATGTGGGACAGATATTAGGGATATGGATCAAAAGATTTAAGTGATAGCAATATGATTGAATTAGGGGAGGAGAATTTTTCCCATGTGCTTTGCTTGTCAGGTCCAGGCTAAGCTTGGCTAGTTGTCAAGCCAACAAAGGTGGCCTAGGTGGATTGGGCAATCTATGAGGTGCTCAATTTTATGAGGGTGGTTTCAGTGCCTAGATAAATAATGGATCAGCCCACCTTGAGCTCTAAAGAGCAAAGAATATTTGATTGGTGAAGAGGACCCTCTTGCAAGGAGTAATGGAAGGATGGAGACTTGGTTGGTCAACTGTGCCAAGCCTAGGAGACAAGGAAAGGAGACGACCTTCTTGCCTTCTTGATGTAAGCTTGAAGAGCAAAGAGTCATGAAAGCAAAGGGTCTGGCATGGAAGGAAAGCTTCTTGCCAAGCCAAGCCAACCAATTGGTCCACAAGTCCTCTTACTCAAGTTTGAAGAATGGAGGGTCATATAACAAGGGATATGGGAGAGAAAGCAAGCCTCTTGCCAAGTTAACTGACTGGTCCAAATATATTATTGTTGAAATTTAACTTATATTAAAATATATATTTTAAAAAATAGGTTTTTGATATTAAGTACTTAATGCTTCTTCTTTTTTAAGAAATGAATTATAAAACTCATATAATATTGTTTATGAGATTGATTCAATTGAAAAAGATTAAATATTTCAGTTTTAATTTTGATTTCCCTGGCAGACAATTGCCTGCATGTTGGCATGTTGGTATGCTAGTAACACTGTAGTATGAGAAGACTTCTTTTGTTTGGACATCATGGTATAACAAGGGATGTAAGCTTTCAGGTTTTCCACCTTAAAAATGAGCTATACCACCATACCCCAAGTTAGTTTTGAATAGGGAATCTGTGACCTTAAAAGTTTGGAGCACTAATTAAATGTGTGACTTGAATTCTCCAAACATTCATATCACTTGGGTAACGATGTTTGTATAGAGAAGAACACTAGCATTTTAAAAAAAAAAATTCGAAAGAGTTATATTATATTTTGTTAAGTTTTTTAATAATCCTTCTATTATTCAATAAAAAGTATTGAATAAAAAATTAGATGTGAATAATACATCATAAACTTAGAAATTTAATATGTTTTATTTATTTAATAATTGAATAATTTAATAAAGATAAATTAAAAAGGTGTAAAATGGATGCATATAACCAACTTTCAATGATTAGTTCAAGTGATCTGAATTTGTTTCTTTTAAATAATATTTTAATTTATATTTCTTTTCTTTTTGTTGGTTATAAAAAATTTAGATTGAAAGAAATATTCACCATGATGTAAGATTAAAATATACTTCTAAGTTCATCAATTATTTATAAAACTACTTACACCCACTAACAAAATTCAAAAATTAAACTTAAATCATGATAATATATAGGTAAAAAGTCAATTATATGAGTCAATCTTATTAACTTCAAGCACTATTTTTTATTAATAGAATAGTCAAAATTTGATAAATTATAAATACGGGTGGTAATTAAAAATAGAAAAGGTGCATATGAATACGAATGCATCTGCACCAGAGGATTGCTTCCACAGATAGGAAACCGAAGTAGCGCGTGAGAGGTGCACCTAGTGACAAGTTGTGTGACTGAAAGGTGTTAAGCTCAGAGTGAAAATGGGTTTGGGCCATACCCGAAACAGTGCTGACTTTGTTTTCTGCATGTGACTTCTCTCTCTTCCCAACCCCTTTCCATATCATAGCAATGGCCCATCCACCCCACACACAACTCAAAATATCTATCGAAAAAGTAACTACAGCTCATCCCAACTCTCCTCCCACTTGACCTCCATCACACAAACACCCCCTTGGACAAAGAATCTCTTGGGTGTTCGTATTCCACATCACCCATCATATCATCATCTATATATATTACTGTCTCATCATCACTAAAAGTGTGTAGACTTTGTGTGGTTTGTATTAAGGAGTTCACTTTCATTCTACTTTAAGGGTAAATTGTATTATTATCTAATTGTGTTTTATTGTTTCATCAAGAGATTTTAGCTTATTATTGTACTCGGGTAGGTGTTTTAATTTAAAGCTTAACTAAGATCTAATTACCATTTACGATAGAATCAATATAAGAGAGCATAAATTGACAAAAACAAAAATAGCATAAGTTAAAACGAAGGGAGACAACTATATATTTAGTAATGTATCTATTTCTTTGTCCACAAACACTAATTAACATTCTTCTTGTTTACTAAAATGATCATCAAAATATATAATAGCTCCTATTCTTGCCTAAGTATCAACCTAATAGTCAGTAGTGGCCATTCTAGTTTTCTTGAGCACTAGAACGTGGAAAGTCACTCAAACTTGCTTGGAGTGGTACCTGCAAAAGGCATTCTAATACTCAAGTCAAAAAAAAAAAATGTAAACTCTAGGCAAAAGTAGAACATACTTGAGCAAACTAGAATTAAGATACTTATAGTGGTTGAACTTGTAACCATTGAACCTATTAAGAAGAGATAATGTAATGGTAAGCAGCTCATAAATGGTGTGATTAATAAGATTGTGTAATGGTCTTCAATCATTAAGCCATATGCAAGTGGGCAAATGATCTGCTTGGACTAGTGCTGACCTTGATCTTTCTAGACTAAGTACTAGTTTGATCCAACCAGCTGGTTGTTCAAAAGTATTGTTTGGGAATAAAACTTAAAATAGATTAATTTTGACAAAAGGATTATATAGTTTAGGTGTTGTCTAATTTGGACTAGTACTATTTTTGGACAATTACATGGTCCATCATTGTGAACCATTAGATTTGCCTTGATGAAAATCCCATGGCTAAGATAAAATGTATACATAAATGGACTCTAATTGATGTGTTGCATTCAAAGTGTTACCCCCTTCTCCGTTACTTGCAAGTCTGAGTCAGACACTATGCATTCTGCAATTGCAAAGGTTCCTTGTCGTTTCCATTTCACACTCTCAACGCTCTCTTTCTCCATGCTGCTATCTGCTTCAACTTCATGGAGCTATATATTCACTCCAACAGGTCCTCAACTCATGGAACCCCTCCACTGTTGTTACCAACACCAGTGGCTACCCAACCTCGGAAGGAATCCTCTATGACGACCTCATTGGAAATGTTATCACCATTGTCCTCAACCGTCTCTCCTTTGATGCAGCTCTCAAGTTCCATACCCTTACCAACCTCAAGACACTCGCAACCTTAGCCTCTCTGGCACCTTAGCTTCTCCGGCAACCAATTCACCGGCCGCCTTCCACCTTCACTCTTCACATGCATCTCACTCTAGTTCCTCGATCTCTCCCACAACAGGTTCTATAGCCCCATTCCTGCATAGATAATTAGATCAATGACCTCAAGGATGTCGTCCACCTAACCCCTCCCTCAAGCCTCAACGACTTCAAGGGTTACCGATTTGCACTCTAACAAACTTTGGGCCAACGTCTTCAACATCCTCTGCAAACTACATATCATTGAGCACATCACTGGTTCACTGCTCCGACGAGTCACGCCATTGCTGATGGAGAAGGCCACAATATTTGGGGTAACATTTGAATGCTCCCCCTTCATTAAAGTCTATATGCGCACAAGTGTTATGTCAGCCATAGGATTGTTATTAGACTAAATCTAATGGCTCACAATGTTAGACTATGTAATGGTCCAGAAATAGTACCAGACCAAATTAGACAACACCTATAGTTTAACCTCACTGAAATATTTAATACTTAGATTGGTTCAAATGATCTGATATTTATTCCTTTTAAGTAAAGTTTTAGAATTGATTCATGAGAAAAAAAATAAACTAATATCAGGATAACTTTTCTTTTTTTTGTTTTCTACATGTATTCTCCACTTGAGCCAATTTTATTAGAGACACAATTTGACAATAAATAAGAGCACTTCTTCTAACTAGAATTCAAAATATAGTTCATCATATGTGGTGAGATAACTCCTTCCACTAAACTTAAGCTCAATTGGTAATGCCATGAGAACTTTATCATCATAAAAACTTGATGCAGCTCAAATAAAATTAATTAAAATTTAGTTTGAATATTAATAGTTTAGAGCTCACTTAAACATGCTACTAAATTAATAATTTATACGAATAATTTTTTATGGGATCTATAAGAATTATATTGTTAGTTCTGCAAAAGGCATGTTAAGGAAAAACATATTTTTATGATATAATCTTTTTATTTTTAAAAGAAAACTTTAATTATAAGTTTTTTTAAACCTAAAATAAATTATTCCAAACACACACAAAGGATTTTTTTTTTTTCATATTATCTAAATATAAGAGTATCCTTAGCTTAAAATGTTAAAGTTATCCCATTCTAAAGTACTAAATTATAGCCACGTAAAAAAAGGAGGACTAAATTATAACGAACTATTATCAGCTAGCGTTTTTCCTGAATCCAATAAAAAGAAAATTAAAATTAAAAAACATACGAGATTTCAATATATTAACTGTGGGATAAAGTGAAGATATAATAAATAGAATTCTTGATTTGACCCACGTGGGATCGCAGATTAGATTCCTCATATCCAAATTTGGAATTACTTGTATCATGAGATATGGTATCCTAACTTTGTAGGATCCAACTTTAATGTTTTAATATTGCGTTTGTCCACGGGCAAATCCAATGTTGTCCTTATTATCACCTAGGATTTTTCATGAAAAAAAATAATTAGAATGGCAAATATGAAGTCATTGTCCATATTTATGGTTGTTCCTCAAGACTCAAATATAATAAAGCATTCTTTGGATATATAGTTCTGGTTTCACTTTGACAAGGACAACGTTTTCATTTTACAATTCCAAATTCCTTGGAGGTTACTATAGCCAAATCTTCAATTTTCTTTATTTGAAATTTGAAAAAAAATTAACGTGGCAATCGAACGACATCCAAGGACATACAATCAAATTTTTCTGAAAAACATCTTTTAAGTCGAAAGCAAAATTTAATATTCTTAAAATAAATAATGAATTGCTACCTATGTATTTCACGCATTAACTTTGGTCTTAAGTTTTATTTTTTATTTTTTTATGCGTCAACTTTAGTACTATTTTTTCTTTGAAGTAGTACACTATAATATTTTTTAAAAGGTACCATTTGAAACAACTAACAAAAGTTGGATACAGAAATAATGAGCTGTACTTTAAGAGAGATAATCAAAGTTCAAATCTTGAAAAAATTTAATAGAGACCTCTTAATCATGATAGTACTTGAAGATAGAGATAACTTAAATCCCCTCCACCCAAAAAAGGGTTATAATCTAAAATGAAAATAAGTTACTTCATGAGACAAAAAAGAGGTATGTTATTTATACATACCTTAAACTTTAACACTCCGATACCTTTTTTCAACTTTTTTTTTCTTCATCAATTATTTCACTCTTTTTACTTTATTTTATAATTTTTTTTTCTCCTTTCTATCTCTAGATATTCAAGGTATCTACTTACCTCAGTGATACAAAAAATATTTCTCAACAAAAAAATTATAATATTGGGAATATTTATTAAACAGTAGGTTAAGAAGTAAGCAATCACCATGCATTTTACAAAAAATAATGTCCTATTGTATGCAATTTAAAAAAGATTGTCCCATCACACACTTTTCAATTTATGTTATAACAAATACTCCAAATGTCATAATTTTTTTTCTTATATTAGGTTGCAAGCTTCTATCTCATACTATAACTTTTAAAAAATGTTATAACTTACTATCATTAAAAAAAAAGCAGTATTGAAGTATACATCATTTTAGTAATATACCCTAACTTGTTATTAATGTGACATAATATTGATGTAGTATTAGAGGTGTAGTCAAGTCAAATTAGTTTAGTTTTAGTGGAGAAAAAAATCTGAGTTGATCAAAATCAATTGGTTCGATATGGTTTGGTTTTGCAAATTTTTTTACTAAATCTAAACCAAACTGTTTGAGTGCTTGGTACCCAATCTTAGAAACCTTACCCCATTGATGAAAATTATATTCAAAACAACAAAGAACATTCCAACAACAAAAAAACATAGAAAAATCATTAAAATCATAGGGATCAAAGACTCACTCCTTATCTCTCTCTCTCTCTCTCTCTCTCTCTCTCTATGTTTCAGATACAGATTTACGCAGATCTACTCCTCCTACACAGTAGTAGTGGTTTCCTTTTGGAGAGTCTCCCCATCTGATGGCCCATTTGTGGTATGGACCCCTGGATAATTCATAATTGTAGTTACTGCTCCATGGTACCACAACCTAAGTTGTTTTACATTTATAGGGATGACATATATATATATATATATATAAATATATATATATATATATATATATATATATATATATATATATTTAACGGATTAATTCTATGTTGAGTTAAAAGGTGATATAAGAGGTTTGCTGGGGAATATGTCCCTTATGCGCCCGTCACAGCTCATACTGGGTTGTGACATGGATTCTCTTATATAAAAATTTTACATTGCTTAATTATGTGTAGGATTTTAATTGCCATTGATTAGAAAGATGGGCTCTAACCTAAGCCCCACAAAAGAATCTAATTAGTGATAAAAATCTATACATAATCAAGTCATATGAAATTTTTTTATGAGAGGTTCCATTCTCCGCTACCCCTCTACTCTACTTGTTTAGAGAAAGGAAAAAATGGCTAAACCAAAATTTTGTGCCTGAATCATATTGATAGGATAATATGTATATTATTTACTCTTAGAATATAAGTGATTTCTATCACTTTATTTCATCCAATTCCTCCCATAATTTTTGTCAAAAATTCTAATAAAATTATTATGACATTTTTCTTAGAGAAATAAACGGTGACATTCGGTAAAGACAAAGGTTTGTCAATAAATATGACCATTGCATTGACTAAAGAATCCTGCTTGTTATTTATTAGGAATTCCATCCAAATCTTTCTTTGCTAATAATAACTAAACAACATGAAATATTCAATGTTACAAGTAATAATCACCCAATCTTAAAAGGACTAGCTACCACTCCTTTAATGACAAAACTACTATAATTCTAGCCACCTTTATTACAAGTTATAGTTAGGCTAATAATTAGAATAAAGTTATGCATCAACTAAATGAAGAAACTGATCATTTGTTTCCTGAAAAAATGGTAGCATGTTTGTTCAATTGACCTATACACTGACCTAGGATATGATGATAAAAGACTGCACTTTAAATAATTAAAGCATACAAAGAGAAAAGATCCTTGTAAGGCTGAAAACATATCCTAACAATTTAATTCGGCTTGAAGAAAAGAAAAGGAAAAGAGCAAACTGATTTTTTAAAACTGCAAATTAATTTCTTTTGGTAGAATAAGGTTCTTTCATCGTCAATAAAAAAAAAAAACTGATGTTTTGGACCGATTGAAATGGAAGTTCAGAGCCCTAGCCCCTAACATAACTTCGTGCAACGGTTTTTCAAGTGATTCTCCATCTCTGTTGATTTTATTTTTAATTATCAAATATAATATTTTACTTAATATTTGATGTGATACACACTCTAGTCTTTTATTTTCTTTCTTTCTAAATTATTTTTGAAATAACTATTGTTCATAATATTAGCAAAAAGTTTCACGATATTATTTCCATGATTTTGATATGGTTTTAGGAGCATAAAGTCAGGTGTTAAAATTCTCAAAGCACTCTTATTATGTGTTGACTAATCTTACAAAATAATTAACGGTGTGTTTGTTTCATATTTTGAAAAAAGTAATTTTAAAACAAAAATTTTAAATATAACTAAAAGAAATGAAAATTGATTTTTTTTTAATTACTCTTTTTTAATTTCTACAAAAAAATTAAAAATAGATTTTTTTAAAATTTTGATTATTTTTAATAATTTATTCAAATATATCAAAAATAATTTTTTTAGTGAAAAAAATAATTTTTTTTAAAAAAAAATCTTATCAAAACACAGCCTAAGTGTTTTAAGTATCAAAAATCAACATTTGAAAAAGAAAGGTGGATGGTAAAGGAATCAATTAAATCAAGTATGTATGTCGCTTGGTATTAAAGGCCTACCGTAGACTCTACATTTAAATTATCTGATAAACAGAAAAAGACCAAAACCGGAATATATTTTTTGTGATCAAAATTGAAGGAATAAAACAAGGCAACTTGGGGATATTTTACAACTTGCAAGAAGGTTCCGAAAAAAAGATACAAAGAAACTTGAAGATCAAACCATACATACCTAGACTTCAAGTTGAGGAATCAAGGACTCGATAATTGAAGGATGAATAATTTACGATGTTTAAAGTCAGTTCGTTAAAGGAATAACTAGAGAACCTATGATATGAAAGGCTCAGCCAGCTAATTCTATAATTGACCCGGGTTGAAGCTTTCCAAGGAGAAACTCTTCTAGAAAATTTGTGCCTTTAGGTTCATTGCTTTTGAAACGGACGATGCTTCTGAAGTCACGTGATTCACCACCTTCTTATGTGTCATGTTCTTTTCTCATATAGGGACAATCAGAACCATGAAAATTATTAATATTGTCAAAAGCGATAATTAAGTTTTCGGCCAATTAATTCTTAACAAAATGACAATATTTTACAATATAATTATAACTACATTTATTTATTGTAGTTATTCTACGAAGAAATTTTTTTATTTAGAAGATCTTTTTGACAATAATACTAAAGTATATGCGGCAAACACTCTTAGTTGTTTATTATTAATCCTTTTAAATGATCTCTCTTTTTTTGCATCTTCTTAAAACGTCTCTTATTGTTAAATAGTTAAGTGAAACTAGTTGTCGTTCATACTCTACACACTACATTTATGATTAAAAATAATTAATTTTAAACATTAAGGAAAACCCTTCTTTGTTACCATTACTGCTACAATGACTTGAAAATATGTACATATTCTATGGAGATCAAAGTTATTTATTTTTTCGCAAAATTTTATAGGTTATTATCATTACATCAGACTGTGGATATGTTTTTTAAAAAACAAAATTTATTTATTTATTTATTATAGTTGCTAACTCAACTTGGGCCATAATCTCTCTCTTTCTCCCCTCCATGAATCTGGTTGCCTCTTGTACTTCACTTCTCATTTTTTGCCATGAGATCATTGCGTACTATACAACTTCTTCTTCTTTTTTTCCCCTGTCCATTGTGAAATGATGATCACGTGCAACAAGAACTCTTTGGGGTCGTCCCAACTCATGAGCTTAAACTTACAATATGACAAGGGAACATATCTCCTTGCATAGATTGTAAGTCAACTTTGCACATATAAGGACCACGTAAAACACGTACAGTTCCTATACAATTCCTTTTTAAAAGAGAAAAATTATTTAAGTGGTTTTTACTTAATACTATAATGAATAAATTAAATTCAGTACAAAATTGAAACAATTGAAAAACATTATACTGTTTATCTATGTCAAATACAGAAGAAGAAGGGGAAAAAAAACCAATCATCCAACTTTGAACTTACTTGGGTGTTTGCTTGCACTATCATCTTTTATTATACACATCACTTTCCTGCTCATTTCCATGCCAATACAGTCATTTCCCTGCCATGTTTAATGTTATGTTTTACTAGTTTTTTTTTTTTTTCCTGCAGCACATGTAGAGTTCTTATCACCACATTTTTTCATCTATGGCATTGTAGTTATTTCATTTTCCTGCTCTTAGTATCACATGTAGTGCTGGCACACATCTCTTATCATTTATCCATGGCAACAAAGCACATACAGCGGAATGTAGAAATAGGAATTTCCAATTTCCGATTTTAGTGTGGCATCAAGTTCCTCATGCGCAAAGAGAGCACATGCAATGAGCACGAGTTCGCTTTACTTAAAATTGGAATTTCTGATTTCAGACTTTCCAATTTCCAATTTCAATATGGCATTGTTGCTTCCCAAGCAGCGGCAGAGCACATGCAGCAGAATGAGAAATTGGATTTTCCGATTTCATATTTTCCAATTTCTGATTTCAATGTTGCACTATTGCTCTCCATGCAGCAGCAGTACACATATAGATGAACACGTGGCCTCTAACTACGGAAATCAGAATTTCCTATTTCATATTTTCCAATTCACGATTTCAATGTTGCATTGTTGCTCTCCATACGATAGCAGAGCACATGCAGCGGAATGAGAAAATTGGAATTTCTGATTTCATATTTTTTGATTTTCGATTTCCAATTTTAGTGTTGCATTGTTGTTCCTCATGCGGCAGCAGAACACATGCAGCGAAACACATGGCCTTTCCCTACTGATTTCATTGTTGCTCCCCATGCAGCAGTAGAGCACATGTAGTGGAACCCGTGGCCTTTCCCTGCAAAAATCGAAAATTTTTTATTTTAGATTTTTCGATTTATAACTTAAGTGTTGCAATATTGCTCCCCACGCTGCAACAGAGCATATGCAGCAGAATGAGGAAATTGGAATTTCCAATTTTTAATTTCAGTGTTGCACTGTTGCTCCCCCATGTGGCAGTAGAGCACATGCAACAGAACACATGGCCTCTCCCTGCAAAAATTGAAATTTCCGATTTTCGATTTAAGTATTGCACTATTACTCCCCATATGCGACAACAAAGTACATGTAGCGGAACGCAGAAATCGGAAATTTTGATTGCATATTTTCCAATTTCCAATTTCAATATGCACTATTGCTTCTCATGCGGTAGTGGAGCACATGCAGTGGAACATATGTCCCTTCCCTACAAAAATCAGAATTTCTGATTTCAAAGTTGCCATTGTTGATCCTCATGCGTGTCAAATGAAATAGGGACTATGCTCTTACATATTTTCTAGATTTTTAAATATGCATACTAGTGTTTTTTATTATAAACACACTTGATTGTAGTTTTTGGTTTTATTTTCATGGTATTAAAATCATGCTAATTTGTTTTAGATGTATAGATTTACTTAATACCTCTAATGTTTTGTTAGTTATTAAATATAAATATAAGCATACGTGTAACTTATGCACACATGCGTATATTTATAAATAATATATAAAATATATTATTAATCCTTATCTTTGATATATATATATAATACTAACTCATATTAATAATATAATTATAATGATAGATGATAATAGATATTAAAATATATTTTAAATTTGATATTAATAACTAATCACTAATAAGTTGTAATTAATAAATAATTAAATTTAATAATCATTAATATTTTGAAAAAATGTAATCACTCGTCCATTGAACAGCCCCAAAATCTAGTTTGAGTAAATGGAATGTGAGGGTTTAGTGTGAGAGTAATTGTGTTCATAGTCATCAAAAGTGACCCGAGTAGGCTACTGATAACTGTTTGTACTTGTTTTTTTTTTTTTGCGGGGAACTGTTTGTACTTTATTGTCGTATTTATGATGAGAGCAAACGCGTGCCGTTGATGCACTGTAGTTTACGGGGAAGAACACTAATGTCATATTTTATTTATTTATTTATTTATATTTTTGGTCATGACTCATGACACTAATGTCATTTTGAGGTATAGTCAGTCACAACAGGGGGAGGTTGTCAGGAGCCGAGGCCGTGCGGTCTGCGTCTCTTTAATCCCACGCTCCACAAGCACGACTGTGTAGGGGTTTCGAATTTTGAATAAACCAGTGGAAACAATTAGTATTGGGATAAAAAGTGTCCGTGATGATAGGGAAGCCAAGCTACTATTCCAGCAAGAGGACTTCATAACTTTCTTGGTTGATCTTGGACTTGTGACTTGCTAATCATGCACCATATCTCATAAAATTACTACCATATTTGGTTTTTTCTTTGTAAAATTTGAAACTATAATTTGACTAAAAACTAGTCTTTTATAACTTTTATTCAAACTATAGTTGAAGGGTTTCAAACGATATTTGAACATGCTCTACAAATAGATTTGATTTTACTTCTTATTATATATATATATATATATATATATATATATATATATATATATATATATATATATATATATATATATATATATAGGCCGAAGCCCAAGAGATAGTAAACACTGTAAAGAGAAACAATAGAAGTAAGTACTCAATGACCCAAAAAAAAAAAAATTAAGTACTTACAAAGAAAATCTAAAATTTTAAATTTTAAATCTTAAGTCTTAAATTCTAAATAAAAAAAGGAAATACTACCATTTTTTTTTTTAACCTTGAACACCCCTCTCAAAGGGGTAGTTATTATAACTAGGGTTAAAAAATCGGACCAGACATCGAATCGATCAAGATAGGGATTCAAAGGTTCGGAGGTTCAATCAAAAATTTGATCAAGACATAATAAAATATGTATGTATTTAATAATTTATATATATAAATATATATATGATTAATTTAAAAATAAAAAATTATATTAAATTATTAATAATAATATAACTAATATAAAATAATATTTATTATAAGGCACTATATCAAATATCTTAAATATAAAATTTATTTATTTTAATTTTTTACTTATATTTCTTTTGGGAAGTACTCACGGATAGTATAATAATTATTTTTAGCTTTTTATTTTTAAATTAATTTAAGAGTATATAGCAAATAAGTATATTAAAAGAGTCAAAGTTCTAAAAGAAATGAATTTTTGTTTTGACTGAACTTCTTCTTCCTTTTTTTTTTTTTATAAAAGAAACAATCGCATTTTTATCAAAATTTAAAAAAAAAACCAAACCGGTCAACCAATTTGACCTGTCCGGTTCATACTGATTCACCAATTTTTCCCGATTTTGACCGGTTCTTGATTGGTTTTGACCACATTCGATTTTATGGTGAATACCGGATCGGTCTAAGGCTTGATTCCTAGTTGGACTGGTCCAATCAGTTGGTCCGATCCGGTTCTCTTATCGATGATTATAATTTCTATATATCTATTGTGACTCTATTTTTAATTAATTTTTTATTTACTTTGTTCTAAAATATCTTCCACCTTTTTTATTAATTAAAATAATAGTTTATATTAATTATTAATTATTTATTATTAATCATAGTTTTATTTAAATTTATTCTTTTAATTCATAAATATTTATTTTATTTTTCTTAAATTTTTAAATTTTGTTGTATTTATTTATTTTTACAATGTCACCAAATATTGTAAGAACTTATGATTATTTATTAAATATAAATTTTTATTATGTACCAAAAAATATAAAGCTGTATTAAAATATTAAATTATTTTTTATTTTTATTAATATAACAATTATCTAAATAATTTAACAATAATTAATTTTATGAAATAATAAGCACAAATAAATAACAATCAATATGAACTAACAAATCATATATATATATATATATATATATATATATATATATATATATATATATATATATATATATCGAGTACATAGATATAATTAAAGAACATATTAAATTAACATATAATATAACAATTTGTTAGTGTCAACCTTTAAATTTTTTTGTAATTGTTCATCATCACTATTCTTAAAAACTAAGATAATTTATATTGCCACACAAATTTATATTATTATCTATTAATATGTTGTGATATTATTTGATAATTTCATATTTTGTCGAATTCTTTTCTTTTTTTCTCTAGAGTATCTCCTCATTTGATAAGTGAAAGACTAATTTTTTGAGATATAATTAGTCATCTAAGCAAGAACTCCTCTCAACAATTTTTTTTTATTGTCAAACTCTTAAATGATATGATGCTAAATTATTAAATGCCGGTATAAAATTGTTTTAATACATCAAGACATGACAAAGGAAAAAATATATCAAAGTTAAAGGGTTGATGGTTATGTCTATCTAATATTTTGTTTAACTATATAAACACTAAATGATCCAATATTACAATTTGTTAATTTGCCTTTATTTACTATTTTTTTAAATAATGTATGCTATATTTTTTAGATAGATATTATATTAGGAAAACTTAAAAATAATTTAATATTTAATATTTAAATCTAAATTTTTATATTAAATAAATTAATTATAAATTCTTATAGTTTTTGGTGACTACATAAAAATAAAAAAATGTAACAAAACTAAAAATTTTAAAAATACTGATTATTAATTTATTGAAAAATAATAAGCATAAATAAAATCAAGGTTGATAATAAAAATTAGTATTAAACTATTATTTTAATTAACACAAAATATGAAAGGTATTTTAAAGAAAGTGAATAAACGTGAGTCAACCTAATCAACTTTTTGCTCATATATTATCATGATTTAGTTCAACTTTTGGGTTCATTTGTTGGTACATTGTTTGCAAGTACAAGTGTTCATTAGGCTTGAATGTATGCTTTGACCTTGGATTGGATTAGTCTTCCCCTCAATTTAAATTTTGATGTACCAAGAATATAAATAAAAGCAAATTGAAAGTAGAGTGAGAGTAGACATTTACTATTTCAACATTCCAAAATGAATACTGTAGGAATAAATTCTAATGAAAGCAAGACAGAAATAGGTGATGTGAACAAAATAAATTGAGGTGGGACACTGTAAATTTGTTTAAAGAATATCGCTGTAGATTTATAAGATACCACAAAAACCATTTTGAAATATCTCAATAATTTTACAACTGTCGCTACAAAAACAACATCCAAACCAAATTCTGAAATCGATCGATTTTGCAGCTTCCGTTTTACCTAACAAAGGAGCCGTTGGTGAATAGAGAGATCTCTTGTTGCTTGCGTGGAATGAGCATGCTCAAACCTGAAAGGAAAGCAAAGCCATGTGCACGTGATATGACTGCACAACATTGCTCATTAAACCAGGAAACAACGCACTTCAACCATCTTTTCATTAGCAGAACTTTTCCATTCTTCAACAAACCATGTCAATCTTTTGTCCAAGACCCATCAAAGAAAAATAATTGTACTACACCTAAATTGATAGCAAAAGGTGTTGAATCACTCGTAGCATTATAAGATATAGGTGATTTTGTTTCAATTTTTTTAACAATTGATTATAAAGTATATATAGTTAAAAAAGTTAAAATTTAATTTTTTTAAGTTATTTTTTTCAATTTTTATAAAAAAATGAAAACAGATTTTTTTTAAAAAATTTATTTAAATATATGAAAATTAATTTTTTTTAATAAAAAAAGTGATTTTTCACTTAAAAAACACAACCAAACACACTCTATATCAGTCAACGAATTATGATTCATACATGAATTATTTTACTCTTTGGCATAATTACTCTTTTGGAGAAATATAGTTCAGTGTCATAAGTCAAAATGGAGAACTTTTTTTTTTTTTTTTGGTCAATGCATTCACATCTTCATGGCAAGTGGGGAGAGTTCATATATCATAAACTAGGTTCTACCTATTATTGAAACGGGGGTGCCATTAGTGAGAGGTAAACAGATCCACCACTAAGCGAATGCCTTAACTGCAGAATGGAGGAGCTTGGGTGCAGCTATTTAGTCTCTTCCTCTTGATTTGGTGCCAGCCCAAAATGGCTTAAGTTTGCACTAATGGATTGGGCCTCTTCTTTGCATTGGACCTGAGCTCCATATTACTTAACATTTTTTTAAGGGTAAAAAAGTATTTTATCTTAAATTATAGGTTATGTGCACTTTATCACCTATATTTTAAAATGATGCAAATTAATCCTTGAATTTTCTTGAATATATATTTTAGTCCTTTTCTTAAATTTGTACTTTTTTAAAATATAAAGAATAAAGTGTATATAACCTATAGTTGAGAGGATAAAATATTTTTTTTTCTCTTTTTCTAATTTTGGGTTTTTGGTCTAATCTTTTTCTAATTGAAATAATTGTTAGTGAGTGTTTTTATTGGAGGCAAAGCTCTTGAGGCCTTGGGTAATAGGTCATGTATAGGCTCTTGGGCTTGGGCCTAGAAGGAGATACCAAACAGAGCCCATTTTGCTTGGGTAAATGGATAGCAGAGTGAGGCAGCCCAGCCCAACAATGATGGACTACCACCAAGACGGTAGTACTCTCCTTCCGTAATATTTTTGTTTTGTTTTTTTTTTTTTTAATTTTTATCTTTGATTAGCAATCTCATTTTGAAAAATAGCTGCAACGCAGTCAGAAGGATCTCTTTTATTTTGCCTGTCTTCCTCGGCTATCCCAGAGTCACGAGGATCTCTTTTATTTGAAGCTGTCTAGATTTGGTTAACCGTAACTATAAATTAAGCTTATATTTTATGAAATTCTGTTGTATCAATTTTACCATTATAAGCAGACTATTATTCTATTATTAATCAATAAAATCTATCCAAAAAAAAGCAGCTTATCAACACGATACAGACAGTACACCAAATTCCAGACCAATATCCAGAAATCATTTCCACAGGGAAGAATTAGATCACCCTAGACTCCAATTGATAAATAATCCATGCATGAAGTACACCACTTGCAATTTGACTCCAGATTGTTGCTGCACAGCTAATCAACCACTGCGAGGAGCAGCGATAGACATAATGGTGTTTTACTCTTATAGACACAAATTATTAATATAAATAGACAGAATAATAAACAAAAGAGTTATTATTATTTTGTATCATACCTCTTCTGTTTTCCCTTTTTCTGATTGTGTGTGTGTGTGTGTGCGCGTGAAGCCAACTCGTTGAAATTAAGAGATCATCAGCATCGTGCATGCAAAAGAGTGAAAATTTTCTAATAGATTGACCGATAACTACAATCACTTGAATTAAAAACAACCTGAGCTTGCAAATTGAATTTGAACAATTCTTTGCAACGGTTTAAGCTTCTTTTTTTTTAGTTTGACTTTAACCATGAATGAATCGTCCCCAGCCAGATGTGTATTTGCCACGCGTCTCATCTCAATTCTCAACATCTTCAGCGCCCTCTGTTAAGCCGTCAATCATCATTAACAACTAATTGTATCATTGTCGCTAAAAATAAAGAAATAATAATTGTATAGATAAGAATAATTTTAATACAGTTATATTATAAAATAATTTTATATTAATAATCAATTAACTAACAAATTTAGGAAATTGTCAAATTATTGTAAGTAACTATCAATTATGATTAACTATCAACTAAAATTTGATAATTTCTTAAATTTTTATTGTCTAATAATATAAAAATATTTTATATTATCACTGCATAAAAATTATTCTCTTTGTAGATGTCTCCATTCTCATATGTATAGCCTTTAATCACTTTTATTATATTGTTTAAACAACGTTAAACAAAGTTTGATAAGAAAGATGTTAGTCAAACGTTCATAAAACACACCTCTCACAATGGATGGAAAAGGGGTGTATTATTATTATTATTATTATTTGGGCTCTGTGGGGTTTTCTGGCTGATTTCATTGCCCCCTTTTTAGCTGTGAATGATGATTAGTCTTTGAAAAACGGCCTGTTAAACTTAAGACCACATGAAAAAGTTCAGCATCCATGACAGCTATAATAGCATAGTTGGAATTGTTAAGAGCACAATTAGCAGTCCACAATCAATTTAGAAACAGAAATTCAACAATGAGAAGCACTGCTGGAATTGTTAAATGCAAAGTGATTTTGTGTTATCCCTCAAAGCAAGACAGCAGCATGATACACAAAAAAGAAGCATCATTGTGATGCAAAGGATACCATGGAAGGTTTGGAAATTCCCAATTCGTCAAAGGGTCTATCAAAATACTTAATTTCATGTGTGTTCTTATATCTGAGTCAGCTCGAAAGATTTAAAAAGAAAAAGGAGAGAAATGTGAAAAAAGCATTTGTTCTTTTTGCTAAAATTCAAAGCTCTACAGTTTGATTGTTTGAAAATTGAAAACTATGACAGAAGAATAAAGAATCTACTTTAATTCAATGCTTGCGTAGTGGGTATGTTCCTTCTCGACTCCATGGTGCAGATTATTCCCTATATTGTGGGATGTATATATTTTATTTTTAATATTTTAAAAATATATAATATGATACTATATATTTTTATAATATGTATTTTGATCTTTTTTATTTTTTTATTAATTATAAATAAAAATATAAGGTATTAAATTATATATTTTAAAATATTCAGAAAATTAATTCGCATGTAATTCAAGAATTTTAAAAAAATATAATATATTTATTTAAAATCAAAATATATATTATAAAAATATAGAATATAAAATTATATATATTTTAAAATATTAAAAATAAAATACACATAAATTATAATATACTAAATAAATTATAATTAACCCTTTAATGTATGTCTTCCTCTTGGATAATGTACACATGGACCCACCTCACTGTGTTGAATGTGTCGTACTTGACTTTCATAAGCCTTAGCCTATGCCTATCTCATTAAAGGGATATGTTATTCATATATTTAAAAAAATTGGATATCTCAACATTTTTTTTATTTTTTTTATTTTATTAATTAGTTCACTTATTTTTAATTTTTTTATAATTTTTTTTTTCTTTCTCTCTTTGAGTGTTTAACAACGGCCACCTTCCAATATTACAAAAAATATTTCTCCTCATTAAGACCCTCCAAAACAGTATGCGGAGGAATTGAGAAAAAAGAAAAAGAAAAAGAAAAATGTTACAAATTGTAGAAAATAAAGCTGAAATAATAATAAAAACAAAGAAAAATTTTGTAAATAATTGCCTATAAATTATTAACAACAATCGACCCTTGTTTTACTGGATGATGCTATCGTAAATCATATTTATAATTAAATTATTACTATCTCAATTTTTTAAAATAGATTTACTTATAATTTTTCTTAATTTTCTTCTATCTTAATTTGTTAATTCATCCTTCATTTAATATATTTTCTTTAATAAGATTTTACCTTTTTTATATGTCTTTTTTTTAATTTTTTATATTAATAATAATAAAATATAAATCTATAATATCATATATGTAAAATATTCAAACTTCTTATTACTGCTTCATTCTCAGTTTGAATCGCTTAAGATGACACTCTACAATTTTTTTCACACATTAATTTTTAATTATATCCTTTTTCCCATTTATCCCCCTATTATTAACAACTTTTTAAAAATAATATTATTGGGCAGAAATTTTTTTTTTAATGGACAGACTTTGAATACTCATGACATGTCGGTAATGATTGATTTATTTATAATTTATTCCAAATGAAATGGCCGATAAAATAAAATGTAATAAAATTCAAAAGCCTGGCTCAATAATCATGCGTCACCATCTTCTTTGTTCATCTTCTGCTTCTCACAAAGATCGTCAGTTCAGCTTAGAGTTTCATTCCTCCTTGATTGATTTTTTTCATTAAAAAGATATACTTTTTATATTTTAAAAATTGGGTTTCAATATTTTACTTGATCTGGGTTGAAGAATTGTTGGGTTTTGGAGAGGAAAAAAAAAAAAAAACTTAATTTTCTGAGGAAAATGATAAGTGGGGTTTATTGGATCGAGGAAAAGACTCGAACTTTGCAAATTGCAAACGATTTTTTATTTTTATTTTTCTTCTGGGAAGAAAATGTGGATCTTGCAAAGCTTTTGATTTGATCGAGATACGAGAAAAAAAAGATAGATTTTTTAACCGCACCAGGTGGATCAACTTTTTTCCCGTCTGTCATTGAAGAAGAAGAAGAAGAAGAAGAAGAAGCTTAAAGGTGAAATAGCTTTTTGGGTAGGTTGAAAAAGTGGTGCTTTAATCAGTGATTAGCTTTCAAAAAAAAAAAAAAGACTTTAGTTGCATTTTCTGTTTGGTAGCCAAAGACACTGAGTTGACTCTGAAAAAAGGTAGATGCAAAGAGATGCTGAGATACTAGGCTGTCATGTGAAGTTAAATATTCAGCATCTGTGTGTTTGTGATCTCCCCCACTTGGGTGGAATGCATTTAAATGTTCATATATGATGGTTTTTCTTTTAAATGCTAAGATTACTAGTTGTTTAGTTGTATAGTATTTAAGATCATCTGGGTTGGTGTTATTGCTCTGTGACTCTGTCATCACTTGTAAGAGTTTGAGATCTTCACCAACCCAACAAAAACCAAAGATAATAAAAGTCTCATATTCCCATTTCTTCTTAAATGAAGTAGCTTTACATTTGTTGAGTGTTCTAATCTTTTTCTCCTTCTTAATTGTGACAAATGGTTCCTGATGTTAGTGCTTGAGGATTTTATTTTAGTTGCTTGAGAGTGAACAAATAATACCATGTTCTTATACCATACTGTGTATTAAGATCAGAATTCTTGCTTGTTTACCCTTTTACCTTCACTTAATCAGAGCTTTTCGAAGTGATTTGCAGGCATTTGTGGCTTCAACATATTACAGCTACAGTTACATGACTTTTTGTGCTTTGCTGCCAATTGTTAAAGCCCAACATGGTAGTGTCTTGTGGAAGTTGATATATTCCAGTTGGAGCTGAGTGGACTGGATGCTATTTTTGGATATATTCAGAAATTCACATCATTCGAAGTGGAAGAAGTTGTCATCACTTCAAATTTGATTTTAGTGTATCAAAATGGGGATTCAGTGCTCCAGCCTCGTGCCGTGTTGCGTGAATTCACAAGTTAAGGCATCTGTTCTTGAAGTTCCAGATGCTGGTAGGTAACAGTGATATACTGATACTAATACTATACTGCATTCTGTTCTTCTGTGTAATGATAAGAAATTATGGTTGATAGATGATTATTGTAATGTTTGTTCCAGGAAATGAGGATAGTAGTGAAGCCGATAATGGGCCTGCATTTCGTGAATTTACATTGGAGCAACTTAAGAATGCAACATCCGGTTTTGCTGTTGAGAATATAGTATCTGAACATGGAGAGAAGGCTCCAAATGTTGTATATAAAGGGAAGTTGGAGAATCAAATGAGGATTGCTGTTAAGAGGTTTAATAGGAGTGCTTGGCCTGATGCCCGGCAGTTTATGGTAAAAATTCTCTTTCTTTCTTAATGGCTTCTTCAAACACACTCCTAACCTCAAATTCTCACATGGTGTTGATCGTAGGCTAGTATTGGTTAACCATCAGTTATTAATAAATCATAATACAATCTTTTGGTGAGTCCTTTTTGTTCTCCTCTCTCTCTCTCTCTCTCTCTCTCTCTCGTGTCACACACAAACTTAGGCATATGAAAACTGTCTGCGATCTACCTTTTTTTTTTTTAACTATTATTATTATTATATGGTGGAAAGCGGGGGAGGGGAGATTCAAGGTTCCCTAAGGGTTGTCAACACTTTCTTTCTTGGTGAGATCATGTTCACTGAGCTCTATTATTTTTTACCCACTTTTTGACATTTGCTACAACAATTTCTTAAATGGTAATTGAGCAATCTGTCCTTTTCTCTGTGATATCTGGTCAATTTGCTTTGATGGGAACATGCCAGTGTGTTTGTGTTTAGTGCTTAGCAGTAGATCTAAATATGTTATCAACGGGATTGTTTTTCTGAAGCTAATGATGCATTTGCTGCTATATCTTCCTTTCCCTCTGTCTTATTCAATTTTAATTAATCAGAACAATTTTCTTTTGTAACTGTAGGAGGAAGCTAGATCAGTTGGTCAGCTTCGTAACCAGAGATTGGCAAATTTACTTGGTTGTTGTTGTGAAGGTGATGAGAGGTTGCTTGTGGCTGAATACATGCCCAGTGAAACACTCGCGAAACACCTTTTCCATTGTAATAGCTTCTTTCTTGAATATATTTCGTCCTTTTTTTATCATTGGACACAAAATCAGTATGCCTTGAATTTATGGTTTAATGGTTTTTTTTTTTTTTTTTTTGCTATTAGTCAATACCGGTGCTTCATTGGTGCATAATATGGAATTAGTACTAAGCCACCAGATTTCAAAACTTATCTTTTTTTTTTTTGGAAGTTTAAAAATGTTCTCTATTTTTGTGCATTTGTTTGTCAATTATTATTTGGACTAGGACAGTCAGAGTCTCACACAACTTTAAAAAGGGTGCTAGTACAGCATATTATGATATATCATTACATGACTAACTTTTTCGTGGTAATTCCAATTTTTCTTTGTGTTTGTAATTGTAGATCTATTTTATACTCTTAATCAGTGGACAAGTGTTGTTTTCTCTCTAGGAGAAGACATAACCACATTAAAAGATATCAAATTTCAGCCTTAGTGCGTGCTTGTTGTAGATTTTGGAGAAATAATTTGTAAGAGACAATTGTAACATTGTTTTTAAGAGAATCACTTTTGTAATAATTGATTTGGAAGAGTAAAATTATTTTCGACATTGTTAAGAAAAATCATAATTTGAACTGTCAAATTACCAAGAAGTGTGTTATTCGCTTCTGACCCTGGCATTAATTCTCACATGTTTATCTAAACACGGAGGAATTGATTATTAAAACTCCAAAACCTAAACAAAAAATCATGCAATAAATCTTTCAAAAGGTTTATGTTAGATTTAATATTTGATGATGATTGGAGCTAACCTCTTTTAAGATCCTGTTTTCTTTGCTTACGTCTTCTAAATTTAATATTTCTTTACTACCTCAGGGGACACACAACCAATGAAATGGGCAATGCGACTAAGAGTTGTTCTACACCTTGCACAAGCTCTAGAATACTGCACAAGCAAAGGGCGTGCCCTCTATCATGACCTTAATGCATATAGAGTTCTATTTGATGAGGTAAATTTTTGGGTCTCCCGTTTAGTACATGTCTAACATAATTAAATTAATATAAATCATGTGTTAGAATTTTGCAGGATGGCAATCCTAGGCTTTCAACTTTTGGCCTTATGAAGAATAGTAGGGATGGGAAAAGTTATAGCACAAATTTGGCATTCACCCCTCCAGAATATCTCAGAACTGGTGTGCCATTTTTCTTTTCTGTTATGACTTTATTCAAATTTGTATGAGAAAGTTATGGTTCGTTTAGAATGTCAAAATCATTTGATAAACTCAATACATTAGCATTCTCTTTATGCGTTGAATAACAGTTTTAAACACTAATGTTGCTGCTGAACTGGTTTTTGCTAGCATAAGTTGTTAATCAACCTCATGAATCTTTATAAGCTGCTTATTCTTCAAATTGTTGTAGTTTGGTGGTTCTTTCTTTTCACAGTTTTTCCTTTTTTCTTTGGGTCCCTTTTTCTTCAACTGGGGAAAAATGGTCTTAATGGTGCTTAAGTTGGCTTAAATGGAGAAACAGAGAGAGAGAGAGAGAGAGAGATTCTTTGCATTTTTAATGTATTCTAGGTCTCAGCTCACCTTAAGAAGTCATATGATTCCTATGGTTATTAGTTGTCCTTCTAGCATATGTTTTGCATAATTGCATCGTACAATATTAAATAGGAGATCAGTCTTGCATTTTAAAATTTACTATCATTAATATTTTGTAAGAGTTGGGTGATCAAAGATTTCTAATAACTTTTCATTCTTCTGTAGGTAGGGTAACACCAGAAAGTGTAATATATAGCTTCGGCACTCTTTTGCTTGACCTTCTCAGTGGGAAGCATATCCCTCCAAGTCATGTAAGTCATCTTACTGAAGGGAAAAGAACTCCCCTCACAAATGGAGAAAGTGAATTAGATTTGAACTTTATTAAAGATTACTTAATTGTACATCATATAATTATGTACCATTGTGCAATTGAAGATTGCATAATTTTCACCTTTATATTTCCTTTGATGTCTGTATTTGTATATTATATGTAAATATGTAAATATGCAAACTAGTGTATCTAAATTTTCAAAAACTCTGGAGCAGGCCCTTGATTTGATTCGGGACAGAAATCTTCAGATGCTGTCAGATTCTTGTTTGGAAGGACAATTTTCTGATGACGATGGAACTGAGTTGGTGCGCTTGGCATCTCGATGTTTACAGTATGAACCAAGAGAACGACCTAATCCAAAGTCATTAGTGGCTGCTTTGGTTCCTCTCCAGAAAGAAACAGAGGTTAGCCTACTACTATCATGTGATAGTAAAGCATCACTTCCTAGTAGTAGTAAACTTGAAAAAGAATGTATGATTTCTTCACTACTTAGCTCTCTTCTAGTGTTAAGGAAAAGACAAAGTGCGAATGATGACTTCCATCAGCTATATTTTCTTTATCATTGCATGATACTTTTGTGCATCTTTTGTTTGGCCTAGTCCATTAATGGTTTCTCTCGGCGAGTTGGGTTTGTTCTCAGAAAACTGGAACAGGGGACTCTTGTTCTGATGTTATCATTCTAAACAGATTCTTTAAGAATTTTCTCTGGAGACATAGACCTGCAGTTATTGATGGCTGCAGAGTTACCATGGGGAATTTCAAAATTGAAACAAAAATTACAATCTTCATGGTGAATAAAATGTTGCATATTTACTAGATTCATACTTGCAAAGCAGAACTCCTGATTATTTGTCTTACCAAAATTGATTTCTTCTCATTTCTTTCTAGGTTCCTTCACACTTATTGATGGGTATCCCCCATAGTTCTACTTTGGCTTCATTGTCTCCACTTGGCGAGGCATGTTCAAGAAAGGACTTGACTGCTATTCATGAAGTTTTGGAAAAAATTGGCTATAAAGATGATGAAGGAGTGGCAAATGAGGTGCTCTATCTAAATTATATTTTAATGAATTCCTATATATGCCTTTAACATTGTCTTGGAAAATTTTAGATTGTTTATTATTATGTATTTTCTTGTTCTGAATTTATGTGTGCAATGTATTCACTCATACACACAACCTACTAAAAATGTATTATTATTTTTCATTTTTTCAGATGCTAACTTGAGTTTTCTCTATTCTGATGCTGCAGTTATCATTCCAGATGTGGACTGATCAAATGCAGGAGACACTAAACTGTAAGAAAAAAGGAGATGCTGCTTTTCGGCAGAAAGATTTTAGACTAGCAATTGAGTGCTATACACAGGTAGATTTCTTATGGCGATAGTTGGATAAATATAAACTTGGATTACCATTTTTATATTCTTAAATTAAGTACTATGAATGACACAAAATTGCATGTTATAAAATAGATCTCTTGTCAATATATTTGTTGAGATTGACAATGACTAGATCCTACAGTACTTGTTGATTTGAGATTTACAAAATGGTGAATAGTGCTTTTGATTTCCAAGTAGAATGACACATTAAAAAGGGCGGCCCAGTGCATGAGCTTCCACCTGGTGGGGTCTAGGGAAAAGAGATATATGTAGTCTTACCCCCACCCCTTCTAACAAAGACGTTGTTTTCAGGATTTGAATTACACATTAATACAGTATGGTAATAGCCAAGAACATGGTATTTCTTCTGTTATTTGAATCTGTATCAGGTCAATAAGGGAGGCATTATGGTAGCACCTCTGGATCCATTCTATATAGCAGTTCTATCTGACATTTGGTTTGGTTTTTTATATTGATGTGTTTATTGAGATTCCATTGTTTTACTTGCAGTTCATTGATGCTGGAACAATGGTTTCACCAACTGTCCATGCACGGCGCAGTTTGTGTTATCTCATTAGTGACATGCCTCAGGAAGCGCTAAATGATGCAATGCAAGCGCAAGTGATTTCCCCTTTATGGCACATTGCATCTTACCTTCAATATGTTGCCTTGGCTGGACTTGGAATGGAGCATGAAGCCCAAGTAGCACTTAAAGAGGGCACAACATTGGAAGCCAAGAGGAATGGACAAAAGTGAAGAATTTGTACAGAGACACTTTCATGCTGATTATGTGTTCTGCATCATGAACACTCACAGCAACGGTTACAAATTTCCATATTGGATACCTAGTTTCATCCATCTCCAAGAAAAAAGTCCATATTTGTAAGTGTGATCACTGTGTTTGAAGAATTCTTCAAAAAACAACGATTGGATGATGAGTGTTGGTAACACCCCTCCCCCTTTTTATTGGGTAGGCTTAGATGTTGGTTCAGTTACTATGATTTGATTGATGGAGCATGAATACAAAAACTCAGCATTATTTTATTTCTTTTATAATAGGAAAAATATGTGAAAAGTGGAAAAGCTTTGTTGTTCACAAGGTTGTACTTTGTGTTGGGATGCCAAGAAATATTTGCTTTTTCTCATGTGCAAATCATTGGATTAAGGGGCAACATTGTGTGTCTCTTTCTACTGCCATGCATCTTGTGACACTAAAAACAGGATGAATTATGATAGTTGTAAACATAAGTCTTAGTTCAATTAATAAGCACAGCGCCATCTGGCAGAACTTGTTGAAATGAGTCCTTGACCATTTGGCATAGCAACATGGCGTAATGAATGCCATTTTCTGAATTGACGACTCAGAGTAGGGTAGTAAGTTCAAACTGAAACTATAAATGTTATTCACGGTTTTGTCTATGATGCACCTCACAAAGTGAGGTGTATCACGCACCTTGTATGATTGATGGTCAGATGTGAGGGTGTACCAATACACCTTATGAGATTAATGGTCAGATATAAAGATGTATTGGTGTACCCTTACATCTGACCATCAATCATACAAGGTGCGTGATGCACCTCGCAAAAGTGAGGTGCATCATAGCATTCGCCGTTATTCACACACTTTTGTTTTTGGTCTCAACAGAGCCATTGATATTCGGGTTTATTATCAGAAATTCGATTAATTTGGTTCAACTTGATTGAAGTTCTTAAAAAGGGTAGGGATTTTCTAGTAAAGATTTTTTCTATTTTTAAGATTTGAATTCAAGATCTCTAATTAAGAGATCAAAGTACCTACTAGTTCGACATCTCCAAGTTGGTATTCATAGACTTCTATTTGAGAAGTGAAAAAATCAAGTAAAATAATGTTCAAAATATACTTGTTTATTCATCCCAAATAAGCATATACAATTATAAAATCACTTTAGAAAAAAATATGAACTATAAATTCTCTTTGGCAATATTTAGAAGATTCTAGGAAATATTGAGATAAAATACAATGTTAAGAGGAATTGTAGTGCTTGATTTTGAACTTGAGGAAGTATATTACACCGTTCTAAAACCCATGGTGTAATTTACAATAGCCATACAGTTGAAGGGGTTAAATTTTCCCTAAGATTTTTCATAGCATAATTTGTGATGTCACGAAAGGAAATATCTTAAAATTATATCCAGACTTTTTAATGTTCTGAAATTGACTTATTATACTCTCCACTATGAAACGATACTGACGTCGTGGGAGCATTTCGAGTAAAAAGTAGGCTACAACGCAATTTGTTAAACAATCAACAATGTTAGTACGTTGGGAGTTTTTAAACACACTGGTCCTTGAATAAAGAATAATCATTAATTAACAAGACAATCGACAGTTTAGCTAAATACATTATTCTCTCCGCATAGTTATTCCTAGAAACAAAGAAAGAACTACTCCTATATACGAACAAAATCAATTAATGAATGATTGAACTGAGTCTACGAAAAATTAACATCTTAAACGACAGGGATAAAGAGGAATTCACGAAAATTAAAACTGAAAAAATACATCCATTCGTCCATCAAAATTGTGCATCTAAGTAAGAGAGACGCATTGTCAGGAATCCTCTGGTTAGGCTTTGTTTGGGAGTCAGGAGGGAAATAAAAGAAAAGACATTAAAGAGAAAGGAAGGATAAGAGAAGGAAGGGATTTGGAGGTTTCCCTTTCCCTTGTTTAGATTCCACTAAAACCCCCCAAAATGGGGAACTAAAAAAGGGAATTATGAAAGGCTTTGGAGGTTTTTAAAAGAGTTTAATTAGAGTGCATTGACAATGTAAAATTTTTTTACACTGTCATCCAATCAAAACATTCCATTTGCATGACCATTCAAATAGTGGGTGGTTATGTCAAAAACTTTTGCTGATATAGTAATATATGATTGGATGTCTGTGTAAAAAATTTTTACATTGACGATGTATTTAAATTAAATCCTTTTTAAAAACCCTTAAAACACCTTTCTCCATTTAAATTAAAATTCCCAGTACCTTCTCTTCCTCTTCTAAATTGAACTCCTAAACAAAACCTTAGAGATAGGCAGGGGACTCAGGAAGGAACCTTGTAAGACTCAGCCGTGATATCGGTTGATTAAGCGCAAACCCGGAAAGATGGTCTGCACAAGAAATCAAATCATGGGAATTAGTTAAATCTTCTACACCAACTAATTACAAATCAATATGAGTAAACCACAAAGCAGCCAACTACAAAGGAATATGACATTCATAATCATAGATAAAATAACTCACATCCAAATCCTTTTGCACAGCTTTGGGCCTCTTGTTGGGCTTCCTTGGCGGCAGGTGGCCCACCATCTTCATAAAATCCTCCTCAATCTCCTCCTTCGACAACGACAGAGAAAATCTCACCGGAGCCTCCCTTGACCTCAGATTCCACGGCTTCACGGCCGGCGGCGGCGATTCACGCGCTTCTTGTTCTTCTTTCTGCTCATTGTTTCTGAGAAACGCATCTTTCATCTTATCCACCGACTCCCTCAGATCCTTTATCAGCTTCTCCCTCGTCTCCTCGAGCCCTAGGTCGTGGATGGGTGACGTCAGCATCCTGTGCTTTGGCTCTACCTTCCTCTTGTTCCCAGTGTGGCGCCTCTGTGTCGCCCACTTCAATGGCGGTAACACGAAACTGTGCAGACGACGGTTCGATCTCCTTGGACTCGTTGACGCCGCCGTGCACGTGGTGGTCGTCGGCGATGGAATTGTCCCTTTCTCTACACCCAACTGTGGCAACACCATTTACCTGAAGAACAACGAGTGGTGTTTGAGACTTCTTCCTAGGCTTAGAGAGGGAGCGCAAAGCGAAGAACGTTGTGTTTTGGTGGTGCATGCAAAGTGGCGGGAGAACTTACGTAAGTCTATAGATATAGGAGCGTGAACCGAAATAAAAAGAAGTATTTAGGTATATTTTATAGGACTACTAGGATAATAGGATAACAGGATAATAAGATGAGGTGAATTTTCAGTTGTATATTGTATCATGTTAATCATATCATAACAACTCTTTTTATTTTCAAATAATTAATGGATCTGATGGTGGGGAGACGAGAGTATTCCGTGGACAAATCTGATTTATTGGACGTCAACTCTCTCTCCATGGTAAGTTTTTTTAAATGTACATTTTAATAAGATATTAATTTCTATATATTGATATTATAAAAAAAAAACTAAAATACTAAATGGTACGAACTCAATTTCGTAACCCTAAAACGACGTACAAAAACCAATTTTTCTATTATGAGTTTTGTGTATTTGAGCAAATCAAGTTTTCTCTTTCTTCTCAACTAAAATTCCAAAATCCACAATGAATGGTTATTAAAGCCTTCGTTACAATTGAACGAATTTTAATTTGTACTCAATAGCAACACAGTTAAAAAAAAAAATTTACTCGGTCAACTAATAAAAATTATCAATCATAATTTGATATATTTTTTCAATTATATTAACTAATAATCAATGTATAGAAATTAATTCTTTTTAATAAAATAAAAAAATAATTCTTCTCGAAAAGAATACTTATTACAAAATGTATAAAAAGTAATAATAAATCTACAATATTTCTTTGCTACCTTTGTTTTTAAGAATGTACCAGTACTCTTTACTGGTTTGTGGTTATAATTTTACCACATACTCCATGTATTTTAAATTTAAATTTAATTTAATTTTAAATTTATATTTTAAGTTAGTGGTATATGAGCCCAATAATAAGCATTGGACACTCCAAGAGACCAGTACCCTCAAAAACAAGATGTATAATTTTTTTTGTAAATATATATAAAATATAAACTGATATTTTACTTGGTGATTGGTTTAAGAAAAATCAAAATATAGTACTTAAGATTGAGTTTTGTTGAAAATGAAAGAATACAATTGTAAAGTTTTTAACATCACAAAAATAACTCACTGAAAATATTACATAAAACATTTTTCCTTTTATTTAATTGTATAAAGTTGAAAAAATATATATAGATACTATTCAAAAAAATTCAATCAAATAATTATTAAATACACTTTTCATTATATTTTAAAAAATTATAATTATAGAAACTGTAATTTATTGCGTTAAATAGAATTTTGAACTAAATATTTTTATTTGAGCATTTCATAATTATTTTTTAATTTGTCATTTCTTTCATTAATGTTTTTCTATTATAGCTACTATGTGATATTTATCTTTAGTATATTTCAATGGATTTAATTTGTAAATATCATCAGTATAAAAAAAAATTATTATCATTCAATTATATATTATTACATCAGTAAATTTGGTTAAATCTTATACCTATTACTTAAATGATTATACAAATAAAAATATGATTGGTTTACCATCTAAAACAATTTTACATTATCAATGCATTTAAATTAAACTCTATTTCAATAACTATTAATTATATTATTAATTAATTTATTTTGTTTTGACCTTTCATTGTTTTCAATAAATCTCTCTTAACTTTTCATCTTTTGTAATCATTTGATCTTTTGGCATAAGATGTATGACTTCTTTTTTGTAAATATATATTTTTGATAATATGATAAATTGAGATTTTACTTGATAGTTGATATCCTCGAGAAAAATAAAAATACAATGAAGATTACATTTTGCAAAATAAAAAAGAGAATAATTGTAAATTTTTTTATCGGAAAAAAACTCATATATATATATATATATAACTTTAAGTAATGTTAGACTATTTAATAACTTTTTGTTGGTGTAATTTTTTACAAAACCTATTGTTAGATTAAAAGTTTATATCTTATAGATTATTTCTATAAAAATTCATGTTAATCTAAAATCATTTGATATACTTTTCATATATATCAAAATCAACGTAATATATATGTTTAAAATACACATGCATAAGAGTTATTTGGTTACACACTTATTGATATTCAATTTTAATGAAATTTGACACAAATAGTCTTCATGATAGATAATTGCGATTCAATAGTTAGATTGATAAAAGGTATATCCTATAGAAAGTTATTCAATGGTGTAATATTACTTACAGTTATATTAGTATAAATTGATACTAATCCATATATATATATATATGAAATGAAACTTATAATTATAATTAAAATTTTAAAAAAAAAATTGGTTAACATTTGTATTTAATAAAATTAAATTAATGTAATTATAATTATAATATTTTAAATTTTATAATTATAATTACATCAATTTAATTTTATTAAATACAAATGTTAACCAAGTTTTTTATTTTAAAATTTTAATTATAATGATAAGTTTCATTAATAAATAAATAATTTAATTATATATTGATTCTTTATTTATTTAAAAATAATAAATATTTAATTTATATAACCTACAATAACTAATTGTCAATTATAGTTAGGCTAATAATTAGAATAAGATTATGCATTAACTAAATGAAGAAACTGATTGCCAACGAGGGTGGATGCAGTAGGTTAAGGTTTGGCTCATACCCCATAAAAGCGTGGGTTCAAATCCCGCTGATCGATCTGAGGATCTCATTAGTGGTGTGATATGTAATTCTTCGTTGAAATCTTTGACGAGGTTGAGGGGTCTTCCGTGGCTCTGGTGGGATGCCGACATTTATTCTCACCTAAACTTTTCTTTACCAAAAAAAAAATAAAATGAAGAAACTGATTTGTTTCCTTAAAAAAATGGTAGTTTGTTTATTCAATTCACCGATATATTGACCTGCGATATGCTGTTATAATTGTAGCTGCACTTTGAATAATTAAAGCATACAAAAGAGAAAAGATTCCTAGGCTGAAAACATTTCCTAACAATTTAATTCGGTTTGAAGAAAAGAAAAGGAAATAAGCAAACTGATTCTTTAAAATTGCAAATTAATTCCGTTAGGTAGAAATAAGGGGAAAATGTACTTTATCCTTGATCTTTAAGCCATGTTTGTTTTACTTCTTAAACTCAAAAAATGTGCAACAAGATCCTTAATTTTTTTTTGAATGTGCACTTTAATCATACTATTAAGTTTTTTTTTTGGGTCTATTATTAATAAAAAAAAAAGTGGATTTTACCCCCTAAACATTAGGTATATATATATATATACTTTAATCCTCAAGCTAAAAAAAAAGTGCATCTCAATCCCTAAACTTTTTTGAGCATGTATTATTTTTGTTAATAATGAACAAAAAACTTAACAGAAGGACTAAAATTTATATTCAAAAAAGTTTAGGGATTATGTTACATGTTTTCATAGCTTAGTAACTAAAGTGCAAATGATCTATACATTTTAGAGTGTAACATGCATTTTTCCCTTAAAAATATAAGATTCGGACCACTGAAATGGAGGTTTTGCCCTAGCCCCCAACATAGCTTCACACAAAGATTTTCCAAGTGATTAATATATCCATCTCTATTGTGGGGGTGTTAATGACCCAATTCAGCTTGATAATTCATCCCGAGTTGAAGTTTATTAGGCCAGATTTAGGTTTTGAAATTTTGACTCAATATATTTTTTGGTCGAGTTTGGGTCATCCTATATATTAGCTTAACTCAATTGATCTAAAATTATATAATTCTTTAAAAGTTAAGGTATATTAGGTTTTAGAAAATATAAGTGGAACAATGATTACATTCAATAGATAATTAAGTGGAACCTTTTTTTAAAATTAAGTGGAACAATGAGATTAATTTTGATGCACTGCCAATATTAAAGAATTTTAGAGTGTCATCCAATTATATACTTCTATTTATAAGACTCTTAAGATAGTAAATGGTTAAGTTAAATATCTTTATTAACATAATAGAATATGATTGAATTATACTGATAATATATCAAAATTAAATTTATGTAGGACAAATGGTTAACGGTCCATGGTTGAGACTCCTCTTATTGCAAAGACGCGCATTAAGGGACTTGGAAAACTTGTTGGAAGCACATGTGACCGTGATATCAGTTAAGCAAGAACCAGGGAGTGACTCGCCGGGCTTTTAGGGTGATTTGCAGCGACATTCGCTGCCCGAAACTCCTCCGGCGTTCATGCATGTCACGCGCCTCCGGGTCTCCCACTTCAAGGGTGGTAACACGAAATTGTGAAGAAGGTTCACCATTTACCTGAAGAAAGAAGGGGGAATAAAAAATACAGAACCACACCAAGTGTTGAGGATTCTTCTCAGGCTTAGAGAGACAGCGCAAAACAAGAATGGAAATCTACAATTTCAGAAAAGTAGAAAACTGATGAAGTGTTGTGTTTTTGGTGGTGCATGCAAACTGGCAGGAGAACTTAGGTATAATTCTATATATATAGAGAAGTGTGGCGGTTTATTTTATAGGACTAATTGCATAATAGGATAAGATGATTTTTTCAGTTGTTTATATTGTATCATGTTAATCATATCATATCAACTCTTTTTTAATCCGCTGTTTCTGTTCGAGATTGAGAGATTAAGGTAGATCTACGGTGGAGTATGCGAAGTCGCGGGAGAATATACTGGAGTGTGAGCCAAAATAGAAAGAAGTGTTCGGTTTATTTGATAGGATTAATAGGATAATATTATGATAATCATAACAACTTATCTTTTTATTTTCAAATAATGGAAAATTTAATTAGATGTTCTTGAGATGAGATATTTTGTTTGTAATTTTTTGGCCCAAAAATCTCTTTTTTTAATAAAAAAATATTTTCATATATTTGGATAACTTTTAAAAATAATTAGAATCTCAAAAAATTTTATTTTCAATTTTTTTTGTAAAACTAAAAAAAGTAGTTTCTACAAAATTAATTTTCAACTTTTTTTAGTTATATACAAAATTTGAATTTCATAATCACTTTTTTTAAAAATTGAAACAAACGCACTCAAATTATTGGATGTATATAGGACACACTCTCTCTCTTTCTCTCCTTGTTACTTGGTTTTTAATATTTGAATAAAATTATAAAATAATTATTAATAGTGTATATATAAATAATAGGAAATTCCTTCCTTTTCCTAACTTTTAAGGAGGTAGTAGTACATTTTACTAGTTTGTAGTTATAATTTAACCACATAATTCATGTAGTATGTATATAAATTTAATATTTTATTTCAAAATTTATATTTTTTTAACTGGAAACAAACTTCATTAATGGTCTGTTTGATTGAGGGGATTTTAAAAGGAAAGAGAGGCAAGGGAAGGAAATAGGAAAAAAATTGATCAATCTCCCTTGTTAGGATGTGGGAGGAAATGTCAAAGGAAAAATAAACATTGCCTAATAGTAAGTTAGATCTACCAAAATTGTTTTCCCCCTTAATTGGTGGAAAATGGATGGAGAGGGATAAGATTTTTTGTTATTTCAATATTACCCACACTTAGAAAATGATACTTGTAATTGATTACAATTGAGCTAGCTGCTTCAATCGACAAACCAACTCAAAAAATATAATCATCAAAATAAATCCCAGCATCATTACAAATAGCACATATTTCTGCTATGACTTGCAAGTTGGCATCCATGTTATAGCAAGTCCAATCAACAATTCTCCCATCCTTGGGATTATAAGTTGTTCCTTCAATGCTGATGACTCGAGAAGTAGTGGTTTTCCCTCCCAAACTACTTATTATATTTATTTATATTATTTTAATAGATAAATTTATGATAATATTACATTACTTTTATGTTTCCACTAATTTTTTTTTTACCATATTTTATGTTTATAGTTGAAATACCTTTTTATAATAACATGAGGGTAAAATTATTATTTGACATCATTTTATTCTTCCTTCCTTTCACTTTTCCAAACAAACAAAAGAGAAAATAATTCTTCTTCTATTTTCTTTCCTCTTATTTTCCTTTCATCCAAACATACTTATGGAAAATAAAAATTCACTCAATATTTTTTCTCTCAACTTATTTCCTCTCATTTTCTTTCCTTTGCTAAACAAAGCCTAAAAGCAATTAAGATCCGAGATACAGAACATGGTCTAGAAAGTCATCAGGAGCCAGATCTAACCATGCATCCAACAAGGTATCCCTAGCAAAAATAGCTAACACATCTGCTGCCCTACAATGTCTAGAAACAAAACTACATTTGAAAGATCTAAACCAAGAACTATATAATAAGATATCCCTCAATATATTGCTAGTATATGATCTGTCTTCCCATCTTTTATGCTTCTCCACACGTTAATGGAATCCTCTTCTAGTTCCATTGTCCTCAAGCCAAGCTCTTAGCCAAGCCAATAATAGATAGGGGTGTTCGTGGTGTAGATTGAATTAGTTTTGAGTAAAAAATTCATTCAATTCAAATAATAAAATATATAACACTTTGAATTGGATAGATTTAATTTAGATTTTAAATCTGATCTAATTCGAACAAATTTTTTGCAGTTTGGATTTGATCGGTTTAATCAATTTTTTATATATAAAAGAAAATATTAAATATAGAATGATATAAATAAAAAGTAATTTGAATTAATAAAATAAATAAATAAAAATAAAAGTGACTTATGTAATATGTATCAAAATGATATTTAAATGAGAATGACATATAAATATAAAAAATTATATGATAAATTAAAATTATTATCAGTAAACATACAAACTAAATAATAATAATAAATTATATTATATAGTTTTATTCATTTGGATTGGATTGAATCAGTTTTAAAAATTAAATCCGAAATCCAATCGATCCAAGTGGTTTGCGAAAAATAAGATCCAATCTAATCTAAAGTTTTGCGATTTTGATCGATTTTCGATTTAAATTGGATTAATTTAGCGGGTTTTGATTGAATTGAATTGGATTTGAATAGTTTTAATAATAAACCATCTTTGGCGGCTAAGAGTTCACCCACACAACGGCCCACCGCATAATCCCCTCTTTGAGAATGAGCCGCTATGAAGGCCCCACTTGAATCCTTGATCATCACCGCAATACCATGCATGTTGATGGCAGAGAAAGCAGCATAATCAACATTGATTTTGAAATTTATATTTTAAGTTAGTGGTATACATGACGAAAAAATAGTAGTCACCCTAAGGTATCGATACCTTTAAAAAAATAAGAGTACCTAAAGAAACTATATAATATTTACTGTAAATTATAATTATAATTAAAAATAATAAATATTTATTTTTAAATTTATAATTAAATAATTATACCTATTATTTTATTGTAATATTTTCATTATATCCTATGATAAGAGAGTAAACATGATTTATGATAAAATATTATCGGATAATTTAATCCATGTAATCGATCCCACTTAATGAGATAAAATTTAATTGCTGTTATTGCATCTTATCATAGGAGATAAAAGCAAAAAATACAAAAAAAAAAGAGACTATTATGTTTGGCATACAATAATCTTTTTATTTTTTTGAAAATATGAAAATATTCTCATATTTGGTAGGAGATTTGAAACAATATTCTCGAGAATATTGCATTTCCGGGAAGAAAAAGAGGTCCCAAAACATTTCCACCCTCTATCAGAATCCAATATTCTCATAGGAAGGGAATGTATACTATAGTAAAAAGATCAAAATACCTTTATCATTGTCCGCCGCCTCCTCTATCAAGAACATTTTTGGAAATTTACTAAATATTTTGGAAATTTTAATTTATACACCAAACACATTTAAAATATCATACCAGGAAATATTATTCCCAGAAATAGTATTTCTGAGAATCTTATTCTGAAAAATAAAAATTTATTCTATCTACCAAACATCCCCTAATAGTCATACAAGAGAGCATATGTGTTATTAAAATATGAGAAAATTTAAAAGAAAGTGGGAGAAAAAGTAATATATACAAGGAGCATATCAAGTGAGATAAGTGACAAATTGTGAGAGTGTGGATAATAAATTTTGACTATTATATTTTGTATAAATGGTTAATATTAAAAAATAAAGTTATGTGTTTTTTAAATGATTATTTGATTTTCAAATAATTTTTAATTTTGATGGTCTATATATGATTTAATAGTCAACATTTTTTCCTCTCACCTCTTACGTAAAAATACCCTCTCATGTACAAAGTAATTATTTTCTTTCCTTTTATTTTCATGTTTAAAATCTTATAAATTTTTTCTTTTTTTATATGAAAAATCTTATAAAAGTTTTCAAAGATAGGAAACTTTTAAATGTTCATAAAAAATAATTATGTATGATTTAAGAGGATTACATGAGAACATGTGTGTGCTAATAAAACCAGAAGAAAATAAAAAAATGATGAGAAGAGAATATGTTAAAAAATGATCTCTTTTTATTGAATGTTGAAGATTCTCCAAAATCTTCAAAATTAATTTTTTTTCTTATTATTTTCCCATCCCTTCTTTTTAATATAAAAACTTAACATAAAATAGAAAATAATTGTTGCTCTTAATGGGTAAATATGAAGATTCTTGCTGTTTTTAAACCATATTCAAGCATAATTCAATGAACAAGAAAAAAATAGAAAAAAAATGATGAAATCGAACCAAATTAAATAATTATCAATAGAGATTTGGCAATGTAAGTAAGTTGTACAGCTAAGGAAATTATTAAAATATAAATTTTAAAAAATAATTAGAAGGATTTATTAAGTACTGGTAACTGGATTGAATCAAATTAAATAATTATCAACAAAAATTAGGTGCAGGGATGCACATCGTAAGTAAGTTATACCACTAAGGAAATGATTAAATTTATATTTTCAAATTCAAAAGATAATTATTGATTAGTATAAAGAATTTCTAATTACAATAATTTATAAGGTTAGTCTAATTACAATAATATCAAACAATAAAAATGAAATACCTACCAATTGGGGTTGGCTCATCTAATGAATGTTTCACTTATAGATTATCATAACTTAGGTTTGATTCTTGGATTCTCCATTAGTACATCTATGAGGAGCCTTCAACTATATATGCACATATATTGCAGGCACTGCACATTAATCCACTGAATTAAACTAGTAAAGGGAAGAGAATGGCAGCGTGTCTGAGAGTGATCAGTGACCAATTTCCAGAAGAATTGGTAGCTGATATATTGGCGAGGTTGCCACCAAAGTCTTTGATGCGATTCAAATGTGTTCAACAATCATGGAACGCTCTCTTCAAAACCCGCTGCTTCGTTACCAAGCACTTACATGCTTCTTCCCTTCGCAAGTGCCTCATGATCTTTGAAGACTCTGGTGACCTAAGCCTTCACCATCACAAGCTCGGCATGAAAAAACTCATGTGGGATGAAAATACATCAATGCCACCTCAAGATGTCCCATTCCCCTTCGCCATGGACAATGTGAGCTACATTTTCCCTTATGGACCATGCAATGGCATTTTCTTGCTTTCTATACACTACAAAGATCATTGTGGTAAGTTAATGATGTGGAACCCCGCAACCAAAGAGGTTAAGGATATTCCCCCTCCTTGTTATGATTTGAAAACTGATATTCTCTCTTTTGGTTTTGGCATTGATCCAAATACCAATGACTACAAGGTTGTTGGCCTCTTGTTGAGGGATAATGCTATTTCAGTGGAAGTGTATAGCCTTAGTACCAATTCCTGGACTGTTTTCAATGATGCTTCTGTCCCTATTTCAAACCAAATTGCCTGTTACAGTACCTATGCTAATGGGTTTTGCTATTGGATAACTAATTGTCCTAATGTTGTTAGAGGCATCCTTTGCTTTGACCTTATCAAGAACCAGTTTCGTGAACTCAGTGTACTAATAAACAAACATAAGAATCAGAGTTGTAGTTGTCATGATCATGAAATTGTTGTGGTTGATCAGCCGGAGGAAGAGGATCAAGCTCATGTATTTTATAATTTGGTTGGGTATGATGACATTATTGAGTTCAATGATTCAATTGCTTATATTTTACACTATGGTGTTGAGAGTCAAACTCAAAACATTTATCGGATTGAAATTTCGACCTTGAATGATGTTGCTGAAGAGAGTTGGACTAATGTATTCAACAAGGAGCAAGTTGATATGGAGACTAAAGTCGTGGGCTTTTCGAATGATGGTAGCCGTTGTGAGGCTCTTGCAATAATAAACGACCAGTCATTGGTGTCGTATAACACTGAATGGAAGCCTATGCGCCAATTTCAACTTGATGGTGTGCCTAAAATTCTCAACATTCATATGTGAGAAGCATAGCTCCCTTATCAATCTAGGATAGTAGAACTATTGTGTATACTTGTTCTATTTGTCTTATCAAGAAAATGAGCTAGTGCTATTATCCGTTCTTGTTTGAATGAGGCCATTGCAGTTCCTTATTAGTATATGTTTATGGTGATATCAAGGAAATAAATTATCAGTGTTTGTTATTCAACTTTCAATGAACATGTATGCAAGTTTGTATTTTTCTTTTCTTTTTTCTTTTGCATTATTTTACTATCTTTGAATTACATTGTTGAGTTTATTTTTCCTACAAGGAGAATCAAAATGATGAGGTTGCTCTTACTTGTACGTTCGTAATCTTTTGCGTACCATACACGAATCAGTCATTAGAGGGCTGAAACGAAAGTAATATACACACGGCAGCAAGTTTTTAATTCAAATTAGCTTTATAAATTAAATAGCATATACTAGACAGTTTGAAGACTTAAATATGAAAATTCATAAAATCTATAATTTAACATAAATAATTAATATAATATGTAATTTTAATTAAAGTTTAAATTAATAAAAAAAATTTATAAAGAATTATTAAATAATATAAATATATCAGGTCTTACATCATGTCAATTTATCACCACTTAAAAGGATTATTTGGGACTAAATTTATACTTTCCATTGATTACGAAGTTGTTTTGTGTTCTTCTTTCTGTTTTGAGCTCTAGAAATATAAGAAGTATATATAGAATCCTCTTAATTTTTCCACCAACCAAATATATGAAGGATCACATTATCTCTTAGAGGTGTGCACGGGCTGGATTGAGTCCGGTTTAAGGGGAAAAAAAATCCAAATCAATTAATTAGGCTCGAGTTGGGTTGGGTCAAATTTTGATTTCTTTACCTCTTAACCCGAATCAACCCAACCCAAACACTTTCGGGTTGGATCGGGTTGGGTTATCAGGTGGGCTATATATATTTTAAAAAAAAATAACTTTTTAATATAGAAATTGAGATTCAATTTTTTCTTTTTAAAATAAGGATAGCTTTTTAGTATACAACAAAAAGAAATCTCTAGAACTTCTCCCCATCACAGATTAAGATCAATATTTCAGATTTGGGAAGAAGCCACAGAAACCACTGCAAAATCACGATAGAAACCACAACAAAAGAGAAAAAATAAAACACAAGTCAACAGCGCGACACTTATGGTGAAGCCACAGCGATGGGATGAGTGCGGCTTCGAGGCAAGCATGGTGGCAGGGTTCTTCATAGTGGCTGGAGATTGAAGGGAAGTAGCGAAAAAAGAGGCTCTCATGGTTTTACGAGGCCAGTGCTTCTTGCGATGGCCTTCTTTGTGGTGGTGGTGGTGGTGTAGACCAAAAGGGCAGAACTGCAATAGGGACAAAGAAGTGTAAATAGGACTCAACAGGTCAGATTGGGAATGAAACTATGAAGAGGGACAAGGGCCAAAGGGGTCGCTAGCAGCGGCACGATGGTGATAGTGAAGGGAAGGGTTGTGGAGGAATAAATGATGAAGGTTGAAGGAGATGAGAGGCTACCATGGTTGGGTTTTCTTTGGATTAGAACCTTTGATGTAGATGATATGATGAATATTCTAGAGACTTAAGTTATGTGTAATGATATTATGAAAAATAAATAAATATAGGGAGTTGGGTCTACGGGTCGAGTAATGAGTTTAATTGTTATAATCAATACCTGACCTAATCAGTGAACAGGTTGGTTGGATTTTACCCAAACAGACTTGACCACTCGACCCATTCCAAATTTATGTGTTCGGGTCAGGTCAGATTAGTTAAGTTCGCGGGTCTACCCGAACCTACGAACACCCCTATTACCCCCTTTCAGATTTAAATCAATTATCCATGACAAATATTATGGGGCCTAGCCTCTGGTCCCTTTCAAAGTAATATGTTATGATTGAAAGTTTTATAAATGAGAGAAAAGAGTGATTCATAACAAAATAAAATTTAGATAAATTAAATAAATTTATAAAATTAATTAGATAGATTAATAATAAATATATAAAAGCAATAATAGATTCTCCTTAAAAGTATAAGAATATTATATCTTAATATGTAAATTAAAAATTAATTCAACCTTCAAACTATTTCTATTACTATGATAATAAATATAAGTTATATTAAAATTTATTTATTTATTCTTTTACCTAAACATTTTTATCTAATATATTTTAAAAAAATTATGAAGTTTAATATTTTTTTAATTTAATTGTAAAAAAATATTATCCCAATAAAAAATTATAAAAAATATTTTATAAAATTTAATAATTAAATTTATTGTGTAAAAATGACAATAAAGGATTTTTTATTATTTTAAATTAAAAAATATTATTTATGGATATACACTATTTCAACTTTTTTTTTTACCAAAATATCCTTTTTTCGGATTGTAATAAATTCGATTAAGGCTGAATCAAATTATCACCGTTGAAATTTTTCCCGAAGGAATGAAATTCAATTTAGGCTAAGTATAATTCAATACTATTCATGTGAATAGTGAATAGCATTGAACTCAATCGAAGTTAGATCGAATTCAAAGAGCCTCAAATTTTTAGGTGGAATCTAAACTTTTTGGTCCATGATGGACTTGATATGGTTAAATAACAAAGGTATGATTAATTGTCATACAAATCTAACTAATTTCCACACAAGGTATAGCAAAATACCGAATCCATGATGGACCGAGGTTTATCCTAAAATATAGCAATTATTAGACCTTATTCTCTATTAAGGCAGTAAAGAAATTGTTAAGGATGACGTCTGAATCAGTCATTAAAGACTTAAGAGACACTATATTTAATATTTAAAAAACCTATATTTATTGTTCCTATGTATCCGACTGTAGGTGTATATATATTCTCTCATTATATCTAAAGTCAATATTTTTTTATATTTATATTGCACTAATAATAAATTTGATTAGATCGAATCCATCACTATTTACCCGAGAGAAAAAAAAAATATAAACCTGTGATATTTTTTGATTAATTATCATTACAATAAATTAACTAAACTAAGTTACTATTTAAGTATATTAACTAAGTTAATATATTCTAAATTAATTTAACAGCAACTCAAAAATTATGGATTTAGTATGGTTTAGTATTTAAAAAATTCATGCTTATTGTTGTTGTGAAATTAGTTTAGGATATGTTAACTTAGTTAATATATTTAAGTAGTAACTTAGTTTGGTTAATTTATTATAATGGTAATTAATTAAGAAATATTATAGGTTTATATTTTTTTCTTTTTGGTAAATAGTGATAAATTTGATCTAATCGAATTCATCACTGGTGCAATATAAATATAAAAAAAAATATTGACTTTAGATATAACTAGAGAATATATATACATCTATAGTTGTTTATATAAGAATAATAAGTACAGATTTTTAAATATTAAATATTGTGGCTCATAAGCCTCTAACGACTGATCCAAACGTCGTTTTTGTCCACTTTTTTACAACCTTAATAGAGATTAAGGTCTAATAGTTGCCATGTTTTAGGATGAACTCTAATCCATCGTGAACTTGACGTTTTGCCATACCTTATGTGATAATTAAACACACTTGTATGGTAATTAACCATACTTGTTGGTTATTTAACCATGCTTGATCTACTATGGATCCAAAATTTTAGATTCCATCATAAATTCTACTTAAAAATTTGAAGCTTTTTGAATTTGATCCAAGACTTCGATTCAACCTAGATCTAATTCAATACTATTTATATGAACAATATTAAATTCTACTCATCCTAAATTAAATTTTATTTGTTCGAGAAAAATTTTAACAGCGATGAATTTGATCAAACCTTAATCAAATTTACTACAATCTAAAAGATAGGACATTTTAAAAAAAAGAAATGGAAATGATTTATGTCTGTAAATAATATTTTTTTAATTTAAAATAGTAAAAAATCCGTAAATATGGCAAATTTTTTTCTTTGGCGAGTCATTTCACAAAACATACTTGTACAATTCATCATTTTTCATATGTTTTTAGAGATTGGTAATTTTCTGTATGTTTCTAGATTTGTGCTTTCCAATTGTTGACACGTCTCTGGAGTGCCACGTGATAGCGTTTGTTTTTTTGTCTGAATCCAAGCTATTATGCTATCTGTTTTCCAGTTGTCCTTTTCAATTGATAAGGCTGACTTTTTAATGCCATTATGCTATTAAATTAAATAGTATAATTGTTTTAAATCCCGGTTTGACTTATCGTTTTGTTTCTATCGAGTTATTTGAGATTTTTTTTCATGAGTAATAAAGAATGAGTAACAAAAAGTAAAACCAAAGCATTTTATGGATGCCGTTTTCTTTTTTAAACTTCTTTTCATGGATTCGTGCACGGTGATATATGTTAAAAAAAAATTTGAGAGATGTATTTGAATTATTATAGCTCAAATCATAGTAATAAATAAAGATATATATATATAAGAAATTTAGTAGAGTCGGATAATGTGTAATCGCCCCATAAGCCAATCCTAGCTAGGCAGCACAGCGAATTTATCTATTTCGAAACTTCCAAAATAATTAAAATGAGATTAGGACACAATGGTCCCCGCCTTTGAACATATTAATATAAAAATAACGTAAATCATTTTTTTAGTCTAATATTTTAAAATTAATATTAATTTGATTTTAGAAAAGTTTTCAATATTAATTTAATTATAATATTTTTAAATTGATATTAATTTAATCTTAAAAAAATTGATATCAGTTTAATCTTAACATTTTAAATTTTTTTATATTAATTTATTTTTAACAAATTTTTTATAAAATCAAATTTTATATTAAATCTCATTATAGAATTAAATTGAAGTTAAAATTTAAAATATTAAGGCCTAATTGATATTAAGAATTATTTTAAAACTAAATTGATGTTATTTTTAAAACTAAATTGATTGAGTAAAAAAGTAATAAGAAAGAAAATATAAATATATGAAAAACAAGTTTTATGGTAATTACATTTTTATGGTCAAAGAAAAGATTACAAAGACAAGGTCGTAAATATACAACCCAAACCACTCTTTCCTAATTGAGCCTTGCTCTATGGCTCGAAGGATATTCTGCACAAAAGTGACGAAAATAGACATGGACCACGCAAAATCAAGATGATCAGAAATCATGGTAGAGAAAAGTTAAAAAAATAAAATGGTTTCTTCTTTTTAAATTATTCTTACTTTTCGTAAAATTAATTCGTGCTATTAAATATTTTCCTTCCTAATTTTCTTTTCATGGGAGAGAAGTAAATTTTTTTATAAGGATTTCACATCTAACTTTTCTTGTCTCATTATCTTTCCTCATCTAAACACACAAAAAAAAAAAAATCATTTTCTCTCTTTTTTTTCACCTAATTTTCTTTTCTCTCTATGTCTCTTCACCCAAAGAAGGGCTTAGTGTAATTGCATGTAATTGCATATATACTCCAAGGACGCGGACCCTAAACTATATCTTAGGCAATCAAAGGGTGGACTGCTATAGGTTTAATTATGGTGTAGGTCATTATAATTTCATTTAATTTTTTAATTAAATTTCTATAATTTAAAATTTTATAATTAGGTCCTTATATTATATAAAAATTTTTAATTAAATCCCTATAACTAACAACTATTACAAAAATATTTTGGTTAATTCTATGGTGCACTTGATGTAGTAATATGCATCATATACTTTGTTGATATAAATCATTCAATATATATAAAATAAAAAAATCCATAACTAAAAATAGTATAGAATACCAGTACACCCACTTAGTATAATAGTACACTTTATATATACTCACACCCGCATTATCACTCACTTCCCTCCTTCCGCTCGCCTCCCACTCCCCCCCCCCCAAAACAAAAAAAAATGTCACCTTCTCCCGATCTCCCCCTAAGTAAGAGTTACCAACCACCTCTCGCCTCTATCACCATCGCCTATCCAACACCAACACACCAAATAGCACCACGCAACGATTGTGGTTTTGTAGTGGCTGGCTATTGGGTTGTGTAATAGTGGCAGTGTAGTGAGGAAGAGCCAAAGGTTGATGGTGGTAATGTTTTGGTGATACTTGATTGATTTAGCAAAGAAGATGATGGTGATATATGGTGCTAAGGGATAAAGGGGCACTGTTAGGAAGGTTGTAGGTTGTTGTTTTGTAATTTCCTTTTTTTTTTTTCATTATTGGATGAAAGTATTTTGAAATGGAAATTTGCTATTTGTTTGGAAAAGAAAGTTTGATTGTTGATGGTTTGGAGTAGCTATGGTGGATTTTGGGGTGGCTATTAATTATTTGGGTGGTGGGTAAGGGAGGATGGAGGGTGACGAAGGAGATGGAGATGAAATAAAATATTCTATTTTAACGGTTGTTATCTCCAGGAATTCGATTGAAAAATTGTATATAATGTAGGAAATTATAAATTTTCAAACTATAGGAATCTAATTAAAAATTAAGTGAAATTATAAGAACTAGCAGAATAATTAAATCAATGTTATAAATATAATAGTATAATAAATTTATCTATTTCGAAACTTCCAAAATAATAATAAAATGAAACAAGGATTGTGGTCCCCACTTTTGAATTTGGCCTAAGGTTTAATATTTTTCAATAAAAAGATCAAAGGTGGTCCCATGTGAAGATTCTTTCATTAAACACGTGCTTTATAAAAGCAGTATTATTATTTGTACATACTTATTTAGATATATCAATTTATATTTATAAATGTAATTAAAATAAATGTGAGTTTCAATTATAAAAGTGTGAAATAATATTTTCTCTTCATAGATAATGTAAATGAATTCTTAGTTAATATTGGAGTCAACACTTATATAATTAAAATTCACATTTATTTGAATTATGATCTATATATATGTTAGTCAATATGTCTATATACTATATTTGAAAAATATTTCTTTTTAAAAGTGAACTTGGTATACTTGTTATATTGAACCAATGCTTGGTTGAATCAAATAATTTAGTATTTATTTTCTTTAAATAAGATTTTAGGTTTAAATTTTGTGAATAAAAAAAAATAGTGTTGGAAGCTCTTTATCGTTATAGTGACTCAACTTAAGTCAAATTAATTAGAGTCACAAGTGGTCTAGACCACAAAAAAAAAGAAGATCTTGTTATATTGAATATAAGTTATGTGGTGGCTTTTATGAGTTAGGGTTCGCCATAATTCTTGTATGTAGGCTGTTCAAAAAGCAATCAATAGTTGAGATTTATTAATATTGAATTTCTCAATGTCAAATTTTGCTTCCATGTTATTTATTAGGACCTGTTTGTCTACTAATTAGTTCTCACTTTTTAACTTAAAGTAGTACCATGAATAAACAGTGATCATAAACAATAACCACAGGCTGTAGTAACCAATAGTTCTAATTCCATTATAGATTCCAGAATTACAGAAATAATATAATTAACTAACTAAATCAAGTTAAAAAAATTAAAACTAACACAAAATATTTAACGTAAAATTTTTTTTAATGATAATAAATTTTTTTTACTATATAAAAAAATATTATAATTTCTTTATAAATATAATATTCTTTCTTAAAATAAAAAATACAATTTTTTTCTTTATATAATAGAAGAAACTTTTAAAAAATTCTATTATATTTTTTCACTATAGAACAGAATGATAAAACCATGGTGGGAGGCCTATATGTATAGGCAACCCTCCTCTCAAATATCGCTCCACCAAGCATGAAGAAGGAGGAATAAAAGTCACACATACACTGCAAGAGGATTGAAAGTCTTCTTACTTCCAACGACCGCATTAATGCATCGAATTTGAGCCATTATTTATAGAAAAATTCTTGTGTAATTATAGAGTATCAGATTGGGGGATTTTAATTTTTATATGATATTTGAGTTTGATATATTTAATAATATGAAATTTGAGTTGTATTTACAAGAATATGAGTTTTTGAGCTAGTAAAATAAAATAGAATGACAAGTAGTATATTGAGATAATTAAATTACGTTATCCTACTCTTTTACTTGACAAGTGTAATGAAAGAAAAGGGAAAAAAAAATCATCTTATATATATTCTCTTCTTAGCCTTCTAATATTAAAAGACAAAAAATAAAACTTAGCGTGAGCTTAGTTTGAGAAAAAAATGGTACAAAAATTTTTGTAAACTAGATTTATGTATAAAATTATATAAAAATCTCTCTCCTATTTTCATCCTGATATCAAATTCACCGTGAGAGAGTTATTAGGTGGTACTAATCATTTTTTTTTTTCGATGAAGGGTGGTACTAAGCATTTTCTTTTTTACCATTTTCTCATCATTTCGTTCCATAGATAGCCCGAGATACCAACGATTTTATAACTTTTTGAAGTGATTGGAGAACTAAACTATGTTGTGAAAGCAGAAATTGAGACAAATTAAAAAACAAAAAGAACAATAAAACAAACACTTTGACCAGCACTTTGCCGAAAACAAAATGCATAGCCAAAGTAGCTTTTATTCCACCATTGGCATTTATTTAGCACATTCCCATACATGAAAACAAAGCCTAAGTGACTGTGTCTCACATATATTATTCAAGGATCAGTTACTGGCGCATGCTTCATTCTTTGTGAGCTTCAGGTAATTCAGCTTCGCCAGAAGCGGTACATGGAGGATAGCAGAAGCTGTTTTCATCAGCACAATTACAAACCAGACGAAGCGGCCAAAAGTGATGCACACAAATGCAAAAGTTGCAAGCTGAGTGGCAGGTTTCACCAAGATCGTTACACGTGCATATGGGAGGATTTGATTTGGTGCAAGCACAGTTATCGCAGCACGCTGTGGTTGTGGACTTGACAAAGTATTTACTGGCAGCACCTTTGGTTATCAGTTGAGCGAAGGTGCCTGGGTTAGAGCGAGCATCAACGGTTGCGGTGAGCCCCAAGAGGAAGAGCAACACTGCAACCTTCAACACCACCTTCTTGCTCAACTCCATCTCTCTCTATCTCTGTCTCTCTATTTTTCTCTCTCTTTGTTATCTCTTTGTGTGTGAGTTGTTTGTAGCCAAGTAATCACAAGGTTCTATTTATAAGCATATTTGAAGGAATATATGCCACTAGATATTAGTTTCTCCATATAAAAATTTTAAAAATTTTTTAGTAACATAAATCTATATAAAAGAATTAATATATATTTCTTTTTGATTAATAAAAAGTAGATTTAATTTGAATATATTATCAGTGTAAAAAAATTTTACACAGACATCCAACCATATATTGCCACATCAACAAAAATTTTTTATATAATCATCACTACTTGAATGGTCATTTAAATAAAATATTTTAATTAGATAACAGTATAAAAAAATTTTACACTGTCAATACACTCCAATTAAACTCATAAAAAATTATCTATAAATTTTTAAATCTTAAAAAACTAATTTCTCCACTAAAATTGTCGCCAAACACAAAACATGTATTTTGTTGAGAAAAAATGATGTTGGGGCCGCGACGCATTAGCTAAGAAGTAAGAAGAGAATTATGATTTTCTGACTTGTGGCAATTGGGCTGTGGGCCATCTCACAATGGAAGTCCATTTTGTAGACGCTTATACTCTTTTTTTGTTTTAAATACTCATGATTACTTTTTCTTTTTTTGACAACCAGCACATATTAACCTTAAAAATAAATTAATTATTATAATTAAAGGTAATAATAAATAACATTCGTTATTCTTCATTTAAATTATTTAATATAGGTAATCATATATATATGAGTTTAATTGAAGTGCATTGATAATGTAAAATTTTTTTTCACTGTTATTCAATCAAAACATTCTATTTGTATGACCAATCAAATTGGGTGGTTATGTCAAAATTTTTTACTGATGTGACAATATATGATTGGATGTCTATATAAATTTTTTTATACTGACAGTATATTCAAATTAAATCATATATATATATATTTCAAAATCTTGCTCATTAGTATTAAACTGACAATTAGATTTAAAATTTATAGTTATAGATTATGTCTATAAAATTTTATATTAATTTAAAATTATTTAAAATATTTTTATAAATAAATTAATATAATAATTACTTTCATTAATTGTAAAAAAGTAAATATTATTTGATTATATTACGATTGATATTTAATTTTTCTATAATTTAACACAAATAATTATTATAATATGTAATTATAATTAGCGTTTAAATTAATAAAATATATTTTATAAAAAATTATTAAATAATATAAATATATCAAGTCTTACATCGTGTCAATTCATACTTTCCATTGATTAAGAAGGAGTTGTTTTTATGTTCTTGCTCTGTTTTGAGCTCTAGAAATACAAGAAGTAGATAATCCTCTTACTTTTCCACCGACCAAATATATGAAGTATCGCTATCCCCGCTCAGATTTAAATCAATTATCCATGGCGAATATTATGGGGCCTAGCCTAGCCCCTTTAAAGTAACATGTTATGATTGAAAGTTTTATAGATGAGAGAAAAGAGTGATTCATAACAAAATAAAATTTAAATAAATTAAATAAACTTGATAAAATTAATTAAATAGAAGTAATAATAAATATATAAAATTGATAATAGATACTCTTAAAAGTATGAAAATATTATATTTTAAAAATATATGAATTAAAAACTAATTTAGATTCCAAACTATTTTTATTATTATGATAATAAATATAAATTATATTAAAATTAATTTATTTATTTTTTACTTAAAAATTTTATGTAATATATTTTATAAAAAATTATAAAGTTTAATATTTTTATTAGTTTAATTAAAAAAATAAAAAATATTTTATAAAAATTAATAAATAAATTTATTGAGTGAAAATGACAATAAATAAAAAGAGTGACACTAAATATAGCAAAATTTTTTCATTTTTTCTCTCTTTTGCGAGTCATTTCACAAAACATAGTTGCACAATTCATCATTTTTCATATGTTTTTAGAGATTGGTAATTTTTTGTATGTTTCTGGACGTATGCTTTTCAATTGTTGACACGTCTCTGGAGTACCACGTGATTGGGTTCGATTTTTTGTCTGAAGCGAAGGTATTACGCTATTATTACTGTTTTTTAGTTGTACTTTTCAATTGATAAGGCTGATTTTTTTATGCCCCTGGGTTATTAAATTAAACAGTATAATTGTTTTAAATCCTGGTTTGATTTAATCGTTTTATTTCTATCAAGTTATTTGAGATTTTTTGTCATGAAAAATCTATCATGTTCGCCTGTAATTTATATGACATATTCGGAGTTTTATTTTATTTTACATTTTAACTAAGTTTAAGAGAAAGAGAAGTTATTGAATTCAAAAATAAAAAAACACAAAAGAGAAGTTATTTTATTCTAAAGTTATGATGTATTATAAATCTTAATGTAATATAAAAATAATTTAGAATTAAAGAATGATTTTTATGAATGCTGTTTTCTTTTTTAAACTTCTTTTCATGGATTCGTGCACAGTGATCTATGTAAAAAAAATAAAAAATAAAATTGAGAGGTTTACTTGAATTATAGCTCAAATCACGGTAATAAATAAAGAAGTGTACTAGAGTCGGATAACGTGTAATCGCCCCAACAACCAATCCTAGGCAGCAAAGCAAATTTATCTATTTCGTAACTTACAAAATAATTAGGGCAAATTACAATAATTTTTCTTAAAATTTATTAAAATTATACTTACCTTTATCTAAAATTTAAAATTACATTCGACTCTCTAAAATGTGTTAATCGCTGTTAACACATCAAATAAATTGTCCAAATTACCCTTTGTTAATTAAAAAAAAACTTTTTTCTATTTCTTCATTACATCCAAATGCAACCCTAATCTGTTCCTTCTTTTCCCCTTTGTCAACCACCATAGCCACCCCTCAATCTTCTCCGTACACAGAAACATAGCACAAAGAAAGATCCATCATAAAAAGAGCAAGTTGAAGCATAAATTAATTGCTTTAAAAAAATAGTGAGTACCCAACATTTCTATCAAAGAAAATAAAAATCTTACAAGCATCATATGATAAAGGCACCAACTTGGATATGCATGCCCCAAAAAAAATGACACCAACTTGAAATTGAAGCAAAAATGAATGAAAATCATTCAAATTTAACAAACCTTGAATTGCACCATCGCTCGAAGATGCAGCAAACAAACAATCACTACACAAATCCACTTCACCACCATCGAACAAACCCACCAAAATGTTGTGATGACGGTGTGAATTTTTTTATGCTAATCATGTATTTAAATCAATCTTTAATCATATATGTCATTTAATTAAAGTTAATATCTAAACTAGACATTAATCATTAAGTGTAAAATTTAACTTATAATGCATTATAAAAAATTCGAACTTTGATTCGATTACATATTATTATATCAATAAAAATATTTATTTTTTATAATAATAACTCAAAAAATTACAATACATAATAACATATAACGTATATTGCATGAATATTTCAAAATAGTTATCATATCCGTATTAGATACATATTATGTCGGATATTTCACAGATACTTTTAGATACTTCTAGTTATATTTTAAAAAAATTTACTTTATTAATTTTTTGGCATTTTTATACCTATATAAATGAAAATTCTAAAGTAATCAATAAAATAAATATATTTTAGTATATTTACAATAAGTTATGCTAATATTCAAATCATTATTCCTTTATTTTAATTTAAGATTTATGTTTTTGTATTAATTTTTTACTAATTTTATATGTCATACTATAACCGTATTATATCTTATAATTTTTAAATATTATTATATCCCTATATCTCGTATCTATATTGGTGCTTCATAGCATATGACAGAATGACAATATAAAATTTCACAATATATTAAAATTAATCTCTAAATATAATACTTTGAGAAATAGTGCCTTCAATGTTTTCCCTCATTAAGTTCATGTATTTGTAAGGTTGTGACATCCTATAGAAAACCGTAAAATGATTAGATGCCCGCTCTGTTCAATTTACTTCAAAATTTTAATTAATGATGTGATGCACATATAACATAAGCAGTTAACTAGAGTAATAATGACCAACATCTCAAGGTTAGAAAAATTAATATTAACAACTATTAACAAAAAAGATCAATTATAATTTACAATAAAACAACGCTACCGATCATTTAAATTTTTTACATTTGGCTAAGTTGTCTTAACTAATTTATTTAAGATATTCCAAGGTTGTGTATTCCTCAAGTGTTTCTTTATTGGTAGTAGTTGTACTTAGTGGTTATTTCTTTTAAAATGATATTCGCTAACACCATAGATTACGGACAAGAAGCCTCATGAAAAAAAAAAAAATGTATTTATTGAGTGTGTTTTAATGCATGAAAAAATTGTTATAGAGTTAGAAGATTTATTAAAAATTATTTGTTGAAATGATATGATATATTTATTGATCTTTTATCACTATGAGTAAGTGGACTATATTATTTCATTTAATTTAATGACTACTTTTATATTATGTTAAAAATTTTATAATTTTTTGACTATGTAGTATTGTGCTTAATATAGTCACTAATCACAAAGAGTCACAATAATTCAAGCTAGATACAAAAGGGTCAAACGACACGGGTTTTCTACAACCATACAGCTGTAAACGTCAAGAACCGCGACTGGTAATTTCATTAGCCAAATCATTCCAGTCACGCGCGTTAATCAATTCATGTCCCTGCTTCGCTTTAATCAGAAGGAAATTGAGGTTTCACACTCTTCACATGACATTATTTAGTTATTTCTATAAAGAAAACAAAAGGGGACAAACCGACAAAGTACCCATAAAGATGTAGTTCTGATTTTGAAACCTGGCCTAGCCTAGCCAAGGACTGTGGAAATTTCCTGTCATGTAATGGCGTCAACACTGTTGACCATATGAAAAGAAAGATATAGATAAAAGCGGGATTAACCTAATAGAGATGGATCTAAAGCCAGGTTATTGTAATTTGGCCAAATAATTAAAATGAAATAAGGACACAATGGTCCCTGCATTTGAACATATTAATGTAAAAATAAAGTAAATAATTTTTTTAGTTCTAATATTTTAAAATTGATATTAATTTGATTTTGAAAAAATTATTAACATCAATTTAATCCTAATATTTTGAAATTAATATCAATTTAGGGTGTATTTGAGAGTTTTATAGATAATGGAGGAAAATGATCATTAATAGAATAAAAAATAAAAGTGAAAAGTAGAGTGACTAATTGTATGCCACTTTATTGTTTAAGAATTTAATAAAGGGATGGAGGATAAATTTTTTAGTCTTGTTTGATAATTACAAAATCAATAAATGGGATGGAAAAAATATAAGTTTAATTTTTCAATTTTATTCTTTAACTTGATATAATAAATAATAGATTTATTATTTTTAAAAATAAAATAATAATTAAATTAAATATAGAGAGATTTTTTCCAATTGTCCCTTCTAAACCCTTCAAAGTGGGGGACAACGAAACCGACAAAATTAATGACAAGGAGGAAACTCTCACCCTCTCTTTAATCGTGTCATTTTAGTATAAAATGTATTTACCAAATACACATTTTAAAAAAATATCCCTCTCTTTCTATATCATTCTTTTATTAGCCATCCATTCGAATATCATCTTGATCTTAAAAAAATTTAATATTAATTTAAATTTAATTTAAATATATTGATAATATAAAATAATTTTATATTATTAATCAATAAAAATAATAAAAAATATTAATTCATATAAATAATTATCTATTATAATATAAGACTATCATAATTTTTCACTTTTTAATATTTTTATTAGTTAATAATATAAAATTATCGATATATACCCATTAAACTTTATTAATTTAATCTTAACAAATTTTTTATAAAATCAAATCTTCTATGAAAACTTTGGACAAAATTAATGGTATAGTCCAAAGACGCGGTCCCTAAATGTATCTTAGGCAATCAAAGCGTAGAAATGTTGTAAATACAGCAGTACAACAACTTTATCTATTATTTCGAAACTTCCAAAATAATAAAGTGCAACGAGGACAGTGGTCCCTGCTTTTGAAGATATAACTGGGCTTGAGGTTTAATATTTTTTCAATAAAAAGATCAAAAGTGGTCCCCTGTGGGGATTCCCTCACTAAACACATGCTTTATAAAAGCAGTATTATTATTTGTACATACTTATTTAGATATTTCAGTTGATATCTACAAAGTATAATTAAAATAAGTGTCAATTTTAAGTATATAAGCATAATCTTAGAATTGAGTAGGCCTAACTTAATCCCAAAAACTAGCTCATAAGAGGAGAATTATCTGAGTGTTTATAAAGGCTATTTATACCATATTTTTAAGCGATGTGGAACTCTAACACACCCCCCTCACGGTTAGGACCGGACATCTGGAGTGTGAAGTTTGCAGGACTGGACATCTGTGGGTGGCCCAATAACAATTACAGGATAGGCTCTGATACCATCTTAGAATTGAATGGGTCTAACTCAATCTCAAAAGCTAGCTTATGGAGGAAGGGCTGTCCGAGTACTTATAAAGGCTATCTATGCCATATTCTTAAGCGATATGAGACTCTAACATGTAAAATAATATTTTCTCTTCATTGATAATGTAGATGAATTCTTTTATTTTTTATTTTTTGGACGTGGTAGATAGATTCTTTGTTAAGATTGAAGTCGACACTTATTATATAATTAAAATTTATACTTATTTAAATTATGATCTATATATATGTCAATTAGTATATTTATTCACTATGTCTAAAAAATATTTCTCTTTTAAAAGTGAACTTGGTATACTTGTTATATTAAGCCAACAATTGATTGAATCAAATAATTTAGTATTTGTTCCTTTTAAGTAAAATATTGAATTTAAATTTTATAAATAAAAAAATTATTATGGGAAGTGCTTTATTCTTATAGTAAATCGATTTAGTTCAAGTCAAATTAATTAAAATGTAATGACATTCAGATACAAGTAGTTTAGACCAAAAAAAAAAAATTGTTATATTGAATAAAAGTTATGTGGTGGTTTTTGTGAGTTAGGGTTCACCATGAATCTTGCATATGGGGCATTCAAAAATTAATCAATAGTTGAGATTTGTTGATATTGAACTTCTCAATATCAAATTTTGTTTCCATTTTATTTATTAGGACCTATTTTTCTACTAATTCAGTTCCCGCTTTTTCACCAAAAATGATATCATATATAAACAGTGATCATGAACAATAATTGTAGTGTGTAGTAACCAATAGTTCTAACTTCACTGTTAGATGCCAGAGTTACAGAAATAGTATAATATAACTAATTAAATCAAGTTAAGAAAATTGGAACTAATATAAAATATTTAACATAAAAAAATATTTAATGATAAGAAAAAATAAAAAAAAATGTTTTTACTATATAGAAAAAAATTACAATTTTTCTATAAATATAATATTCTCTCTCAAAATAGAAAAGTACAACTTCTTTTTTTATAAAATAGAAGAAAATTTTAGAAAATTCTATTGTATTTTTTCACTCCATACATAGAATGATAAAACCACGGAGGGAGCTCTATGTTTATAGGCAACCCTCCCCTCAAATATCGCTCCATCAACCATGAAGAAGGAGGAATAAAAATCGCACATACACTGCAAGAGGAGTGGAAGTCTTCTTACTTCCAACTACTACATTAATGCATCAAATTTGAGCCATTGTTTTTAGAAAAATTCTTGTATGATTATTTATTTGACCAATTATAAAATGATATTTTAATTTAAAGTATTGGAAAAGGTCAGTTTTTACTTTTTATATGAGGATTATGAGTTTGTCTCAATCGTGGTGACTGATAATGGAATAATTTTTTTGCCCTCAACTTATTCTCTCTTTCCCTTCCTCCCACCGTCTCTCACCTAACCTTTATTCCTCCTTCATGTCGCCCTCTGCCACCACCCAATTCTTCCCTCAGCTTCACTGCCCACGCCGCCACCAGCTCCCTCATCTCCATCGTGCCACAGATTTTTAATGTCGTTGTTCCCAAAACTAGGAGTTTGCCAAAAAGAGAAACACTGTTAAGCCAAAAGGAAGGAAAAAAATGGGTCACTACATCAGATCCTTAGCATATGATATCCCTTAAGCCTTATTTATTTATTGTGGGTAATTTTAGTGACCCTTTTTTGAATCAGATCCAAAAAGGAGCTTGTTTCGTTGAGTTCTTTATAAGGTTCATAGCATAATCTATGCCAGAGACCATGAGGCTGATGAGTCTGGCTTGTTTCTCTTATAATTTCAGTCTCAGTTTTGATAGTCATAGGCGCTTCAATCTTCATTAGCAAACAATGCCACAAAAGCTACCCAAATAATGAATGGCACCAAAATGCTATCCCTGTTATCATGGCTTGGTATAAAAAACCATATGTTCAACCCAAGACAAGAAGCTCACAAGTGCAGGGAAGACGTAATGTCGATGGGGGCAGTGACAAAGTGGGGAAGGAGGGGGAGGGGGAGGGGGAGGGGCCCACATAGTGGCACGGCATGGGGGTGGAAGCGGGGCGGTGGTGCCCGGGGAAGAGGGGCAAGGAAGTGGGGCTGATTTTCAAGAGGAAGGAGGAGTGTTAGTGGGAACGGTAAAATAGGAAAATGAAAATGAAAATTTAATTATTTATTGAATTATTTTACAACAACTAATTTTAATATTCAATGTCCGAGATTTAATTACCATATGATGACAAATTCATCCTCTTCCCCAACACACACAAGAACTCGGCATTGGGAAGATGATCATAATTAATTATAAAATACCATTTTATAAATTGTTAGAATATATCCAATCTTATTGTTCTGACCAGAATTTCTCTTATTTTTTACTTGAAAAAGCCATGAGAAGTGGCTTTACACCTTCCGTACGTTCACATGCCCCGCTATAAGGGCATAGCTTGATAATCTGGTCCGATTTTTTTTCACCTTGTTATGTGTTCTGAATTCCGAGCTTTATTTTACTTAATTAAAAAAAAAAAGAAAAGAAAATGTGCAATCGACACATAAGCCACAACCCTAGCAATCATGAAGAAGGTATATATTAGAATTCTCATATTTCTTTGTGGATCTTTTTAAAGTAGTTTTTGGATTAAGATTATTTTTAAATTTTATTTACAAATTTTTTTTATAATATTTTTTATATAATAAAATAATTATTGATTATTTTTTTTTATGGACAAGATTTAAGAATTATCTTGATCCATAACTCATTAAAAATCACTTTAGAACTTATCTTTCTTTATTAGTGATTTTCTTTAGGTATTTTGGCAAGTGTTTAATTAATATAGAAATATGTTCTGATCTTAAATTAGGTTCGCCTTTCTCTTAATTTAAATTTTTATATTACAAAAAAAAAAAAATGAAGGAGCACATATTACAACTTAAACAATACTATGCACTTCTTATGAGAAATGATATTTCTACTCATAAATTAAAGTAGACTTATTGTTGACATATAAAGAGATAAAGATATAATGCTAGTAGGTCCACCATTCTTTCTCTTTCAACACCAATTATCTTTGTGACTTTCTCTCTTTTATATGTCCAATAATAAATATTTGATGAGTACAAATAATATTTCCTTTTTTTTATTATGGTCCAAGAATCAAATGTTCAATTTTCCCATAAAAATGGTCTTGGGTGCAAGGACAATTAAGAGCTTGTTTGGTTTTCACTCACAATAAGCATTTACAATGTTATTTTAATAAATGGGAGCAATTAGGATAATAGAATGAAAAATAATAGTATCACGTCAACTATTTAATGGATTATATCATAGTATTTAATAGAGAAATTTAATGAATGAGTTAAATTATTTAATATTTTAAAATATTAGAAACCAATTTATCAATTTTTTTATTAAAAATTAATTTACCCAATATAAAAATCGATAAGAAGTACCTTAGGAATTTAGTTTTAATTAAAAGGAGCTCTCACATTTCTTTTACTAAACACGTGTTTGCTGTGAATAAAATCTTATCCAAATACACTATATATAATGAGAGGGATTTTAACATTAATCGCTCATGTTTTGTTTCATAGATTCCATTTCCCACTCAATATATACCATTAAATTATATTTAAAAAATATAAATTGATTGAAGTTTAATAAAATAATAAGTATGCATATTTAATTTATTGTCTAAAATTTTTGTAATTTTATATTTTGAATATTCCCGATTCTTTTGTTTTTTTTTTCTCACCACCACCTCCCATCTCACTCCACCCTTCTTCCTTTACCACCACCTCTCCATGAATCCAAGAACAACCTCATTGGTGCTGCTTTTCCTCCTCTTCACCACAACCTCTTCCGAATCTCCTTCATTTTCTGCTCTCTTTCAATCCATTCGTTTCAATGTCTTCCATTCCTTCTGCCCATCGCTTCAAACCCCAATAACCAACTAACCACAATCTCAAGTCACGTTTTGCAATAGCATAATTGGAAGAAGGAAGCTCAAGTATATATCATTGGGAATTTTGTAGAAGGCTCGCTGCAATGGGTGCCTTTTCAATTTCAGTGATACCATGCTTAACTCAAATTTTGCATTAATATAAGTTTATCTCTACTTAATAAGATTATTTGGGACTAGTTTTACTTTCTATAGAAAGGAACGAGTTATTTCATGTTATTGTTTGTTTTTTTGGTCTAGGAAAAATAAGTAGATATAGAATCCTCTTACTTTTCGACCAACCATTATGAAGAGTCACATTATCCTATCCCCTTTCTGTTTTGTCTAAAAGGAGTATAACCATCATCCATGAATGATATTAAAAATGGTAGAATGGAATGGTTGCTAGTAAAATAAAATAGAATGACAAGTAGTATATTGAAATAATTAAAATTAGTTATCCTACTCTTTTATTTAACGAGTTTAATGAAAGAAAAGGAAAAAATTCATTTTATATTTTCTTCTTAACTTTCGAATATTAAAAGACAAAAACTAAAACTTAGGGTGAACTTAATTTGAGATAAAAATGGAAGAAAATTTTTTATAAATGAGATTTATGTATAAAATTACAAATAAATTTTATGTATAAATATTAAAATTTTTTCCCTAATTTTTACTCTTATACCAAACTCATCCTTAAAAATAATAAGAGAGTTGTTAGGTGGTAATAATCATTTTCCTTTTTTTTTTTCGATGAAAGATGGTACTAATTATTTTCTTTCTTACCATTTTCTCATCATTTCATTCCCTAGACAGCCCGAGATTTGATAACTTTTTGAAGTGACTGGAGAACTAAACTATGTCGTCAAAGCAGAAATTGAGATAAATTTAAAAACAAAAAGAACAATAAGACAAACACTTTGACCAGCACTTTGCCGAAAACAAAATGCATAGCCAAAGTAGCTTTTATTTCATCATTTAACATTTATTTAGCACATTCCCATACATGAAAACAAAGCCTAAGTGACTGTGTCTCACATATGATTCAAGGATCAGCTACTGGCGGATGCTTCATTCTTTGTGAGCTTCAGGTAATTCAGCTCCACCAGAAGAGGCACATGGAGGATAGCAGAAGCTGTTTTCATCAGCACAACTACAAACAAGACGAAGTGGCCAAAAATAATGCAAACAAAGGCACAATTCGCAAGCTGAGTGACAGGTATCACCACGATCCACACAGGTGCATATGGGAGGGTCTGATTTGGTGCAAGCGCAGTTATCACAGCACGCTGTGGTTGTGGACTTGGCAAAGTAATTGCTGGCATCACCTTTGGTTATCAGTTGAGCGAAGGTGCCTGGGTTAGAGCGAGCATCAACGGTTGAGGTGAGCCCCAACAGGAAGAGCAACACTGCAACCTTCAACACCACCATCTTGTTCAACTCCATCTCTCTCTCTCTCTCTCTCTCTCTCTCTCTCAGAGTCTTTGTACTTCTCTGTTTCTTTGTTATCTCTTTGTGTGTGTGAGTTGTGACGAGGCAGCTAATCACAAGGTTCTATTTATAAGCATATTTGAAGGAATATATGCTACTAGATATTGGCTTCTTTTATTTGGAGATATGCTTATGTTAGGTTTGTTCATGTTTAGTTATATAAGTATTAAATGTCATATTAATTAATAATAAATATACTTTTTTATTGAAGGTAATATATTAATTTAATATTAATATAATTAAAATGCATACTTATTTGAATTACAATATTTATATATTGATTTTGATATTTAAATTACTATATTCAAATAATAAAACTGTTTATTAATTATTATAGTATATATTTATAAAATTTTACCTCACATTGTTTTTAACATACTTTGACTTAAAAAATATAATACCTATCTTTTTTTTTTGGTTTCCCATAGATATCCTTTTATTGGAAGTAATTCTGTTTGAATATTATAAAACACTTAAATATGAATGACTTTCAAAATAAGATTCAAATTATAGTTTGTCATGTTGTGATCGATAAACTGCCCCTTATTACTAGACCAAACCTTAGTTGGTAATAGCACATATCACCATTAGTAAAGAGTTTTATATAATTATTTAATCATATAATTCCATTTATAAGACTATTATGATAATAGATGGTTGAGTGATTGAGTCAAATACTTTTACTGACAAATAATATATAAATTAAATACTTGTGTAAATTTATTTTACAATGTATCAAAATTAAATTTTATATATGTGTGTGTGAATGATTAACTTATATTAATATAATATCTAATATATTTTTTTGGTCGTGAATACAAGATGTAATATATGAACGTGAAATAATTTAAAAAACTATTTCAATGTGTGTATTTAAGCTTATGTTATAATAAATATTTTAACATTGTAACAATTTTTTAAACATATATGATAATTTTTTTAATTTTTAGATGTAATTTTTATAAAATGTTATAAATAACGTACTACCCTTTTGGAGGTATTCAGCGCTTATATATATATATAATCTGATGGTGATATTACTTGTGAGATAGCACGTACCGTCCGTGAGTGTCCAGTTACTTAAAAGTATAACTGATAAAATATAGGAAAAAACTCTTTCACTATTACTCTTCTGTGAGTTATTTCACCCAGAGTTCTATAACTTGAATCTACTATTCAAGACATCAAAAAGATATACTCTCAAAGATAATATGGAATTGAATGGTGTAGGTCCAATTCAATTATATAATTAAAATCCACATATATCTATGATTCTCTCCAAATATCTTATTTAGTCTTTTATTTTTATGTAAACAAAACATTTCTCTTTCACAAAATATTTTTATACTATTCAGAGGTGGCTCTTATGCTCATAATTATTTTTTAGCATTGAAAACACACAATTGATACCTTTTTTTGGTCGAAGATATTTATTGGAGAGCCATCTAAGAAAATTTGGAGAATTTAGTTGATTGATAGAATTTAAAAATTGTCTCTCTTCACTTTTTTTATTTTTCTGTCATAATATCACTTAAGATCTGAGTGTTATTTTCTTGAGATTTTAATGTGTCAGTGAATGTTTCACAAATTTACAAATACATAAAAAGTGTGAAGAAATTGATGATTCAAATTCTTACTAATATACAGAAATTTCTGGAAAATAACATTTGAATTTCCAATAATATCATGACGAGAAAATGAAAAAAATGGAGAGAGACCGTTTTTCACTCTTCACTAATAAATTTAGCTTCTCAAATTTTCTTAAAGAGTTCTCCAATATAAATGTAATCGAGAAAAAAAAAAAGCATCTTGTCGATATTAAAAGCTCTATGTTTTAAAACCAAATTAAAAAAAAAAAAAAACTCTATGTTTTGGTTATAAGCACCACAGATAAAGGGTTTGTTTAGATGAATTTATCTAAAAATAATTTTGCAAAAATAATTTTTTAAAAGATCTTTTGAAAAAATAAAAATTATTTTATATTTAGATATAATATTAAAAGATCTTTTTTTAGAAGATGAAATTTATAATTTTTTTAAAAAGATCTTTTTATATATTTTTACTGATTCTACTTTTAATAAAAAAATTATCTAAATATACCAAAAAAATATTAAAAGATTTTTTTAATTAAAAATATTTTTTTAATCAAAATTATAACACCCAGACAAGTAAAAACCTATACTATTCATCAATTTTTCACTTGTTTTTAGAGATTCATCCTTGTTCATATGGTTTTAGAGATGTACTTAAAAAAAAATTATCGAAATAATGACACCAAAAGCCTATACTATTCATCATTTTTCACATGTTTTTAGAGATTCACCCTTGTTCATAAGGTTCAGGAGATGTACTTTTCAATTGTTGACCTGTGGCTGGTGGCCACGTGATAAGGTTGGAATTTATTTCCTATCATTTTGTTTTTATCTGGCATCGAAGTTATGTATTATTGCTTTCAAGTTGTCCTTTTGAATTGATAATCTTTTTGTGCTCTTGCCTGATTTGATTTAAATAATTTATGTCTATATCTAGCATGTTCATAGTAACGGAGTTAAGAGTTTCATATGAGGACCCAAGACAACGAAGTAAATATATCTTTATTAATTATATCACAACAGTTATAATAAATATAGAATTTAATTTAATTATATTGATACTATCATCTAATTATATTTTATTATATTAATAAATATGATTAAATTTTATATCTACTATTTGAATAATTATACAAATAAAAAGATATAATTAATTAAATGATAAATATTTTTTATATTATTAGTGCAATCAAATTAAAATCATAAATATATACAAATAATAATAAAAACCATAATTCTCAAGTCACATTTTGTAATAGCATAATTGGAAGAAGTAAGCTCAAACGTATCCCAACATAACAACCATGGCGCTTCTCACGGGGATTCTGGTAGAAGGTTTAACTTCGCATTAATGTCAATCTATCTCTACTTAAGAAGATTATTTGAGACTTATTTTGCTTTCAATAGAAAGGAACGAGTTGTTTCATGTTATTGTTTAATTGTTTTTTGGGTCTAAGAAAAATAAGCAGATTTAGAAACCTCTTACCTTTCCACCACCCATTCTGAAGAGCCACGGTATTATCCCCTTTCTGATTTGTCGGATGATGATATTATGGGGCCAAACTTATCCATGTTCCAAAGTTTTATATAAAAAATGTCTGCTAATAGAATGACAGGTAGTATATATAAATTAAATAAAATATATTATCCCACTTTTTTATAACTTAATAAGTTTAATGAAAGAAAACAAAAATCATTTTATTCTCTTCTTAACCTTCTAATTTAAGAAGACAAAAAAGAAAACTTAAAAGTTAAAGGATGGGAACTAGGTTTTCTTTTCTTTTCTTTTTTTATATAAAAAAAGGCCATTTCCCTCTCCTTCTTTTAGAACACTTATAAGTATGCCTTCTGCTAATGATAGGGATGACAAATAAAACCCATTTAGACGGGTATGAGGATAATTTTAGTTTCCATAGAAATAGAGACGGGGTCCCAATTGATGATAGATTTAGAAAATTTTGATAATGGAAACAAAAATAATACATAAACATAATAAGAAGTTTTATATAATTTTTATCTTAATATAAGGTCAAACTCAAATAAAATCATGGGGGCAATATATATATATATATATATATATATATACTAATAAAAAATATTCTCAAGACTTAGTGGGGCAATATGCCCCGAAATATATGTATGTAGATCCATCCTTGGTCCCTACCCTCTGAAGACTTGCCAAGTCTTCGTTTATGTATAAAATTACCTAAATAACCTTAAATTATAAGTATATATACGCTAATACATATATCCAAACACTAATGGGGATATTTATGATTTGGATTTTTATAATTGTCTTTTACTCTTTTATGATTATAATTGTTACTAAAACTATTAGATTTTCATCATATATTTTTATTGTTAATTTGGGTTGTGTTGAATTAGTAGTATTGTAATAGATTATAGATATTATATATGTTTTATTGAGGTTTAAGAGGATCTTTTATAAATATTTTTAATTTATTTTTGAATTTTTTTGCATAAATTCATAGATATTCACGAGAATTCAAATTCTCACAAAAATTTGGGAATAGAAACCCGTGATAGGAATGGAGATAAGAGGCAAATTTTTAATTAGGGATAGGACCAGGAGATATGTCCTCATCTTTATACATACCTGATGCTATCTCTAACTAAAGATGAATTATTTTCTTTTTTACCAATTTCTCCATCATTTCATTCCATAGGCAGCCCAAGTTACCAATGGTTAATTTATAACCACTTGAAGTGACTGGAAAACTAAACTACGTCGTCAAAGATGAAATTAATTAAGCTAAAACAAAAAGGAGAATAAACAAACACTTTGACCAGCTCTTTGTGGAAAACAAAATGCATGGGCAAAGTAGCTTTTATTCCATCATTAACATTTATTTAGCACTCCCATAAGTCTAAGTGACTCTGCCTCACATAGCAAGGGCGGTTACTGCAACATGCTTCATTTCTTTGGGAGCTCCAGGTAATTTTATTGAAAAAATAAGTCAAAGCATTCTCTTAAAATAAGGAAATTCACTAATATATTTCTATTGTTTCTGTGATTTACGTGAATAGTATTTCACTACCACGTATTTGTATTTTGTAAAGCCTATATAAGATTGAGTGTTTTATGTATGTTATGATATACAAGAAAAGTTTACAATTTATGTTATTCTCTCTCTCTCTCTCTCTCTCTTATTTGGTTTTATCTACACTGTTGTATAACAGTGGTATCAAGAGCTTGTTATCCTGGGAATATTTTTTTGAGAGTGCATTCTTAGTAGCAGCTAAATTCTTTTCCATCTAAGTTTTTCTTCATCATCTATGGCCTCAGAAAGTAGTTCTATCCAGTCAGGCATTCCTCATTTTGATGGTCATTATGACCATTGGAGCATGCTGATGGAAAATTTCCTACAGTCAAAGGAGTTTTGGCTAATTGTTGAATCTGGTATTGGAAAACCTGCAAAAGAAGCAGATATGAGGAAGGTCCAAAAGGCAGAGTTTGAAGCAAAGAAGTTAAAAGATTTGAAAGCAAAAAATTATCTCTTTCAAACTATTGATCGTCCCATCTTGGAAACTATTCTTTGCAAAGAAACTTCCAAGGATATTTGGGATTCAATGAAGAAGAAGTATAAAGGATCTGCTAGAGTAAAGCGTGCACAACTTCAAGCCTTGAGAAGGGATTTTGAGACCCTACAAATGAAGGATGAAGAATCTGTTTCTAGCTATTTCGTTAAAACCATGGAGGTCTGCAATAAGATGCGGTTCCATGGTGAGAAAATGGTGGATGTCACCATTGTCGAAAATATATTGCGCTCCCTAACACCAAAGTTTGATTATGTTATTTGCTCCATAGAGGAGTCAAAAGACATAGATAAACTTCTTCTTGATGAATTGCAATGTTCCTTGTTGGTCCATGAACAGAAGATGAACCGAAGTTCAACTTTCGAAGAGCAAGCATTGAAGGCTTTTACTAGTACCCATTCCTTCAATTTTAGAGTTAGAGGAAGAGGTAGAGGTAAAGGACGAGGAGAGGTAAAGGACGAGGAGATCTAGGAAATAGAGATGGAGGTAGCAAAGATAGCAATAAAAATCTTAGAATGAATAGTTGCAGAGAACGTGATTTTGACAAATCCAAGGTGTTTCATATGTCATAAATTTGTTCATTATCGCTCTAAATGTTATACAAGGTTGCCTAATGACAACGAAGAAAACTCAAATTTTGATGAAAACAAGGAAGGAGAGACCTTGTTGATGGTGTTTCAAGCTGAAAAAGAATCCGAGAAAGATGTATGGTATGTGGATACAGGATGTAGTAATCACATAAGTGGAAGTAAGTCTTGTTTTTCTTATTTAAATGACAACTTTCACTTTTCAGTTAGTTTTGGTGATTGCTCCATTGTGGATGTGATAGGAAAGGGTGACATTAGAATTAAAACCAAGAATGGTTTGATAGAAACAATATCTAATGTCCTATATGTTCCTACTTTGAAAAGTAATTTGTTAAGTGTTGGTCAATTGCTGGAAAAGGGATACGTTATCACTCTTCAAAATGGTGTTTGTGAGATTCTAAATCCTTCTAGAGAAGCTGTTGCTATTGTGCAAATGAATTCTAAGAGGTTGTTCCTGTTAAAGATTGAGAGTGAACAACCTTGTTTGATGACAAAAGTGAAAAATCCTTCATGGCTATGGCATTTTCGATATGGCCATTTGGCTTTTAGTGGACTGAAAATCTTGCAAAAGAAAAGTATGGTAATTGGTTTTCTTGAAATTGCTATTCCCTCTCAAGTTTGTGAAGACTGTGTCATTGGAAAACAACACCATTCTCAGTTCCCGAAAGGCAAGTCATGGAGAGCCAATGAGGTCCTAGAGCTTATCCACTCCGACATTTGTGGTCCTATAACTCCTGCTTCCAATGGAGGTAAGAGATACTTTATCAGCTTTATTGATGATTACTCTAGGAAATCTTGGATCTTTTTGTTATAGGAGAAATCGGGCCATTAATGCATTCAAGAATTTCAAGGCTCATGTTGAAAATAAGTCTAGAAAAACCATTAAAGCTCTTTGAACAGATCGTGATGAAGAATATTGCTCAAATGAATTTGAGAAGTTTTATGATAGTCATGGAATCAAAAAAGAGCTCACAACTGCATATACACCTCAACAAAATGTTGTGTCAGAAAGGAAGAACAGAACAATCCTTAACATGGTTCTTAGTTTATTGGCAAAAGGAAGAATTCCAAAGGAGTTTTGGCCGGAGGCTGTGAATTGGAGAATCTACATCTTAAATAGGAGTCCTACTCTTGCTCTACGAGATATGGCACCAGAGGAAGCTTGGAGTGGAAGGAGCCCATCTGTGGATTACTTTAGAACTTTTGGGTGCACTGCCTATGCACATGTCCCAGATGTAATGAGAAAAAAGCTTGATGATAGAGGCGAGAAGTGTGTATTTCTTGGTGTTAGTGAAGTATTTAAGGCATACAAGCTGTACAATCCCTTGACAAAGAAAATTGTGACTAGCAGATATGTTGTTTTCGATGAAGAAAATATATGGAGTTGGGATAAGAAGCAGCCTACTCAAGTTCTTGCTGATAATGAAATTGAAGTAATAGCTCCGTTATATGAAATTCTAGCAAAAACCATTCCACCAATTGCTGAAAGTTTACCAACAACAAGAGAAGAAACTAGTGCAACAACTCAAGCACTTGGTCATGTTAGAAAAAGACCTGCATGGATGCAAGATTATGAGGTAGATATTGATGAAGATTAAATTACACATTTTGCATTATTTGCAGATTGTGATCCAACAAACTTTGAAAGTGCTATCAAGGAAGCAAAGTGGAAGAAGGCAATGGATGCTGAAATTGAAGCCATTGAAAAGAATAAGAATTGGGAGTTAACTGATCTTCCAGAAAGGCACAAGACTATTGGTGTAAAGTGGGTCTTCAAAACAAAGCTCAATGGTGAGATTGACAAGTACAAGGCAAGATTGGTGGCTAAGGGATGCAAACAGGAGTATGGAGTTGACTATACAGAAGTTTTTGCTCCAGTTGCAAGGCACGGCACAATCAGATTGGTGGTTGCATTGGTAGCACAAAATTCTTGAGCCATTCATTAGATAGATGTCAAATCAACATTCTTGCATGGAAACTTGGAGGAAGAGGTATTTGTTGAACAACCCCTAGTTATATTAAGATGGGAACTGAGCATAAAGTTTGTAAATTGAAAAAGGCTCTTTATGGATTAAAACAAGCTCCATGAGCTTGGTATAGTCGTATTGAAGCTTATTTTCTAAAAGAAGAGTTTCAAAAGTGTCCATATGAGCACATATTTTTTGTCAAAAAATGGAGATGAGGGAAAAATCTCATTGTTTGCTTATATGTTGATGATCTTATTATATATACTGAGAATGATACTACCATGTTTGATGATTTTAAGAAGTCAATGATGGATGAGTTTGAAATGTCTGATCTTAGAAAATTGCATTATTTTCTTAGCCTAGAAGTAGTACAATCAGATGATGGGATTTTTGTTTCCCAAAAGAAGTATGTACGTGAGGTTTTGGACAGGCTCCAAATGAAGAATTGCAATGCTGTAAACATTCCAACTGAGTTCGGCTTGAAGTTGAACAAAGATAAAGAAGGGGAGAAGGTCAACAACACACTTTACAAGCAAATTGTAGGTAGTTTGATGTATTTGACTGCTATAAGGCCAGATATTATGTATGCAGTGAGTCTTATAAGCAGGTATATGGAAAGCCCAACTGAAACACACCTGCTAGCTGCCAAGAGAATCCTTCGTTACTTGCAAGGAACCAAGGATTTTGGATTGCTCTATAAGACGAGTGAGAGGTCGTCAAAGTTGGTTGGATTTACTGATAGTGATTATGCTGAAGATCAAGATGACAGAAGGAGCACTTTGAGTTACATCTTCATGCTTAGGATAGGAGTTGTTTCGTGGTCTTCTAAGAAGCAGCCCATTGTCACCTTATCAACTATAGAAGCTAAATTTGTTGCTGCTACAACTTATGCTTGTCAAGCTATTTGGCTTTGGAATATTCTTACAGAGCTGCAAGTCAAGCAAGAGGGTGCTATTACCATCTTTTGTGACAACAGTTCGACTATCAAATTGTTGAAGAACCCAGTGTTGCATAAGAGAAGTAAGCACATAGATGTGAAGTATTATTTTCTGAGAGATCTTTGCAATGAAGAGACAATTGAGCTTGAATACTATCAAAGTGAAGAACAACTTGCGGACATCTTTACTAAACCTCTCAAGCTACTCCATTTTCAAAATCTGAGAAGATTGATGGGCGTTACTACTAAGTAATTAGATGTAAACTGAAGCTCGAGAGCTTTCAGTTTAAGGGAGGAATTGTTGGAAAAATAAGTCAAAGCATTCCCTTAGAATAAGGAAATTCACTAATATATTTCTATTATTTCTGTAGTTTACATAAATAGTATTTCACTAGCACGTATTTGTGTTTTATAAAACTTATATAAGATTGAGTGTTTGTACATGTTATGATGATATACAAGAAAAATTTACAATCTACATTATTCTTTCTCTCTCTCTATCTTATTTTGTTTTATCTACGCTATTGCATAACAAATTCAACATCAGAAGAGGAGGTACATGGAGGATAGCAGAAGCTGTTTTCATCAGCACAACTGCAAACCAAACGAGGACTTATTGGCCAAAAAGGACGCAAACAAATGCACAATTCGCAAGCTGAGTGGCAGCAATCTCCGCTATCCATATAGGTGCATATGGGAGGATCTGATTCGGTGCAAGCGCAGTTATCACAGCACGCTGTGGTTGTGGACTAGGCAAAGTGATTGTTGGCATCACCGCGTTTGGTTACCAGTTGAGTGAATGAGCCTCGGTTGAAGCGAGCATCAACAGTTGTGGTGAGCTCCAGGAGGAAGAGCAACACTGCAACCTTCAACACCACATTCTTCCTGTTTCTCTTTCTATAATATCTCTGTGTCTGAGGTCTGAGGTCTGAGGTCTGAGGAGGCAAGCAATTAAGCACAAAGTACTATTTATAAGCAGGTTTGAAGGAATATACATATGCCACTAGATATTGGCTTCTTTTATTAAGGGATATGCTTTTGTTACATAGTTTTTGGCACTCCAATTAACATGTAGTAGTTGATGTATAAGCAATACTAAAGTATTATTTTAATTATATAAGTGTTAAATATTATATTAATTAATAATACATGTAGTGATGTACGTCATTATTTAACGTAATATATCGATTTAATGTTAACATAATTAAAATTTATATTTATTTAAATTATAATTATTATATATAAATTTTGGTATTTAAATTATTATTATTTATTATAATATATATTTATAAAAATTTACCTCGCATTGTTTTTAACATAAAAGAGTATAACACACACTTATATTAATATAAGATCTAATATATATACTTATTACTTAATGACTTTGTATATAATATAAGTTTTATTGATATAGTTGTTGAGCTATAATTACTCATCTCTTTAATTAGATAATGGCAGATAAAAATAATAATCAAGTAGCTTTAATTTTTCATTTTTTAAAAGCATATACCGCTATTATCTTAAGCCGTATTTGATTAATGAAGAAATTTAAAATATATGATTTATGTGATGAAATTTTTTTTAATTTAATACTTTATCTGTTTCAATTTATTTGTTAATTTGGATAATTTGATATATTTTTAAATTAATATATTTAAATATATTTTTGGCAAATATAATTTTTAATAAAGAATGATTTTTTTTTCTAGGCCCGCGGAGAATCTTGCTTTTCTATTAGTTGATTATTGTCTTTTCCACGCATTCAGTAGAACATTCTCAATTAATTAATTAACCACATTACAAATTCTATTTTCTTTTTCTTTCCATCATCTTTTTCCCAATTTATCCACGGCTTGCATAGATTTTTGCGGCCAATATGTGCGAAACTGTTTGTATAAAAGAAGTATTTCCCTTCTATGTATATGTCAACATATAAATATTTTAATGTGTATTTCCATTAACTTATTTTATATTTAAAATAATTTACGATTAAAAATTGTTTAAGTCATTTTGTTTAACAAAGATTAAAACAGATTATTAGATATCAAAAGTTACAATGCTTTAGCATCAATTGCGTTCAACCACACTTTCTTAAAAAGTATTTGTTTCAATTTATTTTATAATGAATATTTTAACGTTGTAACTTTTTTTTTATCATATATGATAATTTTTAATTTTAAGATGTAATTTTTATAAAATGTTATAAAGTACTACCCTTGTTGTAGGTAGTCAGCGCTTAATTAATTTGTATTGACATTGTTTTGTATCTAAATTCATAATCATTGTTTTGAAAAATGAAAATAAATTTACATATTTTTGTGTTTTTTGATATTACCTGAGAGATAGCACAGTCTATGAGTGTCCAGTTACAAATATAACTGATAAAATATAGAAAAACTCTTTCACCTTTTTCTTCCGTGATCATTTCAGCCAAATTTCTATTATTTGAATCCATTTTTCGAGATATGAGAAGATATTTACTCTCAAAGATAATATAGAATTTATTGAAAGAGGATTACTTAAGTACTTATAAAAGTTATTTTGGTCATATCTTTAAATAATATGAGATTTTAATATATCTCCCTCATGCTCAAATCTAGACATCTATAAATGGTCAAATAACAATTATAAGATAGACCTTGATACTATTTTAAAATTAAGTAGATTTAACTAAACTCTAAAAGCTAGCTCATGAGATTGGGGGAGGGTTTCTCAAAAACTTATAAAGACTATTTCATATCCTTAAGTAATGTGAGACTTTAACAAAATTAAATGATATAGATCCCAATTCAATAATATAAAATCCGCAAATATCTATAATTCTCTCAAAATATCTTATCTAGTGTCTCATTTTTATGTAAACAAAACATTCTCCCCCTAAGATTTTTTTGTAAAAATATATATATATATATATATATATATATCTTCCACAAAACATTTTTATACTATTCGAAGAAGGCTCTCATGCTCACAGTTAATTTTTGAACATTGAAAACTTACAATTGATACTTATATTTGGTTGAATATATTTAATGGAGAACCATGTCGAAAAATTATGGGAACTTTATTTATTAGTGGGGATTTAAAAGTTGTCTCTCTTCACTTTTTTATTTTTTGGGATGATACCTCTTGGAATCTAAGCATTATTTCTGGCGGCGTCACTGCACCTAGAAGTTGCACCATGCAACTTCTTAATCCAATAAGTGAGGTTTGATGGTGTATTAATATACCAATTATTTACAGTATATCATAATAATTTTTAAAATTTATGATTTAAAATTAAATAAAATTTTATTAGTATAATCTTGAAATTAAACAGATTTTTTGGGAAATATTTTAGAATCATATAAATAAATTTTAATTATTTTTAAAATATTTGTGATGTACTATAATAATTCTTAATTTTACCTGTATAATTTTGAAATTAAATAAAATTTTATCTGTATGATTCTAAAATTAAACAGATATTTTTGGGGATATTTCAAGATTATATAAATAAATTTTGATTATTTTTAAAATATATTTAATTATAATTCTAAAATCTGTTTAAAATTTAAGAATTACTATGATATATTATAAGTGTTTGGTGTATGGATACACCTTTAAATCATACCCATATACCTTTACAAGATGCATGGTGCCCTTGCAAGTAAAGTGAATATTTTCGGATTTTAACATGTTGGTGAAGATCTTATAAATGTACAAACGCATTAAAAAAAAAGAGTAAAGAGTGACAATTCAAATTCCCACTAATATATTAAAATTTCCGGAAAATAATACTCGGAATCCGCAACGATATTATGGTTGGGAAATAACCGAAAAAAAAAAAATACAGAGAGAGACGATTTTTCAGTACTCCTCACTAATAGATTGAGTTTCCCATATTTTCTTACATTATTCTCCAATGAAAATGTATTCGACACAAGAAAAAATAAAAATTACATCACTTGTGGATATTAAAAACTCTATCTTTAGGTTATGAGCACTATAGACAAGGCGCTATACTATTCATCATTTTTCATGTGTTTTTAGAGATTCGTCCTTGTGGATATGGTCTAAGAGATGTAGTGTGCAATTGTTGACATGTCTGTGGTGCCATGTGATGTGAGTATGTGACAAGGTTGGCTTTTTTGCCCTTTTTGTTTTTAATCTAGATCCAAGGCACTTATTAGCCTTTTCAAGTTGTCCTTTTCAATTGATAATGCTAATCTTTATATGCTCTTACTTGATTTGAATTAACTATTTTATGTCTATCAAGCTCCTCGAGATTTTTTTTTTCATGAAATATCTGCCATGTTGACAGTAGGTGAGTCAGGAATTTTATATGAGGGCCAAGACAAAGAATTAAATATATATTTTTATTAAAAAAATCACATCAAATATAATAAATATATATATAGAAAATTTCGGGAGAGCCATAACTTAGTGAGAATATTCTTATATTTGACAAGGAGTTTAAAGTAATATTTTTAGAATTATTGCAATTTTGAGAAGAAAAATTATCTTTAAAATATTTTTATAATTTTTTTTGAAAATTTAATATTCTTATAAATAAAAAAAAATATTTACTATAATAAAATGACCAAAATATGTCTATCACCATCGAAAGCCACTCATCACTGAATTATGAAAGCCCATTTCTTTTTCAAACTTCTTTTCATGGACTCATGCACAGTAATCTATGTAAAAAAAAGTTGGGCGGTGTATTTGAATTGTATAGCTCAAATCACAGTAGTAACAAATAAAGGAATGTATTTGTATGGAAGTGGGATACCCGAAGAAAATTTGAACAATAATTAGGACTACAAATATCAATTTTACCCATCTTCGTAGATATCCGCAGGTAATATTCGCGACAGAGTTGGTATGGAGGGAGGAATTTTCCCTCGCAGATAATGGGAGATAGGGAATTTGATACCCATTTATTAAACGGGGCTGAGACGGGGATCATAATCCCCGTACCTGCGAGTATTCGGTGTAAAATTATCAAACTATCCCTATATATATATAGAAATCAATCCTGTCTTGTGGCAGAAAAAAAAAAAACTTTCACTAAAAGGATTTTTAACAAAAGAAGACAGACTAGAAGCTTTTCTATAAGGAAGAGAGCAATATTTTAGTGCTTCTTGAGATTGTTGCAGGCATAGGGAATCAAATCACAAGAATAAAATAAAGCTGACATGATACTTTACAATAAAATAGGCAAAGTTATGAATTGGGGCTGCGTACATCAATAGAAAATAATAGATATCATGGATCTATACATCTTCTTTCACCCTATTCTTTATCAGATGTGAAAGTGAAATGAGGGATAGTGGCAGAACTGGAGTACCAATGGAGATTGCACTTTAGGAATAGTTATGGAGTGTGCTAGTACAATAGTACCTCATCTTGATCCTGAATTAATGGATCATGAAAAGTCACCTAGTGAATATGATGGGTATCCATGGATATTTGTAGGTACCTGGATATCCGCGGGGGTCTCCAAACACGTCTACGTGCAGATGCAGGGGGAGACGCCTTTATCCCCTCCCCCCGTTGACACTCCTAATTAGGACCTCAAATTTCTCCCTGATATGATTGATGAGATGATAAAGTTGGAATTTCACGATGGTAGGGGCACTTGCGAGGGTTCCGATGCTCAAATCAGTGAGTGCAGGAGAGTGTATGAAAGGGTAAAAAAAAAGAAGGTCCCTAAGGTCTATAACTGAACTCATACATATATGGGTAGATAATTGAGAAGATAGGGGTTTGGTTCCGTAATAGTAGGGAATAACTCGGGACGTCCATCAGCTAGAGGTTAATAAATGAGTCCGAGTTTATTGGCAATATGCGAGGTGAGTATCGATCTGCCTTATTAGAGAACTCTGTTACACTTAATTTGGATTTGACCCTTAGCTTGCATGTGGGTCCGAATTGTGCATCGGATAGCAATTAATCCGACCTTTAATTGAGCTTAGTTATTGGGTTGAATTGGGCTTGCCTGCTCTAGTCCAGAATAGTATTAAAGCCGAATAATGTGTAATCGACTATTCATCATATAAAAACCAAAACTTAGCCAAACAAAAAGGGGTAGAAATGTGATAACAACAGTAATACAACAAATTTATCTATTTTGAAACTTCCAAAATGATAAAATGAAAGACAGATAGTGGTCCCAGCTTTTGGACACATAAACTTATGGTCCAAGGGCACGAACGCGTTATTAATTTTATGAAAAAGTGGTCCCTGTTAACTCACTCGCCAAGCACGTGCTTTCCAAAAGTGGTGTTTGAAATTATCTTGAAATAAAAGGGGAAAAAAAACTAATAGGTACCCAAAAAAAAAAAAGGAAAAAAACTCTTTCAAAGTGAATTTGTTTTTAAAGTGAAAAATTGAGAAGTGCTTAACCTCAAATTAATAAAGTGTATTATGTGTAGATTCCACTAAATAATTTATAGATAAATACCCTTTCATATTTTCATTTTAGAGAGAAATTTACTTTAAAAGAGTCTAACCAAGTCAAAACATATAGTGTTCTTAATAGGTGAGTAAGGGAAGAAGTTCACGAGAAAAAAAAGGAGAGAGATAACAAGAGAAGGAGAAATGGCGACTTTCTCATCATTTGACTTACTAATAAGTTGTTTTAATCTAGTCCTTTTATATTGATCTAAGGATTGTGATCTCTTTTTCTAGGGATGGAAGTAGGCTAGGCGGCCTATCAAGAGCCAATGATCTGGCCCGTTATAGCTATTCATATATTATTATATAAATTGGTAAAATGCTTGAGATGATATTCGAATCATAAACCATTAGCATAAGGGAATCACTATTCCACTACTAATCTACCCCGCCTCCTTATTAATATTATGCACAAATTTTTCTTTTAAATCTTTATACTATGTTGTTTGAAACTCAATTGAAAACCCTAGTATTCCTTCTTTGATCTCTTACACCGTTGAGAGTATTCATTCTCATTCCTCCTTTATCTTTCACTTTGAAACCCTATTGCAACATGCTCAAAACCGTATTGTAGGTTGCAATTACCTTGCCTTGCTGGAGTCGCACTAATTCACCGCCTCGCTGAACTGTCAGTTGCTCTTGTTAGTTTCGCGTCAGTTCAAGTTTGTAGCATGCACTAGTTCTCTTTTTCATTTTAATTTGTATAGTGTGGGTGTGACTTTGCAATACATATTTCCTTCTTCATTGTTTTAGTTCCTTTGGTTATTTAGTTACTTATGATGTGAAGCAAATGCTTCTTGTAATCTTTTGGGCATATTTTAGAAAAATGCCATTTTTTCTATGTGTAATATCAATTACTAGCTAGTTTTGCCTAAGGCTATAAAACTTCTTAGCTGAGACTTGGAGTTGCTTCCTTTATCCCCTGGACATTCAAAGGACTTCAAATGCTTGAACGTAGGTTTCTAGAATGCATGATGCTTGCTTTATTCTCATAATATTTTTTTTTTCTAAATAAACTTACAGGCTTTGTAATTTAGGTTAGACAAGACTTTTATACAGATCAGGCTTATGTTAAAAAAAAAAAAATGCCTATAACAAGCTACATATTAGGCTCAGGTCAAAGAGTTGCAATACAGGCCTAATCTGTTAAGAGCAAAGTTTAATCTGGCCTAACCTATTTCCATCCCTATCTTTTTTTTATCTCTTATAATAAACAAGCCCTCTTATTTCATTAATGCGTTACTATGTTGTGAGTTTGATTCTTGATTTCGTTTATTACTGAGTTATACATAAATATCTTTGTAAGAACTTATTAAGTCTCTAAACATGTCTTGATCGTAGATTATTGAAAGAGCCTTCTCCTCTACAAGCCAGAAATGAAGAACCCATAAAATTTATGGTATATATGCTTCAGCTTTTAGAAAAAGTGATTATGAAACTTAAATTTTATATATAATTAAAAAAGTTGAAACTTATTTTTCTATTCTTTTTAGTTACTACAAAAATGTTGAAGACATATTTTTTTGAAAATTTGATTATTTTAAAAAAAATTATCAAAATATATGAAAACTTATTTTTTTTTGTCAAAAAATCACAACCAAACACACTTTTAACCATTAATCATTGAATCATATTGACTATGTTAAACTCTACAAGCAAACTGGCACACCTTTGGCAAAAGCTTCGAAGGTAAATTGCCCAGAAACATAAAATCTATGTGAAAATTAGATTGAGACCAACGTTTGTTTTTCTTCTTTTGCCTCTCATTCTCGTCATCACGGGATCACCCAAAATATAATTACAGGAAGGTCATTGATTTTTTTTTTTTGGGGGGGGGGGGTTGGCTATTGGTAGGTAAGGGAGAGATGATGGAGTTGTGGCTTGCCAGTGAAGAGGAGATGACGGAGTGGCCACCGTTGGTAAGGAGGTTGGACATGTCATAGGCAAAGGGATTGTGAATGAATAATGCCGTAACAATGAGGAGCTGAGACAAGAGGTAACAGGAAGAGGGGAAAAAATGAAAAAGTGATGTCACGTGTCGATTAAGTGGATCACTTAAAACCATTGGATGTTAGGAAAATGAATGGCAACGATGAGGAGTAACCCTTTAGAGTTACACCCAGAGTAAAGGGGATTCCTAGTTTATTACGAAGATGAGAGGAATAAATTTGGGTTATATAATTAAATATAAATAGTTAAAATTTAAAATTATTTAAAAATTATTTAATTATTAAAAAAAATTATATGATTTTATATATATTTTTTAATAATTTATGTAAAATTTAATAGTCAAAATTTACTTCTCTTACTCTCACAATTAATTATTCTTCTCACTTTATCCTCTCATATATATAACAACCCTTCTTACCTAACTTTTTTTACCCAACCTTCTTTAACTAACTTTTTTATTCTACATATAACAAGAATATGCAACTACTTTTGTAACTAATTATCTACAACCACCTTTCTGGCTACCAGAACCTTCTCAGGCTCTAATACAAAAGATTAGGTGTGTGTATATAGGGAGAGCATAAAGTGAGATAAATAATTTATTATAAAAGTGAGATAAGTAAATATTGATAATCTATATATGATATAATCTAGATTTATTCTTCTCACTCTCATAATAAAAATTATAATTATGTATTATATTGATTATTTGTGTTAAATTTTAGATAAATTAGACATCAATAAGAATTTGATAAAATAGTTCACACACACATATACACACATACACACACACACACACACACACACACACACACACACACACACACACACACATATATATATATATATATATATATATATATATTGGTTTTGATATATATAAAAAATTGTATTAAATGACTTCAAATTAATATTATATATATATATAAAATAAAAAAAATTACTTAAAAGATTATTCACACTTTTTATTTCAATTTCTTTAGATATACTCCGGTTTATTGTTATTAATTTCTTTTATTAAATTAGTTGGTTCTTCAAATAAAATTTGAAAAGTTGTGATAAAAATTTTCTAGTATAATTACTTTGAGTGAAATATTTCACTCATTATATTTTCAATAACAACTAACCTCGAAAAGTGAGTCTATGGGAAAGACACGACAGCGCAGAGCAATAAAAAATTGCTAGCTGAAATTGTCAAGTAACCATTTGCGATTTTCAATATTCAATTAGAATTTGACTTGCAAAATACAATTTAAAATCTCAGGCTTAATCTCACAACATGTATAGTTTTTTATTTTTAAGAGCAGAATAATCATCCTTATTCGTCTTTTAACTTATATTAAGAGAAATATTGCTAAAAAAGTTGATAAAGATTCTATTGTTTACAAATTTTATGATTTTAAAAAATATCGTGCTCAACTTTTATAAAAGTATGATATATATATATATATATTAACACATTATAAGATTAATTTGATAATATGATTAATATTTTCGGCCCCTCTTTTAAATGTTTTTTGGATCCGTCCCTGGTTATTAACCACTACTTCAATCCACTAAGCATATATACGAAGAGTAAACAAAGTTTGTCATTTTGGTGGATGATGCATACTGGTAATTGACGGGGCAAGGACCCGACCTTGACCTACGTCACAAGCCACTCTATTGGATGCACGAGTTGCGACTTACATCGCGTCACCCAATTTATCACTTCACCATGCGATATCCACCATCAATTCTTGAAGTACAATGTAATGAGCTTAGTAGGCCCAATACGACCCAGTGACATTATAAAAGCAGACCAATGGGCAGTGTTGGGCTTGGCTCAGTGGTTAAAGTTAGGGTTCTTACAAGAGGTGCATATTGGGGGCTAGGGGCGCATGTTCGACCCGGTTAGGTCCCCCTCCCCGCACAGCGATGCGGGTGCATGTGTAGACCCAAAAAAATAAAAATAAAAGAGACCAATGATAATTAGCATATGACTAAAAAAAAAAAAGGGAATTAGCAAAAAAGAGAACAAGAAAAAAGTAATGTTATTTGTACCAATAACATTTTTCACAAAGAGTACAAATAACATTCTCATAAAATAGGTTCCTAAATCATAAAATGAATACAAATAATAGTTTCCATAAAAAGAAAGTGGCAAATTGAATGTCGTATGATCTGTTTCTTATCTATCAATTTCCTACTCTTTCTTCTTGCTCAACCCTTCTTCCTCTCAATTTCTGGGACCTTTAATTATTAATGAACTTTATCTTGCATAATCGATCTCATCATCTGTGGCAGCTGGAGTTTTGTTGTTTCAATTGCTATTCTTCTTGGATTGCGTGCCTCTTTTGTTATTATTAAAAGAAATAATTTCTCAGACCATGTACAAGCTTCTGTAATTGAATATTGATACTACTCATAGACTGTTACTTCAGTTTGAATTTTATATATTACATACAAATAGCATCAATTATTGACATCAATTCTCAAAGTACAAATAACGGGATTGTTTTAGACTACATTGAAAGCAATGAATGGAAATTTTTCATAGTATGTGCTTACACATTATATTATTATTATCTTATGTAAAGAAGCTCTAATGACATCAATTCTCAACTAACGCTTACACGTCAAAAAACTAATGAATCAATTTAACAAAATCAATTAGTGAAGTTAGTACTAATAAACGAAGAAGCAATATAGTAAATATTGTAGCATTTGGGTCCATATTAAATGCAAGCCTAACCAAAGTTCTGCCTCTTAACCATATTCAAAGAAGGTAGGACAAACTTCAAATTCGGTGGACAAGACTCCATAACCTCGAATGTGACTCCATGCAACCATCCCAGCAGCATGTTTGTTATCTTTACATCCAACTACTCACATACACAAACAATGAAATGGTGTTTTTTATTTTTTGTTTTCCTTTTTTTTAGATGCTTAATTACTTGTGTACTCGTTATACTGCTGCTATATATCAGATGCAGGAGACTCTAAATCATAACACAAAGATGGATGTAACTTTCCAGTAGAAAGACTTTAGTTTAGACCAGCAATTGAATGCTACACACAAGTAAATTTCTTCGAGTACTGTTATTTGTACTAATTTCTCCTTGAATACCGTGTCAGCTCTTCTATTATCCATCATTGAAAACGATACATTATGTCCAATTTTTTATGATGATAGTTGGACTAATCTAAACTAGCTTGTCCTTTATGGTATTCTAAATGTTTTATGGCTCACAAATCGCATTGGACGAAAAATGGACGTCGTCAATTGATTCATTGTTTTTCATTTCGCTGAAATTTATGGTGATTACATCCTGCAGTTGTGAGATTCTCATAATGGTGATTGGTGAATAATGCATGCTTTTGATTTCTATCTAGACTTGCACATCGTTACGTAGTTTCTGTTTTTGATTTATTAATAGTAAAGAATAAAGGACTTTATTCTTTTATTTGAATCTATATATAAATTCAACGCGGGAATCGTCTGTTGCACCTCAATTTTTTTGGTACATAAAATAGTATTTAGGATATGTTACATCATTATGTACTATCGATTAGGATACCAATGACATGTTTGAAAATATACACATAATCAGGTGATGTGCAATTTATCTATGACAGGATCGTCTCTCTTTCGAGTTTCATAGATAATTAATGTGTTTGTGTTGTTTCAAGAAAGAAACAACGATCAGATGAGTGGTGGTAACACCCCTCCTCCCTTACACTGGGCAGGCTTCCATGTTAGTTTGCTAGTATCGTTACTCGCACATAATTTACAATGTTCTTGAGGCGCCGACTTCGGTGCGCTTCATGATCAAGTCTTAGTGCCTTGTGTATGTAGCATCGGATGGTGTAGATTTGTGAGGTGTATCGATATACCAATTACCTATGATGCATTATAGTAATATATTAATTTTAAAAAAATTAAAAAATATAATTAAATATATTTTAAAAATTAATTTTTATACACTAATAATATAAAATTATACTGATAATATAAAATAATTTTATACTATCAATATAATATTATACTGATAGACAGTATAAAATTATATTGACAGAATAAAATTATACTGATAAAATTTTTATAATTTTTAAAAATTGATTTTTATATATTAGTAATGTAAAATTACACTAACAGTATAAAATAATTTTACACTGTCAGTATAAAATTATATTGACAGAGTAAAATTATACTGATAAAATTTTTTGATTATAATGACAGTGTAAAATTATTTTATACTCTGTCAGTATAAAATTACACTACAGAGTAAAATTATATTGATAAAATTTTTTTATTATAATGATAATATAAAATTATTTTATACTGCCAGTATAATTTTATATTGTCAATATATAATAATTAATTTTTAAAATATATTTAATTATATTTTTAAATTTTCTTAAAATTAGATATTACTACAGTGCATCATAAGTGATTGATACATCGATACATCTTATAATCTCACCATCAGATTGCAAGGTGCACTAAGCACCTTGACCAGCGAAGAGCACCGAAGTCGGCGCCTGTTCTTGATGGCATTGGCACTGCTTGTGAAGTCGGTCATGATACCTGCTACCTTTATGCCGCTAATCACTGAACCAATTCATTAGATTACAGACGCTCAAAAGGCTCAAATGGATAAAAGAAAACCTTGAAACTCAGCATAATGTTCTTATACAAAATGACCATAAACTTAAGGATGATCCTTGTTGCTGTCCAATTTCCCTGTTTGGTTATCTTGAGACTCTTTCTTAGATCCAAAAATATACTCTTTCACAGTACTCTCTGCTGTAAGTATTCCCTTCTTAACCTGTCATCAGGAAATTGTACCATCAGATGCTAGAAAAAAAGAATTACCTAAAGCATTCTTGTAATATGAACAAAAATATAGAAAGAAATTAAGTAACTGGTGTAACCATGAGTATGCAAATGAATTCTTGTAATGCTAAGAAAGCAAGATAACACTAACAGTATCCCTTTGTACTCAGAGTAGACTTTCATCACAGGTTGGTTGAAATTATGTTTGAGTAGTTGCCTCAATAATAGGAATACAAAAATTGTGTTGAGGACAAACCCAAATAAGAGCAGTGTCAGAAACAATGCTAAATTTGTCTTTCTTGAACTCAACAAAGCGGCCACTAAGAGACTCTTGCCATTGAGGCAATGGCTGCAAAGTTTTCAGCCCTCTCAGCTGTCCAACAAGGCTCATTGAATTTTACTTCAGAAGGTGATTAACATGAAGAACTTAACAATCTGAATAACACTAGCTAAGAGGCTCTATGTAGAACTTCTCTAATTGTAACGGATACAGATTTATCACCATGGCCACGGATTGTAATCCAGGTCTTATTGTGGCAATCGACTTTGCCAGACAGGAATGCAAGTTAGGTCCATTTCTCCAGATCTAATTTGCGAACTTACAAGAGACATGAAAAAGCAAATGCCATGCAGTCATATGCTATTGCGAAAAACCTTGTAAATATTTTGCCCCCAACAACACTTTTGATGAACAACTAGTGTCAAAGTTAAGGTTGGTAAAGGAACAAAACCCACATGAAGTCAGTTATATATATATATGGAAACTACAACAAACTCTAGACACATGGACATTAATCAAGTAGACTGTTCCATGACCATTCTCATCTAGAATCTACCTATTTTGTTGCTCTAAGACAGATGACATTAATACTGCAATTAATACCTTTGGCTGCAATTCAAGAAGCAAAAAAATTTTCCAAATTACAGATAGCATCCTATCATCTCCTGAGAAGTAAATTTATTTATTTTTAAATAAAAGCTGTTTAGCTTTACTAGACTAAAGCATTCAATTTTATATTTAGGCGTCAAAGTAAACTAATATCAATGATTTATTGTGATTTACGATAAGGATGAAAACCAAAAGCACGTTATTAGATGAACAAACCGACTAAAATTTATGGATAGAGAAAAAAATAAAAAATAAAGTTGGTTTGGTAAAAGATAAATGGCATAACCGGGAACAGAAACCTCGCTAAGAAACTTCAAAATCAGGCAATTTTATGGCTTTAATTGCTCTGGTGGGTGGCCAACAAATCAAAGAATAAGAAAAAACAAACAAACCCAATAGTGCAAAGGTTCCAAATTTGTGAATACTGATGAATGAACAGAGGGGCAAAATAAAAAAGAAAGAAAAAAGAATAGGGAAAAAGAGACTTACAGGGTCAAGAACATTGGGTTCTGGGCCATAATCAGCAGTTAAGAGGAAATAAGAAGCAGTTATAGTTGCCACCATGGTTACTCTTCTCACCACCTTGTCAGCTTGTGGATTCTTCATATTGTTTCTGGCTCGCTATGTTCACGCAAAGAGTGATTGTTGTGAAAAGTGCAGTTGTATTTGAACTTGTCGGTGACAGGGAAGATACAAGATAGAGAAACTAGAAGAAACGCAGAAGGTTTTGGAAGATGCGGGGTTGTTCTGTAATTTTGATTTGTTCAGGGGCATTGCAAGACTGGATAAACATCAAAATTCATTGGAATAGGAATTGAAATTGGTAGTGGTAAACTTGCAACATACGTGGCTTATTAGCTCACAAATGTTACATGCAAGAATGACCGTGATATTTTATGGCTTATTAATCATAGTTGCATCAATAATACAATTTTTTTCTTTTTGAATTGCTTCATTTTTATATTAGATTTGAAGTCTATTGTCTAACAATAGATCATAATAAAAATAAATTATCAATTTAAGTGACTTTTATTTGCAATATTATACATTTGAATTTTAACTTACTAATTTTTTAAAAATTAATTAACTATTATTTTAGATTTGAAATTATGTAAATAAATTAAAAATTTAACCAATGACATAAGAAAAAACTAAATTGAGAGAAAGTTTGATTATTTATAAGCTAAATTATTAAATAAGTCAATGCAATACCAAAATGCAAAGAAATAGTGAGTTTTTAAAATTTATTTATATTTGATTTAAATGATTTAATATTTATTCTTTTAATCAGTATTTTAGGATCTCATAGTATTCCTCACTTGATAACTAAGACATCTTCAAAGTATGTAATAGTTTAGGTTCGGATTTTGTAAAATAAAAAATAAAAGAATAATTTTGAAACCTGTTTTTTTAGCCATCGTTCCTCACAACCCCAGCCACCGTGACTACACACCACCATCAATCCATCATCTTCTCCGCGTGTGGTCTCCACTATATGATCTTGTAGCGCCACTGTCCCCGTCGTTCATGCCTCCATGGCACCCTTGTGTGCTGAGCTTTTGAGCAATTCCAATTTTTTTTTCCCCTTTTCTTTTGCGTGTTTTGTTATGTTAGGGTTTTTTATTTAATTTTTTAAAACTTAAACTGATTTCATTTAGGCCATTTTTTATTGTTTTGTTGTGCTTTGGGTTCATTTTTTGTTCGAAAATTTGTGTTTTTCAACTTGCTGAACTTGTCTTTCAGTTTATAATTCTGTATAGCTCAAAATAAAAAAAAAATGGCCAAATAAATGAGTCCAAAAAAAAAAAAGGATAAAAAAGGGAGTCTAAATAAATAAATAAATAAAATACAAAAATAAAAAATTGAGTTATTTTTAAGGTTGAATATGTAAGTTTAATTAGGTATCTTTTGAATTATCACATAATTCTTTATCTTCTAATTTATTCATATCAATTGCTAGCTATCATGAGTTAATTTAGGTATCTTAAAAATAATATTTATATATCATCATAAAAAATATTTATATAATTTTATTTATAATATTCATAATAATATTTATATAATTTTCTTTATAATAATATTAATATGTTTTTTAAATATCTTAAAAATAAAAATAAAATAAAAAAATCATATTAAAAATATAATATAAAATTTATGTCCATTTTTATAATTACATATCTAAAAATAATTTTAATTTATATTATTTAAATAATATTTATTTTATCATAATTATTTTTTATACGAAGGTTCCTACATATAAATTACTTTGATATCATTTTAATTTTGATCAAAATAAATTTTATAGAGTCGAGTTTATGCAACCCCGATTCACAGAACTCTTAGGATCCAAAACCACACACCTCATAATTTACATAATAAAAACTTGAAGCCTTTCCCTTCCTTCCCCCACACTCTGCAATCCATTAAACCAATCCAATTCAACAAGCACCCCCATTTCCCAATTCTGGTTGTAGAAACAACCAAAAGAGCCAGAAGAACCAGAGCAGAACAGAGCAACATCATCATCTATGGAAGAACCAAAAGCACCTGAGGCTGCTGCGGCTTCTGCTTCTGCACCACAACCCTCTAACCCTCCAACAACAACAACGACAACAACCACTCCCCAAACTCAAACTTCACAACCACAACCTCCTCCTCCTACAACAACAAAAACAACTACTACTTCTCCTCCTTCTTCTACTCCTCCTTCTTCTACTCCAGTCCCTCCCACAACAAAGAAGAGGCCACTAGAATCTGAATCTGATAATGCCCACTCCAACTACTTCAAAATTCGCGCCCTTATTCGAGACCTTCGCCCCCATTTCATCGAGGTATTATCCCTCATCCCCCTTCCCAAAAAAATCACGAAATCAAAATTTGTGCTTTTCAGCGGAATACGAGTGTAATTCCGATTTTCGTACATGGGTTCTTTTTTTTTTTTCTTTCTTTCCTTTCTTTTTTGGGTTCTAATTGTATGAATTGTGTTGCATTGCCTTTTTTTTGCTGATGTGTATTAGTGGAAGTTTTTTGTTTTTTTGTTTTTAATCAAATTGTGTGGTGAAATTGTTGTTCCTGAAACTAGTTGAAGTTATACCTTGTCGGGGATTTGAGCTCATTTTTCCCCCCTCAAAATTATGGCTGAATTGGCGTGAAAATTTGTGTTTGATTTGTTTTGTTAATTTTAGTACTCTTTTGTTCATAGCAAAGTATGATTCATGTCGTGTTTTACATTCATTATGTTAGGGTTTCTTAGGGAATTTGTTATAGGTCATTCATGAGGTCCTGATAATTGATTAATGAGTGATGAATTGAATACCAGATCTAAATTACTGGATATCATACATTTAGTAGGATAAGTTTGCTTAGAAAGTATGTGTTGTTACACCGAAAAGAAGGATATATATATATATATATATATATATATATATATATATATATATATATATATATATATATAATATTTTTCTAAATTTTTTAATTCTGATTGGATGTAGTTACAAGGAGTCCTTAAAAAAGACCTGGAACTTGTAAGGTAGTGATGATTGTTCTGATCTCAGCAATCTTATATGTAGAACTGTTTTGAGTATTTAACTTATAGGTGGGATCTATCTGACATCTGTAAAGATGACCTCGTTCTGGCCTTGAAGAGGCTAAGATCACTAGCATTTCCCACAAAAGAATGAAGGAAGAAACAATGAGTACAAATGTTGGCATTTCGCCCAATTTAAAACGCATCAAACCCTAGCCAAAAGAGTACAATTGCAAAGTTCCTTGTATTCTACTTTTTAACAATAATACCTTCAAGGTTGTTAAGAAGACTTTTAAATTTGCTGGACAGGACTTCTTAGCCTCATATTGCACTCCCTCTGACCATTCTAGCAGCATGTTTATTATTTTTACATCCAGGCCCTTGTCTCCTTTGGTTATCTTTCTGCCAATTCCTATATTCTTGTGTATTTGATTATGATAGTGCATTTATTTGTTTCTTACTACCTTTTTACCTGCCCCTTTTATATGAAGATTTGTTTAGCTATATATAAAACCCATTTGCATCATTTATTGGTTCTCTTGGGAGAATTTGGTTCATCTAAAGTGTTTCATGGAGTTTGCACAGTAAAGTTCAGAGTTGATAATCACCGATGAAAAATTCAATGACTTAGTTGTTTATAAAGTACAATCATTTAGATAACTCATGCATATATGAGAAACCATCCCCCTTTCTTCTCCCCACCTCTCATCAATGGGTTCCACTCGTACTTCATTTTCTAAAGAGTATATTGCGCTTTAGAGGAGCCAGATCCCTCTTAGGAACAATGCGAGCAGAAATTTTTTGCCCTAACTTATGAAATTTTAATCAGTTTGTTAGGATGAAGCATGCAATTTCTTAGAAGGTGGGTGAGTTGCACGGGTTTCTGCAACAGTGTTCTGGTTTTAAATAAGAAATTGAAGAAAAAAAAATGTACATTTGACCTGCTGATTCAGTGCAAATTTTGGAACTTCTTTTCTTTGATCCAACTCAGCCATCTAGAAATTTAAAGAACCATTTTATAAAGTCATTATCTTTGAAGCTGACTATAATATGCATTGAATCATGTTCCTAATAGTTCAGATGGATTGAGTAATTTTCAATACATCTCTCTCTTTTTCTGGTTGTTTATAATGGCTTCTTTTGCTTGAAATACTATACGAAGTGCCTGACTATTGCTGTTTCAATCTTGAAGGTTCTCCGCACTCCTGACTACAAAAATTGCAAAGGATCCCATGAAATTCGAGAACGTAAGCTCATCCAGATAAAATTATATTTATTACATGGCTGATCAAATAATAAAATCGGAATGCAAGTGCCTATATATTGATTATACTGCATAGTTCTGACTGAATGGAAATGGCTAATCAATTGAATTTATGTCTATTTATATATGGGTTTCTCCTTCGACAATAAATAATTCTGTTATCTGCTTGAACTTGGATGAGTGTATCTGCTGACCACAGGCATAAAGCTAGAACCTTGGTTACAAACAATGACACTAAGTCTATGATTTCTTGCAGTTTTAGCTGTGATGTGGAAAATATACTATATATGTGGTTGCTTGAAATATGCTTTCTGACTTCAACTTGTAATTGCAGAGCTAAAGATTGTGGTAAAGTTATATGATAATATGAAAGCAGAAGCAATTTCACTAGCAAAGTCTAAGCAAGATGGCCAGCCTCCATCTGGCCAGAACTTGGATCAGAAAACACAGCAAGAGGAGCAGCCACATGTCAAGTCTCCAGAGCAGATTCAAGTAGAGAAAGCATATGCAAGGTCATCTGAAATTAAGATTACGCCGCCAGCTTCAGGGCTTCAGAAGCTGCAGCCTGAAGATGGTCAAGGGACATATGTGGTTGGTGGATCAGCTTTTGGCTGGAATTTCATCACTTTTTCAGGCAAGGAAGCTGTCTATTATGGTAGGACAAAGGATCAATTTCGATCAGCACAAGTGACTCAGTAATACTGTGGATCCATGGCTCAACCAAGGAGTTTCATTCATTGTTAGAGGGTGCTGAAAATCCTCAACCACAAGTATAGGAATAGTGTAGAAGAGGTTTCCATAAACGATTTATTTTTTCCTGAGTACTTTGTTGCAATTGACATCCTTTTAATTTACCAAGAGGCTTGGCACATGCGCTGTAATATTTTTCCTGCTTTTAGTTGGATTTCATCTTTGAAAGCAGAAATCATATTTTTCATTAAAAATCCCCTGGAAAAAAGAATATCCATGTATCATATGTTGCTCTTGAACCATGCATTACTAAATTAGCTCTATTATTGCAAGATTGCCTGGTAGCCAAAAAGGTTTTGCCAACATGTAGCTGAATGATTTAACATGTATGTTGAATGTCAAGTGACTCTCACTATTTTGTTTTATGTAATAATCATTTACTAATCTAGTTAAATTTTATAAATTTGAATCTTCGACAAAGTTTAAGTGAATCTAATCAAATTTTATAATATAAAAGAACTCTCTCTGTTTATCTGACATTTGATGGAGAAACATAATCACTAAGAAATTTCTACTTGATTTTGCTAGTCATAGGTTAGAGAAATCACTAGGGATTTTCTACCTGATTTTGGTGTCACAGGTGAATTATGTCATGTTATTGTGTGTTTGTATTCCACAACTAAAAGATAGACATGCGTAGAAACATGCTTCACAACAATTAGAGATACTTAGGATCTGCTGATCTTATGTAAGTGTTGAACATAGTATTAATTAAGAATGGATTTATACTATTAGTAAAAATAATATATTAATTTGACGCTAATGTGGTTGACATTTACACTTATTTAAACCGTAATTATAATATGTCAAGTTGGACATTTAAATCTCTGAGTTCAAATAATGAAATTGTAACTAAACTAATGTTTACATCGAGAATGCAATCTAGGAGTGAAAATCCTAATGCTTGCTTAGTGTTTTTTGGAAGGGTCTAAGAGGAAAAATATATGATAAAAGTAAAAGAAAAACATACAGATGAGTTCCAGTGGGTAAAGTGATCATTTTGACTAAACCATTCAACTGCATCACCTTTAGGTAGGAAAAACTGCAAAATGCAAATGTCTGAGCCCGGGTTCGAACCGGGGACCTCTAGTGTGTGAGACTAGCGTGATAACCAACTACACCACCCAGACGGGTGATGCTAAAGGCCTGCCAAAGTTTTATATTGATAGATTAACAATTGAAGCACTCTCTGCAGAAATAAAATAAGATTCATATTTATTCTCTATATTTCTTACTCTGATTTTTTTTTTTTTGGGGGTACAACACACCCTAAAGAAACCAAGGGGTAAAAGCTCCCACAATAATATTTATTTTATAGTGCAATTTTTTAATGAAAATATTTAGATCTGAGAAAAAGATTTGTCTAAGGTCACAACATGTATAAATTCATTTGGCACTCATGAAAATATTTATAAATGACTTACTAATAGAAAAACAGGAATTGACTTAAATCATGACATAGTTTTTTTTTTTTGGGCATAATTCTATTAAATGTATTGCATCCCAACTATATCATTAGAAGATAGTTAAAGTACGAAAACCCTTTATTTAGCTAAGTTAGTATTTACATAATTTTAATCGAAAATCTCATTTGGAGTTCCAAATCCCACAAATAATACACCACAAAATCAGGTTATGAATCCTAAAGATTGGATAAGGGATTCATTAAACTAATGGTCAGTATCATTTGTACTTGTAAAATAAGATTAGCACTTGATCAATCCACCAAAATCATAAATTCCATTAATTAGCAAAGAAAACAGAGGCATTTAATTAAAAGGGTTTGCTTGATAAAAGTTTAAAGGCTTAAATATGTTTTTGATTCCTTAAAAATACCAAATTTTAATTTTAGTCTCAATTTTTGTTTAGTTTTAGTTTGCATTTTTAAAAAAATGAGCATAAATGATTTTTAAAAAAAAAAGTCAAAAAAATTGGGTTTTTTTATCTCCGTCATAGGGGTTATTTAAAGATTAAATATAAACATTTAAAAATTTTGGGCTAAAACCAAACTAAAAAATTTATAAAAATCAAAACAAAAATTTAGTATATTTTCAAGGACAAAAAGTATATTTAAACCAAATTTAAAAGATTGAGTAAATTTTAATTAAACTTAGCATTTAATCCATCAACTTCCATTCCATTTCATTATATTCTTTTTACTTTCACTTCTACAAATATTCAATTCGCAGGTTTAAAAGTTTGTCAGTTGATAAGTCAAATATAAACGGCATTTCAGCATATTTGTAGACATCATGTAGGATTTTTGACCAATGCATTGTTGTTTTACAAAGTATTTATCAAATTGGTATTATTCGAAGACAATTTACATGTCTGGGGAGGTTTCAACCATATGTAGCTGCCATCCTTTTATTTTATTTTATTTTTCTTCGCATTCAATGGAAGGTGTTGTGTCAGAAAATGCCTTACAAAGCGTTAAAACAAGTAGCACTCTTGAATGGAAATTAAAACAAAAATTCGCTGGTCAAAGTCATTTTTCAATCCAACACCTTGTAAAAAGCTACAACTATGCGGCAGTTTCTGGTGAAAAGCCCTAGGAGGTTTAACAATTCCACAATGGTTGCAGCTTTTTATAAGGCTCTGGGTCAAAAAAAGGCTTTGACTAGCAATTTTTTCTGTTTTTTTGGTTCTATTTCCAGTTAAAATCGCTACCTATTTTATCACTTTGCAAGACATATTTTGACACAATGCCTTCCACTAAACGCAAGGAAATAAATAAAATAAGGGATGTCGACTACAAGTGGCAAAAACCACCCAACATATAAATTGTTTCCAAACAAAAACCAGATTGATAAATACTGTGTTAAACTGCAATACATTCGTCAAAAACCCAGATCATGTATTGCTTCTTTTCTCAACAAAGATGCTCAAGGTCGTACAGTTTGAATTATGCATTTTCCCTCCATTTATAAAGATGAAAACGTACATAGACCGAAAGACAAATTAACAAGGCCTTACAAATTACAATAGCCAAATTTATTTAATACAATCATTTGGAGGACATCATTTTAGGACAATCTATCACATTATGTTCTCTTATCACAACACCTTTTTAGGTCTCTAATCAAACTTTGATACAATGTGACTAACAGGAGAATCTTTAAATCAGCTCGCCCTCTAAAATAAAGCAAAAAGGGATCCCTCTGCACCGGCATCACAAAACAAGATTAAGATACCACATATCCCCTGCATTTTCAGCTGTTCACAACTTAGATTTGATGGCTGAATTTGGGGAATTAACTGTCCTCATCAGACCTTCTTGAACCAATGATACAAGGAGCTGGAAGTCAACAAATGTAAAATAGTAAGACAAAGTTGAACCAGGAAAAGAGGGTGGATCTTAGGATTAAAAAGGTGACAATTGCACTGCATGAGGAAGGAATGAGGTACTAGATGAATAGAAGTAAATATAAAACCCATACCTCTCCCTTCTGATTGAACATTTGGCCTGAGACATAGCCACGCGCATTGGAGGCACTAGGACTAAAGATCTATAGAACAAACTGGATGGACTAAGAACTTAACATAAAATAAAATAAAACTACAAAAAAGAAACTTTTGGTATATATATTTCAAATTAGGAACCACTCAACTAGTTAATGATATTCAAAGAGTGGTTGGTGAGCAACTATGTATTGACTTAACTACCTGAATAGTTAATTGTTCCTAAAGAAATTATTTTTACTAATAATTTTATCGTTTTAACTTTTATCAAAATTACACGAGAAACAATAATGGAACACTTTAGACACTCACCACAAATAGAATCCAGTCATCAGCTTTTAGAGGCCGATGAAACCACATCCTGAAATAAAAATTGAAATAGCATTAACTGAAAGCAAGAAAGGAAATAAATAGGTTGAAGACATGCCTCAAATGTTATTATGTTAATATATAAATTACTTATCATACAACCAACAGGACTCAGACACTTACGAGTGGTCTAGACTCACAGCACGTGCCTTAAAGCCCTTCCGACGATGGGGATTCAAACTTACTTGAAGAAATATTAGATCAGAAGCATATGCCACCACACACCTACAATAAAAACCAGATATGTAGGTTTTTAGATACAAAACTATTCATAAGTATTCACTTAATGACTTAAGCTTTTGGAAAAGTTGGTCTGTAACATGTATTAGAGTCTCAATGACTAAGTAGTCGTAAGTTCAATCCTTGCCACCTTCATTCTTCCATATAAAATTTGAATTTCAACACAAGGAAAATGAGCCCGTGCATTCATGCACCTAACAGCATAAGATTTTGGAAAAGTTTCGTAATAGAATTAGATCATTCATGCACCTAACGGCATAAGCTTTTGGGGAAGTCAGTCCTTGACACAGGTTCAAAATGATGTATTGGTAAAACCATTCGAAGTTTCAGCAATCCATTTTCACAAACTCTTAAGCTAGTCCTCTCTTAGGACAAAAGTTTTCTAGACTCCAGAGAGAACGGACAGATTTTAACATAACTAAAAACTGCTTAAGTAGCTCCAGAATTACAATGACATTAATGCACTAGGCTCCAAGGGAAGCAAGCATTAGAACATCAGCAAAAGCCTTACTTAGTTCAAGCATTGCCAATTTTGTTAAACCAATCCGAGAATAAAGACATATCCAACAATAAACAGAAGAAATGTACCTATGCAAGGCCTGATCATCTGAAAGTTTCCCCTTTGCTATAAACCAGTATCTCAAACTGCATACAAATTTTAAAAAAACAATTGCGTAATATTTAGCATTGAAAATTCCAGACATTAAGGCTCTATTTGGTAAAAAATATTTACCCAGAAAGGAAGGCAAATATTGATGTATATGGAGTAGTACACCCATCCCTCCAAATCTTTCTTGCCAAAAATAGCATAAAAGACCAGTATAAATGTAGGCATAAAAGTGCACAGAGCATAATCCTAACCTGGGAGGGGATTTGGTCTGATTTGTTGAAGTTTTAGGCTCACAGAACCGTATCTCTATGGGCCAGGGAATGAATTCAGTTGTAGCAACCTTGTTCCGGTAAGTTCTGAAGCAACAGATTTGTCATTATGGCACAGAAAATTATCACACCTTACTATCTACAGCTGAAAAACATAACAACAAACAAATATAGAACCCTATTGCATCAAGCAGAATATGCCTGATAGTAAATCTTACCTTGGAAGACGAGGGTCAGTAAGACGTTGCTCCCGTAACTCTTCCATTGACAGAAGCTATAACAGAGATAAAAACTAAATAACGTAAAATCCAGGACAGCAATTTGAAATTTCTTGATGAATATAAGCTTGTTACTTGCCTTATCTAGAGTAGGGACAGATGGGATAGTCACTTCTTGGTGGTGGAACCCTAATTCTTCTTTCTGTAGAATTAAGGTAACAACTAAGTTAAATGTGCTCTGGAAGTTAGAGCAGAATTCCTCAACCAGAGTTAGAGCATATATCTTAAAAGGAACATATAGTAGTCAAAGTGACGAAGTTGATATTGCATCAATGTACCCAATCATAGTGATACCAAAGCCTATGATGCCGTACCCAAGTAAATATAATAATTCCTTTCATGCCAAAATTATAGAAGATCCTCTTTTGCACCTGGGATTTATCATCAAATTCGAGATCACCTTTCTGTAATTAATGAATGGGATGTTATATGGTTGCCCTATCCTGGATGATCCTCCCTCAAAAAGGTCTTTATATCTTTTAATTCCTAGTGGTACTACTCTGAAATGTTAATCTGAAGATAAATGCTTGTGCTTAATTGTGAAACTTTCAGTTATTAGACAATATTCATTAAGAATGATGAGCAAACATACATATGAAATAGCGAGAACGCATAACATGGCCAGATTCACAGCTAAATAAACTGAAAACTGAATGAACATATATATCATTCCAAGTCAAGAAAATTAGTATTACTTGAAATGAGGCCAGCAAAGTGAAAATGACATTTCCCTTTTGGATTGCATCCACTCTCCTTGTGGCAAAGCTCTTCCCATCACGGAGACGGTGAACTTGATATATAATTGGCACTGGAAAAGGAAAGTTTAAACTATGTGTATATTATAATTTTTTTTACTATTATTAGCTAACAAACAAATGAATTAGCATTATACATAACATAGTATGTGTATGATGATAATGGAAAGCACATATTTGATTTTCTAAGATTGTAAAGGAAATAATACATGATTTTCTTAAACATGAACTGTCATCTTAAAAGAAAGAACTTTGATATATGAGAGTATAGAAAGTCAACATGAAACATAAATTACGGATTATTCAGAGAACCCTAGGTCCGACAACTATTAAGAACAATTTTTTTTTAATAGAAATTGAGAACAAAATATTAAAGTTACTTGACAGCATTAATATTTAAGATGGTTAGATAGATAATTATGCTCTATAAATCAAGGACCTGTTTAATGCAAAATTTCACTAAAAATTTGCTTCTCTTGGATTAGCTATTGATTCATATTGTTCTTATCTATCAGTACAAAACATTTACGAAAAAGATAAACAGTTAAAGGTATCCTACCAAAGACATATGCACACTAGTAAAGAGAAGCATGGGGAGTTTGTACCGAGAAAGGAAAAAAAAAAAGAGAAAAATGGGGGGGAGATGAAAACTAGGAGTAGGATTTGTCAAAACGAATGGAATCATTAAACCGCCAACTGAAAAATATAAGGGTAACATAAATCATTAATAAAATGGGAGAAAATTTGCTTATAGAAGACAACGTAATAGGTAGACCAAGAAAAGAAAATGAATCTTTCAAGTAAGGAAAAGAAGTAAAAAGAAATAGAAAAGATAGTTACATCAGAGCATTGTCAAAATAGTTCGGTGGTTAAACATGCTTACTGTTAAAATCCCCCACTAGAAGAAAATAGGCATGCAAGCTATGAACAACTTTAAGACAATCGACAGATTTTGATGCTGCAGCCAGTGCCTGCATGTTACATATTATCTCATCAGCAGTCTATGCCTAGAAGATGCTACTGGCATGAATAGCATATGAACAAGATAAAGTAGTTTTACCATACCTGTCCAACTATCTGTCCACCAAACACCTTCCCGAACTTTGGAGCATCTGGAGGGGTGATTCCTCGGAAGATATCTACCTTCCATGATAAAGAACAGAAAGATATAAGCTGAATTACGGGTACATAGCATGTTTCTACTTACTATCAAAGATAATCCAGTACAACCACATTTGACTAGTTTCTTTTTCCTTCTCTTCTAGCATGCATATATATATATATATATATATATATATATATATATATATATATATATATATATATATTTTAAGAGCACCTCTATAGGTTCCAAATGCAATATATGCTCCACTGGTGAGCATGTATCAAGAGGTTTTTCTGCACTCCAGATAGACTTTGGCTGCAGCAGTGCTGAGTGCTCATGGGGCAGCAGTAAGCATGACAACTGCAACAACAAAAAATAGTCGCAATTGAATTGAAAAATCCATTGTATTTGAAAATGTATCTCCGGTGGTTGTCAATTCAATCTGAGTGTTGACATTGGAAAGCAGTAGGACAGGAAACTAAAAGGGGGCACCTTAGTCAAAGCTATGACATCAGCATGGTGAACTGCATTTGCTAAGCCTGCTAGTTGTAGTTCATATTAGTCTACTGAAACTATAGTTATGCATCAATTTAAGGTAACATCTCTAATGCCTTCAATAAAATAATAAAACAACAGACAAAGAGCTTTTTCACAAATATAATGAACAAGACCTTTTTATAGTGGTAAAGCCTCATCTTTGTGGTTAAAGAAATTTGAACTAATTCCCCTATTTCCAGGGCAGCAGTATATACAATTAAGAATAACCAAATCATGATGACACAAACTACCAGAAAAGCCTATAGCTTACGTGATGAAAGGAAAATACTTAAACAAAAGAGTGTACGTTTGAAGCATAACTGCATAAGAATGAAGTTCATTACCAAAACCAAAATAGTCATATCTTTTCAAATGAAACTCTGCATGATTTTCGTCATCAGCAGTAATAGATCCAACAACCTCAGCCTGCAAGCCATGAAACTGAACTTTCAGCAAAAAACTGTCGAATTCTGAAAATAATGCTATTTAAAAAAGTTCTCTGCAACCTCTTTCTCAATCATTAAGTTTTACTCTACATCACTAGAAGCAATCCAATGACCATTGTATACTGCTATTGTTTCTCTAACTTTTGCAAATGCTAGCATTTTTCAATTCTGGGATATGGCATGAAAAATAGGCATACCTCTCCTTCCCATATGAAGTAAAGAGCATCAGCAGGTTCACCCTCACGAACAACATACTCTCCCGGCTCTACACAAGAACCCATCATTCAATAATTGAAAACACAATATCAATGCATTTACTAGTTTATGAACCACCTTTCCTCTAACTAACTAAAACATCCCTTCCAATTTCTAATAGATTGTTGAAATTCAGTATATCATAAATTTTCTAAAATACTACAAACAAAAAATTAAAATGCTACACCATAAACAAAATCCTCCAGACAAATTTCCACATAATTCATAGCACGAAGTCCAATTCAACAATCAACAATAAATAAGCTCAAATTTTTCAAAATTGAAATCAATCATATTACCATAGTGTTTGACAATTACAAGCTGAGATATCTTCCTCACGGACGAGCTAGGAAGCCTCTGTAGCAGAGGAACACATCCGAGGAACTCAAACACTGCAAGATCAAACACAGGGAACCAAACCTAAAAATCTTAATAGAAACTTCAACACACAAAACAGAAAATGAAAAAAATAAAATAAAATTCTTAGCTCCTCATCTCATCTCCCTGTTTGGTTACTGACAAATCGCCCGATGACGAAATAAAAGAGCAAACACGGAGTTCTTTTTTTCTTTTTTGGGGAGATTTTCTCAGCATTCAAACATATATTTTCTCAGAATTTCACTCACCTTCTTCCTTTGCCATTACTCTGAGTGGATTCAACGTAGTGTTTCCTTTTTGGGTAAAACACGGTAGGAATTTACTTATATTGAAGAGCAAGAAGAGAAAACCGAATTGATCGGCCGGTCGGACCGAGAACCGGACACAAGCCAGGTCCAGTCGTACTCCTTAAACTGGTAGTTTTAAAATCCGGTTAAAATCGGGATAAATTGCTGAACCGACGTGATCTAGACCGATTTCAATGATTTACTACTTTTTTTTTTAAAAACATTATCATTCTTTTTTTTTTTTAAAGTAAAAAAGCATACATATATAAATAATTATGTTTATTTTTAGAGAGATTTATATTATAATTGTTATGGTAGATCTCTGAATAATATTATTTTATATTAAATATTAATTATGTTATAAATTTTTTATATTTTTATATATATAAGAATTTAATTTAAATGTATTATCAGTATAAAAAAATTTTATATAGATATTCAATCATGTATTATCACATCAACAAAAATCTTTGATATAATCACCCACTACTTGAATGGTCATGCAAATGGAAGGTTTTGATTGGATGACAGTGTAAAAAAATTTTATATTAAATATTAATTATATTATAAATTTAATTAGATATATTGATAATATAAAATTATTTTATATTATTAATATATTTAAATTAAATATATATATATATATATATATATATATATATATATATATATATATTTATATATATATATATATATATATATATATATATATATATATTTAATTAAACCCATAATTAAACCGATTCTTTTTTTTTTTTGGTCAGACATAATTAAACCGATTGAAATTCTGAATATTGAACGAATGCCTTGACCGATAGGAATTTTGGTCGGTTTTTCTCATCCTTGCTGAAGAGTGAAGACTGAAGAGGAAGAGGTTCTATCTAATGTATAGCAGTGCATGGTCCAAATCGCGGACCCGATGGTGTTGGACCAATAGAAACTCTGGCTTTTGGGAAAATTATTGGCACTTTCACTCACGTCCACGTGAATAAAAATTTCTGCGTGTGAAATTTTGATATTTTATGGCATGGTGGCCATTGTTTCATTGAATTCGGCCTCAACCAAACGAGAAATTAACGATACAATGGATAGTTGATTCCATTTTGGCATGCGTAAACTTTCTTAAAGTAATAATAACTGGAGTTATAGGTATTTTAGTCCTATATCAATTTGGTTTTATTAAGGAAGCTAATATCAATTAAATTCAATTAACACGTGTTAGATTTGTGGAGAGAGCTCTAGGTGTAATTATCGTTAATGTTTAAAAAGATATTTTCAAAAATAGAGTTAAACCACTAAAAGCTCATTTGGATTAACTTTTTTTCCAAAAAAAAATATTTTTTAAAAAAATATTTCAATTAAAAAAATCAATTTATCACTATTTTAAAAAATTAGGATTATTTAGTTTCTAAAAAAAATAGAAGTAGAAATAAATTTTAATAAAATTATCTTCTAAAAATATTTTTTATCTTTATTCAAAATTATAATGTATATTATTCCTTTCTTATCTTTTATCGAATATTAGTTCTCTTTTCTCTTTTTGAATGTCTTTCTTTTTGTAATTTTGCTATAAAATAAATACTTTATTATTTTGTATCCAAACATATTTATAATTATTTTTAATAATTAAAAGTACTTTTTAGATAGCCTATCCAAATGGCAAATAATTTTTTCTAAAAAATAAACTTCTACCAAAAAAAAGTTTAGAGAAAAATGTCATTTTTTATATAGTTTAATTAGGATGCACTGACACTGTCATCCAATAAAAATCTTCTATTTGCATGACCATTCAAGTAGTGGGTGGTTATATCAAAGACTTTCTTTGATAATGATATATAATTGGATATGCAGTAAAAAGTTTCTGTTGTGTATTCAAATTAAATTCTTTTTTATAAGTTTATCCAAACTCATCCTAATTTGGCCCTAAAAGATTAATACACTAATAAATTCATCCTATTTTATTGGCCTGCTGTACCCTAAAAGATTGTTGCTACAAGGTTTAACATTTGATCTTGTAAATTTTTATTATAATAATCCCTGCTTTATATAGATTCACATTGTTGTTCCTAATATCTTTACTATTGGAGATGCCTTTCCTGGGGTTACAAAGAGCTTCAATCTTGTTAGTCTTTTGTGCATGTCATCCTCGATAGTCTTGATGTTATTTTGAGTTTGTTTTTGAGATCCGTGTGATTGCTCTTTTGTAGGAAGAATGAAGAGAGAGGAGAGATAATTTTAAGAGGAAGATAAGTCAATATATAACGAAATTACAAGAAATGTTGTGATTTATGGCCAGCACCTTATTATGCTTTTGTAAACTAGAGGACATATAACTTAACGTGTTTTGACTAATTATATGTCCTCCAGTTCACAGAAGCAGAATAAAGCGTTGGCCACGAATCACCCTATTGCTTGTGACTTCTTTATATAGTAGTTAACCTTTTTCCTTGAAATCATCTCTCCTCTGCCTTCACTCTTCTTACAAAAAAGAAATTACATGGGCCTCAAAAGTAAACTCAAAAGAACATTCGGACTACCAATGATGACATGCACAACAGTCTAACAAGAACAAAGCACTTCATAACCCCATGAAAGGCATCTCAGTAATGATATATTCGGAACAACAATGTGAATCTATAGAAAGTAAGGACTACCAGAATAAAAATTATAGGATCATATGTTAAACCATGTCTTTTCTTTTTCTTTCCTAATGTACCAAAAAAAAATGTTAAACCATGTAGGTTGTAGCACCCAAACAAAGACTATAAAGAACCAAGCTCAGATGATTAAACCACCATTTTGAGTGTTGGACTTCAATAGCATTGCATTAAGACCACAGTAGCAAGTGTTACCATCAACTGGCTTGTTCTTCAAATATTCCCACATGATGCAACAGATCCAGTCAAGCATCCATAAGTTAATGGAGCCTTACTCGACCTTCTATTAACCTTAGTCATGCTATCAATATGATCACCCATCAATTGGATATTTCAACGAATTAGGGAATGAGATAGTTAGGGTTTTTCAATTGGGAAAGTTGAACCCCCAATGACTAATACATAACAGATTTTGATTGTTAGGGTGTATACCACATCCCCAGTGAGAGAGTATCAAGTCAGATATTAGTAGTGCCAAGTAAGAGGATAATGTGCCACATAGACACTACTGTTAACAATGAGGAAGCCCAATTGATGATTGGATAGGTCTAGCAAACGGAAGTTACCAGGGTTAAAAACTTTTTCAAGGACAAATTTTTCAATATGTTGGTCCTTTAAGGGCCAAAATAGTAATTTACTCCTGAAAAATAAAATGCCCAAAAATAAACCGATGATAATGGCATAATGTCTCGGGAGAGGATCCTCTCCCTGGTGTTTTATTTATAGCTGTCAAGAATAGCTCAAAATCTAATCTGATACTGATTGTGCTGCAGCTTTCAATAATTTTGCTCATTCCTCTTGCCACTAGGTGCAGTTATTTATGATTTAAATCGGCTCGGTACTGAAGTAGGGAATGATCCTACGACTCTCCCTTCAAGGTGTGAGCAATTGAGTATCTGCTTTGTCCTCTGACAAAAGTTGCACTATGAACATGGCTTCATCTTAACAAATTACATTGCTTGGCTTCATCGTAAGTTCCCATGCCAGAGATTGCCACGTTTTCCATTAGATGCATGAGTTGAACGCGAGTGAACTAAGCAAACTTACAACAGGTTTTAACTGCTTATCAACGTAAAATTGTAGTGTCATCAGCTCCATCCAATTAATCATCCATGACGGTGGCAAGCTAGCATATCATAGTCGTATATACTGATATGAAGTGGCATGTACAAAAATAGTGAAGTTCACTGTGGCTAACACAGAAGCTCAATGAGTTGCACACAGATGTATGGACAAATTCCACATCCGGGTTCTAATGAGAGTTGTTTGATTTGAAAAAGTTAAAAAGGAAAGAAAGAAAGAAAGAAAAATAGCTTATCCTAATCTACTACTTGGCCATCATCTAGTATCTGTTGCAGCAAATGACTATCTTATTCTTCCATTCTGAATTTCTGTAACAAGCTACCCCAGCCATTTCAGAGGGGGAACTATAAATAATACACACACTACCAGATTCTCTTTTCTGCTTGCTATACCTGAAGATCAAGAACAGCTTCCCCTGCAGGAAGAAAATATGGCGTCACCAACCCAAAGGCACTGCTTTAGTCAAAGGGCAATCAGTGAGCAAAGAGCAACAACTTTTGCAGGTACTTATAGTTCGATATTTTTGTTAAATGATATTAAGGCTCATTTCATATTCTATTACAAACAAAATGATTCTAATCAGATAAAAGGCTCATGCTATGACTAGCTGTAAGAAATTGAGTGTTGTATGTTCAATTCACGCAGATCAAAGCACAAAATCCAGGGTTCAATATACCCTATGAAAGAAATTTGAGTCTTCACAATTTTGCTGATTGGACTTTGGAGAATGGAAAGTAAAAGATAGTAAAATATGACACATGGGATCATTCAATCAAGGCCGGAGAAAGGTGCTATTTTCTTTCCTTAATAGATATTTCCACATATCAATAAGAGCCAAAAGTTCCATTTAAAACTTTGTTCATCAACTTACCATGCATTCTCTTGACAAATCGTTCAAACTCCAAGAAGTTTTGCCGTTCCATAAGTAATGGACTAAGCCTTAGGTAAGTGAAGGATGAAAAGTGCCTTCCATCAGGATCATTTACGGGCTTGGCACTATCCAAAACCTTGTTATAGCTAACTCTGTTCAGGCAAGGAAGTGCATTCTCCCCGGCAACCGTTAGGCCAAGATCCCACCCTGCATTCAACACCTGCATACACAATCAGGACGTACACTTAGAGTATATTAAATCCAAAACAGAGTTCTAAGTACCTCAAATTTGTCTATATTAGGCTGACAAAGATCAATTATTCTTAAATGTTCTTCACATTATTGCTTATACAATAAACCAATCAGATGACCACAGAGTAAAACCTTTGCAATGATTAGATACGTACTTGCCAGACTAATCCCTCGGGGTCGGCAAATGTCTCTGGAAAGACCTCGTGCTGGTTCAATGTATGCAAGTCAGCACAAGCAATGTTTAAGCTAACTCCATTTCTCTTTAACATTGCCATAATTGTGGCATAGCCATCACGATTGCATGGGTTATAATACCCAGCAGCTAATTCAGCAGCATGACTAGCAGTCTTGTACCACCAGTAAATACTTGATAGCTGTACGAAAATTAAAATATATATCAAACAGACTATATATGAGGCCACAAAACACATTAAAGCCCACAAAAACTAAAAGAAATACCTACAAATGGACAGCTCCAAGTCAAATAGGACAAGCATTAATGTTCAGTTAATTTCATAGAATTTTTTTCCCCTCCCTTATGTCTTTGGTGCTTAGTGGAGAAAATGATATAGGGCATGTTTGGTTTCTGTTTTCATTTCCTGTGTTCCTGTTTTCAGAATATTGTGAAGGAAATAGTGAAAACAGGAAACATGATTTTATTGTTTTCATTGTTTTCACTATTTTCTTTATAAAATCCTGAAAACAGGAAAGACAGAAAATGAATACAGAAAATAAAATCAGAAACCAAACAGGCATTTTCTGGCAGTTGCAGATGAAAATGTATTACTTAGGAATATCAGTCCATAAAAGATACTTTCTTGGTCAGTGGTAACAAATCACTCTGAAGAACTCAATTCAAGTCTTTACAATAAGGGAAAGTAATTTTCAAGAACAAATCATGCATTAGATAAGCGTACAACAGTGCGAGAGTGTTGCTTTTTGTAAAGACTTTTGCCAGAAAGTAACATTTGCTGAAGATGGTTTGAGATGGAAATAGGTTGTCAGAAATTATTTCACAAAATCATGTTGTTATTACTTATTATATGCAACTAATGATGCTTAAAAGCATTGAAAATTAATACCACACAGATTAGACTAGACTGCATCAATCATGAAACTCCTTATGTTTTTAAGACAAAATCATTGAGGTTCTGATATAGAAGAATCAAAGAAGCTTTTTAAAATTTAGATTACAATTTCTTCGTCAAATTACAATTTTCTTTTTCATTAGCTTACCTTTGCAGCAATGCAGCATCCCTCAAAAGCTAATTTTGCCAGAGAAAGTACCCGGTTTCCATGATCAACTAAAACCTGAGAGTACCAGCTAAGAAAAAACCTGCCATAGAAGCCATCATAATCACCCCCATCACAAAAGAAACCTGTTTCGTGTGGCTGAGAATTATAGGTACCCGCATTATCTGGTCCTCTAGCCCAAATAGAGTGCCCCCGTGCTTCTGCTGCTTTCTTAAGACTTCTCAACATGTATTGATCATAGCACTGCCCACAAAATAAGAAACAATGAGGAGCAAAGTGACGAAAAAGAGATATAGGACATATACATATGCACGGCCAAGAGGATATCAGCAACAGTGAAGAAGACAAGAGAGCTGGAATGATCCACACACTGTGGACAACACTCTATGTGACAGCCAACAATTATCACTCACCTCCTGCCAGTTTTACTTTCAAATATTATTATTATTTTGTTTTGGAAGAAAGAAAATTTATTAATGAGAAAGAAATGAGCAGACAGAGAAAGGATAGCAAATGGTCCTAAGACAAAATGTCAAAGAAAACATGTGGAGAAAAATAATTAAGGACATCGAATGGCACAAAACAATTTCTTCCGAGTCATGAAATGTCCATGTATAAGGAATATTTTTTTCGGAGGTGCTAAACAGAATATGATTTGCTTACATGACAGAATTTATATAGACAAAGATGTTTGAGCAACGAAAGCATTTGCATTGAAACCTTAATCCAAAAGTTGGCAGATTAGATAACTAAAACTATAATACACTTAAGAAAATAATTACCTGGAACTCACCAATACCAGGATATCTCCAACCATGCTTTACAGGACAAGATGGGTATCGTAGCTCTCCGCATGGACCCAGTCCAACTTCAATCTTGGAGATGAAGCCATCCTCAAAACACTCATCAAATTCTACCCGGAAACTTCTCATGAAATCAAAATAAACCTACCAAAATGTACAATATGCAAATTACATGCCTTAATTTTATTGGCATAGAATAAAATGGAAACTTTGCTTCCCACCCTTTCCCCAAAAACCATCTATAATTCAGACAGACTTGTTCAGAAGAAAAGTGATTTAAGACTAATGCATATGATCGCTTAACACTTTCCATGACATAATTTAATAATTACTTAAAGTTTGGTTGAAGAATGTCTACATAGATGTGGCTTTGTCGTTAGACATATATCAAAAGCTATTTCTTACTAATTGCATTCAGTAATAACAATATTGCAACAACAAAGCTTTTTCCTGATAAGCAAGCTCATGTTCATGGATCAAACAATGTTGTCGTCAATGTGTCGATGATGATAATAATAATAATAATAATGATCATTATCATGTCAATATGTCATTATTACCTCTAAAGCAGTCCGACCTCTTAAAACCCGTTCCTTATCTATTCCCCAAGACAGACACTCAGGGTTGTGTCTTCCCTCTCTATCAGTGAAAAAAATGTCAGGATTGGTCCTACCAATTTCTGCAACCCAGTGGGGCAACGGAATGCAAACATCATCCCCAAAATTGCCTCCACATTCATGAAAAGACATCACAACCTGGCCAAGTTTCAACAGGACAAGTCACTACCTAAGCTAGATTGTAGCAAAGGAGCAACCCTCAATGATTAAAGTAGCTTATGAAACTCACCTGCAGCTTAAGCTTAAGCTCACGCACCATTTGAAAGAGTCTCTTGTAACCATTCCAATTATACTCTTGTGGAGCATGTGCCTCTACTATTCCCCACCAACAATCAACCATGACACCATCAACATGTACTGATTTCAACACCCTCAGCTGCTTTAGTAGACCATCTGGATCGACAAGCTCACACTTTATATTGATCACTCCCAACTGTCAACAATATAGAGAGAATATGCTTATTGAATGTTAAATTGAGATTTACAGCTAATTTCTGAAAAAGAATTACCAATTTTTTCCTTTCCTTCAATAGTTATACATAAATTTTCCAAAATAATATATTTAGAATGCAATATATGAAACAGAATTACTCACTACTTGCATGTTAAGAAACCACAAAACAGAACTTCGATAAAAATAATGAAAAAGAAGCGCAAAAAAGTAGCTTACTGGTAACGTCACGTAAACTGGAACATATGGGGTACCTGCCAAATCACGCTCTGGTAATCTGGGGGGCAGGTCAACAATCTGCAAAGGAGAAGAAAGTATAAAATCAATGCCAAGAGATTTACCTGCTAAAGGCACCATATTGAAATTATATTATACGCAAAATAAAATTGACAACCATGCCCTTTAGGATAATTGTTCATCTTGGGGTATCATTCAAGTTTCAAAATCAAGAAAAAAGGTCAAAGAAATTACAAAAGAGGTCAAAGGGGTAAGAACAACAGCACCGATAAAATTCACAATCAAGTAAAATGTTAGGCTTTTAATATGTAATTATCTAGTCAATAAAGGTCACTCTTATTTAACACGCTTCAGTTCAAACATGCAGGCATGCAGGAATGAAGAACTGGATACAAATATAGCAACAAATAATAATGTAACCACTAGGCACTAGTTCATGCTATCAGGCTGTCACTACAGCAACTGGAAGAAACTTACTTATAAAAGAAATCACTATATTGGCCACATAATTACCAGATACCTGCTTCTCATTAACAGTATCCATTGAACCACCAATCAGAGGTTGATTGTCTCTTTGTATTTCTCCATCCCCCACCAAGGATGTTTGAGACCGTGAACTTGAGGATAGATCATAAGGAGATGAAGCTGGCATAAAAACACCTTTCATTTGACATGCATTATACTCTAATGAGCTCCTATACCCAGATGCAACTCCCCTGATGGAAGCAGATGGAGTCTGTTGTGAAGGCACATGGGAAGATGATGAAGTGACAACTGCAGAATTACCACCAGCTGGCCTTTGACCCTGTAAGGTTGAGAAGAAAAGGTTCCAATTTGGGTGTTTTCTGAGATTTGTCAGAACTGAAATATGCAGATACACAACAGTAATAAGATTTTAAAATATCAAATACTTTTAACTTGACTAAGTCAAGAACTCAACTAAATCACAAGTACCAAGTCGAAGGCCCAAGCATTTAATGTCTAGTTGTATACAACTAAAATTAAGTCTACTTTCTCAACAATAGAGCCCTCCAACAGAAATGGTTATAAGGGGATTTTAAGGTATCAATAACATGGAGAGAGAGAGAGAGAGAGAGAGGGGGGGGGGGGGACAATGATCAGGCCATAGTCCCCACGAGGGAAACCACACATAAGCACACCAAAAATCACAAAATCCAACTCGAGAATATCTTCAGAATCAGAAAATCTAGCCCAAGTCTTAACAGATATGTACCTGAGATCTTGAAGGAAAAGTGGTGCCATCTGGAAGAACCATCCATCCAGCTTCCCTTGCTAGAGCAGCAATGACATCATTTATGTCGGCTCTAACTCTAAGATTGTAGTTGCCATGCCTGCGAAGCCCTGCCAAGATCCTTGCAGTGATTGCCCTCCTACGCCTCTCTCTAAGCTTAGTCCTTTCTTTCTCTTCTAGTGGTCTACATCTTCGAGCACCTCCACCTGGGGTGCCTACTTGCTCTTGAAACTGCTGGTGCTGTTGAAACCTGTTGTCACCACTGGCAGTCACCATGCCATTCCCACCATCAATACCTACCATTCCTGGAGCATTTCCATGGTCACCTCCATTTTCCTCTTCATCTTCATCATCATCATCCTCTTCCTTCACATCCAACTCTATTTCTTCTTCATCTTCACTCGTTCCAATAAGTCTCTGCATATCAGTTGCCATAATCCCAAGTCTGAACTCTGAACCTTCAATATCTCAATTCAATTATCTTACTGATCTGTTGATTGCCAATGCCATCAAAATTTACGAATTGCATCCGTTTCACAAAAGAAAATTCATGTTATTAGGAACTCCGCATGCTGCACAAAACCAAAAGCAACAGTTAGCACTTCACCATTAGTACTAAACACAACAACACCAGGTAGCAAATTTCTCAAACCTTCATACCAATACAAACAACAACAACAACAATAAAAATAACAACCAAGCCTTGTCTCACCAGGTGGGATCCGCTATCTGGATGAACAATGCCATAGTGTGTTATTGTAAACTTAACCATCATACCAATAATTGTAAAATAAAATTAAAAAAGCTTAAAAATTGTAAATTTTTGTCATCAGAAGCACACACTAAACTCAATTCACCAATTCCGTTCCTCCACAGCACATAGTTGTTTAAAAAAACTACAGCCATTTTTTTTCTTTCCAAAAAAAAAAAAAAACTTAAAATTTTAACAGTTTGGTGATCAAGAGCATGTAGCTACACTCAATTCACCACATGTCATCCCTCAACAGCACTTAATTCTCATACAAAACTATATCACAAAAAAGGATCCGAAAAATCGCGTTAATTCATGAATTCTCAGCAGGATCTTACCTTCCAGCTCGAAATAATAGCTCGATTAACAACGCCTCCAGCAGATCCGTCTTCTACGCGCCGAATTTCTTCAGAACTCCGCCGCGCACCGAAATCTCCGGCGGCCGGCACGGATCTCAGCCGTGGATCGACGGCGAAGGGACTGGATCAGGAAGGATCGGGATCGGAAGGGGAAACGGCGGGGCCGGCGAGTTTCCGGCGGCGAGTTTTTCCGGCGAGCGAGCGAGGAGGGAGCGCGCGTGCGAGTGAAAGCATGCGAGGTGTGCAGGGGAATCTAGGGTTTCTCTCGCTCGCTCGTGCCGTGTGTGCGGAGACCTCGAGCGTGCTTGGAACTTTGGCACACGAACGAGGCGCGCGTGTTAACCTTTTAAGTGAAAACACGAGAAAAGAAAAAAAAAAAAGAAAGAAAGAAAAGAAAAAGAAAATTTATTGCATGGGGTAGCACGAGCAGCGCGTGTGAAGAGAATGGAATAGTGTGTGCTTAGGGTGTGTTTGGATTAACCATAAAATTATGATTATTTTAATAATTAATTATAAATATGATTAATTTTTTTTCTAGTTGATTATGATAAAGTTGATTTTGTATTTGGATGTATTAAATGAAAAGTAATCTTAAGGTAATATATTTTAATTTAGATTATTTAAAAAATTACTTTTGAATGATAAATACTAAAAATAATATGAAATAATTTGTTTATCAATAATATGGGATAAACTGGTAAAAATACTCTTACACTACAAAATAATCAAGTAGATTATAAGTAAAATGTTGAAAAAATTGCTTTTAAAAAAAAATGATTTTAGTAGTGTGTAAGAAAGATAATCTTTTAATTATAAGCATTTTCATTAATTTTTAATTTGTCAAATAAGATATAATCAACCTAAAATAGCTTTTATCTAAAGAAAAATTATTTTTACAAATAATTAATATATCCCAAGCACCACTTAGAGCAAAACCACATGACCTTTTTGATCAAAGATAAATTCTAAGGCACAGTGACAAAAATAATTATACTATGTTGTTTGATTGGTAATTAGAATTTTTTATTATTATTATCTAAACTATCAATATAGCGGATAGGGTATGATATGAATAAAGATTTCATATTGTATATAATCTTGGGTCATTGAGATTCATTTATATTTATTTAGAATAAACAAATCTCAATTTTTTGTAGAGTTATACCGGTCAAAGATATAATTCCACTATATATTTAGGATGTTTAGGTCATCTCACAATATTTTTCAATATCATATAGCCAACCCACAAATTTTTCTGAGTTCATGTGGTCAACTTACAATTCTTAAAGATCAAAGGGCCATTTATAAATTTTTTTGGGGTCATAAGGTTGTTAGATCAAATAAAGCATCCAAAATTTATTTGCATAGCAAATGCATTCAAGTGTCAAAATAGTGTCCTGATTCATATTATATTGACACTTAAAGTCACTAAGACTCGAGCATATTCATTTAGGGTCATCTCACAATTTTTTCAAGAATCGTAAAGCCATCGAGGATTAAATAAATCATTTTGATTTTATTTGCACAAAAAATGCATACAAGATTTACAAAAAAAAAAAGGGATTTTTTGTCATTATGAATAAGAATTTAATATCACCAAGGCTCAATAGCATTCATTTAGAGTCATTACTTCTCGAGTTTGTAAGGTTATAAGGGCAAGTATACAATTCCATAATTTTCTAAAGTCATAAAGTCATTCCACAATTTTTAAAGGTTGATAAGGCCATCAAGGGCTAAATAAAACATCTTCACTTAGCATTATCAATAAAAATTACATATTGCATTTTCATTTAAGATCACCAAGGCAGAAGCATCTTAGTTAAGGTCATCACTTTTCAATTTTTTAGAGTCATATAGGACAAGAATTAGTAATGGCAAATGGGTCAAGTCTCCCAGCTTTAAGTGGTAGGCAGCTCAACCTGTGTTAGTAATTTTGATTGAATATGTCAACCCTCTGCCCCGGGTTAGTGGATTGGTGGGTTGACCCACCAAAAAATGGAAAATAAAAAAAAATATTTTTTACATAAATTAATTCATTTAAATTTTTTAAAAAAAATAAAGAAATTTTTAATTAAATGCAATAAAAGAACATCCATACAAAGAATCTCATTTCGTTTAATCATCAAGTATTAAACCATTTACTCAATTTTAAAATGGTTAAAAATCACCATTTTCAATACGAATAAGATAAAACTTCTAACCAAAGTAACTACAACAGAGAAGCTCATGAGCCAATATTCAAACCCAAACACGTTAAAAAATTTACACTCTACAAATTAATCATGTTCATAATAAAATATAAATTCATAATTAACAAGATAACAACATAGTCTATAAAAGCATAAATATAATCAATAATATAGTCAAAAAAAAAAAAAAAAAAAACTATGGAGTCCATCAATATTACATAAACACCAATTCTAGAAAATCGTATCTCATGCACTGTAATGGATTGTTATTCTACAAAATCCTTATCTCAGGGAAACCATAGTTCTTTATATGGCATCTCTCTTCACAGCCAATAGATTTGTTACCTATAAATTGGCAAGAAACAAATCCCCTAAAAGTATTGATGGCATAATAACATAATTGATATAGTGCACTAGATACCTATGCTAAGGAAGTAGAGATAAGTCACACAAGCCAAACAAGTAGTTGGGGTAAAAGATCATATGTTTCAAGTTAAGGCACTGACCAGTATAACACTCCAAAAGTAATATGAAAGATTCAAAATGTTCCGGCAATAAATAGTACTGCAACATGACTGCTAAGAAATTGAAAACCTATAGACAAGCTTTGAAAAGAAGTCACAGAAAAAGAATGAATCAAAGAAACAGAGTTAATAAGTGCATAATAATTGTCTCCATTGACATAATTAGAAAAAATGAATATAATTAATAACAAAAAGAGCTAACTAAATCACCAAGACTAATAGTAGCAACTGGTGTAATTGCTCCAAGCTAACTTTCCTCCTTTGTAGTTAGACCATACAAGATGCAGCACATTGACAGTATCAATAGCAAGGTAATATATAGAAGTACAAGATGAGAAGCCCTATCAAGACACACAAATACAATGAAAATGTGACTATCAGCTAATACTGAATGCCTATTAGAAGACCTTACAATTATTTTGTCTCTGCTAGGATAGCAAAAAATGGGATCAAGAACTAGAATATACATTTTAGTTTGCCAAGGCTAGAACTCATTTGGTTTTGGTGGTTAGGGTAAACATGCCACAAGACCCACTTCAATACAATTGGAATAAGCAAATTTGTATGACTTTTGCTCATATTCATCCATGTCAAGTCATTCCATACAATGAATAATGCTGGTAAAAATTTCAACATAATAAATCAAAACAACACAAATAGAATGAAGCAAATAGCAGTAAGTACCAGAAAGAGACCATCTACACTAAAAAGAAATGTCAGACTCCAATGTCTCTATAATCAAGGCACATTTTAATAACAAGATGACCATTCATAAATGAACAAAATGATTCAAAAGCATAACATTAAACATCATTATGCAAATAAATAGCATGTTGATTGCTAAAGCAATTGCTAAAATTCCAAAAAAAAAATAGAAGGAGAATAACAGTCAAATTCCCATGAATCAATTGTAACATATGCTACACAAAGTTCATATGGACAGAGTAGAGCAACAGCCAAAAGAAGCAAACAACTCCTGTCAAATAAAAATGTGATATTAGTTATGACGATTATAACAACAACCAATATGAAAATGAAACTAAATAAAGCTGCATGTAAGATGCCCAAATAAATATACTTTTCATTTAATCTATATAACATCATTGCTCCCTTTTGTTTTAAATTTCTTTTTGAAATGGGCATAACCACTACCATGTCCAAAGGTTGCCGCTTGCCTAGATAGTGGGAGATCATCCCCAAAAACAATCTGCAACAGTAATGCAATGAACAAACTCTAACTAAGTTTCAGTTTTTAGAAATTTTGGTTTCACATGAAATAGAACATAAGCTACTACTTATAATCTGCAATGAAAGGTATATAATTTTTAGTCTGTAGAGGCCCAATCTATATGCCAAATTTTTCTTCTTTGTTTTTTTTTTTTTGAATAGTCAATGTATACTCCTATTGAACATCTTCTGACATCTGAAATTCAAGCAGAGCAAGGTACCAATTTTAAACAAGCATATAGGTGCTTGATACATGAAAATTTAGACTCATCAAAGGACATACGATTAACTATTGCACTAATTTTTGCCACTCTATTCATCATCCCCATGGCGGTTTCTCCCTTCTCATTTCTGATTTCTTGACATCCCTACCCATCCTTGAATCATTGTATCCACTTGAAGCACTATCGGATGATGATGAAGCCTTCTTGCTCTTCCGCTTGTGCCATGTATTAGAACCCTCAGATGATTCAGAATCAGAACCTGATCGACGGCTTCTCCTTCTCCTCTTCTCCTTCCTACTCTTTCTTCGCCTGCGCTTATACCCATCATCCTCATCTGAAGACTTGTCCCTCTTCCTCTTGTGCTCCCTCCTTCTCTTCCTCTTCCTTTCACCTGAATCATCTGAATCACTAACTTCCCTCGTCCCACTTATCTTCTTTAAGCTACCTCTCTTTTTCCTCTTCTTAGCAGAATCCCGGTCTGACCCGTCATCATCTGAATCAAGTTTATAGACCACATGTAAAACCCATTCTATGGTTGATGTCAAGTGCATATGCCAAAAATAACTGCCAAGTATAAATTATAATTGTTTTATTCATATTTGGCATGAATCTGCAAATAAAATACCTTACATTGAAACGCCATATGAATATTTCAACAAGCAATGTAAGAGGAATAAAAAATATATATGGACAAGACTCTTACCCTATTAGTTGCAAACTTGTCCAAGGTGTCACTGCCAAACACGTAACAGTGGAGAGAAAGGAGCATCAGAACTTGTTAATAAATAGACAACTACAACCAAGAAAAGTAAAAAATGCCACTCAAATACTAATAAAAAATTTAGCAAATTTGGCATATGTCTGTGTGGTTCCAACTTCCAAGCAAAGTTCACGCGACAATTTTTCCCTCCTTCTCTTACAAGTACCTTTACAGAAAACAACATGATAAATCAAATACTAGCAAAACAAAAGCTAAAGCTGATTGAAGAGCAGGAGTAGAAAGACTCGTGTGATAAAGAGGCCTTTCAGGTTCCTTCCTTAGATGCTTATTAAGGTCAATAACATACATCGTCTCCTCATAAATTTCACCTTAAACTCATCAATTATTATGCCAATACCAAAAAATAAATTATAAAAACAAACAACAATATTTATAAATGAAAACTATAATAACAACACTAACAACTAAGCCATACAAGAAAGAAAACAAAATGGTAAAACAGCAATACCATAAGAGGCTATCAACATACTGAGTATTGGGTTCAATTTGCTTCTCTTCCATTTCTTCTTCCTCTTGCTTCTCCTCCTTCTCCAAATCACCCCAATGTTATCAATAGACACTTCATGAATTGTGCGAACATCTAAGTAAAATACCAAAATGCAAGAGAACCATGTTTGAGTTATTAACAGCACCTAACTGTGTAAAATACCACAATGAAAAAGAACACGATTTCATAAAGAATAAAGCTAATTGAAGAGCAGGAGTAGAAAGAAGCACTTGATAAAGAGGTCTTTCAGGTTCCTTCCTTAGCTGTTTATGACGGTCAATAACATAAGTTATCTCCATGTAGATTTCACCCTAAAGTCACCATTTATTATGCTAATACCAAAAATGAACTATAATAAAAAAAAGAATATTTATAAATAGAAACTATAAAACCAAAACTAACAGTTAAGTCATAGAAGAAAGAAAACAAATGGTAAAATTACAATACTGCAAGAGACTATTGACAAACTGAACATTGGATTAAGTTGCTTTTGTACCATTTCTTCTTCCTCTTGCTCCTTCTCCTCCAAATCACCCCAATGTTTGGTCTTATCAATAGACTCTTCATGCATTGTACGAACATTTAAGTAAAACACCAAAATGGAAAATAACCATGTTTGAGTTAATAAGGGCCCCTATTATGTAAAATACCATAATTAAAAAGAACATTATTGTGCATTATGAATAAAGAATACACATTGCTTACATTTAGATCACTAAAATTCAAGCATATTAGTTTAAGGTCATTGACATCTCGATTTTGTAGGGTCATAAAAGTCAAGTATACCATCCCAATTTTTTTTTTTTTAGTGCTATATAGTCATCTTAAATTTTTTACAAGTAATAAGATCATTAAGGGTCAAATAAGCATCTTGATTTTATTCATGTAGCAAATGCATTCAAGCATGTATCCTGATTTTATCCTGATTTTGCATTATGAATGAAGATTTCAAACTAAGTTTGCATTTAGAATAACCAAAGCTCAAGTATACTCATTTAGGGTCTAAGTATCTCAATTTTGTATAGTGACAAGGGTCAAGAATTCCACAATATTTTCCTTTACAAATTTATAATGGGTCATAGGGTTGTCAAACAATAAATCCGAGGTCACAAGATCATCTCAAAATATTTTCGAAAGTCATGGAATCATTCCATAATTTTTCCTGAGTCATCAATATTTTTAGGATCATAGAGTCATCCCACAATATTTTTCGGTGTCATAAGATCACCGCACAATTTTTTTCTAGGGTCATAGGGTTATCCTTCATTGTTTTCAAGGGTTACAGGGACCATCAAAGGTCAAATAAAGTATGTTGATTTTATTTAGATAGCAAATGCATTCAAGTATATAAAAGCATCTTGATTTTGTATTATGAATAAAGATTTCATATTGCATTTGAATTTAGGGTCAACAAGACTCAAGTATATTTGCTCAAGGTCATTGTATCTCAATTTTGTAGGGGCACTCATCTCAATTTTGTAGAGTCATAAAGGTCAAACACACCAGCTTACAATATTTTCGGTGGTCACGAAGTCATCCAACAAATCTTGTCAAGGCCTCATCCCACAATTTTTTCCAAATTCATAAGGTTATTCCATAATATTCTCAAAAGTCATAAGATATTTCCACAATTTTTTCAAGGGTTATTGGATCATCAAGGGTCAATTAAAGCATCCTAATTTTATTTGTATAGCAAATGAATGAAAATTTCATATAAAGATCAAATATACCATTCCACAATATTTGCAATAGTCATAGGGTCATCCCAAAACCTTTTTTAGGGTCATAGAATGATCCTACATACTTTATAAGATCATAGGGTCGTCCAGCACTTTTTGCATAGTCATAGAATCATCATACAAATTTTTCCAAGGTCATAAGTCATCTCGCTATTTTCTAATGTCATATAATAATCTCAAAAGGTTTTCATCAAAAGGTCAAATAAGGCTCAAGTATATTCATTTAAAGCCATCGTATCACGATTTTGTAGCATGAGTCAATCACACAATCCCATAATTTTTTTCAAGGTCATAAGGTCATCCTACAATTTTTTCAAAAGTCATACGACTATTAAGGATCAAATAAAACATCTTGCCTTTATTCGCATAACAAATGCATTCAAGTAAAAAAAAAAAATCATAGGGTCATCCCACAAATTGTTTTCGTGCAATAGGGTTACCGCACCATATTTCCTATTGTTGTAGAATCATTTCACAATATTTATCATAGTCATCCCACAATTTCATCAAGAGTCTTAAGGTTGTCTAACAATATTTTCTAATGTCGTGGGTCATCTCATTATTTTTTTGGGGTCGTAGGTCTATCCCATAATTTTCTTCAAGTATTATAGGATATCAAGGGTCATATAAAGCATCCTGATTTTAATTTATTATAAATTATGAATTAAGATTTCATATCGCATTTGAAGTTAGGATAAGCAAGACTCAATCATATTCTTTTAGGATCATCGCATCTCAATTTTGTAAGGTCATAAAGGTCATATTCTTGATAAGTAAGACTCAAATATATTCTTTTAGGGCCATCACATAAGCAAGATCAAGCATATTCTTTTAGGGTCATCGCATCTCAATTTTTTAGGGTTATAAGGGTCAAGTATTCCATCCCATAATATTTTCGGCGATCATGGAGTCATCCAACAAATTTTTTCGACAATCATGGGTCATCCCGCAATTTTTTTCCAAATGCATATGGTTATTCCACAATTTTTTTCAAGAATCATAGGATCATCAAAGATAAAAACAAGCACCCTAATTTTATTCACATAACAAATAAAAATTTCATATAAGAATCAAACATACTATTTCACAATATTTACCATAGCCATAGGAATATCATTCCAATTTTATTTTTTTTTGGGTCAAACTGATCCTGCCTTCTTTATTAGATTATAAGGTCATCCAGCGATTTTATTAAGAGTCGTAAAATGATCCCACAATTTTTTCATCAAAAGATCAAATAAGACAAGTATAGTCATTTATTTCAATTTTGTAGAATAAGTCAATCACACAATCCCACATTTTTTTCTCAAGGTCGAAAACTATTCCACAGTTTTTTCGAGGGTCACGAGGCAGGTCATAGAGTAATCAAAAGGTTCAACAAATTGCACCACATTAGAGTTGAAAATTCACATTGCAAAATGGGTCACAAGACACACGTATACAATCTAATTTTTTAATTATGGAAAAAAAGTAAATTCATCGCCAAATGTATCAAGATCAAACTCAATCCTATAGGGTCCGCAATTCAATTTTAACTTTTTATTCGTCGAAATAGAACCTTCTCCTGAGTCCTGCACATTTAAGAAAAAGATTATTGCCACGATCATGGATAAAGGAAGGAACATACTATTGTGACAATTGAAAAGTTGCCTCAAAAAGATTTGTCAGAATTAAAAAAAAAAAAAAAAACCGATCTTATCTCGAGATTTCAGGTTCAGCCAAATTCAAACCTCCTCTTAAGTATTCAAGAACAAGGTGACACGGTTATATGAGAGGGGTGAGTTTGCTCAACCCTTCAAAGAAACCCAATAAAATCGAAAATTCAGCAACTCGGAAAGATAGAAATAAAAACCTTTTCTTGGATGCAGGAAATTAGAGAACAATGACACAATCATCTATAAAGGAACACGTTACAATAGATAAAAAAGAATGAGGAACACATTACAGTACCAATTCAGATATTTCCAAATTCAAACCTATTCTTAAACATTAAAGAACAAGGTGATTACCCCAGTTTCTATTGCATGGAGATCCAAATAACACCAAAAGGAATCGAACCACTTTCCGTCTACACAAATAATAAGTTCGACAGTAATGCTTGCTTCTGATTGTTTATATAGGCAACCATAGGCAATTTATATAGGCAACCGTAGGCACGGCATTCTTACGCAACTTTTTTTTTTTTTTTATATGTTTTTTAATAACAGCATTCTCACGCAACCTATGTTTGGTAACTTATTTTTTAATTTTAGATAATTTACGCCATACACACGGCATTCTTACGCAACCCCTTCTTTTTCACCGATTAACAGCATTGACAGGCAACCTTATGTCTTGTTATTATTTTTTATTTTAGATTTTAGATTTTTTTGGTCGGAGTTATTCTATTTTTGGTCTAAACATTTTTTAATTATTCAAAGATCTAAGAGATGGCCACCTATATGGACCAAGGCCCAGGCCCAAGTTTTCGAGCTTCAGTTTTTAAAGCAGTTCATGATTGTCACGACTCAAAAAAAAATGAATTATCAAATAATTATTAATAAATTGTTAATCAAATTAAATCCATTAACATTTACCTGTTATTATTTATTTTTATATTTGTTAAGTTCTAAGAACTTTAAGGTTTCTAGTTTTTAATTAATTAACAAATAGTGGCAAAAAGGGAAATCAAAGACAAAATGATAAATCAATATCATGAATAATTTACTTCTTCAATTTTTCTTTTGTGAAAGAAAAAGTACCTCAATCTATTAATCATTTTTGCATACAATAAAATATTCTTTAAAAAATTATCTAATTTTAGATTAAAAATATGATCTAATTTAGTATTATAACAATTAATTAGCTAATTATATTTTATATAAAAATATTTTTATTTATATCTTATAACAATTATTAAAATTAAAAAGTGTATTGACTATCAAAAGCAAGTCTCTCCCTAGAGCAAAGAAACAAAGATTAACATAATGTAGAATTAAAAAAAATAAAAAATAAAAGTAAAGAAATAGAGAGAAACCCAAACCTGCCCACAATTGTTGAAGATTCATGACACATCGATAGCCACACTCATCCATCTTTGTGTCTGAACTTGACCTTGATGACTACTTGAGAAATCTTCTTCCAAGGCAAAGAGGGGTTCCTAATATTATAACAAAGCGATCTATGGATAACTATAACCAAAAAAAGAAGCCACAAGAAATAACGTGAATGAATTGCTTGGAAACCTATAAAAAGCCTCATTATAAATCAGTGACTATATATCATAGTGTGAGGTTTAGGCGAAGCCCCTAATTGCTGTGAGGGGCTTGACAGTAGGAGATGCTGTAGGAGTTCCTACTCCCAAATCTTCTATGTGACTTTTCTATATTGAAGTAGAGTATAAAAATTAATGGCACCATGAACTTCCAACTATGATTATATTAGCACCTCAAAAATATTCCTCCGTTGATTGCTTGTTTGTCCACAAATTAAAATAAAGTACTTGTTTTTCCTTAGGTTGATTAGAAAATTTTTTGTTAGAAACAAGCCATTATCAATTGGTTGATTACTAACTGAATTATGACCATCCAAAAATATCATCTTGGTAACTTATTATTTTTTAATAAATGTAATTATGAGCCAAAAATTGAAAGAAAATATGTTTAAAGTGGCTAAATTCAGATTTCTTGAAAAAAAAAAATGTTGTATGATAAAATAAGGCAAGCAAGGAGGGATAAAAAGTTGATGTCACATGGAAGGCAAGAAATTAGGTTCTATATTAAGATTGAAAGCTAAGAAATCACTTGCACAATTTAAGTGCACCAAGCAAATAAGCTTGCTATGTTGTTTAAATCAATTCATTTTCACTTGCCATTTTTTTTTTTCATAGTTTAATTCAAAACTATAGGATCAAATAAGTCATCCTATTCTCTATTTAGTGCTCCTGAAAAAGAGTACAATAACTTTCACATTTTATTCTTTTCAGATCTTTATAACTTAAAATAAGGACAATATAGAAGGCTTAAAAAGCCCATGTTATGTAATGTAGCCCCCACATCTACCATATCCTTCTCTATGTTGGTTAGGGATGGCAATGAGACCCATGGGGCTAGGACATGCCCCCCGCCCCTATCCCCATTTAGAAATTTACCCCTTGTCCTCGTCTCCATCCTTGTCACAAGTCCCTATTTCCCATTTCTCGTGGGGATTCAAATTCTAGCGGATATCTGTAGGTTTATACGAAAAAATTTTAAAATGAGAATATATATATATATATATATAAAATCTTAAACTTAAATAAAATATTCATCAAATATCTATAATTCATTATAATATTAGTAACATAACACAATCCTAATTAAAAATAAAAATACATTATGCAAATCTAAGTTATTATAAATTTTATTTTGATAAAAGTCAATCAATTATGTAAATTTGATTTTAGTTAACTGTTTAGTCTATCATATGTTGACTATATTTTGAATCAACTTGACTTCATTATATATTATTGTCAAAACATATTTGTAAGTTAATCTATGTATATAGGGTACATAAATAGAGATTTAGCGGATCTCTATTGAGTTAGGGTTGTCAAACAGGCTGGCCGGCCTGTTCAAGCCCATGAAATAAATGGGAGCCACATTTTGGTAGCCTCGCCCGTTCAACCTCCTTTTTTTTTCTTTCTTTTTAGGCAACTGAAATGATTTTTTTATTAAAAAATTGATTTTGAATGAAAAATGATAAAAAATTTTATTTCTTATTAAAAAAAGTGAGAATGTATTAAATTTCATTACAAATCATGTTTTTTTATATCTTAAATTGATGCCCATTTCCTAAAAAGGAAGGAGAAAAAAAAAAAGAAATGTAGATAAATGGACCGGCCCATTTATTTGTGCAGGTTGGATCGTTTAATTCGTAAGTTAAATGGTTTGAGCTCCAAATAGGCTAGTTTAAAGGGGTTGCTATTTTTTAAGTTTAGTCCACCTATTTTTGGCAAGTAAACACGTTAGTTTGATAAATTTGGCCCATTTTGACGGCCCTATATGGAGCGGCAACCTCATCCCCTGCCCCGCCTTATTTAATAAATAAGGACTTTGTCCTCATCTCTGTGGAGATCAAATCAGTCCCTATACCAATCCCGTCACAAGTAATTCCTGCGAATATTTACTTTGGCAGGTTTTTTTATCATCCCTAATGTTGGTCCCTAACCAGTTGTAATACAAACATTGCACAGAACTATTCTTATGTGAAACTTATCATTCCCTAAGTTTCACGTAAGACTATATCATCTGCATCTATTTATAAGCCTCCAAACTTGTACAACAGAAGAAGACATAGCAAATTGGGGAGGTATGGCCCAAAGAGACTGCACCTAGAGTCACATTACCTCTCTTAAACCGATCAAACCATGATTCAGAGGCAGTTGCCAATACTTATTCAAAAATGGTACTCTAAGAATTTGTGTTCCTCTATCATAGGCCAAGGACGTTTGAAAAGTGTTAGGAGAGTTCCAATTAGAGATAATCAATAATCAATAATCAATAAGCTTCAAATTAAGCATTTTAGGTGTTAAATGATGAACCTATACTCTACAATAAGTATTACAGAATTTACAGTTTGTGTCAATTCTAGTTGAGTGTTGCTCTTACAAGCACAATGGAGCCCCCTAGCAGCAAGGGCGACAATGTCTGAGGACATGCTTCTTCCAACTTAGACTTGGGGTGTGTTTATTTCAGTTTTTTTGACCAAAAACAAAAAAAAGAAGATTTTTTAACTAAGAAAATTCTATAAAAGTTATACATCTGAGCTTCTACCGAAAAAAACTTTAAAAGATATTCTATAAAGGATTTTTTTTGTTTAATCACTTTTTTTTATTAGAAAAAATTGAAACAAATAGATCTGTGGTCTCTCTCATCATTCACTTCGAAACCTCGGCTGGAATTTTTGTTAGGGTCTAGCATACTTTTCACCTATGATTGTTCCAACAAAAATTGATGCGTCAATTCCCTGCCATTAAGATAGTTGAGTAACATACACATTAAAAAGAACCTAAAGCAAATCATCAATATGACAAATGTAATTAACCTGCACAATGCAGTCATGAGAGCGAAGCCTAAGCAGCAGAGAGCCAGTAATGAAAGTGTCGCGACCATGTTCAAAAGGACTGATAGTGGCAGCGAAGGAAGGAGAGGTTTGTGCGGAGTTGCAAATGTTGAATAGCATTGAAAGACAAGAAGTAAGGAGGGAAAGGAAAATGAAGCGCAAAGGTCTGATTGCAAGCCTAAAATAACGCAAAGGTGAGAAATTTAATGATAGTTTCTTTTATTTCTTCATGATCTAATGATTCAATTTAACATTGCCAGTGAAATTCAATTTTCTCAGCTGATAATGATATTCCCCAATGCACTAAGTGGTGTTTGCTATATTGCCTCACAAGATTACTGGTAATTTACATTATCATTTAGAAAAATTGTTACATTTTAAATTACTGGTAATATTATAATGCTGTATTTGATATGTGTAGATAATCTAACTAACAATTCACACTATCTTGTTTAATATATAAAAAATATTATTAGATAATATATTTTTATATAATAATAATAATAATAATAATATTTATTTTTATTTTTAATAATAATGATGATGACAATGATGGAAGAATTACTAAATAGGTGTTAATCCACATAATATCTCTATTGGAGCAATCCACATTACCACTTTGAACATAATATGGATTACCTTAAAAATTTGGATTATTAGTAACGTTACTCAACCAAATAAGATAGGTTCAGATAATTAAGTTATAATATATGTAATTCAAATAGATTATACCATATCAAACACCCGCTAAAGAGTTTCTATGAAGTTCAAATCTTTTTTGTTATGAAAATATGTCCACTACGAAATTGAAAGTTGTGAAGCTTGAGATTGATTGAAGTATTTGTTGGTTCTTATATATTTCAGACATGGTTTTTGGATCAAGTTGTAAAAATTGATTGATGTAACAACTTTTTTGGGTGATTTTCAATTTTTAGTTTTTGGTGTATTTGCCTTTTATGTATTGCTTTTTTGGGCTGATTTCGAACTTATTGTTGGACATGTCCCGGATATTTATCTTGATATGCAAACAGGGGTGAAAGTAGGTTAGATTAAACTAAATTTTAATTTAAAGGAATCTATTTTGTATTTTAAATATGTACTTGAGCCTAAGCCTATTATTTAATATAGTTTTTATTTTTTAAAGTCTACTTTAACTTCTTAAAAATTTGACCTAACTTCAAAGTCTATTTAAAGACACTTAATAATAAGGCTTTTAAATAGGCTAAAAAATCTTTTCTTAAATAGATCAAAAATATATTCTTGAATAGGTTAAGAAAATTTCTAAATATGCTAAAAAAATTATTTTTAAATAGACAAAAAGACTTCTATGATCATTAGGTTTTTGAAATGACAATATAATTTAATTTACATTATTTGTATAACAATAATATTAATAATATAATATAAATAAGTCAGCCTGTTAAAGTCAATTGGCTTTTTACATAGCCTATTGCTTGGCTTTTTTGATTAAAAAAGCTTTTTAAAAAATTTTGACTTGACTTATTTATTAAATAAGCTAGGTTGTATAGGGTAGGCTTACTGTAAGCTAAGCTAAAGGTTATCGATGAGTTGTTTGACATATTTCTACTCCTACATGCAATATGCATCAATACTTTTAATTAGTCCTTTTTATATCAAGTAAGACTAAATTATCAATTTCGCCCTCCAGATATACACATGAAATCAATTTATTTCGTAAAATACTTGTGACATCAAATAAATCCTCCAAAGATTTTAAGTGACATCAAGTACTTAAAGTACTATTAACTTGATTTCTTAATTGATATTAAACTAAACTACCAATTTGATTCTTCAAAGATACACTTGATATCAATTTAGTCCATCAAAATTTATGACATCAAATAAGTTTTCTCAATATTTTAAGTGACATTAAGTTACTCTTGCCACTAACTATTGTCCTCTAACCATTGCTGCAAATACCTATAGGTCAAGTTCTTTATACCATGGCAGGACAAATTTAATGGCACTTAAAATCTTTTGAGAATTTATTGAATATCATAAGTCTTTGAAGAACTAACTTAATGTCACTTAAAATTTTTAAAGGATTTATTTGATGTCACGTGTTATTAGAGGACTAAATTGTTGTCATGTGTATTTTTAGAGAACCAAATTGGTAGTTTATTCTCGGTATTATTTCAGTCTTATAAATTTGATCCAACTTAAAAAAAAAATTATTGGCTTAATTATGTTTTCGGTCCCCAAAAATATCATGAAAAAAGGTTTCTGTTTAGACCCTCAAAACTTTTTTCATTCTCATTTGATCCCTTTGTTAAGTTATCGTTAGTTCTCTCGGTTTAGTGTCAACATGGCTTTCCATGTAGAGGCTAACATGGACTAAAAGGCAAAAAGGCACAAAAAAAATCGTGACACTTTAGAGGACTAAAACGAAATAATATAAAATGTTTTGCAAGAAAACAAATATTTATATTTGCATCCATAGACCAGAAGCTTCAGATAAAACTAAATATAATCAGATTACATGTAATTATAATTATTATAAAATTTAAGTTTTACACGTTACGAATTTCAGCAATTTTGAAATTTCTATTTTTTTTTTCAGATGTCAACATTCACTTGGTGAACCAAAAAAGAAGAAAAAGACTAACAATGGATGATTTTTATCCACTTGAAGTTGGCTTTTAAAGGCACGAATAAGATTTTCCAATATAGTCATCATCAATATCCATTAAAAATTATTCCAATAAGAAATAGCAAGAACAACATTGAGTTATCAACCCCGGCCCATTGCGCACAACATATTACACAAAGATCAAACACATACACTATCATTCCACGGATAGCAGATAGGTTCCTTGGAAGATTGAATCCTACACGGTCCAGATTGCTTTACATTCCAATTGCAGTCAGTGCAAGCATTGACATCCCTATCTTCTATGTATATATCAAACCAATGACAAGCGCCTTGCCATCGAAAGGTACAAAAGAATTGTGTGATCACAAACCAGCTAGGATGAAAACTAAATTCAAAGGTTTCGCCATAACGGAGATGTTGCGCTCCAAGATCATCATCTTTTGATTTGCAATGAAGTGTCAGATCTAGTTTACCGTCCAAAACATTTGTGACTCGCACATGTGTTTTTGCCTTAATACCTAATGGCAGCATAAGCATCCATAGCAGGAGAACACTTCTAGCAAAAAGAGACATTGCTACTTGGATTAGTTAATTTTCTTTTATCGTGAATCATTGGTATATATAGATTGAAAGTTAAATAAAAGTTTTTTTTTTTTTTTTTTTGCTGAGAAAGTCAAATAAAAGTATTTGTTATGAAAGGATGTTGCAAAGTCTTAAAAAGTCAACGTATCTTAAAAGTAAGAAATTAAATAGGAATAGATCTTCTTATATAAATATCTTACAATGTATAATCTTGTCGTATATTAATTTTTATTATTAATTGGATGCTTTGGTAGATTTTATACTAATTCAGCATATGAAAGAGGATCCATCCTCATTTAATTTCTTACTTTTAAAACACATTGACTTTGTACAGGTTTGTGACATCCCTTCATAATAAATATTTTTTTTTACTTTCTCAAAAAAAAAACTTTTTTTTGACTTTCAGTCCATATATACCAATTATTCACGACAAAAGAAAATACATATAACCATATAGCAATGTCTCTTTGTTGGAAATGTTTTCTTGCTATGGTTACCTATGCATAACAATGTATTTTTAAAAATAAAAGTAAAAAATAACAATACATTTTACAAAAACAAAAGTAAATACACTTTTTATTTTCTCATTTTAGAGAAGAATTCATATATTTTCATTTAATGCGATTGTGACTTGAAAGTCAGAAATTAAATGACACTTGACTGAAATTATCTTACGCCAATCTTTGACCACTACTTTTGTTTTGGCCAAACGTTTCAAAACACAATTTAACGAAAAAAATGGATAATAGTACATTAGAGTTTTGATGAAGAGAGAAAATAGTTAAGTTTAATAATTGATGCAGAGATAAAATTTTAGTGTATTTATGTTTAAAAAAATAAAAAAACTGTAAAATATAATAGCAAAACTTTTTAATGAAATGATAATTCAGAATTTTAATGACGTGTGTTTACATTTTTCATATTTAAATGTAATTACAATTGAGATTTTTTTATACAATAAATTTTATTTTCAATAAATATTATAAATAATTTACGTTTGCATTAAATTAAGATATAATTTAATGAACTCATTGACAATTTATGTAGCTAAAATAATATTTTAAAATATAATTTATATTTTAGATACTAGACTATATTATGGTACTTAACACTATAGTTTTATGTACTGTCTCTTCTTTTTTTAGTACACATTATATTAAATACAATTATATTTAATTTTTATATTTTTTCATATCACGCATTTTTTTGTATCTTTCACTCGTTTTATTTTTAACAAAATGGATAATTTTGTTATAAATTGAAAATTACCTTTACTTTGTATTTAATTTATGATCGCTCATTCTTAATATAATGTTTGTTTTATATATTTATGCATATAATGAAAGACCAAAAAGTCACATTTTTCATCCGTTTATTATGTAATTTTAAAAACAATGTTCATTTTATGCACTTTTGCATTTCAGTCATTGTATGTATATTAACATGTTTAAGTTTTTAATTTAAATTTAAATATGTATAAAATTTCAATTTTAATTATGTTTGAATAAAAATAAAATTTTAGTTTCCATTTTTTTATTCTTTTAATTTGAAAATATATGATGTGAAGATCAATTATTTATTTTTTATTTTTAAAATTAAAATTAAAATTTTTTTCAATAAAAATATAAAAATTCTATTTCAATTATACTTAAATACAAAAAAGTTACTTTTCACTTTTTACTTTTTATTTAATTAAAATTTTTATTATCTATCATTTTTCATTTTTAACATAAATGCACTCAAATTGTCTTTCTTCATTAATTATCAAACTTGACTATTATATATCTTCAACAAAACTATATCCATCTATTTTCACTCTTCACTAAATTGGTTCATTTTCAACTCATAGATTAAAATATAATTAATGCCAATCATTTAATCCTTACTCATGTTTCATTGGTCAACTCAATGTAAAACAAAATTCAATATAAGTAATTTTTTATTTGTAATATTTGTATATTTTGTTTTATTCCATGCAATTTGACCAATGATAAGTTCCGTGAGTCACTGATTCATGACCCGATTTCTCTACCAAATTATGGACGAGGATAATTTTTATGATTATAAATAATGTTATTTGGTACTTCTAAAATTAATAATATTATAAGAACAAGAAAAGACAATACATGACTAAAAATATTTATGAATGAATACTCAGTTTACTCTTCTCCAAGTAGAAGCTATATTAATTTAGCCTTTCAAATGAGTTGCCAATAATTTGGTTTTCAATAATGAAAAGTGACGTTAACTTAATTTCTTAATTAATATTATTTCAATCTTAGAAATGAACCAACCAATAAATAATCATTGACTTAGTTATATTTTTGGTCCCAGGAAGTATCATAATTTTTTTTATTTGGTCTCTTTGAGAAATTTTTCGTACCCTCAATTTTTTTTTTCCTGTCTGGTGTTTTTATTAATTTACCGTTAGTTTTCGTTGTTTAGTGCCTACTTGGCTTACCACTGTGGTGGTTGACATAAATTGATGAAGAGAAAAAAAAAAGACCAAATAAGAAAATTATAATATTTTGGGAGATAAATTTAGAGGACAAAATAAAAAAAGGATGATGTTTCCCATAAAAACATATTTATGTTTATATACATAGAGAAAGAGTTTCAGATAAAACTTAATAAACTTAGTTTACGTGTAATTATTATCGGTCTGCTTTGGCTTAACTTTTCTTTTAGCTTTTCAGAAAGGCCTTTTAAAAGAAGGACCTTTGTAAGAAGTATTTTTAAAAGAATAATTTTTGTTTGGTTTGAATATGTCAAAAGACCTTTTAGAAGAATGAGTTTTGTTTGAATAGGATAAAGTAAAATTACTTTTGATTATTGATGTGAGAGTAATAGTAATATTTCTTTTCAAAAGACCTTTTTCTAGAATAAAAAATAACTTTAAAGATACTTCTTCCAACTGCAGAAGGCCTTTTAGAAAAAGTTAAATTAAATACTACTATTTACTGTACAAAGTCATTTTCCTTCTCCTAGAAGGCCTTCTAGGAGTTGCAAACTCCAAATCAAATGGGCATATTATCATAAAATTAAAATTCTTACACGATATGAACTTAAGCAATTTTGACATCTCTATTTCTTTTTCTTCAGATGTCAAGTTTTATAAAGTGACCTAGAAAAGAAGAATTGATAAGACCTTTTTTTTTTCCGGTGAATAAGCAAAGAAAAAAATAAATAAATAAAGAAACACACAGGAACGCTACAGCCGCAAGTGCTTATATATTATTATTATTATTATTATCTAAATTTTCTGGATGTCGAAGAGAGTTGGTGGCCAGCCCACTATGCGTGCATAACCACACAAAAACTTTAATCTTCCCCGGTACAGCTAATTTCCAGATCCAACTCCAGGAAGTATCATCAGTGTTCTTCCTCATAGTCTTCTGTTCTCAAGCACCCACTGAGACCCGGCCGAAGTGGAATACACCCCTGCCATAGCATTGCACCAATGTTGTTCTCGCAATTTTCCACATTGGAATAATTTTTAATGGAGATTGACGATGACTATATTTGAAAATCTTATTCATGCCTTTACACAAGCTGGCTTGTTTAAATACAAAAGCATATTATAGAAAGCAATTGCTAGAAATTGTCTAAACACAATATCTTTTAACAACAAATTATTTTTATTCACTTTAAGTGTTTTTTTTTTTTTAATAAGAAGAAGAGCTCCAACTCACCAGAGGTGAGGAGCCACCAAAAATAACAGGAAGCAAAGAAAACAGGAAAGCACAAAGTGATACAGCACCAACCAGAGACACAAACAGACACCTAAACCCCCCAGCCAACCAAGAGACCAAGCACCGCATGGAAAACACCACACCAAAGGCGCAAGTATTTGTAGGTCTGTTCACATCAGTGGAGAGCTCAAATCCAGGGGGCAAGACGGCCCACTGCTCAAAGGATGAACTAATTACTCACACCCCGGCCCAGGAACTGTACCATGTTGGTCTGTTAGTTCCAACACTTGATGAAGGGAAACTTCCTTAACACACCTCTTAGAAGGGCCCATGTCAACTCTACATTGCAAGTCTGACCAAGGGAATTCAAACTTACCAATGGGGGACTATGGTTCTCATCCTTCACTGTGGCACATCGATTCCACCATCTTCTCTTCCAAAAACCCCCTTCTCTGCACATCTACCCCTACGTTTTGCAATATTCCTTCTCCCTTCCTGCAGAAGGAAAACTTATCTTCAATGGCGCTGATCAAACCCTCCAGCAAGGTGCCAAGAAGATGTTTAATCTCTTCTAAGTTGCGTGTGCTAAATATCTCTTCCATTATCTGCTTTCGCCTCACTTGAGTTTCCCCTGCTCCAACCATCAAACTTTGGGATTTGAGGACAACCTTCTACCACTCTTTGAAGCTTCTCTCATCCCTTGCACTTGAAGTGTATATCCCACCTCCCCCAACAGGATCCTCCTTCTTACCAGTTTCCATGTTGTTTGAACCATTCCATAAAACTTCCTTCCTGCCATATCTAGCAAACGATGCCATTATCCTCTTCCCTCTAATCCATAATCCACTCAGGTTGTTGACAGCCCTTGTAGCCTCCTTAATCGTCTTATACCTAACAAAACCAAACTTGCAGTTATAGAAATGCCTATTTTTGCAGGATACATAAACATCACTTACCTCCCCTTCCCCTCTAAAGATTTGCCTTAATTAGCTCCAGTTCATCTCCCATGGTAACTTATCGATGAATAGAGAGAACTCCTGCTCCTTGTCTCTTGCCATTTAGTAACTACAGTTTACCTTACCCCTCAAGACTTGGGTGATGTGGGAGATAACACAAGGTGGTGCTTCATTACCAAGTCAAAGATGTGATTCTAATCCTTGCTTTTATTCACTTTAAGTTGTTCTAACTAGAATAGATATTTTTTCTTTCTTACTCACACAAGCCCATTTCCTTGCTTTTCTATCAATCTATAATTCTAATCCTCTTCTCCAATCCGATATTATGGTGCTAGTATAGAACAAAATTTCATTATGGTCCAATTTTGACCAGCAATTGATATCAGGGCTTTACAATATTTGATTGATTACAATTCTATATATTCCATTTACTATAGAAGTTCCCACAAAGTTTGTTAGAGGAATATTTCTAATAAAAATTGTTTGTTCTTAAATATCCTTAATGCTTCTCCAAATTAATCCCACATATATATATATATATATATATATATATATATATATATATATATAAGTGATTTATATACAGCATCTTTTACTTTTATCAAGGGTTCTACCAATTGAATAGAAATATTTGTTGTTATTAAAGAAAACCTATCATAATCTAGATAATCTCTCTTTTCAAACGTGTCGTCCCACCAAAAAAAAAAATGTGGTAGGCTCTCTTTCTAATTAGAAATAAAGTGAAATCACCTTTCTTATCCTTTCCCCAATCCTGTTGGTCTACTATTGAGAGAGATATTCATTTCTTAAAATATCTTATATATGTAGGCAGGAACAAGGGGAAGGAAGAAAAAAGATGTTAAGAGACCTTCCTGATCCTATTCTAGACACTCTAAGACCTTTTTTCAAACCTGATCCTATTTCGAGTCAAGAGATAGATAAATAAACACACCCCATGAGGCTGTTCGTATTGATTGAAGGGGTTGAAGACCAAGAAGTGAGTTATTTATCACCCAAACCATGGTTACAAATTATAGTCTGCAACTGCAATTGTGGCCGCAATATTGCGGTTGCGGTGCCTTATGCAACTATATTGCAACGGCAATTACAGTCGTTTCAAATATGTTTTCCGCAATTTTTTTGTATCGTAACGCAATCGTAATTGCGACCACAACCACAATTTAAAATCATAATCCAAACATTTTATTGTTAGGACTAGATCCAACCTTCTAGTCCTTGCATAAAGCAAAAAAAAAATTCAATTTCTTCCTTTTGGGAAGGGAGGATTAGGATAAATAAAAGTTATTGATTGGTAGCATATTTGATCAAATGAGTGATTTTCTCGCCTACCCTAGATCCCATGCTACCCCCCATAAACTGAAAATCTATAATCGAATACCCTTTAGTTGATTTGTGCCTGTTTGAATAACCTCAGCTAATTCTTTCTTTCTTTGACTGAACTTTTTCTTCTACTAATTCACTTTAACTATTATTTGTTTCTTTGCTAGTTGTTTTTTGTTTTTTTTTGTTTTTGGGTAGGTAATCGGTGCTAATGCCCAAAACACAAAAGAAACTAGACAATCAAATGTGGAAAAGCTCAACTGGAAACATCCTCCCTTAGAATGGAGCCAAGACCAATAGGAGACATCATATAATACTTCACCTTCACCCCCCAAAGGCTGAGAGTGACCACATCCAGCCAAAAAGTCGGCCGCGGCTGACGGTAAATATGAGAGAGGACTACCTCCCACCTCCCAATCTCTATGAAGCAAATCCTGAGCTCTGCTGATGAGACTAGCGTATGGGTGAGAGTGATCCAAAGGCTTTCGAATGAGACAGAGCAGTCGACGAATCAAGTTCCATAAAGACACAACAGAACCCCATCGACCAAGCCAAATCTAGCTAGAGCATAGAACACTCTCCAGTCCCCACACTTCAGCAATAGCGATCAAACAACGCCCCAAATTCACTGAGAATCCTCGGAGAAAGCCTCCACCAGAATCACGTACATAAGACCCCCACATGCTGCATGCACATGCACAACCACAGACCCGTCTGAATTGGTTTTCACCCAGCCATCACTGGGCATCGTCCATGCTACATGAGTTAAATTTGGCGAGGAGGAGGACCCACCCCAAACACCGAAGAAGTTCGCCACCTTGCATGCGGCTTTGGAAAACTGCCCAAAAGTGCTGGAACAAAGCTTCAGGGAGATAACGTGATGTGCTGAAAAACCTCTTCATTACGACTTACGAGTCTGCCAAAGGAAGTGAATGGCGGACGCAAACACGTGAGAGCAAGCACACCCATTAGAAGGATGACGTACCCCCTTTCAAATTGTCAAGAAGTCACTTTCTTAGATCAGAACTCAGAAGAGAAGAAGTTCGGCCAGTCCGTTGGGGTTACCAACCAGAAGTCACCAAGAACCGAACAGTCCCTCAGAACATGAAGAGAAGTTCTCATGGAGATTGGATTGATAGCGCATACAATACGGATTGTCCGCAATATGACGAGAAAAGCGAAAAGAATTTGTCATGAGAGCACGAGAAGCTCCTTAATTGCCACAAGAAAGTCCTTATGCGTTCCATCCCCTTCGAGCGCCAAATCAAGCGGAAGAGAGGATCCTCAATCCTCAATCCTCAATCCGAGACTGAAGACCAGTAAGTAAGTGAAGGTATGCTGACTTAATAGTGAAAGTGCCATCGTCGCTCAAGTGCCAAGCTACTGACTCTGGACCAGCGGAATCAGAAGGACACGGATTAGATATGTGTCTAATTGATATATGTGTTTAATTGCTAGTTTAACCGATATGTGTTTTATATTACAATAAAAAACTAGTAATTATTTAAACACAAAATCTTTTAACAACAAATTAGTTTTATTCACTTTAAGCAAGCTTGTTTAAAGGCATGAATAAGACTTTTCAATATAGTCATCGTCAATCTCCAATAAAAATTATTCCATTGGAAAATTGCGAGAACAACATTGAGTTCTCAACCCCATCGTGAACAACATATTATATAAAGGCCAAACAAATACACTTTTATTTCATAGATATATAGCAATCAGTTTCTTGCGAAGGTGCAATCCGACATGGTGTTGATTGCTTTACATTCGAATTGCACAAGAATTGAATTGCACAAGTTAGTATCCCTATTTTATATGTATATATGTATATTTCAAATTACTTTTTTTTCACGGTATGAATTTTAGCAATTTTGAAATCTCTATTTTTCACTTCATATGTCAACTTTTATTTGGTGAACCAAAAAGAAGAAAAAGACTAACAAGTGATGAATTTTCTTCCACTTGGAGTTTGGACGAATAAGATTTTTCAATATAGTCACCATCATAATATCCATTAAAAATTATTTCAATGAGAAATTGCAAGAACAACATTGAGTTCTCTCAACCCCGTTTTGCACAACATATTATATAAAGATCAAACACATACACTTTCATTCCATGGATAGCATACAGGTTCCTCCGAAAGTTGAATCCTGTACGGTCCATATTGCTTTACATACCAACTGCATTCAGTGCAACACTTAACATCCGCATCTTGTATGTATAATTGTATATATCAAACCAATGGCAAGCACCTTGCCATGGAAAGGTACAAAAGAATTGTGTGTTCCCTATAAACCTAGGTCTAAAACTAAATTCAAAGGTTTCATATTGCTTGAGATGTTGTGTAACATCCCCTTTGTGATAAAATATTTTGTGTAGAACAATTTAATTCATTTAAGTTAATTATGTGACAACTATTGATTGATCAAATAATTAAATTATATGCATTAACCTTCTAAAATTAGACTATAAATTAACAATGATAACTTTAAAAATATTGCTCTATTTAAAATAAGAATAATAATAAATAATATTTATGAAGGTAATAAATAATAGCTAAGCATTTCTAGAGGTAACTAATAATAACAATAATATAAGTATAATAATATGGTAATCATAATATAATAAAAAAAGAAGAAGAAAGAAACAAAAGAAAGACTCACGGCTGGGAGTTGTAATATGTCTTTGGATAAAAGTTTGAAAAAAAAAAAAGGAAGGAACGTGAGGGACTTTGAAGTCAAGTCCTTGTAGAAGTTAATAACGTGGGCTAAAGTGAAAAAAAAAATGTAGTTGTAACTATAATAACAATAAGACTAGTATCAGTAATAATATAAGAAAAACTTAATGACGTAAAATGTCACATTTGAAAGTCTATAAATAGGATGGATATTAGAGGATTTATTTCTTACCGTAAGCAAAGATAGAATGATGAGAATGTGAAAATTGAGAGAGGAAAAAAGACGGGCCTTATAGTCAGGAAAGAAAAATAAAAAAAGAGAAAGGGCGTAGTCAGAAAAAGTGAGGGAATTCAGTATTACAACAAAAAAAAGGTAGAAAAAATCAGTACATACATATAATTTTAAAGTAGATAATTATCTATGAAATAAAATTATGGCTATACTTATTGCAAGCTATATTATTAATACTCTTATAGTTTATATTCTAAGTTATTTTATTAAATGTTCTTTCATTGCATGTCTATTTTATCGTTCGAAGTTATTTTATTTTTCAGTCCTTCGAATTAAAGTTGCTCACTACTACTTTTATTGTTATTTATTTTATTTATTGTTTCCTTATATTTACCTTGTCTTCTATTTATTTCAAGTTATTTTTCTCCTTATTCCTTTACATTAAAGTTGCCCATTTATTTATTATTGTACTTTATTTTATTTATCACTGCTTTACATTAGTTCACAGTTATTTTGTTATTGCTTTCTTTTACAAATGCTCATTATTATTATTATTATTATTATTATTATTATCATCATCGTTATTGTTATTTTGAAATTTTTATGATAATGTTTTTAGGAGACCAATATTAAGAGTAAAATATCATATACTATGACTAAAATTTATTATATATGAACTTGAACTATTAAATTATTATACCTTTGCTTAAAATTTTATATCTTGACTTATAAAGAGTATGATGACTTTTGAATTATAGACATTATTATAATTTTATGGTGACTCTTGCAACGACATGACCTTTATGTGCTAAATGCTCAATGATGAGAAGAACAGACTCATGAACCTTGAAAAGAAAGTTTTAAAAAATATTAAATAAACATCTTAAAATCCGTCCTTTTAGAAATCAACATTTATATTTAGTAATTCTATATTTTGAGAAATTTTATTGAGATATTATGTTATTTATTTTTCTCAAGTTTATATTATTCTAGTGCTTATGCGTTTTATTTATTTTAAATTTATGAATTAATTTGTAACTTTTACACTTTATTCTGTTTATTGCTACATTTTATGTTTTATTGTTTAATTTATTATAAGATAAATTTATTTATATTAGTCAAGTTATTGTATATTTTATGCTATTTGAGTTTTTTATTTAAGTTATATTTATGGTTTAAGTTTATACATATATATATTTACTATGAATTTATGCATAATAACAAATAAGTAATTTGAACATAAGACATTTAAGATTTGCCGGTAACTACCAAGAAGGTAGAGGGATAAGATATAAAATCTTTTTGTGTTACCTATCTTGGTTAGTGCGGCATAAAAGTCTCGCTTTGTTGTCATGATGTTAAGAGTAATACCAGAGAATGAGAATTCGCTAAAAGAAGGCCTTCAATTATATGTAAGACAAGCAGATAAAGGAAAGTGAAATTTAAAGTAAAGAGATTATAATCTTATTAATATCTATTGTATTTTAAGTTGCATAGCATATTTTCCTTAGCATTTATTGCTCATAATATTATGAAGTATTATAATTTAATTGGAAGTAATTGATGTGATTATGATATAGTAGTCGTGTGAATTTCCATGATAAGACACGGCTGGAACCACCATAGTTTAAATACTTTAAAACTCTTTATTATCTACTGAAATTATTCAATTTTCACTCTATTTCCAGTGATTTTATATTAGTCAAGTAACATTCTAAAGAAATGCAAACTAATCTAGCTATTAGGAACGTACCAAAGTTATACTTAAATAAATTTGTAATTTCTTAATCTGGCTTAAAAATATTTAGCTTTTGGTGAGCCAAACTTTACTTTTATTCCTGAACTTTGTATTGTATCTATGTATATTAATGTCTATCCTTAAACTTTTTATGTCAACTTTACTATGAATGGATATTACATATTGCGCCCCAAGATCATCATCTTTAGATTTGCCGTTAACTATTTGGTCTAGACCACCACTCAAATCATTTGTGACCCTCACATGTGTTTTTCCATTAATGCTTAATGGCCGCATAAGCAGCCATAGCAGAAGAACACTTCTACCAAAAAGAGATATTGCTACCTTGGCTTGGATTAGTTCATTTTCTTTTACCGTGAATCTTTGGTATATAAAGACTGAAAGTCAAATGAAAGTATTTGTTATAAGGGGAGGTTACAAACTCTTACAAAGTCAACGTGTCTCAAAGGTGAGAAAATAAAAGCATGACAATGTATTTGTAAAAATAAAGTAAAAAATAACAATGCATTTTACTAAAACAAAAATAAATACACTTTTTATTTTCTTATTTTAGAGGAAAATCATATATTTTCTTTTAATGCCAATGTGTCTTGAAAGTCAGAAATTAAATGACACTTGATTGGAATTTTCTTACACCAGTCTTTGACCGTTAGTTTTGTTTTGACCAAACGTTTTAAAATGACATAATTTAATGGAAAAAAAATAGCACATTAGAGTTTTGATAGAGAGAGAAATTGTAATTTTAATAATTGATGCAGAAGTAAAATTTTTGGGTATTTTTGATTAAAAAATAAAAGTAATAACAGTATAATAACAGAAATTTTTAATGAAATAAAAATTCAAAATTTCAATAATGTGTAATATTTAGATTTTTCATATTTAATTGTAATTGCAATTGAGATTTTATACTTTTGTACAAGAAATTTTTATTTTTATTTTCACTAAATATTATAAATAATTTATCTTTGTACTATTAAGAGATAATTTAACGTACTCATTGACAATTTATGTACCTAAAATAATATTTTAAGTTATAATTTATATTTTATATATTAGAGTGTATTATAGTACTTAAAACTATAATTTTATGTACTTTTCTTCTTGTTTTTCCTTAACAGTATATATATATATATATATTACGCATATTTTGCGTCTTTCACTCGTTTTATTTTTAACAAAATTGATAATTTTGTTATAAATTGAAAATTATCTTTACTTTGTATTTGATTTATGATCGTTCATTTTTAGTATAATGTTTGTTTTATATATTTGTGCATAAAATAAAAGACTCAAAAGTCACATTTTTGCATTTTTCACACGTTTATTATATAATTTTAGATACAATGCTCATTTTATGCATTTTTGCATCGTTCACTAGTTTTTTTATATATATTAAAATGTTTAAGTTTTTAATTTCAGTATGTATACAATATCAATTTTAATTAATTTTAAATAAAAATAAACATATTAACAATTTATAATATTAATAAATTTTAATAAATTAAAAATTATATTTTTATTTTTTAACTATTTTCATTTGAAAATATAAGATCTGAATATAAATTATTTATATTTTTCATTGTTAAAAATAAAACTTTTCAGAAAAAAATAAAATAAAATGTCAATTTCAATTATACGCAAATACAAAATGGTCATTTTTCAATTTTTCCTTTTTGATTTTTATTTAATTAAAATTTTTGTTACATATCATATTTCGATTTTAACATAAATGCTCTCAAGTTCTCTTTATTTATTAATTATGGGTGCTTGGTAGGGGGAATATTTTCATATTCCCCTATTTCGTAGAAAATTTGCAAAAATATTTTTCAAAATATTGCATTTCCAAGATTGATTTTGGATTAATACTCCCACCAAAATATTTCTATCTCATATATGAAATTACAATATTATTATAGGATGAGAATATTTTTTATGTGAAAAGATTAAATTACATCTATTGTTACCCACGACCACCCATCGCCAGTTACCCTCCACCATTGTCAGTTGCTGGCTGCCACCAGATCGCCGCTGGGCCCCACCCTTTGTCGCCAGACCATCATTAGTCGCCATTAGCTGCCTCTGACCACCATTGAATGCCGCCCTCTATCAAGAGTATTTTTGAAAACGTACAAAATATTCTCGAAAATTTAATCAATTTACTAAACATTTTAAAAAGTACATGCCTGAAAAAGCTATTCCCAAAAATGAAAATTTAAACATCCTACCAAACATCCCTTAACTATTATACATCTTCATCAAAACTACATCCAACTATTTTCACTCTTCATTAAATCGGTTCATCTATAACTGACAGATTAAGATCAAATCAATGATAAGATATTAGTGCAATGGTTTTATCTTTACATTGGTGCCGTTTAATCCTTACTCGTGATTCATCGGTCGACTCAATATATAACAAATTAAATTCAATATAAATAAATTTTTTATTTCTAATATTTGAATATTTGTTTTATTTTAGGCAACTCAGAGAATTACGTACTGAAAACTCCGAGAATTTACCTCAGACTTGCCCGGGAGAAAGGAGGAGAAGAACCTCTCTCGGTGAGCAAATGCTTAGCTGAAAAGGGTTAGAGAATGAAGAAGAGAAGTTTTGTGTTGTGTATAAAATTCTGTGTGTATATATTTTCATTGACCTTTTTCTGAATATATGTATGACATCATAATTAACTTAGGTGCCACCTCAGCACATCACAGCTAGCACATGACTCAAATGAAATACAAATATAACTAAAATGAAATATAGATGGAAATGAAATGCAAGTGCTAATGACCCAACTAACATAACTGGTCCTTCATTAAGTCCTTGGTTGTGGATCTGGTAAAAATCTGATTCTTCCACTTCAGCATCTATACGTTTGGGAGTTGAAATTTTAGAGAAAAAAAGAAGTCCAGAAAGGAAAGGTTTAAAAATAATTATGAATTTTTTTACTTTTTAAACCATTTTCCTTTCTTTTTTTGTTTCTCAAAACTACAACTCACAAACATTAGTTTGGTTATGGTTGCTTCGGCATTGTCATCTTGGAATTGCTCACCTACCTAAGGTTTTGTTTATGCTAGACGTGTATGAACAGGTCCAGTCATAGTCTTCTTCATTTTCATCACTGGATTGAAAAATAAAATAATTTAAATTTCAAAACGTTTGTAATTCAACAATTAAAATAAAAAAGATGATTACTAATCTTTGTTACACGACCAACATAAAACGATACCCTACCTGGCTAGCTAGAGAATCTGCGGAGGTGGTTTGACTCCACTCTTTCTGCTAAACTAAAGACTGCATGCGATGATGCAAATACCTCACCATGGTCAATCCTTGTAGCTTGGTTATCGTTGATTATTCCACCAGTTCCCTTCATTTTATCTATATTTTTAATTTGTTTTTTTACGGGAATGTTAAAATTGATGTGGTGAAGAATAAATAATCCGAGACATCATTTTTTTTTTTCCATTCTGAAAGAACTTAAATTTTTTGTAAAACTTTAAACGTGGTTATTCAATTAAATTAAGACATGTTGAAAACTGGTTCCACCTCAATTCATCTTTTTGTTTTTCTTTTTTTTTTTTTTGAGAATTAATGTGGCCTTCCTTCTAACACAATTATACACATTAGAGTAGCTTTAGAGTCCTCAATCCAAAGCTGTAAGAATCGGATTAAAGATCGAAAGAACTATTTATTTTCGAAGATAACAAGCTTAAAGTGGATTAAGGTTATCTGTCTCTATTTCCTGACTCTTTTCATGTCATGTTTTGTTTAAAATTAAGTTGACACCTGAAAAAAAATTACATATAATGGATTTCAGCAATTTTGAAATTATAATCTTTTAAAAATTTAAATTTTAAATGGTGAGGAAAAAAAAACAATAAAAGAAGAAGAAGACAGAGACCTAAAAGTAGACAATTTTCATCCACTTGAAGTTGGCTTTCAAAGGCTTGAATAAAATTTTTCAAAATAGTCATCACTCTGAAAGTAAATATCATCATTTTGGAGTGTTGATTTTCGATTTCTTAACTAACTAGGATTTAGATCCTTTAAAGTGAGCAATCTAATAAAGTAAGAAAATAAAAAGTTATCCATTATTGGATTAACTAGTATTGCATTATGTATGGGTTCCAACAAAATTTAAAGATGGTTAAACCCCCACACTTTGGAAGACTTATTTGATATCACTTAAATTCTTTGAGGGATTTATTTGATACCACAAATCTTTGGAGGACTAAATTAATGTTATATGTATATTTAAAGGACTAAATTGGTAGTTTAGTTTTGATATTATTTCAATCTTATAAATTGCAACCAAAAAAAAAAAAAAGAAAAACAATTAGCTTAATTATGTAATTTTTAGTCCCAAAAAATTATCATGAACTTTTTTTTTTTTTTCATTTGGTCCCTCTTTTTAAAAAAAGTTTCTCTTTACATTTAGAACCTCAAAACTTCTTTCATTTCCATTTGGTCCCTTTGGTAACTTACCATTAGTTTTCTCCATTCACCGTCAATAGGGTGGGCAATGCGGTGGGGTAGGGGTGGTGTGTAATCCCCCATTTCTTAAACCACATTTCCAAAGTTCCTCCCATCTCCATCCCCGTCACTCATTGATCTCCACCACTCTGCGAAGATCAATGAATATCCCAAAAGAATGTTTACAAAATTAAGAAAATATGATTAAGCAATTTAATTAGTCCAAAAAGTTTGAAAAAAAAAAATGAAAACTTAAAAATGATTGATCCAAGTCTTAGACTTATAATTTTACATCATTACCACCAGATTTTCAAATTTTACATTATGTCACAACTATTAGTCTATTATAAGAATACCATAATAAACAATAATGAATATATAAGATCACGAGAGAGTAAATTAGGGTTGTATTTTTCATATTTTGTATTAAAAATATAATAAATATTAATTTTATATATAAAATTATTAATATACCCTTGATGTGGATATCCCACATAGGAAGGGAAATATAATCCCCATCTCCATCCCCATCCTCACAAAAAAAAATCTCCATATTTAGATTTCTATCTACAGATATATCTTCACTTATGTATCTTCATTGCCATCCCTAACTATCAACTTGACTTACCATGTAGAGACTAACACCGGCCGGAGGGTGAAAAAAAGATAAAAGGGGAAAATTGTGATACTTTGAAGGATAAAATGAAAAAACAGATGTTTTGCAAGAAAAAAAAAATTTATATTAAGAAGAAGAAGAAAAAAAAAATTATATTAAGAAGAAGAAGAAGAAGAAGAAGAGTCTTCGCAAGACTTAGCATCCCTCTCTTGTATGTATGTATCAAACGTTCAAATACAACAAAATTGTGTGTTCCCAAAAACCAATGTTTTAAAACTGAATTCAAACGTTTCGCCAAGCTTGAGATATTTTACCCCACGATCATCATCTTCAGATTTGCAGTGAAGTGTTAGGTCTAGACCACCATCCAAACCATTTTTTTTTCATAAGTAAAAGGAAAGAAGTAAACTCCCACAAGCAGAGGGGGAGAATACCACAAAGTCATAGGATAGCAGCACATGAAGACGCTACCAAAAGTAAAAATAAACGAATCCTGAAAGTAAACTAGCCACAACCCCAAACAGAAACAAAAGCACGAACTTTATGCATAGCTTTAGCCCCCTGAAGTGTAGTCTATTAGATCCTTTTCAGCTTTCCACACCTCCTGCGCATCCATGATCTGATGCATTCTGTCTCAGATATGAACTGTTGCAGAGAAAAAGGCATATCTGAACACCAATCTCTGGGCCAGTACCCCAAGGTTAATTTCACTTGCAGAATTTTGAAATCCCAATCCGGCTTGAAACCTTAAAAAATTATTCTGTTTCGTACTCTCCATATTGACCAAATAACCACGTAATATAGTGTCACCTATAATCGGTTCTCAAGGCCAAAAACAGGTAATCCACACCTACCATGCCTCAAATAAAGAGCAACCTCTATTATGGCACACCCAAGTGATATTCCACCAATCCAGCCCAGCACACCAAAAGGACCAAGATGCACTGCATGTATTAAGAAAAAATGGTAGCATACCTCCACTGGTTTAATGATGTTTAGCTTACATAATCTTTCCTTGGTATTATGCCTCTGAATATGTACAAACCACACAATGAGTTCAGCTCTTGGAGGCGCCGAACTTTTCCACGTTGCTGTTGCATTCACGAACCTTTGATCAGGCTTGCTACATAGCTTCTCCACCTGCAAAGAAAAAGACTTAATAGAGAAACTCTTGTTTGGATTAAAAAACCAAACAAGAGAATCTGATTTGTCTCTTGACAAGAAAACAGAGTCCAACATGTATAAGAGGTCTTGCAACAGCTCGTTCACCCAATCAAAAAGTAACCTTCTCCATTCAAGATTCCAGCACCAGCAATAACCATCCCAACACTCCATGTCAAAAATCAGTGTGTGCTTTTGCTTCAAGACACTATACAATCTTGGGAAAACATCACACAACTTTTTATCACCAATCCACACATCCTTTCAAAATAAAATGGGGCTACCATGCTACCAAAAAAATTGTAAATTATGGCAGTTATAACCGCCATTTTTTGCATTAAAAAATGCCGTAATTGAGTTTGTTATTCGGTATATATTACAATAGTTTTCATTAAACCGCCATAATTTATGTGTGGCATAAAATGATGATTTCAAATCGCCATAATTTACACTATCAAAATGAAAAAATTTTAATATTAGGAAATCGCCATAATTTGCAATGTAGAAATAAAAGAATAAATTAAGGCAGTTTCTAACCATCATAATTTGCTCTATAGGAATAAAAAAAAATTAATATTAGGATGATTTCAAACCGCCATAATTTGAACTATAGACAAAAAAATTAATAGCCACAATTCCTAAGACATTTGACATGCTCGTTGCTCCCATAACAAAGTCATCTTTCTCTCATTAATGAGCATGGCCTCTGCATGCTTTCTTGCCTGCTTGCATGTTTCAGTTGTAGCAATAAATTTGTCTACTTTCCTCTAGTACTGAAGAGCCACTCTTTTTGCTACAGGCAATGTAATGTTCATATGCTCAGTGCACCACCTCTTGCAACTAATTAAGCTCCTCAATGAGAACATCCACAAACTGCTTCTCCATCTCCTGCTTCAATTTGGGTCATTACTTCCATAATCTGTTGATCTACACAGTTAATGTCATCCTTGTGCAGTAATAAGTAGCAAACTAGCTATTAGTTATTTTTCTTTGTGGGTACATAATTTAGCTATAAGCTAATGCACAATAACGTGAAAAACTCAATTCTCCAATTGAGTGGCTGGCATGATCTTATATTTATCATAACACTTATTCAACAAGAAAATTGAACATGAGGTGATAGGGAGTAGATTTGCCTCATGGACAAATAAGCAATGGTACCTCTGGTATGCTCTTACCTCAACATTAACATTCAACAAAAAGTCTCTATTAACAAAAGTACTACACATGTCATAACTCAAGTCCGAATGAAAGGTCAAACCAAATGGCCTAAAAGGCCACCCAACGTTGTTCATGTTCTATTTAACTCTTGGTAAGTGTTCATGGTCTTAGTAGTTGGCTCAATGCTTATATTTATGCAATCACTTATATCGTCACAAATCCAACATGAAACGTAAGAGGCTGAGACCTCACAATGACTAGATATTGAACTAGATCATGGAGATTGATAGTCTAGAATTGCCATAATTATCATGGACCATATGGTTTGTAGTGTTCATATGACTAAAAATATTAGTAAGAAAATAACATCAAAATATATATTTGAAAAAGGGCAAGTTATTGAACAAAATGAGCCATCAGGAATAACTCTAACCTAAGACAGAGATTGGCCAACCCTGTGCAAGGAGGATAAGGCAAACAAGGACATTACAGATTCCAAATCAAAAAGAAAGTACTAAATGCAATAAATTTATCTAGGCAAAGTGGGGGTAAAACATACATTATATATGCGGAATTCCTTTAACATGGAGAAGTCTAAAGGAAGATATCCAGATAAGTTATCGCTGTCCGTTATCCCGTAAAATCGTTTCAAGAAGTAAACATTGAAAGCTTGCAAACAAGTTTCATTTTGTACAAGCATTGTAGTGTGCAAGGAAAGTTTTGAACCAAACGAAAAAAAAGAGGCTTGGACAGCTTTGCAAGTATGCTTCGAGTTTGACCATTAAATGAGTTATTGTTCATGTGACTACAAAGATAAAACTAAAGCAGATAACAATATGCAAGGAAACCAACTACAAGGCGAGTTGATGATGTATTTAGATAAGAGATTCACTCGCAGGTGTCGTACATTTATCATGTTGGGAAATAATTTGTCAAAATTAAAAAAAGAATAGTTAAATAAATTAAAAGAGTGATAATAACTCATCTATTTAGAAGTTATATATAACGTCACATTATTTTGATACAAATTCTGCCTAAAAAAATAGTTATTTAGTATTGTTTCAAATAAGAGTACACACTACTTTTAACAATTTATATTTTATATTTAATAATTTAAATTCTATCCAAATAATAACATGTTTTCTTTCATTTTTAATCATCAATTGGTATATAATACATTTCAAGTACATAAAAGCTTATCGAAAATGAGGCGCTTTTTTTTTGGTAGTTTGAATGCACATGCATATGGATTATTAAGTCACAGAAATGAAAAAGAAAGAAAAAGAATGCACATGCATGATGGATGGAGGAATAAAGGCTTGAAAATGTGTAAAATTCATGGACAGGGTGTCAAAAGAATAAGGAGATTACGCATGCGAAATCCGTTAGATTACCTGGCTATGAAGTAGAATACAATTGGACCAAACAAAGTATATTTTGGGAATTGTCCTATTAGAAGGATCACTTAGTTTGTCATTGTTTAGATATGATGCATGTTGAGAAGAACTTATCCGATAATATTATATACACTATAATGAATATTGACCGAGCTAAAGACAATAAGAAAGCAAGGATGGATTTAAAGGAGTACTATAGATGCCCTGAGTTAAATTTACAACCCTTAAGAGACAGTCATTGGTGTAAGCCTAAAGCCAGTTATACTTTGACCTCTATAAAGAGACAAGATATGTGTAAGTGGGTGCAAGAGTAAAAAATGCCTGATGCTTATGCCTCAAACTTGAGTAGGTGTGTGAATGTTGCACAAGGAAAGTTTTTTGACATGAAAAGTCATGACTGTTATGTATTTATGGAGTGTTTACTACCTGTTGCATTGAGAGAACTTCCTGATTATGTTTGGAGGCTATTAACTGAGTTGAGTAAGTATTTTAGAGATTTGTGTTCATCCACTCTCAAGGTTGATGATCTTTTGGTGATAGAGAAGAACATTCCCATTATTCTTTGTAAGTTAAAGAGGATCTTTCCTTTTGAATTTTTTGATTCTATGGAGCACTTGCCTGTGTACTTGGTTATGAAGCATGGGTATGTGGACCTATCCAATATAGGTGGATGTATCTATTTGAGCGAGAAATAGGAGGGTTCAAAAGAATGGTTAAAAAAAAAATAGCTTAAGTAGAGGGATTAATATGTTAAGCATACATTTCGAACGAGACCTCTAACATTTGCTCATACTTCTTTGAGCTACATGTCCAATCTAGGAGGATCAAAGTTAGTCAGAATAATGATGGTGGTGAAAGCTCAATTGAACCAACCTTGTCGGTTTTCAATCAACCTATCCATGCTACTTGACGATGCAAGAACTGATGGTTGACTGGGAGTGAATAGAAATTTGCACATTTACATATAATGCTAAAGTGTGATGAAGTGGAGTCATTCAGAAGGTAACTGAAAAACTATTTTATTAGATTCTTTGTTCTGTAATTCCTCAAATTCTATGTAATGGTAAATTATGACAAGCTGTCTTCTCTTGTACTTTGTCTAATATTTACAGGTATTTTGGACAACTACATAGTCAACAATCTCTTAAACAATTTCCTAAATAGTTCAAATCATTTGTATGTGATAAAGTGATTTTATTTTGCTATTCATATTTTTGTTCTTGTATTATTATGTTATTAATATTCCAATCTTTATATTTAGGTGCATGATCAGAGAAATGATGTAACCAATTCTTACTTGTACAATTTGACTTGGGATCTAAAAACCAGATCTATAAGTTGGACAATATACTACGTCAATGGTTTTAAGTTTCATACATCTGAATAAGGAAGGAGAAAGAAAACCGATAATACTGGGGTTTGTGTTAAGGGAGATATTGGAGATGGAGAACGTGATTGGTGTAGAGTAGTTAATGAAATACTTGAATTTGAATACCCTGGTGAACCTCTTAAAATGGTTTTGTTATTTGCTTGTGATGGTATAATCCAACATGTCTAGGGAACATGTAACATAATCACTACAAAATAATTGAGATTAACTATATTAAAAGATATGAAAAATTTAATCCATTTATCATTGCCCCAAAATACAAGACAAGTTTATTACTTGCCATATCCTAGAAAATGCAAATCTAACTAGAGGGTAGTAATAAAATGCAAACCAAGGGGTAGAGTAGAGCTTGAAGAAGTATGTGAGCAAGCTTAACAAACTAATGATCAAAGCCCTTCTAAGGTTGTTGTTGATACTAATATCCCTTCTAATCTATGTTCGATCTCAAGGGAAGTTGATATAATTGAACTTCCAAGGCAATAGTCAATACGTTAGGTTGATGAGAGGGATGCCAATATTGAGGATGAGGATGAGGAATTTGACAACAATGTTGAAACCAAGAGTGATGAAGATAGTTCTTAACTTTCTGAATAATGAGGTGCCAAGTTTGTTGTGTCTTTGTACGTTTTTGATTTTGTGCATATATATATTTTGATGTTATAGTTTAATTCTTTTCATTTGTAGTTAAATATATGTTATGTATGTTGAATATGTTTATTAATTTATACACATATTATACAGATAATCACTTATGGCAAGACCAGGATCTGGCTCCAAATGACAGAGGGGTGAATGAAGGAAGCAGGGTCTACCCTCTCGTAGATCTTAGGATTTTTTCTGTCTTTAGAATTATACTATAACAATTTTATTCTATTATTTCTATAGTTGATAGTTTTTATTTTAATGAACAGTGCATATTTTTATATTTTATTGTATTTTTATTTATATAAATTTGTGAATAATTAAAATAGTATTTGAAACATTTAAATATTAATTTTAGATTTTAAAATATAAACAAAAAATTCAAAGTTCATATTTATCGATGGAAATTTCATCGGTAATGATATACATTAAACGTTTATTTTTTAATTTTACTGATGGATAATACGTTGGTATTATAAAAAATTTATAAAAATTAATTAAAACTACCAACGGATTTTCTGTTAGTAATTATAAAATAGTCATCGGTATAATTTGGTCAGTGATGATTTCTGACATTATTATTACCGACAGTTTTTGAATTATATTGACGAATATTTTCCATCAGCAAAATAAGGAATATTATCGATGGATTGTATATTCCGTTAGTAATATTAATTTTTTTTATTACTGATGCGTCTTTTACCAATGGATTTTTTGTGTCAATCCATTGGTAAAATTGTTACCGATGGATTTTGCTTATTTTTCTGTTGGTAAATCCGTCAATAATTGATGTATTTCTAGGAGTGGTTGCCAAATTTTGAAAATCAAAATGCAAATAAAAGAATACAAACAATAAAGGAAGAAAACCAAACAAAAATTGTTCAATTCGTTCATGATATGCATTTTCCCCAAAAGTGTAGTAACTAAGTATAAGAGAAGCCAAAAAAAAATAAAATAAAATAAAGACACATGATAATACTTATTAGCGATTAACATAGCACACTCCAAATGTGACCCAAATGCTTAGGATTTGAATGGCAATGAATAACAAAAGTCAAAAACAGAGAAAAAATGAAAAAAAAAAAAAAAGACAAAACCGAGAATGGAGTTATAGATAGAGACGTAGAGAGGGAGACAAAACTGCAATGGTGTGAGGGTACGATGGCGTCCATGCCACCACCACTTTAAGGAAGCCGTTACTGCAATAAGGGGAGGAGTGAGCTAACAACATGAAGGGGTAAGCTAGCAGAGTGAGACTTTTGAGAGAGGAAAGGGATTGAGAATGAAAAGAGAGAGGTAGCAGCATGAGGTAGAGAGCTTGAGAGTTATGACTAGGGTTAAACACATTACAATAGATTAAAATAAATTAAAATGTTTTTTATAACATTGGATCAGTTTAAAACCGCCCTTTTTCTACAAAATCGCCATTTTATAAATTTAAAATTGACGAAATATACTAAAAATTATGGCAATTTATAAGAACTTCCCTAATAAAACTATCATAATATACAACATTTTTTGTAGTGCCATTTCCAACTTCCTTTCTCATTCCACTCATGGCCACAACATATACATCATCCCTACTACTCGTATTTGCGCTGATGTTCTTCCATGGACCTCCCACCTTGATGGGATCATGATCACCAACAAGTCTATTCTGGTCATACCCATAGTTAGAGCACACCACTCTTTTCCGTAAGGTATTCCCTTCATCGGAGAACCTCCACCACCACTTAAACAATGGAGTGGCACTTTTAAGGATTAAGCCTCCAACTCCTAGACCTCCCATACTCTTGGGCTTTTGAATCAGTTCCCACTTCACAAGTGGAATGCCGTTTTTACTAACATCATTACACTAGAAGAAACGTCCTTGTATGTTGATAATTTTGTCGACTACCCCTTTTGGGATTTTAAATAAGCTTAAGTAGTATAGAGGTATATTATTAAGAATAGATTTTACCAAAACCAGCCTTCCAGCCCTTGATACTAGTGTCGCCTTCCAAATAGCCAATCACTTAGAAATTCTACCTAAAATGGGTTGCCATACAGAGTTGCTTATTGGGTTTGCACCCAAAGACACACCCAAAAAAGTAATTGGCAAATTCACCACAAATAGCCTATCTTCTCACTTGCCTTCTGAATCCACTCACTATTATAGTTAAGCGGAATCATAGCTGATTTCAAATAATTCAAATCCAGTCTAGACATAGCCCCAAAGAAATCAATCATTCTTCTGTAATTAGTTAAAATCTGTTCTCTAGCCGGACAGAAAAGTAGTGTATTATCTGCAAATTGCAAATGAGATATGTCAACATTGTCTTTGCCAACTTTCACCCTTCCACGAAACCAAGCTCCTTGGCCTTTAATACCATTCAATTAAACACCTCCGTTACCAATACAAATAAGAATGGGATAGTGGATCCTCTTACCAAAGACCTCTATGCATTTTGAATGGAGCACATGGTGAACCATTAATAACAATAGGCATTGAGGTAGTGGATAAGCACCTCTTGACCCGCTTCTTCCATTTTGTATCGAATCCCATTGCTAGGAGAACAACATTAACAAAGTCCCAACGAACCATATCATATGCCTTTTGGAAATCCAATTTAAATAAAATAGATTTCTTCTTGGACTTCCTAACCCAATGGACCACCTCATTTGCAATTAGAGCTCGGTCAAGAATCTGTTGACTTTTCACAAAGCTGATTGGGTTTCACCATTTAAACTGGGCATAACTTTGCTAATTCTAGAAGCCAGCAACTTTGCAATAACTTTATATAAACTGCCCACCATACTAATTGGCCTATAATTCTTCAACTCCAAAGCACCCTCAAACTTTGGTATCAAAGAAACCCAAGTCATGTTAATCTCAGCAGGGAGCACACCAGATTCAAAGAAGTTCATAATGAAATTTGAGAAATCAGCTCCAACAACATTCCATGACTTTTTAACTAAATTTAGATTGTACCCATCATATCTAGGGGCCTTATGTGAATCATAGCTCCAAACCGCTTCAATTATTTCTTCCAAAGATGGCATAACTTCCAACAACGTAGGCTGCATCCGATCCAATGTTGGCAAGAAACCAGCAGGCAACTTTATATTTGGCAAATTTACCTTCTGATATAGGCTTTTATAGAAATGAACAACTTTGTTCTTTATCGCTGCGGGTTCTTGCAAAATTCTATGACCAACCTTAATCTTCAAAATCATATTTTTCCACCATCCAAACCATTTGTGACGCTTACATGTGTTTTTCCATAAATGCCTAATGGTAGGACAAGCAGCCATAGCAAGAGAACACTTCTAGCAAAAAGAGACATTGCTACTTGGTTTAGTTCATTTTCTTTTACAGTGAATCATTGTTATATATATGCTAAAAGTCAAAATAAAAGCATTAATTATTAAGGGAGGTTACAAACTCCTTCAATGTCAACGTGCCTTAAAAGTAAGAAAATAAATGCATAACAATGTATTTATAAAAGTAAACCTAAAAAATAGCAATGCAATTTACTAAAACAAAATAAATACATGTTTTATTTTCTCATTTTAGAGGATAATCATATATTTTCTTTTAGTGCAATGTGTCTTGAAAGTCAGAAATTAAATGACATTTGACTGACATTTTCTTATACCAATCTTTGATCATTTGTTTTGTTTGACCAAACGTCTTAAAATGACAATTGAATATGAAAAAGACAGTTCTACATTAGATTTTTGATAAAGAGAGAAGATAGTTAAATTTAATAATTGATGCATAAATAAAATTTTAATGTATTTATGTTTAAAAAATAAAAAGTAATGTAAAATAATAAAAGAACTTTTTAATGTAATAAAAATTCTTGTTTTAGTAGGTCCTTTTCAGTAAAAATGTAAATAATTTGGTAGTGTGTTTTGTATGGTCATAGCGTAATATTAATTTGAAGAAATCAACGTTAAAATTTCAGATCATTCATCTCCTGAGGCAATTTTTCAGAAAATAAGCTCATAACCAAACTTTCACATCTACTTCAAGTAAAATTTGTTAGAATAAGCATAATTCCTATGGCAGCACACAATGAAGTTAAGTCTTCATCAATTGTTTGCGGGAGTACCTATTGCCATACTTTATTATTTATTATTACTTCTTATTTAATGAGCTTTTGTTTAATTATCCTATAATACCCTTTCGGCTTTTTCATAATTTAATTAATAATTTATTGTTATATGTAATTTTATTTATAGTTAATGCTATTAATATATTTTTTTCAAAATTTTTACTTCTGTAATATTTTATTTTATGAAAATCTTTTCATAACACATTAAATTTATATTTTCACATAAAAAATATAATTATGTAATAAATTGATTCTCATAATCTTAAATATAGTTTTTACTTCGCATAACTTTTTTTTTAAAGAATAATAGTATTTTTATACTTTTTTATTTTAATATTCTATAACTATGATATGAAATAAAACCAAGTTAAGAAAATTGTTATTACACATAATAAATTTTGAGTTAAATAAAATAATTACTAATAATAATTTTAAAATTTAGTTAATATTCATTATCAATGTAAAATAACTATATTATTGTCCAATATTATTTTATTTAATGAGTTTAATATCTTATATATTATTGAAACACCTTAAATTATGCAAAAATATATCATCAAATGTTAGTATAAGTTTTTTATTCTAACAATGTATATAATTATCAAGTAAATAGCTAATTTAATAAATTATGTTGCCTTAATTTTTAAGAATAAAAATGAATAAAAACTATAATAACAATGAAGAGATTGACATGACAAATGCTAATATAATATGTTTATTGATTATTAGATTAAAGTATATGAACACACAAGATGAAAAAAAATCATGGTTATGTATGTTCTATATTACAATTTATATGTTCACTTTTTTATTATTTTTTTTATCTAACATTTTAATATGCTTTGTAGATAATTATTATATTATAAAAAGTAATTTAATATTAATATCTAAATGATTATATTAAATTATTATAAATACTTCCAATATTTAGTGGTCATATAAAAATAAAAAAAATCGATATTAAACATTTTAAAATTACCAAAATTAATAATACTATAAGAACAAGAAAACACAATAGATGTCTAAAAATATTTAAGAATAAATACTCAATTACTTTTAAAAAACAAGAAGCTAAATTGGCCTTTCAAATGAAGTATACAATAATTTAGTTTTCAATAATCGGAAACTGCCATTAACACAATTTCTTAATTGATATTATTTCAATCTTATAAATTGAACCAACCGAAAAGGAAAAACCATAGGCTTAATTACGTTTTTGGGTCCCGAAAAATACCGCATTTTTTTTTATTTGGTCACCCTTTTTGAAAAAGTTTCCATTTGTTTTCTCTGTTCAGTGTTAACTTGGCTTACCATGTTGAATGCTGACATGAACTGGGCAAAAAGAGGGACCAACCGGGAGAATTATGTGTTTTGGGAGAGAAGAAGGAAAAATCATGATACCTTAAAGGATAAAACAAAAAAATAAGAAGTTTTCTAAGAAAGAAATATTTATATTTACATAAATAGAGTAGAAGTTCCGGATAAATCTTGATAATATCAATTTACTCATGAGTATTATTATTATTATTATTATTATTATTATAGAATTAGAATTTTTATACGATACGAGTACCAGCAATTTTGAAATCTCTGTTTTTTTTTTTTTTCCCTTCAGACGTCAGCTTTTATTTGTGAGCCAAAAAAGAAACAAAAGACTAACATGTACCCTCCCAGGAAACAAAGCCAAATTGCCCGGGAGGACCTTTATTCAAAATTGGTCCATCTTGCCTTACAATCCACTCGCAGCCTTTGCAATTACCCCTTCGGTATACATCAAGCCAATGGCAGGCGCCTTGCCATCGAAAGCTACAGTAGTATCGCGGGTGCGAGAACCACCAAGACCACCGAGTAAAACTAAACCCAAAGGTTTGTTTATAATGGAGAAGTTTCTCTCCAAAATCACGACCTTTGTCGGATTTGCAGTGAAGGGTCAGGTCCAAATTCCCATCCAAACCATTTGTGATCTTCACATTTACTACTTCGCTGATGCGAAATGGCAGCATCAGGTCCAAATTCCCATCTAAATCATTTGTGACCCTCACATGTGTTTTTCCATTGATGCATAGTGGCAGCACAACTAGCCACAGCCGGAGCACACCTCTAACAGAAGATGACATTGCTGCGTGGATTCTTTGTTATTATTACTATTTTTTTTTTACCACGAATCATTGTTATATGTAGGCTGAAAGTCGAATAAATTATAAATTATTAAGGAAGGTTACAAATTGCTCTTCCAGAATGATTGTGTCTTAAAAGTAAAATAGAAAATGCTTATAAATGTATTTATTAAAGTAAAAGGAAAAATATCTATGCATTTTATTAAAATACATGCAAATACACTTTTATTTTCTCATTATAGAAAAACATATATGTCTTAGAGAAGAATTATATATTTTCATTTAATAGAAACGTGTCTTTAAAGTAAGAAATTAAATTCTCTTACATGATCTCTGGTCATTAATTTTGTCTTAATCAAACATTTCAAAATAACACAGTTTAAGGGGAAAAAAAAGATAATAATACCACAGAGCATCGATGAAGAGAGAAAATACATAAGTTTAAAAATGTCAAAAAAAGAAGTGCATTTATGTTTAAAAAAAATAAAATTGAACACAAAATATAAAACCCACTGGTTATTGAAATAAAAATTCATAATTTAAAAAAGCACATTTAGAATTTTTGTATTTCAATGTAATTGCAATTGAAATTACATATTTTTTTATGTTGTTTTTTTATTAATATTTAATTATTTCAAAGCTTATTATTATTATTATTATTATTTAATTCTATTTCTGATGTCATTGCGTTACTCTAAGTTAGAGTCTCTAGGCTATTGTTTTACGTTATTGCATTAAACTCAGTCAGCAAGAACCTCAATGAGCTTTTGCTAATATTATAAATATTTGAACGTTTTAAATTCTTGATTCATTGCCTTTATAACATAGTGGATGTTTCTATTTATCCGTTGGCTTCCAATTCATTCCAATGGAAAATTTTTTGCTCTATTGCTATATAAATATGTGCCTCTTTGCCAAAGGAACAATCATCCTTGGAGAGTAGTTTTTCTAATTGATAAAGTTATTATCTTCATCTAATTTTAGTTTTCTTGAGCAATCCTTATAAGATGTTCTTGCAGCTTCATTAGGTCAAGTTTATTTAAAAATTGAGAGATAGATATGGCAAATACCAATATAATATGTTCATTTACTACTAGATTAAATTATATAAACACACAAGATGAAAAAGTCTTGGTTATGTATGTGTATATTACAATTTATTTGTTCATTTTTTTTTATTATTTTTTATCTAACATTCTTACTACTATTCTATATCCTCTCATAGAGAAACATTCATTGTTGAGTGTGGGGTGTGGGATGGGTAAGTGAAAAATAGGAATAGAATAGAAATTATTTTTATTTCTGGTATTGTTTCATGTGTATGTACAACAGATTATAGAAGAAGAAATAACTAAGAATAGACATAATGCTATTCCTAAACTTTCTAAACTTATCTATAACAGAAGTTCACAATGTGGATTAGTTTAACTAGATTACGTGTATTTAGAAATCTAGTTAAACTAATCCTATTTTTGGAAATCAATCCAAGGAAATCTCACACTCCCCCTCAAGTTGGTGCATAGATGTCAAATATGCCCAACTTGTGTAGAACCATAGAGAACACTTTATTTGACACTACTTTGGTGAGAATATCTACTAACTAATCTTTTGATCGAATCTTGGGCAATTCCAGAATTTTTTCATCAAACTTTTCCTTTATGAAAAATCTATCCACTTCAACATGCTTTGTTTGATCATGTTGAACTAGATTATGAGAAATATCACACGTAGCTTTGTTGTCACAATACAACCGAATTGGTTGTCTTGATAGAAACCCCAGGTCTTGTAAGAGTAGCCTTAGCTACAATGCTTCACAAAGTGCAAGTACAATTCCTCTAAATTCAGCTTTTGCACTTGAACATGCAGCAACATTTTGTTTTTTACTTCTCCATGTAACCAAATTCCCATCTACAAAGGTGAAGTATCTTGAAGTAGATCGCCTATCATCTATTGCACCAGCACAATCAGCATCAATGTATGCTTCGATGCTTTGACAATTTGTGTTTTTTGTAAATAAAATTCCTTTTCCGAGAGAAGAGTTTAGATACCATAAAATGTGCATGACAGCATTCACGTGTTGTTCTCCGGGATTATGCATATATTGGCTAACAACACTTAATGCATAAGCAAGATTTGGCCATGTATGAGCTAAGTACATCAATCTTCCTACAAGCCTTTGGCATCTCCCCCTCTCACTAGGAACTCGATTAGGCTCAATGCACTACTTCAATCCTTCTTCTATAGGTGTATCAATTGGTTGACATCCTGACATTCTAGTTTCTTGTAAAAGATCTAAGTGTATATTTTCTTTGAGATAGAAATATTCTCATATTTGATCAAGACACTTCAATCCCAAGAAAATATTTTAGGGATCCTAGATTTTTCATTTCAAATTCTCTAAATAAATATTCTTTCAAAGCACTTCTTTCTTCTGGGTCATTTCCTATAACTACCATATCATCCGCCTAAACAATGAGAGCAGTGATCTTATCTTGCTTTTTCTTTAGGAATAAAGTGTGATCAAAATTGCTTTGGTGGTATCCAAAAACTATCATTGATTTTGTAAACCTTCCAAACCATGCTCTTGGTGATTATTTCAACCCATAAAGTGCCTTTTTCAATCTACCCGCCTTTTGACTATGTTCTTCTGGTCTCATATATCCTAGTGGGAGATCCATATATACTTCTTCAGACAATTCATCATGAAGAAAGGCATTCTTCACATCAAATTGTTGTAATTGCCAATCAAAGTTTGCAGCCAATGACAATAATTCACGAACTATGTTGATTTTGGTTACTGGTCCAAATGTCTTTGTATAATCAATCCCATAGGATTGAGTGTATCCTTTTGCCATTAGTCTTGCTTTAAAACATTCAATTGAGTTATCAGCTTTATACTTCACACTATAGACCCATCGACACCCAACTGGTTTTTTTTTCTGGAGGAAAGTCAACGAGTTCCCATGTTCCATTTTTTTTGTAAGGATTGCATCTCCTCATTCATAGTAGCTTTACAATTTGGGTTAGCTAAGGCCTCCTGCACACTATTAGGAATAGATATAGTAGAAAATTGATTTAAAAATGACTTATTTGATTATGACAAATGGTGACTAAACACATACTTACTCATAGGATATTTAGCTTTACTAGAAAGAACAGGTTCATATGTGGGTTTAGGAATACCTCTAGTATGAAGTTGTGGTAACTATTTTCTAGTTGGCTTAGGGATTAAAGTAGGAACATCCTCGACAGGTGATTGGTGTGGTATATCATTGATGGACTCAAGCTCACAAGATTCAAGTATTGGGGTGAGAGACATTCCACCTTCTATTTCTATTACTCCTTCACCTTCAGAGTGTTCATCACTACTTTGATCCAAGGTTATACCACTTATATCCAAGTTGTCAACACCCAAGTTACTTGTTTCAGAAAGATTATACTTCATATGACTATGATAATCATAATCCAACAATTTATAATCTGAAGTCCAAATTTCTTGATGATGCTCCCCCTGAGGTTCGGACTTAGAGGAGAAATACATTGCATCTTCATGAAAAACCACGTCCATGGTGATAATCATTTGTTGAGTTGGAGGATGATAACCTCGATAACCTTTTTGTTGTATCGAATATCCAAGAAACACACATTGTAATGCTCGAGGGGTCAATTTGTTCCGTTGATGCTTATGGAGATGCGCAAAAGCTAGACATACAAAAACATGTGGTAGTAAGTTTGGAACAGATGGGGCAACAACTGTTTTAGTTAGAGTCTAAAGAGGAGTTCGAAAGTTATTAGTGCTGGAGGGTGTTTGATTGATTAAGTATGCAGTTGAAGTAAATGCCTTTCCCAATAGAACATTGGCATATGAGCTTCTGTCAATGAAGCACGTACAACCTCCAACAAGTAACGGTTTTTCTACTCAGCGACTCCATTCTGCTGTGGTGTATAAGAGCAAGTTGTCTGATGAATAATTCCCTTCGCTCTTAGATATTGTTGAAGGTCAGCACTATGGTATTCTCCTCTATTATCATTGCGAATAACCTGAACTTGTGCATTGTACTGAGTTTGAATCATTTTATGAAACCTCTGAAATAATATATTCACTTCTCCTTTGGACTTCATTCAATAAAACGAAGTCATCCTTGTACAATCATCAATAAAAGTAACAAACCACTTTGATCCACCCAAAGTTTCGACTTTAGATAGACCCCAAACGTTAGAATGGACAATCATAAAAGGAATTGTACTCTTATTTAAACTTAATGGAAATGAGGCACTATGGCTTTTTGCCAATTCACAAACATCACAATGAAAACTAGAAACATTGCACTTTTCAAACAAACTAGGAAATAATTTCTTCAAATAGCCAAAGGATCCATTCCCCAAGCGTCTATGCCATAACCAAATTTCAGATTTCTTCTTCTACCCCTTAGAACGATCCACGTTCAAAGCTTGTTGTAACTTGTTAGTACTTTTGGATGTCAAGTCTAAATAGTACAACTTCCCTCTCCTAATACCACAACCAATCATCTGCCTTGTTTGAATGTCCTTAAACACACAAAATTCAGGTCAAAAGATTACGACACAAAGTAAAGCAATAGTTATTTGAGAGACAGACAAAAGCTTATAAGATAAAGATGGGACAACTAAAATAGAGTCCAAATTTAAGGTATCCGAAAGAGTTAAGGATCTTCCCCAATAATGGGAGTTGTGTCACCGTTAGCAGTGCAAACAAGTTTTTGTGAAGATGATTTAAGAGATGAGACCTGTCTAGAATCAAATGTCATATGATCCGTAGCACCTGAATCAATTATCCATGTACTATTAGAAATAGGTGTAGAAATATTTAAAGCCTTGCCAATAACATTTGTAGCAGCAATCAAGGCCATATTTGTTTCATCTTTTGCCTTTATTTCAACAACAGCTATAGTTGGAACTTTAGTGAATTTTTTCCTTTTTTATCACGACTATGATTTCACCAATCTGGATATCCCACTAGTTCAAAGCAGCGACTTTTAGTATGACCTGTCTTATTGCAATGGGTGCACTTGTAAGCGGACTTATCAGCACTGGCAGTGGTCTTAGAATGATCGATTTTTGCTAAATGTTGCCAATTTTGTGTTGGCAGATTTCGAGCTACCATAACTGAGGATTCAGAATTTTCATACCCACTATTCAAAGTGGAATGATGTACTACCTCCTGTCGAATTAGAGCATAACAATCCTCCAAATCAGGAACTGGTTCTTTACGTAGAATCTCTTCACAAATTTGTTCAAAAACACCATCTAATCTAGCAAGGAAAATGTGCACCCTCTATCTTTGGGTTGTATTTTGGTATTCTTTAATGTCATCGGCATCTTTTACGACCACTTTATCACGATGGTCCAACTCACGAAAAATCTCAGTTAACTACCCGTAGTATTCAGAAAGAGACTTACCATTTTGTTTAGCAGTGAATGCTTTCTGGTTCAAGGTGAAAATTTGCAACTCATCACTTCCATCATAGAATGCTTTTGACAGCGCACTCCATATTTCATGCGCAGTGGATAAGTGTAAGTAGCACTTCATTATTTCTGGGTTCATGGGCATCAACAACATACCATTTTTCATAATCATTGTCAGACTTTTCAAGTTTTTTCATTTTGCCGTTGATATACGAGAGTTTCTCTTGCTCTGCAATATGCATCTCCATAAGTTGTGACCAAATATCATAATTTGATTCCATGAGAATGATTCCTGCATTGAAAACATTCTCGGATTGAACAATAACAAGAATAGATTTGTCTCCTGGCATATTATTTTTTTTTTAAAAAAAAGTTTTGGCTCTGATACCAAGTGAAAAATAGGAGTAGAATAGAAATTATTCCTTTTTTTATTTCTATTATTGTTTTACGTGTATGTACAACAAATTTATAGAAGAAGAAATAACTAAAAATAGACTTAATGCTATTCCTAAACTTTCTAAACTTATCAATAATAGAAGTTTACGACGAAGATTACATGTATTTAGAAATCTGATTAAACTGATCCTATTATCAGAAATCCATCCAAGGAAATCTCAACAGGGTATTCATAGAATTAGAATCTCAATTGGAGACGCCAATTCTTTGATTGGAAATACACTTTATTATCTGAATTGTAGGTGATTCTCATGCAGGCTACTCTTTGTTTTGAAGGTCGTGATCGAGTTGTTTGGAAATATGACAATTCTGGAACTTACACAATAAAGTCTTTTTCATCTCTGGTTTCGGCAAAACAGGCAGTGCAATTGGAGCATCAGCATGTCTTCTCAAACATATGGAAGGGGCTAACACCACCCAGGGTCTAATTGTTGGTATGGTTTTGCTATTCTTAATAGACTAACTACAATGGACAGGCTGAAGAAGTTAAATATTCTTCAGGGAAATTCCTTTAGGTGTGTTTTCTGCGATCATGAGGAAGAATCAGATGATATCCATTGTTCCTTTGTCTGGAAAATATGGGGTAAATGTTTAAAAAGGTTCAAGCTGTCTTGGGTAATGCCTAGTAGCATACAAATAAGATTTTTCAATATAGTCATCATCAATCTCCATTAAAATTTATTCCAATAAGAAATTACAAGAACAACATTATGTTCTTGACACTCGTGTGTAACATATTATATAAAGATCAAGAGCATGTATCTTCCTTCCACGGATAGCTAGAAGGTTCCTCCACAGGTGCATGCCTACACGGTCCAGCTTTAAATATGTTCCAATTGCAATATTTGCAAAAGTTAATATCCCTTTCTTGCGAGTATATATCAAACCAATGGCAGGCGCCTTCTCATTGAGAGGTACAGGAGTATGTTGTTAAAAATGTTGGTCTAAAACCATGAGACCTAGCACAGTTGGTAGCTAGCTAAGTTTCTTAAGCATCTAGTCAGGGGTTTGATCCCTGACGGTGTGTATGGAAAGGGTCTCGTGGCCAGAGGCCATACCCACATTTGTGAGCTCTTCGCCTCGAGGGGATTAGTCATTGCTTCCGACAGTGGATACCCTGGGTTCACCAAAAAAATAAAAATGTTGGTCTAAATTGAAATTCAAAGCTCTCTTCAGGCTTGAGATTTTGCACCCCAAGACCTTCATCATCAGATTTGCAGTGAAGTTTTAGGTCCAGAAAAGTTTTCCAAAATATTTGTGATCCTCACATGTGTTCGCTGTAACCCTAGTGAAGTGATGCCTAATGGCAACATAAGCAGCCATAGCACGAGAACACTCCTAGCAAAAGGAGACATTGCCACTTGGATTAGTTCATTTTTGTAACAATGAATCATTGTTATAGATATGCCAAAAGTCAAATAAAAGTATTAATTATTAAGGGAGGTTACAAACTCTTTCAAAGTCAACGTGCCTGAAAAGTAAGAAAATAAATGCATAACAATATATTTATAAAAAAAAAAGTAAAAGATAACAATGCTAACAAATTAAAAGTCAATACACTTTTTATTTTTCCCATTTTAGAAAAGAGTACCTTTTAGAGGATCAAGGATTAAATTAATCTCTGCATCCTATAATTTTAACATATTTTTAAATAAATCTTTACATTTTAAAAATTTTTAATGGGTTCTTACACTTTAAAAATTTTGTAATTAGATCCTTATTGTCAATTGACCATCTATTCTTTTTTATATTATACATACATAACCATTAATGTACATTACTGAAATGTTTTAGTGAGCTGGCTTGCCACGTAATTAACTAAATCCATGGCTTCGTCATCCAAATCATGTGGGTAAAATTAGGATTTAATAAAATTGGGTAAAATTTTTCGCTCACCCACGTCTATCCCGTCTCTTCCTCTAGGTGCGATTCATCTTACAGGCATTATATACTTGTCACTGGAAAACAGTCACATGAATTAATGGACCGGGAGCTTCTATTTATACAATAGATTATGATTTTTGATGTGTTTAAATGAGAAAACTGAATCCAAGTCAATTCTATTGTCATTGATGGTTAATTTGAATTGCATAATATAAGCCGGAGAACAAAATTTTGGTGTGTTCTTTGAAGTGTGATATTGTTGTATTACTAGATACTGTTGTGCCTTGGGGTTCTTGGGAATTAATCATTAAACTATATAGTGTTGAAAAAAACTAGATATGTACTGGTTAACAGGTGCAGCTAGCACTTCTTCAAGAGTAATTTTTTTTTCAAAACATAATAATAAGTGATCCACCCCAAAAAATAAAATAAAATCTTTGGTGCAGGGGAAGTTTTCTGCGTTAGTGAGAATGTAATAAAAAATAAATACTTGTGGTAGAACATGGATGTATACTTCCACCAAAGCAGATGATTAAATTGTGATAGCAAGTGTACTTGCAATAGCACTATGATGGCTTCGAATATGTTTGGCATCCTTTTTTTTTTACGTGGTTTGTAAGGAAGAAATGGGTTATGTGTGTGTTGAGTTATGATGAGTTGCAGGGTACTTGCAATGGTGTTGGAGTGTTTGTGTTTATGCTCCATGCTAGCGGCGGTGAGACATGGTGTGGTGGTTTTGATGGCTAGATGATTGTATAGATGATGTTGGTGATCGTGGATGGGGAGGCAAGAGATAAAGAGGCGGTTATTTAGCATATTCACAAATTCATTTAACCGCATTTCATATGTTCATTTAGCTATATTCTTATATTTCTTTAGTCACATTTGGAGTAAAAAATAGGTGCACCTACACCAGCTGGGCATCACAGACCATATTTGATGAGGCGCATTACAGAACGGCCCACCACAGAAAAGGGAGTCCGAAGTATACCCGGCGAAGGTTCCAAACGGGGTAAACTACTAAAGCAAACCTAAATGTACCACGCAATTTCAAGAAAAATATACCTAAATCTTCATATATTTATTATAAATAATTCTCATTGTCCTCCAAAATATCCTGAGCCCATTGTGCACAACATATATATATTATATAAAGATCAAACACATGGATCATCCTTCCAACTATAGCAGGAAGGTTGCCCGCGACCTAGATTCCTTCATGGTCCCGAAAAATATCGCGATTTTTTCATTTGGTCTCCCTTTCAAAAAAGTTTCCATTTATTAAGTTACCATTTTCTCTGTTCAGTGCTAACTTGGCTAACTACGTTGAGGCTAACATGAACTAAAGGGCAAAAAGAGAGACCAACCAGGAGAATTATGTATTTTGGGAGACAAGAAGGAAAAAACATGATACTTTAAAGGACAAAACAAAAAAATAAGAAGTTTTCTAAGAAAAATATATTTTTATGTACATAAATAGAGTAAAAGTTTCGGATAAAATTTGATAAAATCAATTTACTTATAATTATTATTATAAAATTAAAATTTTTATACGACATGAGTATCACAGCAATTTTGAAATCTCTATTTTTTTTTTTCTCCTTCAGACATCAACTTTTATTTGTGAGCCAATAAAGAAACAAAAGACTAACATGCAATGATTTAAATTGTGAACTGCATCGCGTCGACTGATGTGGCCAGAACCTTGCGCTTGCGACCTCGTCCGCATCCGCATCGAACCACAATTGTGCAGTGAATCTAAATCGCAGAAAACGCCTACAACGTAACGGTGATGCGACTGCAACGACCGCAACACAGTTCCTGTCCCATTCTTCATATTCTCGGCCTTAGCTTAGCTCTCAAGTGGGTGACCAAGTCTTCCACAACCTCTGCACACCACCAATGTTGCAGACTAAGCTCTCTGATCTAGTTTTCTTTGTTTTACAATTTTCGCTCTATTTTACTCTAATTTATGGTGAGGAACTAAGGAAAAGATGGGAATTTGGGGGCCGCTTGGCTGGCCAGCCATGCTACTACCAAAGACCGGGGAAGTGAAAAGTGAGGATGGAGGTGGGTTGATCTGAAAGGGAATATTTCACTTTCATTTGGCTGATGAAATGCCATGGGTTTCCTGGGAGAAGGGAAACAAATCTTGACTTGATAAAATGAGGGTCGAGCCCTGGAGGGAATCTTGCGTTGGGGTGGTAAAGAAATTAAAGCTTGCGCGGGTGTTCGTTTTTTTTATTGGTCGAGGGGCTGGGGGAAGGGTCTTTTGGGGTCAGATTTACCCATCTGTTCCAAACCTCGCAAGGTTGAGCATGTTAAACTTACTTTTTTACTTTAAATAAATGGTGGAACACAATAGGCGCTGAAAAGTGTGGCAAGAGGAGTTCTTTTTTTTGTTTTTTCCAGATTAATCCTGATTCATATGTTTTTTTTTTTGAAAAAATAAAATAATACAAATTTAAGAGTACATATATACTAGTTTTTATCTAAAAATTATATAACTACATGTTAGAAAATTAATAATAAAAATTCTATTTATAATGTATCTTTTAGTTAAGTTAATAAAATTTGTTGACTTTATTTTTTAGTTTTAAGTGATATTTTTAGTTAATTATATTTATATATGAAAAAAATATTTACTATATTAAAATCTTAAGATAATTAAAATTTATTATCATATTTTCTTTTATAGTGAAGTTATATCTCTAAATGGGTTATTTGATCATTAGATTGGATAATTAGTGACTTAATTACAATTGTAACAAGTTAACTAAAAATATGAGATTTTGTATAAAATCTATTGGAGACTTATTCATTTGTTGCCATAATAATTGCACTTTTTTTTTTCCACTTTGTGCAAGATAAAAAATATTTACGCTACAACGGCCACAATCCATGTTACAGTAACCACATTGCCCACAATTGCGTCAGGTACGGCCGTGACTGCAATTGCAATTTAAAACGCTGCTAACATGTTTCTTTCTTCCATATATAGCAGGCAGGCTGCCCGCGACCTTCATTCCTACATGGTCCAGCTTGCGTTACAATCCAATCGCAGTCTTTGCAAATATATTTATCCCTATCTTTTCGGTATATATCAAACCAATGGCAGGCACCTTGCCACCGAAAGCTACAATAGAATAGCGTTGTCACAAACAAGCGAGGCCACGGTTTAAAACTAAACTCAAAGGTTTGATCATAACGGAGAAGTTTCTCTCCGAGATCATCATCTTTGGATTTGCAGTGAAGGGTAAGGTCCAAATTCCCATCTAAACCATTTCTGATCTTCACGTGTGCTTTTCCACGTCCATTGATGCCTAATGGCAGCATAACCAGCCATAGCAGGAGAACACTTCTAACAGAAGAAGACATTGTTGCGTGGATTCTTTGTTATCTTTTTTTAACACGAATCGTTGTTATATATAGGCTGAAAGTCGAATAAAGCATAAATTATTGAGGAAGGTTACAAATTGCTCTTCCAGAATGATCGTGTCTTAAAAGTAAGAAAGGAAAATTGCTTATAAATGTATTTATTAAAATAAAAGGAAAAATATCTATTCATTTTATTAAAATAAATGCAACTGCAATTTTATTTTCTCATTATGGCAGAAAAAAAAAATGTTTTAGAGAAGAATTATATATATTTTCTTTTAATAGAAACGTGTCTTTAAAGTAAGAAATTAAGTTCTAATACGCAATCTCTGGCCATTAATTCTGTCTTGATCAGACATTTCAAAATGGCACAATTTAAGGGGAAAAAAAAAGATAATAATACCTTAGCGCATCGATGAAGAGAGAAAATATATAAGTTTAAAAATATCAAAAAATAACATAAGTTTAATTATTTATGCAGAAATAAAAAGTAGTGTATTTATGTCTAAAATATTAAACATGAACAAAAAATATAAAACCTACTCGTTATTGAAATAAAAATTCACAATTTCAAAAAAGCGTATTTACAATTTTAGTATTTAAATGTTAATTGCAATTGAAATTACATACTTTTTTATGTTGTGTTTTTATTAATATTTAATTATTTCAAAGTCAACCATTATTATGATTATTATTATTATTTAATTCTATTTCTAGTGTCATTACGTTACTGTATGTTGGAGTCTCTAAGCTATTGTTTTACGTTATTACATTAAAGTCAGTCAGCAAGAACTTAAATGAGCTTTAATTAATATTGTAAATATTTTAACGTTTTAAAATTCTTGATTCATCGCCTTTATAACATAGTGGATGCTTCTATTTATTTCAATGCATTCCAACGGAAAGTTTTTTGCTCAATTGCTATATAAATATATGCTTCTTTGTCAAAGGAACAATGATCTTTGGAGAGTAGTTTTTCTGATTGATAAAGTTATTATTTCTATCTGGTTTTAGTTCCCGTGATCGATTCTTATAAGTACGCAAGTTGTTCTTGTAGCTTTATTAGTTCAAGTACATAGTTAGTGAGAAATGATTATTATATTTTGAGAAATTTTAGCTGTGACTATTATTTGTATTGAGTAATTTGCTCGTGGTGACAAAATACTCTTAGTTGTTTATTTATTTTAATTATTTAATTTGAGCATTTTTGTTATCAATTAATTTTATTTTTTAGAGATAATTTTATTTCAATTCTAATATTATCTGTGTTATTTTAAATATTTTTTTAACAATATTAGGAATATTATGTTTTCTCATAATACTGAGAAATCTCAATATTGTGATTTAAATAAAATATAAAATTTAAAAAAAAAAAAACAAAGAGAGAGATGCTTGTATATGTTGATGCTACTCACAGGCTATTGTAGGAGTGGGGGTGATATATGTTTTGGGGCAAATTCTGTGATCACACACCTTCTGAATTCAACGGTTAAATATGAGGAGTATGGATAGTTGCATAAAATACACCCTCCAATCATTAAACTTAGGGTGATGTCTAATATGGTCCGCTATCATTTCTGGCACATCTGATGTTCCCCGTATTTTGACCGTTGGATTGTGAGTAAATAAGATCGAACGGTTGAAGTGTATCCCATGTTTTTTTGTTTTAAAATTGGCAATTGGTATATGTATTGTTTGGTTTTTACAACGCCATCCTCGTTGCTTTTGGATGTGAAGAGAGACTGGTTAGGGTTGTCCCACTCCGTCGTGCCGTGGCGCCTCGATCACCGCCCGCGCCTGCAGGTCCTCGCAGGTGGTGGGGCTACTCTGCTGGCGGAAGCGCGTCCTCCCTGTGCTGAGGAACGTTACTCCCCTTCAACTTTGGGGCTACTTTGTCTTTGGCGTACGCCGCCGCCTGTGCTTCCTTTACGAGGCATTTTTCCGGCGATGGAGCTAATGTCTAGGCGGAGGGCTGTTGAAGACGCAACCATCCCCCTAAGTATCGATCTACTTTTGCGTTATTGATCTAGTTCCGTGAGTTATTGATTTTGATCTGTGTTGGTTGTTGATGTTAATCTGGGTTATTGATGTTTTGTTCAGTTATTGGGTTTGCTGAGTTTTGTTCCTTTCCTATTGCTGCAGTTCTTAGCCATTTTGTTTAGGGTTCTGGGTTATATTTTTTTGGATTAATTAAGAATGTGATTAAGGGTTTGAGTTAGTAATGTGAAAGGAAGGACTTGGAAAAAACTTTGTTTTAGTGAGGTGATTGTGAACTTGTTGATACTATGGTTTTTGGGAGGAATTAGCTTAGTAAATGGGTATAATGAGAGCATGGTTGAATGGAGCTAGACTATTGGGACTACAAGTTGATCCAACTGATAATATAATGAAAATGTAGTTGAATAACCTCAAACAGTCTAATAATAATTATTCGTGTGAATTAGTGAATTTACTAAAGAGAATATTTTATAAGAAATCATGCCTGAGACTCTATCATATTTGCACGACAAAAGCCAAAAGCTGCAAAAGATGCTGCATAGGCTAGAAGCAATCGATTAATGCATTCCTTCAGGATAACAGTGCTTATCAAATACAGAAACAATTATAATGATGCTGATACCTATAGTTTATACTTTCGAAAAGTGCTAGACAAATCTTAGTCAAGCAGTTATATCTGAGCCTACCAAAAGGCATTTTCTTCAAGCATCAATAGCAGCAATAAGCCAGCAAAAAGATTCATGGCTTGGAATGTAAATTATCCTAACAATCCATGTCAGTGTGTTATAGATGTCATGAACACATATGGTAAGTCTATGTAACTTTGAGTAGGCATATAATAAATTATGGCAAATCACTTTACTGTCCATGTTTTAGGTCAGATCAATAATATTCATGAGTCAGACACATCACAAATATGAAAGGTACCCTGGAGGCATTGGCACCTACTGCACCTTCAGACACATGCTACCTCGAATTGGTGCTTGCCTGATTGAGGTTTGTCACAAAGTAGGCCAATTCTTATAATCAATTAACAATCTCCACACAAGGATTAGTGAGAGGCCATGTTAGATACATGAACCATTCCTATTATGCTCTGTACACACTTCAAGTCCAAAAGTCTTTCACATGATTGGGTGTGTTTAGACGTACTAAATACAATCTATTTCTGGACCTCCACCTATACCTCAATGTTTACTTAGGCTTTTAGTAAGGTTGTTTCAGACAACTCTAGGCAACATGCTTGGTTATAATGAGAGTATGGTTATTCAGATACCTTTTCCTGTTTCTGCAGTTCTTAGCCATGTTGTTTAGGCTTGAGTTATATTTTGGGTCCTTAATTGGAAGGAGCAGAAGAAGACAGAGTTGAGATGATGATTTTTGAAAACTGATGTAATTGTGTCAAATTTAAATTCATTGGAATGCATGTATGAAGAATGTGATTAGAGTTTGGTAATGATCCAATGTGTGCCTTGTTTATAGTAAATGTAACTTCAAAATAGAAGTGGATTATAGGGTTGAAGTGATGTGATACCTACTTATTTGCACTTGTATGAATTCAGATTATGTTCCAAAAGCAATAATGTGTTCTAGATCACTTTTAGGAAATATTGATTTGGATTTGTATGCAGATTTGGATTTGCTGTCCTAGTACCTTCTCTTTTATCTAGTCAAACGAAGGTCCAGTGGTGCGTATCCAGATTTCTCCCAGCTATGTTCATCTCAATGGTGTCTCAATATTCTCAAGTTTATATTTTTTTATCGCAGGTTCTAGATAACCAAGCACACATATGGATTGCAACAAAACTCATCCTCGGAGATTGCAATGAGCTTAAAAGGTTCATGGAGACCCAGAGCAGTGCCAACTGGAAGGCTCTGGTTGACACTTTCTAAGCATTGGCAATTCCTGGTGTTGAATGTTAATTTTGGCAGCGGCAGCCTTTTCTTTACATTTTCATCACTCTTAAGTGTAGTTTGAACTTCAGGCGCTTATGCACCGCCTACCTACTTCCCCGTTTATCTTTTCTCCAACATTTTGCAGTTGTTTTTCCCCTGTTTGGTGTCGCTTGCCAATTACGTGCGCATCACTTAATGTTTTGGCCTCATCTTTTGCATTAGCTATGTACAACTTCAAGTTAATGAAAACATTGTCAACTCATCGATGGCTAATTTAATTATGGGCATCTAATAGTTTTCAATGCCGCAAAGACCCAACACAAACTTGTTTTCAAAATCAGCACTGCGTATAACAATTTTTTTATTTTTTTACTCAGTATATAACAATTCTTAACAAATAGCATGTTGCGTTCTTTGTTTTCATGACATTTCACCTCATGACCCTTTAACCAAAATTACATAAATTAAGAAACACAACCCCACACAAAAGGATAACTCTTTGCTTGTTAGGGATCAATTTTAGCCTAAACAATTGCTGCTATACTCAAAATGCTATATCACATGGAAGCCCACTCGAACAATCCTTACTTTACCATTAATTAATATCGATTCACTGAGCTTGATACCAATAAGCAAGAATAACTCAACTCCATCAGATTAACCAAAAATAGACGTGACATAACCCATAACTCTCGCCTTAAAAGATGAAAATAAACATAGTTCGTATGACTTAAAATTAGTATAATATAGGTTCAACAAAGGATAATCAGTTCAGCTAACATGATGCCTTGTGTTAGCATGCACATAGAAATTTTCTAGCAAAGGTCTTCACCACGCATACAAACTACACTAAAGCAACACTAAGAGCATAACCAACTTCTTCACACATATAACCTCGACCTTCACTTCCCTGTTCCTCCATCATTTAGACCACACTATTTGTGAATTGCCTGCAAAAGAAATTTCGAAAACATTCACACACCCAATGACAAAAACTAAATAATAGTATGGGTATATTTTCCAGACCGATATATCCATTGGTTCTGATGTAAATGGCCTAAAAACCCTTATACTTGACAATAAAAAACAAAAAAAATGCTATCAACAACAATCATCAGCACTCTTACTACCCCAAAAAATAGTGGCTTCACTCCTAACTAAGTTCTCTGTATGCTAGGTGTATGTTTGCTTTGACTGATGGAGATCAATTGAGCAAAGGTGGATGTGGGTGATATATAGCCTTACGATTCTTCACTTCACTATAGAAGTAGCTTTAAGGAGAAGACATATAGATAGAGGCTTTAGTTCATCATAAAAAATAAAAAGTGAAACATGGGAAAAAGCAATGTGCAGTGGATCACTTACTTAAGAATATTATATGGTTGCATCAACGAGAAAGTATTCCATATATCTCACATGCCTTTAGAACTTATTTATGTCTACAAAATTTCAGCCACCACAAATTGAAATAAGTGGGCAGCACATGAGAACGTGTTATACATTATAACGTGCTATTTTCTTATTGATCTATAAATATTTGAATTTGTTCTGGCAAAGTCCAAATCTTTATAGTTGAGGTCCTTTTTCCTTAATTTTTCATCAACAAAAGCAAATAATCTTGGCGACTATTCCTACAGCAGAAAAAAAAATCGAGCTTACATTTCCACTCCATCACAAACAAATTATGACAAATAAATTTTAATCATGTTACTCACATAAGAATTATAGTTATGTTCAGCACAAAAACTACATAGTAACCATTCTTTCCAATCACAAAACATAACAAAATTCCATTCCTGCAGCAACGCTAAAAGGGACAATAAAAAAGGAACATACCAAATCTGAAACAATCCTCTATTTTTCACAACTCTCCCAAGCTCTTCCAACTTCAAACATCAGCGCTAGCATGCCCACCTCCCCCTCTCAAAAAATCAGCTACGCTAGGGCACCAGCTCATAGACTAAGAACGGCAGAAAACAAGACTGGGTATTCTAAAATTGTAAATGGGGCTGGCTCTTGAATGCTGATTTTTCCTGGATTCACAATCAAAGAAAGTTTGACCACAACACATTTATCGAATATTTAAATAAATTATCACACCTATCAACTGTTTCAAAAAATTTTGCAACCACTCACAAAATTTTGCAAATGACCGCTACTGCTGTCACACCTCCTTTCCATCTCTGTTGCCCACTTCCGTCAAGCTCTCTTCATTCGACCTACAACAAACTTCCGACCACCATATGTGTTGTTGGAACCCATAACTTCACCACTCCTTCGAGAATTCTGTAGCCACAGCGTCACAAACATCCGACATCCCAAATCTCAAATGTAACCCTCTTTCCACCAACCCACACATTCACCAATCTTTCAACAGCTACACCGCTGCACACTCACAAAGTTCCAGCCACCAACATCTCACCCACATTCCTCAACACACTCGCTAACTATGCCCCCATTGCATTTGAACCCTCACTGGACTCCAAATATTCTTCAATATGACAATATGGGTATTATTGCAAATAAAAAACTTTTACAGCCAATAACCAAATATTTTAACCGAGACACGGGGGTTTCTTTGCTATTTTTCTACAGGACCATCACATGCTCCAGAATGTTATGGGGATCATATTATCCTCCACCTAAACTTAGAAGGTGTGTGATGCACCTCACTTTGTGAGAGTGAAGTACATTACAGAATTCACCTATGTTTTGGTTGAAATTTGGAACCAAGTATGCGTTGTCGGTTTGAACAGTCCCATGTTACGGGGTTCTTCGCATATTAGCTTGATTTTGTATATAGATAGATTTGCTTTTTGCAAAGCTTCAAAATTGAGTCTTCAAAATATATAATTATGTAATAAATTGATTCTATTAATCTTAAATATAGTTTTAATTTCACATAATTTTTTTTTAAGTATAATAGTAATTTTATACTTTTTTATTTTAATATTCTATAACTGTGATATGAAATAAAATCAAGTTAACAAAATTATTATTACTCATAATACATTTTGTGTTAAATAAAATAATTATTAATAATAATTTAATTAATATTTGTTGTCAATATACAAATATTGTATTATCGTTTTATAATATTTTGTCATTTTATTTAACGAGTTTATATCTCATATATTGTTGAAATACCATAAATTATGTGAAAATATATCATAAAATGTTGGTATAAATTTTTTATTCTAACAGAGTATATAATTATCAAGCATATAATTAATTTAATAAATTATATTACCTTAATTTTTAAGAATAAAAATGAATAAAAACTATAATAAAATTGAGAGATCGACATGGTAAATACTAAGATAATATGTTTATTTACTACTAGATTAAATTATATAAACACACAGGATGAAAAAGTCGTGGCTAGGTATGTTGTATATTATTTGTTCACTTTTTTATTTAACATTCTTACTACTATGCTTTGTAGATAATTATTATATTATAACAATTTTAAAAAATAATTTAATATTAATATCTAAATAATTATATTAAATCATTATGAATACTTACAGTATTTAGCGGTCATATAAAAATAAAAAAATAATCGATATTAAACATTTTAAAATTACTAAAATTAATAATACTATAAGAACAAGAAAACACGATAGACGTCTAAAAATATTTAAGAATAAATACTCAGTTACTCTTCAAAAACAAGAAGTTACATTAGGTTTTCAAATGAAGTTTACAATAATTTAGTTTTCAATAATCGGAAACTGCCGCTAACACAATTTCTTAATTGATATTATTTCAATCTTATAAATTGAACCAACCAAAAATGCAAAACCATTGGCTTAATTACGTTTTTCAATCCGAAAAATATCGCAATTGTTTTTTTTTTTTTTGAGTGGGTGATTTTTTTTTGTTGGGTCTCTCTTTTTAAGAATGTTTCCATTTATTAAGTTACCATTTTCTCCATTCAGTGTTAGCTTGACTTACCATGTAGAGGCTGACATGAATTGAAGGGCAAAAAGAGGGACAAACTGGGAGAATTCTGCATTTTGGGAGACAAGAAGGAAAAATCATGATACTTTAAAGTATAAAACAAAAAAGTAAGAATTTTTCTAAGAAAAAATATTTATATTTGGGAAATTTGTATTTTACTTTTTGAACTATAAGTTATGTACTTTTTAATCTCTATATTTTAAAAATATAAAAATTGACCACCTAAAGTTTCACTAATATACATTTCAGCTAAAATAAGTATACTATTATGTCTAAATTGACCCGCTAAACTCACCTAAATATGTAACTTGATACTCTAAATATTCTTAAATATATAATATTTTTGTTAACAATCAATAAAAAAATTAATAAAAGAGTTAATTTGCACATTTAAAAAAGTTCAGAAAATTAATTTACATATTTTTAAAATTTAGATATTAAAGTGTATATAACCTATTTAGGGCAGTAAAGTGCTTTTTTTTTCCTTTATATTTACATAAATAGAGTAATAGTTTCGGATAAAACTTGATAAAATCAATTTACTTATAATTATTATTATAAAATTAAAATTTTTATACGATATGAATATATAAGCAATTTTGAAGTCGTCTATTTTTTCCCTTCAGACGTCAACTTTTGTTTGTGAGCCCAAAAAAAAAAAAAAAACTAACAACAAATGATTTTTTTTCGCTTGAGGTTAGCTTTTGAAGGTACAAATAAGATTGTTCAATATAGTCATTATCAATCTCCATTAAAATTTATTCAAAAAAGAAATTACAAGAACTACATTGTGTTCTCAACCCTCTCATGTATAACATATTTATTATACAAAGATTAACCACATGTATCTTGCTTCCACGTATAGCTAGAAGGTTCCCCCCCAGGTTCATGCCTACACGGTCAAGCTTTAAATATGTTCCAATTGCAATATTTGCACAAGTTAATATATCCCTTTCTTGTGAGTATATATCAAACCAATGGCAGCGCCTTCCCATTGAAAGGTACAAGAGTATGTTTGTTTATTAAGGTGGTTACCATCTAAGGGATGCATGGTTTCCATAACATTGTAATGGTTACAAACCATTATGATAGCAACAGTCACGTTGCCCATGGCTTAAAAGACACATATTTTCCTAAACTAAGGCAACGTTGCCAATATTTGAAACTGCAATTCATAAGTTGCATTGGTGAAGGAATGTGCTTTTTCATATAAACCAATGTGTCTTTTTAGTACATGATAAACCAATGTGTCTATTCATTGAATACATTCACCTAAAGACATGACCACTGTGAATGTCATTTTTTTTTTTTTGCTTATAAATAATCCCCCTCACCAGAAAGATAACTCACTTTCTTACTTTGTGTTTTGTGTGAGTTTGAGTGTTCTGAAATTTTGCAAGTCTTATATTAATTTCTCAAGTTTAAAGAGAGTGAGGAAAATTTCTTATTATTGCTAATCAAGAAATTTATAGAGGTCTCATTGTATCCTAGGGGAGTAACATCATCAACCCAATAGCAACTATGTGTGCGGGCGAATATCTCTCTGAAGATAGCGAAGTGATTCGTGCCTTGAAACCACAACAATATTCAAGTTCTTGATTATCTTCTATCCAATTTTCTTAACAATTTTAGAGAGATATTACTTGTAGATGACTCAAGATCAGAATACTATATTCAAGATCATGAATCAAGAGTTTGTCAAACTAGATCAGTTTGATGGAACAAATTTTAATCGTTGGAAGGACAAGATGATGTTTCTCCTCTTGGTGCTTAATTTTACTTATGTGCTTGATCCAAATATTACTCCAATTCCTAATGCCGTTGAAGATGCATCCAAGAAAGAAAAGGAAAGAGTTACACAATTAAAGAAAAAGTGTGATGAGCATACTTTTGCATGCCAAGATCACATTCTCAATACTTTATCAGACAAACTTTATGATCTTTACATATCAAATCAATCGCCATTGGAGATTTGGAAATCTTTGGAAGAGAAATACACTAATAAGTGACAAGGTACAGATAAGTTTATGATGTTAAAGTATTTTGAATTTAGTATGGTTGATGATATGTCTATCATGGATCAAGTTCATGAGTTACAAATCCTTGTTAGTAGACTTCGTGATCTACAAGTGGTTATTCCTGAAACATTACAAGTTGGAGCAATTATTTCAAAATTGCCTTCAACTTGGAATGATTATAGGAAGAAACTCCTATATCTTGATGAAGACTTCACTGTTGAAAAATTATTAAGGCATCTACATATAGAAGAGGAAACTTGAAAATGTGATACTATGTATCTTTCTCAAAATTCAAAGGTGAATCATATTGGTGAAGAGAAGGCCAACAAAGGTAAAAGAAAGAAATCCTTTATGGATTATAAGTAAGATAAAAAGAGACAAAGATCATGTTTTCAATGCCACAAGAAAGGGCATTATATCAAGGATTGTCGACTTCTGAAAAAGGGTAACAACCCAAAAGAAGCGTTAAGTTCCAAGGCCAACTTAGTGGAAGAAAAAGACTTGGTTGCTATGGTCATCGAGGGAGTTCAATACATGCATATTGGTATGATCACAGAATTCAACATGACAATACAAGGAAGATCACTTGAGTGATGGTTAGACTCTGGTGCTACTGTTCATGTTTGCAATGATTGTGATCAATTTAAGACATATAAAGAAGTGAACAATTGAGAGGTGTTGATGGGAAATGCCAACTCAGCTAAAGTATGCGGTCAAGGAACAGTAGAATTGAACTTCACATCTGGGAAGAAGTTAACCTTAGTGAATGTACTTCATGTTCCAGATCTAAGGAAGAATTTAGTCTCTGCTACTCTCTTATGTAAAAGAGGATTCAAAATTATAATGGAATCTGATAAAATTATCTTGCTTAAGAATGAAATATATGTAAGAAAAGGATATTGTACAGAAGGCATGTTCAAACTTAATATTAATGAAGTGAATGATTCTGTGTATGTTGTTGATTTTTGTGATTTGTGGCATAGTAGATTAGCACATTTAAATTACAAGTCAATTGAATATATGCATAGACATAACTACATTAATCTTAGTAATAAGGATTTTAATAAGAAATGTAAGATTTGCATACAATCTAAAATTACTAAGAAACCATTTCCTAAATTTGACAGAAATACACATTTATTAGAACTAATATATAGTGATATTTGTGAATTAAATGGTAATATTACTAGAGGAGGTAAAAGGTATTTTATAACCTTTATTGATGATTGTTCTAGATTTACTTATGTGTATTTGCTAAGAAATAAAGATGAAGCATTTGAAATGTTTAAGAAGTACAAGTTGGAAGTAGAAAACATGCATGATAAGAAAATAAAAGTTCTACGTAGTGATAGAGGTGGAGAATATTTTTCTAGTGAATTTGATTCTTTTTGTGAATTACATGGTATTTTGCATGAATCTTCTACTCCATATACTCCACAACAAAATGGTTTAGCAGAGAGAAAGAACCGTATCTTAGTGGATATGGTTAATTCAGTGTTGCTAAATGCCAAGTTACCCTACAATATTTGGGGTGAGGCATTATTGACGATATGTCATATTCATAATAGGATACCATCAAGAAATAGAAAGGGTTCTCCATATGAAATATGGAAAGGAAGAAAACCAAACTTAAATTATGTGAAACTGTGGGGGTGTTTAGCCTTTTATCATGTTCCTAATCAAAAGAGAACTAAATTGGGGTCAAGAGCCATAAAAGGAATTTTCATAGGATATGCTCAAAATTCTAAGGCATATAGAATTTTAGAGTTAGTGTCTAATTAGTTGTTGAATCAAGAGAAATAGAATTTATTGAAAACAAATTCATTAATGATTCAACCCCCAATTTGGAATATCCCCAAAAGGATACAAAAGCTTCTCAAGAAACTATTATAAATCAAGGTAATAGACCTCTAAGTGAGTATGAAATGGTTGAACCAAGAAGAAGCCAAAGAATGAGAAAGAGTAAGGATATGGGTCTGGATTTTATCTCTTCTCAGACTATAAACTTTTTGGTTGAAGGAACTAGAGATTCTATAATAAACAAGATCTCTATTGTGTTAAAAATAGAGGGTGATCCTCAAATATTCAAAGAGACTATGGTCTTTAGAGACTCTGCTTTTTGGAAAGAAGCAGCCGATGATGAAATAGACTCAATATTATCTAATAATACTTGGGTTTTAGTTGATTTGCCTCCAGGATCAAAGCCTATAGGATGCAAGTGGGTATTTAGAAGAAAGTATAATACAAATGGTTCACTACTAACCTTTAAGGTAAGGTTGGTAGCTAAAAGGTTTAGACAAAAAGAAGGTTTACACTATTTTGATACCTACGCACCTGTGGCAAAAATGACTTCTATTAGGACTCTTATAGCATTAGCATCCATTCATAAGCTTCACATACATCAAATGGATGTTAAAACTGCTTTTCTCAATGGAGATCTTAATGAAGAGGTTTATATGGAGTAACCGAAAGGGTATGTGCTACCCAAAAATGAAAAGAAAGTTTGTAAACTAGTTAAGTCAAGTCTTTATATGGCTTAAAACAGGCACCTAAACGATGGCATGAGAAGTTTGATTTTGTGGTATTATCAAATGGCTTCTCATATAATGGTGCAGATAGATATATATACTCCAAATTTACTAAGGACTATGGAGTAATAATTAGTCTGTATGTTGACGATATGTTGATCATCAGGATGAATTTAGAAGGGACTTGTCAAACAAAGGAGTATCTAACTACTAAATTCAAGATGAAGGATTTGAATGAAGTAGATACAATATTGGGTATAAAGGTGCATAAGCATGAAATTGGCTTTGCTTTAAGTTAATCTCATTACATTAAAAAGGTATTGGAAAAGTTTGAGCATCTTAGAATTAAGGAGTCCAATAAACCCTATGATCCTAATTTCAAATTAGAAGAAAATATAGGGAGACTTGTAGCACAATTAGAATATGCAAGTGTTATAGGAAGTCCAATGTATGCAATGCATTGTACTAGGCCTGATATAGCATTTGCTATGTGCAAACTATCAAGGTTTATAGGAAAACCTAGTAATTAATATTGGAAAGCTATAGCAAGGGTTCTTGGTTATCTTAAGAAAACCATAAACTTGGGATTACATTATAGTAATTATCCTATGGTACTAGAAGGTTATTCTGATGCTAGTTTGATTACAAATCTAAGTGATAATAAATCCACTTTAGGATGGATTTTCACCATAGGTGGTGGAGCAATAAGTTGGGCCTCAAAGAAACAAATATGTATTTCACATTCTACTATGAAGGCTGAGTTTATAGCTTTATCAGCCGCAGGTAAAGAGGCAAAATGACTTAGAAATTTGTTATATGATATACAGTTGTGGCCACAGTCAATGACTGTCATTTTGATCTTTTGTGATAGTGAATCAACCATGTCTCGAGCCTATAACAAGGTTTATAATGGAAAGTCTAGACACATAAGCTTGAGACATGAGTTTATGAGGCAATTAATAGGAGATGGTATAATTACCATCATATATGTAAAATCTAAAGGGAATTTAGCAGACCCATTAACCAAAGGTTTGTCAAGGGATAAAGTCAAAGAGACTACCGCTAAAATGGGATTAAAAGCTATAGTTTTTAAATGATGGAAATCCAACCTTATTCTAATAGAACACTAGTTTCAAGGTTTAAAGGGTAATAACAAGTTATTTAATAAGTAGAGCACTAAGATATAGGATTTAGTGCTATATATGTAATTAGGAGGGTGAGTTAAAACTCTTAATGGATTGATAATCTAATTTATCAAAAGGATTCCACCAATGTGAATATAGGAGTGGAGGATTTATTCTCGTAAATATTCATGAAACTAGGATAAGCACATGGTCATAAAAGTGCTTAAAATTCATAAATCTCTTGGACTTGTTTGGAGGTATAATTTATGTGTGTGACTTTTTGGTAGTAACACAAGAGTATGGGTTTAATCAACTAGACACCTATTACTTCGTTAGATCCTTAAAAGTTTACACTAAAAGAATGTTTAATCTTAGTGATACATTCTTTTATGCATAAATTTGTATGATTTTTAAACTTGTAAAATAGTGGGGGAATGAATTGTATTTTACAATTTAAATATAAGATAAGGCAAGGAACTTGGCCGTTGGTTTATTAAGGTGGTTACCATCTAAGGGATGCATGGTTTCCATAACATTGTAATGGTTGCAAACCATTATGATAGCAACAATCACGTTGCCCATGGCTTAAAAGACACATATTTTCTTAAACTAAGGCAATGTTGCCAATATTTGAAACTGCAAGTAATACATTGCATTGGTAAAGGAATGTGCTTTTTCATATAAACCAATGTGTCCTTTTAGTACATGATAAACCAATGTGTCTATTCATTGAATACATTCACGTAAAGACATGACCATCGTGAAGGTCATTTTTTTTCTTATAAATAATCCCCCTCACCAGAAAGATAAGTCACTTTCTTACTGTGTTTTGTGTGAGTTTGAGTGTTCTGAAATTTTGCAAGTCTTATATTAATTTTTAAAGTTCAAAGAGAGTGAGAAAAATTTCTTGTTATTGCTAAATAAGAAATTTATAAAGGTTACATTGTATCCTGGGGAAGTATTGTCATCAACCCAATAGCAATTACGTGTGGGGGCAAATATCTCTCTAAAGATAGCAAAGTGATTTGTGCCTTGAAACCACAACAATATTCGAGTTCTTGATCATCTTCTACCCAATTTTCTTAACAATTATCAATCTCCATTAAAATTTATTCCAAAAAGAAATTACAAGAACAACATTGTGTTCTCAACCGTCTCATGTATAACATATTATACAAAGATCAAGCACATGTATCTTCCTTCCACGGATAGCTAGAAGGTTCCTCCTCAGGTGCATGCTTACACGGTCTAGCTTTAAATATGTTCCAATTGCAAAATTTGCACATGTTAATATATCCCTTTCTTGTGAGTATATATCAAACCAATGGCAGGCGCCTTCCCATTGAAAGGTAGAAGAGTATGTTGGTTTTTTTTTTTTTTCAATAGGAAGAATGCTCAACCCCAAAGATGAGGGGGCCGAAATCGGGAGTTTAGAACATCAAATATCCAAGCACAGCAAGCAAAAAAAGATACATGAAAAAATAAGAGCAAGCAGAGACAAAAAGCAAGTTCAAATAGGATCAGCAAAAATTGCTCCACGATACTTCGAGGCTTACCATGACAGCATCAGATAGCACCCATGAACATGTACAAAGGCTTTAAATTTGAGTCAGCAATTGGTTGGCATTTCTCCTTGGTTTGAAGTTCCCACGCCACTTATGAATAACCTCCAAGTTATTAACAAACTGGTTCATTGAGAAAGATAAATCATGGCAACTCCCTTTTGCCTAGTATTCAAGTCGAGTTTTGACTAATTTGGCAGATAGTGCTCGAATATAACCTTATTCCTAATGCTCCAAATTGTCCCCAGCACCATTTCTCTCAAAACCCCATAAAGGTGCACCCTCCCAAGCTTTGACAAATATAATGGGATCTTTAGGATAGCGCTAGTTGACCCCCACCATTGGAAGCATTTATACCACATGAACCAAATAGTAGGACATGTAAAAAATAGATGCGCAACTGATTCAACATCATTAGAGCACAAAACACAGATCGAATCACTTACAGATTTGCAATTAAATCTACTAAGTCTCTGTCCTTTGTGTTGAGTCTTCCAAGCAAGATGAACAAAGCTAGCAACTCTATTCTTGGTAGGGCAAGATTTTTCCAAACCATTTTGACTTGAAGATGCACAAACATAGATGAAGTTGCATTTTGAATCACCTGCAAAGAAAAAGATCTAATAGAAAATGTTCCAGATAGATTAAATTTCCATAAAAATTTATTGTCAAGATCCTCAACAAAGCTATGTTGATTGATGAGATGTAGGAGATCCTGCACAATATCCTGCTCCCAAACAAAAAGATTCCATCTCCAAGCAAAGCTTTAATGCCATATTTTATTTTGCTATTGCCTATTAAACTTTCTGATTGGTTGAGATTGAAAAAAGCTTAGGATATCTTGATTTTAGATTGCCACCTCCAATCCATGATCTGAACAAAACTCTGTATAGTTGTCACAGCCCACCTTTCTCCTTAGACTCTGCTAATGTCTTGGCATGTGTTTCCAAAGCTAGAGAAATCCAAAATTTGGTTCCAAAGGCTACCCGAATTGAAGATGTGTTGTTAGTATGTAGCAAAAGGAGACATTGCTACTTGGATTAGTTCTTTTTTTTTTTTTTTAACCGTGAATCATCATTATATATATGATTAAAAGTCAAATAAAAGAATTAATTACTAAGAGAGTTTGCAAAGTCAACGTGCCTTAAAAGTAAGAACATACATGCATAACATTATATTTATAAAAATAAAAATAAAAGACAACAAGCATTTGGGTAAAACAAATTAAAAGTCAATACACTTTTTATTTTTCCCCTTTTAGAAAAGAATAGTTTTAGAGAAGGATCGTAGATTAAATTAATCTCTGCGTCCTATAACTTTAACATATTTTAAATAAGTCCTTACATATTAAAAATTTTTAATTAATTTTTATGCTTAAAAAATTTTATAATTAGATTCTTATTATCAATTGACCATCTATTCTTTGTTATATTATACACACATTGCCGTTAATGTACATTATTGAAATGTTTTAGTGAGCTAGCTTGCCACGTAATTAACTAAATCCATGTTGTCATCATCCAAATCATGTGGGTAAAATTAGGGTTTAATAAAATTGGGTAAATTCTTTCTCTCACCCACGTCTATCCCTTCTATCCCTCTAGGTGCTGACTCATCTTACATGCATTATACTTGTCATTGGAATATAGTCACATGAATTAATGAGCAGGAGAAGGAGCAGATCATTTTCATGGAGGATGAGCTCATCCGCACAATGGGACGAAGGAACCGAGAAGGAGATGGCGTGCTCTGGAAGCCTCTAGCAGTGGAAGCTTCTGGGCAGAGCAGTGCAGAGGTGGGACCCAGAAGGAAGAGTGTAGAGAAAGAGCCACACTTTGGGCCATCTATGCAGTCCCAGCCCTTGTTGGAACACGAGAGTAGAGTAGGAAAAATGGGCCTTGTTAGCCTAGTTGACAGCAGCCCAGAAGGTCCTCCAGGCTTCGAAAATCCAGTTGGATGATGCAGGAGGTCCAATGCATATTAGTTGTAGCTCAAACACTAGGCAAAATTGGGTGTAATAGTGAATTCGAGGGGTGCAATAAAATTGTAGAAGATGAGGAGGAATATGTGGATAAAGGCTCACAAAGCCTCAGTGAGATGCAAGATTCGCCTACATTTATAACAGAGGAGGTCCCCAAAACTCCAGTATTTGAAACAAAAGACAACGTCCAAAGTGGAATAATCGAAATTGTGTTGCCATTTGAGGAGGATATAGAGGAAGCGCAAAATACCTGGAACATTGGGAAGGCATTGGGACTCAAATGCAACAATGAAAGAGCAATGTTAGAAGCTCTAGCAATGGTTAAAAAATGTAAAGACTTCTCTCTTCCTAGGAGAAGGAGGTGACAAAAGAAGAAAAAAGGATGTTTCAAAGTCAAAGTTTCTGGTGGTTGTTTAGTGGGATTGTGATGCGGAAACCTCAAGGATATAATGATCTCGAAACCCTAAGCACACACTTTGATAGGAAACAAGCAATAGGATAAACATCCTCCCTACTAAAATCCTAAGAAACATTTTCTTAAAAATGTAGATAATTGAAATAAAGAAGATGAAACTGAACACATATCACAAGAGAATTTTACCTTTGTAATAGCCTATTCTTCTTGATGCAATAAGTAAAGATGATTACTTCTCACTTGCACACACTTGGGAGTTTCTTTAGAAGAAACCAGAAAATGAAATTCTCATTCAACAAAAATTATTGCTGCAATTGTTTATGAGGTATCTATACCTCTTACATTAGGTTAAAATAAACCTAAGCCCACTAGGAAAAGTTCCAACTTACTAAACTAACAATTGGGCTAAATAAACACCTCAAGATAACTACATGTCTTTAAACAAAAACTAATAGAGTCAATAAATAAAACTTGGCCCAATATGGACATAATACATTTTATTGTCATTGTGCCACAATTAGAGTTTTGGGCTACCCACTTTCAACATTTAGCCCATTTAACTTTGTCTTCTCTTCTTTGACCCATTATTGATGCATCTTTTCCACAAATGACTTAGTTAACCAAAGCTTTCTTTTAGCATCTTTGCTCTCGCCCTTGTGATAGGTCCCACGGGCATGTTGAAATTCCCATCTTGACCTCCAATGCTGGAATGTCCAATTTGCCCTCCTAAGATCGTATCATTCCCTCATTCCTCAAAAACATTCGTCTTTGAATTTGCATCCATATCAAAAGGTGAAAGGTCAGAAACATTAAAAGTTGTTGAAACATTATACTCACTTGGAAGGTCAATCTTATAAGCATTGTCATTAACCCTCTCTAGCACTTGAAATGGACTATCTTCCCTAGCATCAAGCTTGGACTTCCTTTGAGTAGGAAACCTCTCCTTTCCCAAATGAGACCAAATCTAATCATCAGGTTCAAATACAATTTGTTTATGGCCCTTATTCACTTTTTGGACTGTCAACCTGCTTCTCTTCTCAATCATCTCACGTGCCTTCATGTGCATTGCTTTAATCTTTTCAGCCTTGCTTTCACCATCTAAGCTAACAAGATCACTCAAAGGCAAAGGCATCAAATCTAAAACAGTTAAAGGATTAAAACCATACACAATCTTAAATGGAGAAAATCTTGTAGAAGAATGTATAGTCCTATTATATACAAACTCAATAAAAGGCAAACAATCTTCCCAAATTTTCAAATTTTTCAACAACAGCATTCAATAAAGTTCCTAAAGTCCAATTCACTACTTCAGTTTGACCATCAGCTTGTGGGTGACAAGTGGTAGAATATAACAATTTAGTTCCTAACTTACCCCAGAATACCTTCCAAAAATGTCTCAGAAACTTCACATCATGGTAAGACACAATAGTCCTAGGGACACCATGCAAATGCACAACTTCTCTAAAGAACAAATCGGCAATGTTTGTTGCATCAGTTTTATGGCATGCAATAAAGTGAGCCATTTTAATAAATCCATCCACTATAACAAAAATGTTATCTCTACCCTTCCTAGTTCTAGGAAATCCAAGCATAAAATCCATAGATATGTCAATCCAAGGATAAGTAAGAATAGGTAAGCGTGTATACAAATCACGTGACATAGACTTAGATTTAGCTTGTTTACATACAATGCATCTAGCACAAATCCTCTCAACATGCTTTCGCATGTGAGGCCAATAAAAATATTTAGACAATACATCCAAAGTCTTATGCACACCAAAATGACCCATTAATCCACCACAATGTGATTCCCTAGCAAGCAATTCTCTAGTTGAACAAACACGCACACAAATTCTATTGCCACGAAACAAAAAACCTTCATGCTTATAATACTTGTTAAATGCACCCTTTTTCACATGCAGCAAATATATTAGCAAAATTAGAGTCAGTTGCATGCAAATCCTTCAAATGCTCAAACCTCAACAACTTAGAAGAAAGTATAGTGATTAAAGCATATCTCCTAGATAAAGTATTAGCAACTACATTCTCTTTACCTTGCTTGTAAGCAATCACATATGGAAAGGTGTCAATGAATTCTACCCATTTAGCATGTCTTTTGTTTAACTTACCTTGACCTTTTAAGTGCTTCAAAGACTCATGATTAGTGTGAATAACAAATTCTTTGGGTACAAATAATGCTGCCAAACCTCCAAAGCTTAAACCAAGGCATATAGCTCCTTATCATAGGTAGAATACTTGAGTTGAGCTCCATTCAACTTCTCATTGAAGAATGCAATGGAACGTTTTTCCTGGATCAAAACAACACCTATACCAATCCCAGAAGCATCACATTTTATTTCAAAAGTCTTATCAAAATTAGGCAAAATAAGAATAGGAGCAGAACACAATTTTTCTTTCAAAGTGTTAAAAGCAAATTCTTGTTCCTATCCCCATTTACACCAAACATCCTTTTTAACAATTTCAGTCAAAGGAGTAGCAATGGTAGAAAAACTTTTCACAAATCTCCTATAAAACCCAACTAAACCATAAAAACTCCTTATCTCTGAAGCACTCTTAGGCGTTGGCCATTCTCGAATAGCCTTCACCTTCTTCTCATCAACCTCAATACCACATACACTCACAACAAAACCAAGAAATATAACTCTATTAATGCAAAATATGCACTTCTTAAGGTTGGCATACAACTTCTCCTTCTTAAGAACTTCTAAAACAGCCTTAACATGCAATATATGTTCGTCCAAACAATTGCTGTAAATCAGAATATCATCAAAATAAACAACCACAAAATTTCCCAAGAAATCCCTCAAAATATGATTCATTAAATGCATGAAAGTACTAAGTGCATTAGTTAACCAAAAGGCTTAACCAACCACTCATAAAGATCATATTTTGTTTTAAATGCAATATTCCATTCATCCCTTGGTTTCATTCTAATTTGGTGATATCCACTTTTTAAATTAATTTTAGTGAATATGCATGCACCATTCAACTCATCAAGCATATCATCTGACCTAGGGATAGAATAGTGATACTTTACTATTATCTTATTGACTGCATGACAATCCACACACATCCTCCAAGTGCCATCTTTCTTTGGAACTAGCAAAACTAAAATAGCACATGGACTCATGCTTTCCTTCACGTACCCTTTAGCTAGTAGCTTATCCACTTGCCTTTGAAGCTCATTTGTCTCCTCAGGATTACTTCTATAGGCTGACCTATTTGGAATGCTAGCCCCAGACATGAAATCAATCTAGTGCTCAATCCCCCTCAATGGTGATAATACACTCGGCCCTTTATTACGGAAAACATCCTCCAATTCCTACAACAAAGAAACAAATCCACTAGGCAAATCTGGATTAATGTTAGTTTTAGAAAGGAAAACCTCCCTAAACCTTAATAGAACCATTGCTCTCTTGCCTAGAAAAGCACCCTTCAAATATCTCTCTTTTGCATAAAACATGATTTTCTCTCAATTCTTTCACCTTATACGTTTTCTCCTTTTTAATTCTCTTCATTTTTCTCACTATTCTCTTTTCTTTCACTCATCTCTCTTTTTTCATTCGTCATATTCTTTCCTTTCTTTTCATTCACCATTCGGCCCTTATCTTTATTCTTTTTTCTCATGGCCTCTTTTCTCTTTTCTTTTTCTTTTGCCTTACTTCCCGAATTCCCACTTGAAATTTGTTGAAGCTTCAATTGATCAAGATACACCTCCTTAGGCGATAATGGTGTAAGAGTAATCTTGTGACCATTATGCTCAAAGGAATACCTATTCTTGTAACCGTCATGTAGGACATGCCTATCAAATTGCCATGGTCTCCCCAACAACAAATGACTAGCCTACATAGGCACTACATCACACATAACTTCATCACTATACTTCCCAATAGAGAATGCAACCACAGCCTATCTGGTGACCTTCACTTCTCCACTATTATTCAACCACTGCAACCTATATAGATTAGGATGCTTATCACACTTCAACCCTAACTTCTCAACTAAAGTAGTACTAGCAACATCAGTACAACTCCCATAATCAATGATCAAGCTACACACCTTTCCATTGACTAAGCACCTGGTGTGAAATATATTTTCCTTTTGCTCCAAACTGTCCTCCTTAACCTGCAAATTCAATGCAGCCTACCAACAAGAGATTCACCATGCATATCATACTCCACATGTTTAGCAACATCAGAACATTCCTCCAAAGGTGGCATACTATTCCTCGCATCAAACTCATTACCATCATCAAATTTAGATACAACTTCTCCACCCTTAATGACCATCATCCTCTTATTTGGACAATCATATGCATAATGACCCAAACTTTGACACTAAAAGCATTTGATATCTCTGTGTCTAGAAGTAGCAATAGAAGAAGATCAGTTAGAAGTACCTTTCTTCTTTGTTGTATCTAGCACCTTTTCCTTAGAATTTGAACATTTATTCTTCTTTGTGTCCTCATATGTAAGCCACTTAGAACTCTACTTTGAGTTGGAATTGGAAAATGCCTTGGCTGCTCTCCTTTGATTTTGTTGCCTCTCCACCTTCATTGCCATACTAACCAAATCCTTCATCTCCACATAATGTTGTAACTCCACCACATTTGCAATCTTTTTGTTTAGACCACCCATAAATCGTGCCATAGTTACTTCCATACCCTCTTCTATGTTGGCTTTGATCATGAACATCTCCATCTTTTTGTGGTAATCGTCCAATGGCTTAGAGCCTTGTGTGAGCCTATGTAACTTCTAGTGCACTTCCTTATAGTAATAAGAAGGTACAAATCTCTTCTTCATCACTCGCTTTATCTCTTCCCAAGTCTCAATAAGGCGCTTACTATTCCTCTTTCTAAACTTGACTAGCTCATCCCACCAAACTAATGCATAATTTGAAAACTTCACTGCAGCTAATCTCACTTTCTTCTCTTCAGCATAGTCATGGCATGCAAAGATCAACTCAACCTTCCTTTTCCATTCTAAGTAGGCTTCAGCATCATTTCTTCCCTTAAACGGAGGTATTTGCATCTTGATAGCATTAATATTGCTATCCTGTCTTCCTTTGTTCCTAGCTCTCCTCCTTCTAATTGACTCACGTCAGACTCCTCCTCAGATGGCTCACGATTGAAGTCATTGTGATTCCGTTTATGCCTCGGATCATACCGTCTGCTACTCTCGGAGATAGCCTATGTCACTTCCGTTCTTCATCCATCCATGTCATCAAGTCTACTATTCAGCTTTTGAAATTAAGTAACAAAGGCTTTGTACATCATCTTCATATATGGTGTCATGGAAACTTCCTTTTCAGCCATTTGAACAACCTATAAAGTGTTAATAAAAATAGCATCACAGTTCACTCTCTCACATTTTTTCACTCAAAAATTTGGGTGCACTCGTGTTTGCACTCAATTTAGTCTTTTACCCTCTTTTGAGCTCACCACTCTTGCCTTTTATCTATCTTGACCACTTTTGATTGTTGCACTTCAGAAATCAAACAAAGTCAAATTCACAAGCAATATTTAGGACAGAAAAGGAATGATAAACCTGCAAAATGAAACTCAAATTTAGGACCAATGGAAATGCAAAAACTAGCAAGAAAAATAGACACTAACAAATGAAGGAAAACTGATGCAAATTAAGATCAAGAATGTGTCAAGAAAACACAAGACTAAAACCAAAGAAAATGGTGATAGCAGAAAAAACAAAATAAGAAACACACCAAAATTGGTTTCAATTGTGGATGAAAAGTGACAGAATAAAGAGTTAATGCAAAGACTCAACCCAACAATTCACAAGATTATCAACAATTAGTGAAACACAATTCTGAAATTCTGTAGATTTTTTTTTGGTGTTTCTTTTTCACTTTTTTTTTTTCCGTTTTTTTCACATCCTTTTTTTTCACTTTTTTTTTTTAATTTGAAATGCAAAAGAGCAAAATAGAAATAGCAAAAAAGAAGAATAAAACAGCACACAAAACCACAGAACAGAAACATAAATAAAAAAAAATGACAAAAATGTAGCCAACGCAAATGTAGATAAATAGGAATTTATCTACAGCTTGCTCTTGATACCAAATGATGCGAAACCCCAAGGATATAATGATCCCGAAACCTTAGGCACACACTTTGATAGAAACAAGCAATAGGATAAACACCCTCCCTACTAAACCCCTATGAAACCCGTTCTTAGAAACTAGATAATTGGGATGAAGAAGATGAAATTGAACAAATATCACAAGAGAATTTTACCTTTGGAATAGCCTATTTAGTTTCTTGATGCAACAAGTAAAGATGATCACTCCTCATTTGCACACACTTAGGAGTTTCTTTAGAAGAAACCAGAAAATAAAATTCTGATTCAACAAAAACTGCTACTGCAATTGTTTATGAGGTATTTATACCTCTTACATTAGGTTAAAATAAACCTAAGCCCACTAGAAAAAGGCTCAACTTACTAAACTAACAATTAGATTAAATAAACACCTCAAGATAACTACATATCTTTAAACAAAAACTAACAGAGTAAATAAATAAAACTTGGCCCAATATGGACGTAATATATTTTATTGCCATTGTGCCACAATTAAAGTTTTGGGCTGCCCACTTTCAACATTTGGCCCATTTAGCTTTGTCTTCTTTTTCTTAATCCATTCTTGATGCATCTCTTTCACAAATGACTTAGCTAAGTTTACAAAGTTTTTTTTTAGCATCTTTGCTCTTGCTTTTGTGATAGGTCCCACGAGCATGTTGAAATTTTCATCTTGCCCCCCAATGCTGGAATGTCCAATTTGCCCTACTGAGATTGTATCATATTGGGTGTCTTTTTTGTTTTGCGGTTGCTGGATGGAGTTAGTCTTTGTGGAATCAGCATCAAGTTTTGCTATTATTGAAGATGCGGGTGTAAATCAAAAGATTGCAGTTATGTTGGTGAATCTTGATAAATCTCGCTAGTGTTGTCTAGCTTCTGGGTTCAGGTTGGTTCTGTGATCTGGAGAAAGGTTTCTTGGAGCTCAAAATCCTTTATTTTCTACAGGTTTTGTTATGATATTGGTTTCTTTTTGCTGTTGCTGTCTTCCTGTGTTTGTCTTGTAATTTGAACTCTTCGCTTCGCTTCATGTTCTGAAGAGTTCGAGCATTTGTTTTGAATTATCGAAAAAAATAGTCACATGAATTAATGGACCGGAAGCTTCTATTTGTATGTGATAGTAGCCGTGTCTGAGGACTAGTGTCTGGCAGTACATTATGATTTTTGATTTGTTTGAATGAGAAAACTGAATCTAAGTCAATTCTATTATCATTGTTGGCTAATTTGAATATAAAGCACGGCTAATAAATAAGCAGCAGAATAAAATTTTGTTGTGTTCTTTCAAGTGTGATATTGTTGTATTGCTAGATACTGTTGTGCCTTGGTTTTCTTGGGAATTAATCATTAAACTGTAGTGTGGAAAAAAACTAGATATGTACTAGTTAATAGGTGCAGCTAGCACTCTTTCAAGATTAATTTTTTTGAAATACTAACCCAAACAAAGAAAAAAAGTCCTTTGGTGCAGGGGAAGTTTTCTGCGCTAGTGAGAATTTAATAAAAAATAAATACTTGTGGTAGAGCATGGATATATACTTCCACCAAAGCAGATGATTAACTTGTGATAGAAAAAAAATGAAAATTTTAAGGTCAGAGTGAACTCTAGCTCAAGCTCCAATGGTGTTTATGAAATTTGAGGATTAGGGTTCTATTTGAGGGATAGGTCTGCAAATTGTCTAACTCACTAAACCGTTAGACACGTCAATAATATCAATGGCCACGTGACCATAGTATGATGGAGAATGGATAGTTTACTCACGGTAGAGACTTAATTACAAAATTTTTGAAGTATTGAGACTCAATTAAAAACTTTTAAAATATAGGAAGCTATTTAAAAATACGTCTAAATTATAGTGACTTGCAGATAATTTAACCAAAGTCATAATTTTTCTTTTAATGCAAACATGTCTTGAAAGTCAGAAATTAAACGATACTAGATTGAAGTTTTCTTACCCCAATCTTTAACGATTAGTTTTGTTTTGACCAAACGTTTTACAATGACACAATTTAATGAAAGAAAAAAAGAAAGACAATAATAAATTAGAGTTTCAATGAAAAGATAGAACAATTAAGTTTAAAAATTAATACAGAAAAAAAATTAGTGTATTTATGTTTAAAAAAGAAAAAAAGTAATGTAAATATAATAACATAACTTTTATTGAAATAAAAATTCAGAATTTCAATAACGTGTACTTACATTTTTCATATATAAATGTAATTGCAACTGAAATTTTATATTTTAATAAAAGGAATTTTTTTCAATAAATATTATAAGTAATTTATCTTTGTGTTATATTAAGATATAATTTAATGCACTCATTGACAATTTGCTATTGCTAGCTCTATATAAAATCCTGTTTCTGCTACCATGTAAAACAATGACTTTGTTATTTATATGTAGATCACAAATTTATACTTTTTCTCGTTTTAATTTTCTAGTTTGAGAAAATAAAAGTAGAGTATATATATATCTTAGCCTCCATGCACCGCCTACTACCATCATTTATTCTTCCTTCTAATTTGACATATATATGTACAAAACAAGAGGAAATGAAATGCAAGTGCTAATGACCCAACTAACATAACTGTGATGAAATGCAAATCTGTATCAGGTCCTTCATTAAGTCCTCAATTGCGGATCTGGTAAAAATCGATTCTTCCACTTCACTAAGCCTGGTTTGTGATTCTGGCCATGCTTGCTTCAGCTTTGTCATCTAGGAATTACTCATCTACCCAGGGTTTTGTTTATGCTTAGACGTATGGTTTTAAATTACGACTATGGTTGTAGTTGCGGTTGTACTGCGATGCAGAAAATTGTGAGAAAATATAACTGATGCGGCCACAATTGCCATTATAATGCGATTGTGGAGAGTACCACAACATTAATATTATGGCCACAATTGTAGATGTGGGCCGGAATTTAAAACCCTGTTTAGACATGTATGAACCAAGGTTAAGAAAATTGGGTCGGGTATCGAACCGATCAAATCATTGGTTTAGAGGTTCAGAGGTCTAACTAGTTCAACTGGGGTTCAACCAGTATATAATATAAAATAAATAAAAATTATTAGATAATACAAAAATTAATCACAACAAATATTACAAAATTAAATTAAATGCCATATACGTTGCTTGCCAACATTTATCTTGTGTGAGATTTGCTTGCTTGTTGTATTACTGGCATATATGTTGCCTACCAACATTGATACAATAATCATCAATAGATGAACCCATAGAGCATCAGCTTGTTGTTCTTTTTATCATTATTATTCGTCCATTTCCATAGTTTGATGCACAACAATATGGCTACCACCACTTCTTCAAAAGTGCTTCTTATTCCTCTCTTGTAGGCCTTTGCATTTTGCATGTGCTGCTAGAAACTTCAACCAAGACTTTCAGATCACATGGGGAGATGGTTGTGCAAAGATACTGAATGTCATATGAGCCATAGCACAGTGTTATTGGGACAATCCAATGACCTTCTCCTTAAGCACTGCTTGACAAGCTCCAATGCACTGTTATTTTGTGTATTTGTTAGTCCCACATCAATGGGAGCCTACTACAAACACAAGCATGAGGTCTATAAATATGAGAACAAGTGGTTTAATCCAACTTGTTTAAAACTAATGAATAACCACTTACCGGTGGAGCCATTGCCAGTTCGAGCGATTTAGCACTTTTCACCGATTGTTGACCGATTTTTAAAGTTTTGACTTTTTGTGATCAACTGGACTGGATAGGGGTTTGGTTCCTGGTCGAACCAGCCGGTTCGGTCCGATTTCAGGTATCAGGTCCAGTCATAGTCTTCTTCATTTTCATCATCGGATTAAAAAATAAAATAATTTAAAATTCAAGAAAGCTAACGCCTGCACATGTGATGATGCAAGCAATTGGTTGTTGCTGATCATTGCATCACTTCCCTTCATTTTATCTATATTTTTTACTATTATAATTGAGGTGGTTAATGTTAAATAATGCAAACCATTATTATTTTTTTCATTCTAAAAGAACTAAAATTTTTTGTTAAAACTTTATACGTAGTTATTCAATTAAAATAAGACATGTTGCAAACTGGTTCCACCTCAATTCATCCCCTTTTTTTTTTTTTTTTTGAGAATTAATGTGGCCTTCCTTCTAACACAATTATACACATTAGAGTAGCTTTAGAGTCTGAAGTCATCAACAAGTCAACTACAGTTAGTTAGTTTTCAGTTATTCCAGCCGTAAGAGTTTGTTGTTTCTGTTATGTTAGTTAGTGCATCAGTTGTAATCTTACTTGGTCACAAGCTTCAAGTGTCTCCATATATACATGTATGATGTAATATCTTACTGAGTTTAAATGATCATTTTCTGATTCAATACACTTTCATTCAGAGATTTCTTTCTCTCGTTCTTCTCTATTCTTTGTATCCTTCAGTCTCTAGTACCTTACTTGGTATCAGAGCTGTTGTGATCCATGGAGACCTCAGATTCTTCACTAGCTTCCGCTCAGCAAGCTCAAACGAACATGGAAACCTTTGCACCAAAGACTTTCACAAGTCCAGTTTTGTTCAAGCTTGAAGAAGATAATTTGCTGCCATGGAAGCATCGAGCTCTGGCGTGCATGAAAACCAACAAGTTAAAAGATCATCTCAACAAGAAGGAAATCCCAGTGAGATTCGCCTCAGAGGAAGATCGAGCAGCGGAAATTGAAACGCGAGATTACCTGAATTGGGAACGGTAGGATCAACATCTTGTAGCATGGTTATTGGCATCCATGGATTTCAATTTCACAAATCGCATGGTTGAACGTGAATTTGCTCAAGAAATATGGAGCAAACTTGAGGAATACTTTGCATCTGGTGCCAAATCCAAGATCAAACAGTTGAAGGCTTAACTCAAGACTATCAAGAAGCAAGAATTGGCTGTAGAATATTTGGCCAAGATTAAGAAGGTAACAGACTCACTTGCTACATTAGGTGCACCTGTCTCTAAAGATGATTTTGTTGAAGTTGTTTTAGATGGTTTGAATGAGGATTATAGTGCTTTTATCACGATGGGCATGTCTAAGTCTGAATCTTTTACTGTGAATGAATTGGAGTTGTTACTTCCAGCACTAGAAGATCTAATTGAATGATTTAGAAAAACTAAGCTCGGATCCATGCAAGCAAATTTGGCACAAGGTGGTGTTCAAGATCAGAACAATGGGATGTAAGCTGGAAATGGCAGAGGAAATGGTGGCAGAAGGGGTAGAGGGGAAATGGCAGAGGAAATGGTGGCAAAAGGGGTAGAGGTAGTGCATTCAGAGGTGGCCGCTCTTGATCAAATGGAAATCGTCCTCAGTGCCAGCTCTGTGGAAAGCTTGGTCATATCGTGTGGCAATGCTACCACAAGTTTGATCAAGACTTCCCAAATCCACAGAGAATAGCTATCAATCCTCCACCTCCTCCCTCAATTACTTTCCACAATCCTACAGCCCCTACTATTCATAGCCCAAAAGCTTATTTGGCCACTCTTATAGCTTTGACAGACACAGCTTGGTATCCTAATTTCGGTGCATCCCACCACATCAACTTTAATTAAAGGAACACGATTACTGGCTCAGAGTATGAGGGTTCTAAGCAGGTCTATGCAAGTAATGGTAAAGGTATGAGTATTGTTCATATTGGCAGATCTTTCTTGCATTCAAACTTGTCCAATTCCACCTTCAAATTGCATAATCTGTTACATGTCCTTGCCATAACCAAGAATATAATCAGTGTTTCTAAGTTTGCTAAAGACAACAATGTAGTTTTTGAATTCCACCATGAGACATGTTTTGTGAAATCTCAGGTGCCGAAGGAGATACTTCTTCGAGGAACCCTTAGAGAGGGTCTTTATCAATTTGATGATGTTAGTATTCTGCATAAATCCTTGAGTCCTTGTGTTCCATTTCATGTAAATCTATTAGTCCTTTGTTTGAATTGTGGCACAAAAAATTAGGACACACTTCTCACAAGATTATAAGCTATGTAATGTCCATGTGTAATCTCAATTCTCCAATCAATAAATGTTTGCATTCTTCTGTTAACTATCTCCGTGATGCTTATTGTTTGGGCAAACTACATCAACTTCCGTTTGCTAACTTAAACACACATTATGCTGCACTTCTTGATCTAGTATATTCTAATATGTGGGGGCTAGCACCACTGTGTGGAAGATCAAATGGTCGTTATTACATATATTTCATTGATGCACATATAAAATATACCTGCATTTACTTATTGGTAAATAAGTCTCAAGCGCTTCAAGCCTTCTTGCAATACAAAACCATGATAAAAACCAAAACTGGCCTCAAAATAAAAGCCCTTCAAACTAATAATACGAGAGAGTATCTCTCTCATAACTTCACTGACCTCCTCAAAACAAATGGCATTACCCATAGACTTGCTTATCCCTACTCCCATAAGCAAAATGGTAGTGTTGAAAGGACACATCGCCACATTATAGAAACTAGCCTAGCTTTATTAGTGTAAGTTTCACTGCCTCTCAAATTCTAGGGTGAAGCTTTCCTTACAGTAGCCTACCTCATAAACAGAATTCCTTACTAGTAACCAACCTCAGATCACCCTATGAACTCCACAACCATCACAAACCATATTACAATTTCCCAAAATTCTTTTGTTGTATCTATTACCCTCTCCTAAGACCCTACAACCACCACAAATTAGATTTCAAATCCCATAAATGCATTTTTATAGGGTATGCAAATAAGCAAAAAGGATACAAGTGCTTGTCTCCTACAGGTCAAGTATATATCTCTAGACATGTGTTATTCAATGAAACTGAATTTCCCTTCTCTCAATTATTTCCTTCTCATATTCCCACTTCCAAACACACAATGATTCCCTCAAATGTACCTTCCATAACCCTTATTTGCTCAAATGTCAGTCCTCACTCTACATTAGAAATTAAACCTCAGTCTAAACTAGATACTAAACCTCAACTTGTACCAGAACCTGAACCTCAGTCTGCAACAAAAACTGAACCTCAACCTGCAGCAAAAAGTGAACTCGAACCTGCTTTTCACATTGCTCTCCCTCACCTTACACCTTTTAACTCACCAATACCAACCACTTCACCTTTCTCTCCATCAATCTCATCCAATTTAGCCGCTTCAAACTCACCCTTATCTCTGATGTCATTTGCCAGTACTGACCACTACTTACCGTCACCTGCATCTACATTACTTGTTGAGTATTCTCACTCTTTATCTAGTGATTGTTCTATAGGGCTTTCTTATGAGACTACTAATCTTGAAGTTCAATTACCATTCTCTTCTGATGTCAAAATTTATCCCACAACAACCTCAAACAAAGCATTGCACACCAATGCTCATGCAATGCAAAGTAGAAGCAAATCTGGTATCTTCAAACCTAAGACATATGCTGCTGTGGTTGCTGGGGATTTGTTGAGCTATGAACCGACATCAATATCTCAGGCCCTTACTTATCCTCGCTGGAAGTGTGCTATGGATGAAGAGTTTGCTCCACTTATAAGAAACCAGACCTTGACTTTGGTTGAGCCTCCATAGCATGTGACTCCCATTGGCTACAAATGGATATTCAAGATTAAGAGGCACCCTGATGGCTCAATTTATAAAGCCAGATTAGTGGCAAAGGGATTCATCAAAAGGAGGGATCGGATTATGACCAGGTGTTCAGTCCAGTTGTGACACCTTCAATAGTTAGGGTCATGTTGTCTAGTGCTCTCTCCAAAGACTTGAGCATTAGGTAATTTGACTTCAATAATGCATTTCTCAATGGGGATTTGCAAGAAGATGTATACATGGTGCAGCCTAAGGGTTTCATCTCCAAGAATTCAAATATGGTGTGCAAGTTGCAAAGAGCTTTGTATGGTCTTAAATAAGCACCTCAGGCATGGTTCTTTAAACTCAGTGCTACTCCGAAACAATTTGCTTTTGACAACACCAAATCTGACTCATCACTCTTCACTAAGTTCTCTAGTTCCTTCACTACCTACATCCTTGTAAATGTTGATGATATTCTTATCACTAGCAGCAACTCAAAGGAAATCTCAGATTTAATTGTTCAACTCAATAGGGCGTTTTCTCTTAAGGATCTTGGTGAGATGAACTACTTCCTAAGTGTTGAAGCCACCAAAACCTCTTCTGGTAAAATTCAACTCACACAAACTAAGCACATTTGGGACTTACTCACAAAGGCTGGAATGAGTGATGCAAAGCCTATGCCTACCCCAATGATTTCCTCTCTGAAGTTGTCAGCCCATGGTGACATAGCCTTCTCTGACCCTTCTCTTTACAGGTTAGTGGTGGGAGGCCTTCAATATGCCACTTTCACCAGGCCTGACATTGCTTATGTTGTCAATAAAGTGGCCCAGTTTATGCATAATCCACTCGAAGCCCATTGGAAGGCTGTTAAGAGAATCGTTTGGCACCTTGGAGGAACCCTTCACCATGGTCTTCAGTTTCACCCTATTGATGAATTTAGACTTTTGGCATTCTGCGACTCGGATTGGGGGGAGGGGGGGTCAGATTTGGATGACAGAAAGTCCATAAGTGGCTTCTGCATCTATTTTGGTCCCAACCCCATCTCATTGGTCAAGTCGCAAGCAACAAGCTGTCTCCAGGTCCAACATACAAAGTGAATACGTAGTATGGCTTTAGCTCTTACAGAAATTATATGGCTTCAATCCTTGCTTTTGGAGCTGCACATTAGCTGCTCTTCCACAGCTGTAATCTTCTATGATAATCAAGGAGCTGTGCTTCTTGCAGCAAACCCTGTTCTCCATAGCAAGTTCGAACATTTTATATCGGATTTATACTTTGTGCATAACAAGATTGTGCAAAGACATCCCTCCGATGATCAAATAGCTGACATTCTAACCAAGCCCATGTCTACATCAGCATTTGTTTGATTCTGATCCAAACTCAGAGTTGTGGTCATCACACTATTGAGTTCGAGGGGGGGATATTAAGGATGAAGTCATCAACAAAACTACAGTTAGTTAGTTTTCAGCAATTCTAGCTGTTAAAGTTTACTGTTTCTATTATGTTAGTTAGTGCATCAGTTGTAATCTTATTTGAGCCACAAGCTTCAAGTGTCTCTATATACACATGTATGATGTAATATCACAGTGAGTTTAGATGATCATTTTCTGATTTAATACACTTTCTTTCAGAGATTTCTTTCTTTCCTTCTTCTCCATTCCCTTTATCCTTCAGTCTCTGGTACCTTACAGAGTCCTCAATCCAAAGCTGTAAGAATCGGATTAAAGATCAAAAGAACTATCTATTTTCAAAGATAACAAGCTTAAAATGGATTAAGATTATCTGTCTCTATTTCCTGACTCTTTCATGTCTTTTTTATTTAAAAGTTGATACCTCGAAAAAAGTTTACACATTATATGGATTTCAACAATTTCGAAATCTCTAATTTTTTAGATATTTAAATTTTAAATGGTGGGGAAAGAATAAAAAGAAGACAGAGACTAAAATAGACAATTTTCATTCACTTGAAGTTCACTTTCAAAGGCTTGAATAAGATTTTTCAAAATAGTCTTCACTCTGAAATATCATCATTTTGGAGTGTTGTTTTTGGGCTTCTTAATTAATTAAGATTTAGATTCTCTAAAGTGAGTAACCTTATAAAGCAAGAAAATGAAAAGTTATTTATCCTTGGATTAAATAGATTGCATTGTGTGTGGGTTCCAACAAAAAATTTAAGGGTGGATAACCCCCCTTCACTTTGAAGAACTTATTTGATATCACTTAAATTCTTGGAGAGATTTATTTGATGCCCAAATTTTTGGAGGACTAAATTAATGTTATGTGTATCTTTGGAGGACTAGGTTAGTAGCTTAGTTTTGATATTATTTCAATCTTATAAATTGAAACAACCAAAAAAAAAAAAAACCATTGGTTTATTATGTTTTCAGTCCCAAAAAACTATTGTGATTAATTTTTTTATTTGGTCCCTCTTTTTAAAATACATTCTATTTATATTTAGAACTTCAAAACTTTTTTCATTCCCCATTGGTCCCTTTGTTAAGTTACCATTAGTTTTCTCCATTCACCGTCAACCTGGCTTACCGCGTAAAGACCGACATGGATCGGAGGGCAAAAGGAAAGACAAAAGGGGAAAACTGTGATACTTTGGAGGACAAAATGAAAAAATAGATGTTTGGCAAGAAAAAAATATTTATATTTACATACATAGAGAAAAGTTTCAGATAAAACTTAATAAAATCAGTTTTTTTTTTTTTTTGTCGAGAGTATTACCCCTCTCTGTTATAAAAGAAGAGGCTAATCTCTTTCAAGTATAGTCAAACTTATCTCTCAACTAATATCCTCTCCAGGAATCAAATCAAAGATTCTTCCTAAGATTGTAATATGCATCTACCACTACATCAACATGCTTATTGGTAATAAAATCAGTTTATGTGTAATTAATATTATTATAAATATAAAATTTTTAGACGTTATGAAATCTCTATTTTTTTTCCTTCAAATGTGATCAACTTTTATATGGTGAACCAAAAAAAAAAAGACTAACAACAGATTATTTTTATTGGGATGAAGTTTGATTTTAAAGACAAGAATAAGATTTTCTAATAAAGTCATCATCAATATCCGTTAAAAATTATTCTAATAAGAAATTGAAAGAACAACATTGAGTTCTCATTCCCATGGTGCACATTATACAAAGCTCAAACACATGTACTATCATTCCATGGATACCAAAGAGGTGATTCCGTCGCAGGTTGAATCCTACATAGTGCGGTTTGCTTTACACTCCATCTGCAGTCTTCGCAAGACTTAGCATCTCTCTCTTATATGCATAATTTTAAATAGTGGTTGCGGTCATAGTTATGTTGCATCGCGATGCGAAAATTTATGGAAAAATGTATTGTGGTTATGGAAGGCACCGCAACCCCAATCTTGCGAGTGCAATTGTGGTTGCGGACCACAATTTGAAACAATGCTTGTATGTATATATCAAACCACATCGAAAGGTACAATAGAATTGTGTGTTCCCAAAAACCATAGGTTTGAAACTGAATTCAAAGGTTTCGCCAAGCTCGAGATATTGCGCCTCAAGATTATCATCTTCTGATTTGCAGTGAAGTGTTAGGTCTAGACCACCATCGCCAAACCATTTGTGACCCTCACATGTATTTTCCCATTGATGCCTAATGGCAGCAGAAGCAGCCATACCAAGAGAACACTTCTAGCAAAAAGAGACATTGCTACTTGGATTTGTTCATTTTCTTTTACAGTGAATCGTTGTTATATATATGCTAAAAGTTGAAATAAAAGTATTAATTATTAAGGGATGTTACACACTCTTTCAAAGTCAACGTGGCTTAAAAGTAAGAAAATAAATGCATGACAATGTATTTATAAAAGTAAAAGTAAAAAATAACAATGCATTTTACTAAAATAAAAGTAAATACAATTTTTATTTTCTCATTTTTTAGGAGAATCATATATATATTTTTCAAGTGCAATGTGTCTTGAAAGTCTGAAATTAAATGACGTTTGACCGACATTCTCTTATACCAATCTTTGATCATTAGTTTTGTTTTGACCAAACGTCTTAAAATGACAATAGTACATTAGAGTTTTGATAAAGAGAGAACACAGTTAAATTTAATAATTGATGCATAAATAAAATTTTAATGTATTCATGTTTAAAAAATAAAAGTAATGTTAAAATATAATAAAAGAATTTTTTTAATGTAATAAAAATTCCTGTTTTTGTAGATCCTTTTCAATAAAACTATGCAAATAATTTAGTTGTGTGTTTTGTATGGTCAAAGCATAGTATTAATTTGAAATAATCAACGTTAAAATTTCAGATCATTCATCTCCTGAGGCAATTTTTCAGAAAACAACTTCATAACCAAACTTTCACATCTACTTCAAGTAAAATTTGTTAGATTAAGAACAATTCCTATGGCAGCACGCGATGAAATTAAGTCTATGAGGAATAAGGGTAAAATATTCAAGTCTAAAAATATTTAAGGATAAATACTCAGTTACTCTTCAAAAACACGAAGCTATATTAGCCTTTCAACTGAAGTTTACAATAATTTAGTCTTCAATAATCGTAAACTACCATTGACACAATTTCTTAATTCATATTAATTCAATCTTGTAAATTGAACCAACCGATAAAGAAAAATAATTGGCTTAATTACGTTTTTCGGTCCTGAAAAATACCGCGATTTTTTTTTTATTTGGTGTCCCTTTTTACAAAAGTTTCCATTGGTTAAGTTACTATTTTCTCTGTTTAGTGTTAACTTGACTTACCATGTTGAGGCTGACATGAACTGAAGGGCAAAAAGAGAGACCAACCGAGAGAATTATGTATTTTGGGAGACAAGAAGGAAAAATCGTTAATACTTTAAAGAATAAAACAAAAAATAAGTTTTCTAAAGAAAAAAGTGTTTGTGTTTACATAAATAGAGTAAAAGTTTCGGATAAAACTTGATAAAATCAATTTACTTATAATTATTATTATAAAATTAAAATTTTTATACGATGAGTATCAGCAATTTTGAAATCTCTATTTTTTTTTTTCCCCTCAGACGTCAACCTTTATTTGTGACCCAAAAAAGAAACAAAAGACTAACATGTATCTGTCTTCCAATTAAAGCAGGAATGTTGGCCGGGAGCTCGAGTCAGACATGGTCCGGCTTGCGTTACAATCCAATCGCAGTCACTGCAAAGATATTTATACCTATCTTTTTGGTATATATCAAACCAATGGCAGGCGCCTTGCCACCGAAAGCTGCAATAGAATAGCGTGCTCCCTAGCCAGCTAGGCCTCGGATTAAAACTAAACTTATAGGTTTGTTCATAACGGAGATGTTTCTCTCCAAGATCGTCATCTTTGGACTTGCAGTGAAGGTTCAGGTCCAATTTCCCATCTAAACCATTCGTGACCTTCACAAGTGTTTTTCCATTGCTGCGGCACCTTTCTGATGAGGGCAATGCTTCAATAGCTGTAATGTTTAAGAACACACCGTGCTTTTCATCTCAAATTAGCGAAAACTCCTTGAGCTTAGAGCATCCAAAACCAAAACCAAGATCGGACAAAAATTTGAAAGGGTCTTAAAAGAGTAAATACTTCAAAAGGAAAAGTTTCTTGCATTTGTCATATCAAAATTTCAAATTAATTGATGAAATGTGGACATTTTCTTTTTGAGATGAATATATACTCTTAACTTTTAAGTTACTTATTTTGAAACAAAAAATATTAATCTTGCTATAATGTAAAAAATTAATTTTCAAAGCCAAATTATAAGAATTAAATAAAATAAATATGAAAGACTTAATACAAGTTTGCCTATAATAAAATTAGCCTTTCAAAAATACTTTCGCCACTGAATTAATCATTTAAAGCTTGACTATTAATTAATTTTTTATTATTTAAAATAGACATTAATTTAATTTTTCTAATATATATATATATATATATATACATTAATTTGGCCTTTTAATTAATAAATAATTTTATACTATAAAAATTAAATTAATATAAATCTTTAAAAGATTAATATGATGTTATACAAATCTTTTAACAATTAATTTTAGCATTACTCAAATCTTAAAGCATGTTACCTGAGAGATTCTCAAGCCTTTCACAACCTTCCAGATTCAAGACTTCCAGCTTTGGGAGATAGAAAATAGATGAATGAACAGAAAGTAACTCTGTACATTGCGAAAGAAGTAATTTTTCAAGTCTTGAAGCTTTAGATAAATTTGGCAGCTCAATCAATTGCATGGATGCAGAAAGGTCAACGATTATCAGATTTTGTAGATCCTGTACCAATTAAAAGAGTTACATCTAACCATTGATTGAAATCTAGTATCATAACAGGAGAACACTTATAACAGAAGAAGACATTGCTGCGTGGATTCTTTGTTATTTATTTATTTATTTGTTACCACGAATCATTGTTACATATAGGCTGAAAGTCGAATAACGTATAAATTATTAAGGAAGGTTACAAATTGCTCTTCCAGACTGATCATGTCTTAAAAGTAAAAAAGAAAATGTTTATAACTGTATTTATTAAAATAAAAGGAAAAATATCTATGCATTTTATTAAAATAAATGCAAATACACTTTTATTATCTCATTATAGAAAAAAATATGTTTTACAGAAGAATTATATATTTTCTTTTAATAGAAACGCGTCTTTAAAGTAAGAAATTAAGTTCTATTATACACAATCTCTGGCCATTAATTTTGTCTTAATCAAACATTTCAAAATGACACAATTTAAGGGGACAAAAAGAGATAATAATACCCTAGAGCATCGATGAAGAGAGAAAATACATTAGTTTAAAAATGTCAAAAAAAAAAAGTAGTGCATTTGTGTTTAAAAAAATTAAAAATGAACACGAAATATAAAACCTACTCGTTATTGAAATAAAAATTCATAATTTCAAAAAAGCGTATTTACAATTTTAGTATGTAAATGTAATTTCAATTGAAATTACATTTTTTTATGTTGTGTTTAGACTCTCTAAGCTATTGTTTTACGTTATTACATTAAAGTCAGTCAGCAAGAACCTCAATGAGCTTTTACTAATATTGTAAATATTTTAACGTTTTAAAATTCTTGATTCATTGCCTCTATAACATAGTGGATGTTTCTATGTATCCGTTGGCTTTCAATTCACTCCAATGGGAAGTTTTTTGCTCTATTGCTATATAAATATGTGCCTCTTTGTCAAAGGAACAATCATCCTTGGAGAGTAGTTTTTCTAATTGATAAAGTTATTATTTTTATCTAATTTTAGTTCTCTTGAGCAATCTTTATAAGTTGTTCTTGCAACTTCATTAGGTCAAGTTTATTTAAAAATTGAGAAATTGACATGGCAAATGCTAATATAATATGTTTATTTAGGGTTTAGGGTTTATTTACTACTAGATTAAATTATATAAACATACAAAATGGAAAAGTCTTGGTTATCTATGTTGTATATTACAATTTATTTGTTTGCTTTTTTATTATTTTTTATCTAACATGTTGACTATACTACTTTATATCCTCACAGACAGAAACATTCATTAGTGTGTGTGGGGTGTGGGATGGGTATTTATGGAATTGGAATATTATTTAGAGATGTCAATTCTTTGAATGAGAATACACTTCATTATCTGAATTGCAGGTGATTCTTATGCAAGTTACTCTTTGCTTTGAAGGTCATCATCGAGCTGTTTGGAAATATGACAATTCTAGAACTTACACAATAAAGTCTTTTTCATCTCTGGTTTCAGCAAATCAGGCAGTGCAATTGGAGCATTAGTGTATCTTCTCAAACATATGGAAGTGGCTAGCACCACCCAGGGTCGAATTTTTTTTTATAGGAAAAGAGCTCCGACTCACTAGACATGAGAAGCCAAAAATAAGATAGCAGAAATCCAAGAAAAGGATTAACAAAAAGACCAACACCCAACCTGCAAGACAAACAAGACTAACCTCCACTCCTACGAAGCAAAACCAAAGAAACACCCGGAAGCAATGCAAAAAGAGTGCCAAAAAGAAGCCCCCTCACCAAAAACACACAATAGAAACAAAAAGGGCCATGCCACAGAAAGCCAAAAACCACCGTCCAAGACTCCAACAGCAAAGCGCGCAGCAAAACACAAGAACTACAAGCGCAAACCCAACACAACAATACACCCCAACCAAGCAAATCAAACTGCAAACACTTAACTTAGGTACCTCTTTTGTTCTTCTTTCGACATCCCCTTCTTCTTGGAAGGGAGAAGTCTTGGCACTCTTTAATCTTAGATAAAGTTTCAATCATTGCTATTTCATTACCCGCCTTTAATCCCAAGAGCTTCTTCATGTTCCATGAGTTTTGTGCTTCACTAATTCCTCATCAAACGGAAGCACAATTTCGATAGCTCCATGGAGGAAGTTAGAATTAGATTCAAGCAACGGGATTTCGGGGACCTTTTCTGCTAAATTTGGGGACGAACCATGGGTTACACCAAGGATGTGCGTATCTTTATTTCCATCCTCCAAGGACACAAAATTCTCCATTTCCCCAAAATGTAATTGAGCCATATAAGGAAGCCCATCCACACCAAGACTATTATCACTTCCAGGGGAGCATCCACTCTCGTTGCCCAAAGGAATCGGAATTGTATGGCCTAATTCGTTGGGGCCCATCAAAACTTCAGCTGGATGATTGTTCTTTGGTTCTGTAACAAGAGGAAGCTTAGCTTCCATTATACTCTTCATAGATGACCCCACCTCTAGAAATAGCTGGCTGACAGGACAAGGGATTTCAAATTCACCAATGCCAGAGCTGGACGCGTCCCTTCCACTATGCAGCATCGAGAAGATCAACTCTTCTTCCAAGAATGCCCCTATCTGTTCAGCTTCTTCTAACTTCCGTTGCTTCGCGTTTATGTTTCTGCAGCCATGAATCTCGACCTCAACATCTCGAACCACCGTCCCCAGTAATTCCACAAGACTACATTTGATCCCCTCCAAGTTGGTTGAATTGAATGTTTCTTCAACCCACCTCGAAGCCAACCCCTCCAAGTTCACCTCTTCAAGCCACTTGCTACACTTTCCTGCTCTAGACCTTCTCAGTATATCGTTATCCTTCTTTACCCACCCATCAATCTTCGAGTTCTGGGATAAGGCTTCCACCACCTCTTTGAAGCTCCTTCCATCTTTAGAATTGTTCCTGTTCTTTACCTCTACCCCTAGCCATTCTAGCTCCTTGTCTATCTCCACCATAATCGGGCCATTTTCAACCCTCCCATACTCTCTTCTATACTCTGCTTCCTTCACCAGGATGGAATAGCCTCTGATCATCATCCCATTGATTTGCTCGATGGCTTTTACCGCTGCTCCTCGGCTTCTAAAGTGAACAAAACCAAAAGGCGCTGACTTATATCTTCTTTTTCTCCTTGATATTTACACATCTAACACCTCCCCACAGCAGCTGAACAGTTGCCTCATCCATGAAGAGGACAACGAGTTGGGCAGATTGTTGACAAAAACCGTGTGTGTAGTCGCTTCAAGCTTCTTGAAAAATTCCAAAGGCACCTTATGGTCCATAACCTTTTGTTGCTATGACACGGGATTTCTTTCTCCTCACCGAAAATCACCTCCTTGATTCCCTTATGAGGCTGAGACTTAACCGAGACTTAATCGACAGAGAGTGAGACAATGGGAGTGTGAGAGAGTAATATTGACTAACACTTCATTTAGCATAAAAAATACCCAGGGTCGAATTGTTGGCGTGGTTTTGCTATTCTTAATAGACTAACTAGTAACTACAATGAACAGACTGAAGAAGTTAAATATTCTTCAGGGAAATTCCTCCAGGTGTGTTTTCTGCGATCTTGAGGAAGAATCAAATGAGCATTTGTTTATCCATTGTTCCTTTGTCTGGGAAATCTTTTTTTTTTTTTTTGTTTTTGGGGGGTGGGGGGATGTTTAAAAAGGTTCAATCAAGTAATGCCCAGTAACGTACAAATAAGATTTTTCAATACAGTCATCTTCAATCTCCCTTAAAATTTATTGCAATAAAAAATTACAAGAACAACATTGTGTTCTTGACACTCTCATGTGCAACATATTATACAAAGATCAAGCACATGTATCTTCCTTCCACGGATAGCTGGAAGGTTCCTGCCCAGGTGCATGCCTATACGGTCCAGCTTTAAATATGTTCCAATTGCAATATTTGCACAAGTTAATAATATCCCTTTCTTGTGAGTATATATCAAACCAATGGCAGGCGCCTTCTCATTGAAAGGTACAAGAGTATACTGTTAAAATTGTTGGTCTAAATTGAAATTCAAAGCTCTCGTCAGGCTTGAGATGTTGCCCCCCAAGATCTTCATCATCAGATTTGCAATGAAGTGTTAGGTCCAGAAAGTCTTCCAAAATATTTGTGATCCTCACATGTGTTGGCTGTAACCCTAGTGAAGTGATGCCTAATGGCAACATAAGCAGCCATAGCACGAGAACACTTGTAGCAAAAGCAGATACTGCTACTTGGATTAGTTCTTTTGTTTTTTTTTTTTCACAGTTAATCATTGTTATATATATGCTAAAAGTCAAATAAAAGTATTAATTATTAAGGGAGGGTACAAAATCTTTCAAAGTCAACGTGTCTTAAAAGTAAGAAAATAAATGCATGCCAATATATTTATAAAAATAAAACTAAAAGATAACAATGCATTTGACTAAAACAAATTTAAAGTCAATACACTTTTTATTTTCCCATTTTAGAAAAGAATACCTTTTAGAGGAGGGTCATAGATTAAATTAATCTCTGCGTCCTATAATTTTAACGTATTTTTAAATAATTCTTTATATTTTGAAAATTTTTAATGGGTTCTTATACTTTAATAATTTTGTAATTAGCTTCTTCAATTGACCATCTGTTCTTTGTTATATTATACACACATAACCGTTAATGTACATTAGCGAATCATTTTAGTGAGCTGGCTTGCCAAGTAATTAACTAAATCCATGTCATCATCATCCGAATCGTGTGGGTAAAATTAGGGTTTAATAAAATTGGGTAAAATCTTTCTCTCACCCACGTTTATCCCGTCTCTTCCTCTAGGTGCTGATTCATCTTACAGGCATTATACTTGTCACTGGAAAACAGTCACATGAATTAATGGACCGGGAGCTTCTATTTGTATGTGACAGTAGCCGTGTCTGAGGACTAGTGTCCAGCAATAGATTATGATTTTTGGTGTGTTTAAATGAAAAAACTGGATCTAAGTCAATTCTATTATCATTGATGGTTAATTTGAATATAAAGTACGGATAATATAAGCTGGAGAACAAATTTTTTGTGTGTCCTTTGAAGTGTGATATTGTTGTATTACTAGATTGTGTTGTGCCTTGGTTCTCTTGGGAATTAATCATTAAACTATATAGTTTGAAAAAAACTAGATACGTACTGGTTAATAGGTGCAACTAGCACAAACATAATGCTAACCCTATACTAACTTCTAGCGAGTCAAAGCATTTTTTTTACTATATAAAAAAAAAAAAATAACCCTATATAAATATTGTCCAATTCACTAGACCGTTTAACACGTCAATAATATTAACGGCCACATGTGCATAGTACAATGAAGAATGGATAGTTGATTGACAGTATGGACTTAATTATAAAATTTTTGAAGTATTAAGCCTCAATTAAAAACTTTAAAATGTAGAAATTTATTTAAAAATTCGCTCTAAACTATAGCGATATGTAGATTAATTTAACCAAAATCATATTTTTTCTTTTAATGCAATCATTTCTTAAAAGTCAGAAGTTAAATGATACTAGATTGAAATTTTCTTACACCAATCTTTAACAATTAGTTTTGTTTTGACCAAACATTTTACAATGACACAATTTAATGAAAGAAAAAAAAAGACAATAATACATTAGAGTTTCAATGAAAAGATAGAACAATTAAGTTTAATAATTAATACAGAAATAAAATATTAGTGTATTTATGTTAAAAAAAGTAATGTAAATATAATAACATAAATTTTTATTGAAATAAAAATTCAGAATTTCAATAACGTCACCTACATTTTTTGTATTTAAATTTAATTGTAACCAAAATTTTATATTTTCAATAAATATTATCAGTAATTTATCTTTGTATTATATTAAGATATAATTTAATGCACTCATTGAGAATTTGCTGTTGATAGCTCTACATAAAATCCTGTTTCAGCTACCATGTAAAAAAAACCTTGTTATTTATATGTACATAAAAAATTTACGCTTTTTATTTTTTAATTTTCTAGTTTGAGAAAATAAAAAGAATATATTGGAATATTTTTCTTTTCTTTTTTTTTTCTTCCGATTTTACTTAGCCTCCATGCAGTGCCTACTAACATCATTTATTCTTACCTCTAATTTAACGTATATATGTACATAACAAGAGGAAATGAAATGCATGTGCTAATGACCCAACTAACATAACTGGCATGAAATGCAAATCTGTGTCAGGTCCTTCATTAAGTAAAAAATTGCGGATCTGGTAAAAAATCTGATTCTTCCACTTCACTAAGACCGGTTTGTAATTCTGGCCATGCTTGCTTCAGCATTGTCATCTAGGAATTACTCATCTACCTCGGGCTTTTTTTGTTTAATGATTAGTTGGATAGTTTTAAATTGTGATTGCGGTCACAGTTGCAATTATGTTGTAATTCAGAAAATTGCAGGAAAATGTAATTGATATAGCCGCAATTACTGCTGCGATGCAATTGCAAAGAAAAACAAAAGAGGATTAATTTATCCTTCAAAATTTTGGTCAAGATTAAAATGTGTATTTTGTCATTATTCTAATAAGAAATTGCAAGAACAACATTGAGTTCTCTATCCAACGTGCACATTATATAAAGATCAAACACATGTATTTTCATTCCATGGATAGCAGAGAGGTGATTCCTCCGCAGGTTGAATCCTACATCGTCCGGGTTGCTTTATACTCCAACTGCAGTCTTCGCAAGACTTAGCATCCCTCTCCTGTATGTATATGTCAAACATTCAAACCAATGACATGCACCTTGCCATCGAAAGGTACGATAGAATTGTGTTTCCAAAAACCATAGGTTTAAAACTGAATTCGAAGGTTTCGCCAAGCTTTAGATATTGTGCCCCAAGATCATCATCTTCAGATTTGCAGTGAAGTGTTAGGTCTAGGCCGCCATCCAAGCCATTTGTGACCCTCACATGTGTTTTTCCATTAATGCCTAACGGCAGCACAAGAAGCCATAGCAAGAGAACACTTCTAGCAAAAAGAGACATTGCTACTTGGATTAGTCCATTTTCTTTTACCGTGAATCATCAGTATATATAGACTGAAAGTCAAATAAAAGTATTTATTATGAATTGAGGTTACAAACTCTCACAAAGTCAATTTGTTTTAAAAGTAAGAAAATAAAATTATAAAAAATATTTATAAAATAAAAGTCAAAAAATAACAATGCATTTTACTAAAACAAAAGTAAATCCATTTTTTTATTTTCTCATTTTAGAGGAGAATCATATATTTCCTTTTAGCGCAATGTGTCTTGAAAGTCAGATATTAAATGACACGTGACCCACATTTTCTTATACCAATCTTTGATCATTAGTTTTGTTTTGACCAAACGTCTTAAAATGACACAATTTAATATAAAAAAAGACAATATATAGTACATTAAGTTTTTATAAAGAAAGAAGATAATTAAATTTAATAATTGATACATAAATAAAATTTTAATGTATTTATGTTTAAAAAATAAAAAATAATGTAAAATATAATAAAAGAACTATTTAATAAAACAAAATTTCTTGTTTTTTTGGTTCCGTTTCATAAAACTATGCAAATAATTTAGTAGGGTGTTTTGTATGGTCAAAGCGTAATATTAATTTGAAAAAATCAACGTCAAGATCATTTATCTCCTGAGGCAATTTAAAACAAGTTCATAACCAAACTTTCACATCTACTTCAAGTAAAATTTGTTAGAATAAGCACAAGTCCTATGGCAGCGCCCAATGAAGTTAAGTCTTCATCAATTCTCTACGGGAGTACATATTGCCACACTTTATTATCTATTAGCACCAGTGTTTTAAATTGTTGTTGCGATTGTGGTTGGGTTGTTGCTATTTAGGATATTGCGGCTATCTCGATGCGCACTGCGTTTCTTGTGGTGTGATTATTTTTTGACTTTATCACTTGAAATTAAGTCCATTATAGCCTATTGCAGCCCTAATGTAGCCCGTTATGGCTACGATACAATTATGTTCTGATCAATTTATGTGTATAGGCGTAGCACTGCAATTGTGATGTCCGGCCGCAACCGCAATATTGCGGCCGCATCATGTGATGTGGTCCGCATTTTAAAACACTGATTAGCACTTCCTATTTAATGAGTTTTTGTTCAATTATCCTAAAATGTCATTTCTTCTCTTTCATAATTAAACTAATAATCTATTGTTATTTTTAGTTTTATTCATATTTAATATTATTAATATTTTCTTCAAATTTTCTACTTCTATAATATTTTATTTTATGAAAATATTTTCATTTCTCACTCATTTTTTGCATGAAGCATATTAAATTTATATTTTAACATAAAAAATATAATTATGTAATAAATTGACTCTCTTGATCTTAAATATAGTTTTTCTTCACATAACTTTCTTTAAGTATAATAGTATTTTTATACTTTTTTATTTTAATATTCTATAGCTAAGATATGAAGTAAAAACAAGCTAAGAAATTTATTATTACACAAAATAAATTGAGTTAAATAAAATAATTATTAATAATAATTTTAAATTTTAATTAATATTAATTATCAATGTAAAAAAAAATTATTATCATCCAATAATATTTTTTCATTTTAGTTAATGAGTTCAATATCTCATATATTGTTGAAACACTTTAAATTATGTGAAAAATATATCAGTAAATGTCAATATAAATTTTTTATTCTAACAGTCCATATAATTATCGAGTAAATAATTAATTTTTAAATCATGTTGCCATAATTTTTAAATATAAAAATGAATAAAAACTATAATAAAAATTGAAAGATTGACATGACAAATGCTAATATAATATGTTTATATACTACTAGATTAAATTATATATATACTACTAGATTAAATTATATAAACACACAAGATGAAAAAATCTTGGTTATGTATGTTGTATATTACAATTTGTTTGTTCAATTTTTTATTATTTTTTATCTAACATACTACTATGCTTTGTAGATAATTATTATATTATAAAAATTTTAAAAGGTAATTTAATATTAATATCTAAATAATTATATTAAATTATTATAAATACTTACAATATTTAGTGGTAATATAAAAATAAAAAAAATATAATCGATATTAAACATTTTGAAATTACTAAAATTAATAATACCATAAGAACAAGAAAACGCAATAGATGTCTAAAATTATTTAAGAATAAATACTCAGCTACTCTTCAAAAACAAGAAGCTACATTAGCCTTTCAAATGAGGTTTGCATTAATTTGGTTTTTAATAATCGGAAACTGCCATTAACCCCATTTCTTAATTGATATTATTTCAATCTTATAAATTGAACCAACCAAAAAAGAAAAATCGTTGGCTTAATTTCGATTTTCAGTCCCGAAAAATATCGCGATATTTTTATTCGGTCTTTCTTTTTAAAAAAGTTTCCATTTGTTAAGTTACCATTTTCTCTGTTCAGTGTTAACATGGCTTACCATGTTGAGGCTGACATGAACTGAAGTGGAAAAAGAGGGATCTTAAATTCATGATACTTTAAAGGATAAAACAAAAAAAAAAAAAAAAAGTTTTCAAAGAAAAAATTATTCACATTTACATAAATAGAGTAAAAGTATCAGATAAAACTTGATAAAATCAATTTACTTATAATTATTATTGTAAAATTAAAATTTTTATACGATATGAGTATCAGCAATTTTGAAATCTCTATTTTTTTCCTTCAGACGTCAACTTTTATTTGTGAGCCAAAAAAGAAACAACAGATTAACATGTATCCTTCCAGCTATAGTAGGAAGTTTTCCCGGGACCTTCATTCCTATATAGTCCAGCTTGCGTTACAATCCAATAGCAGTCTTCGCAAAAATTTTTATCCCTATCTTTTATGTATACATCAAACCAATAGCAGGCGCCTTGCCATCGAAAGCTACAATAGTATTGCGTTTGCTTAAACCAGTGAGGTTTAAAACTAAACTCATAGGTTTGTTCATAACGGAGATGTTGCTCTCCAAGGTCATCTTCTTTGGATTTGCAGTGAAGTTTCAGGTCCAAATTCCCATCTAAACTATTTGTGATCTTCACATGTGTTTTTCCATTGATGCCTAATGGCAGCATAAGCAGCCATAACAGGAGAACACTTCTAACAGAAGAAGACATTGCTGCGTGGATTCTTTGTTATTTTTTTTTTTGTTTTTACCAGGAATCATTATTATATATAGGCTGAAAGTCGAATAAAGTATAAATTATTAAGGAAGGTTACAAACTGCTCTTCCAGAATGATCGTGTCTTTAAAGTTGAAAAAAAATGCTTATAAATATATTTATTAATACAAAAGGAAAAAATATCTATGCATTTTATTAAAATACATGCAAATACACTTTTATTTCTCATTATAGAAAAAAAATATGTTTTAGAGAAGAGTTATATATTTTCTTTTAATAGAAAAGTGTCTTTAAAGTAAGAAATTAAATTCTCTTACACGATGTCTGGCCATTAATTTTGTCTTAATCAAATATTTCAAAATGATACAATTTAAGCAAAAAAAAAAAAAAAAGGATAGTAATACCTTAGAGCATCGATGAAGAGGGAAAATATATAAGTTTAAAAATATCCAAAAAAAAGAAAAAATATAAGTTCAATAATTAATGCAGAAATAAAATGTAGTGCATTTATGTTTAAAAAATTAAAAATGAAAACAAAATATAAAACCGACTCGTTATTGAAATAAAAATTCATAATTTCAAAAAAGCGTATTTACAATTTTAGTCTTTAAATGTAATTGCAATTGAAATTACACATATTTTTTTATGTTGTGTTTTTATTAATATTTAATTATTTCAACATGTATTATTATTATTATTCTATTTCTAGTGTCATGACGTTACCATATGTTAGAGTCTCTAAGCTATTGTTTTACGTTATTACATTAAGGTCAGTCAGCAAGAACTTCAATGAGCTTTTATTAATATTGTAAATATTTTAACGTTTTAAAATTCTTGATTCATTGCCTTTATAACATAGTGGATGTTTCTATTTATCCGTTGGCTTTCGATACATTCCAACGGAAAGTTTTTTGCTCTATTGCTATATTTATATATGCCTCTTTGTCAAAGGAACAATCATCCTTGGAGAGTAGTTTTTTTAATTGATAAAGTTATTATTTTTATCTAGTTTTAGTTTCTTTGAATAATCTTTCATAAGTTGTTCTTGTAGTTTCATTAGTTCAAGTGCAGACTTAGTGAGAAGTGGTTGTTATATCGTGAGAAGTATTAACGGTGAAGATCGTCTGTGTTGAATAATTTACTCGTACTAGCAAAAAACGCTTAAACTCAGTACTTAATATGTCTTAGCTACACAGGTAAGTATTTTATTTTATCGAGTTATTTATTTATTTTAATTATTTAATTTGAATAATTTTGTTATCAATTAAATTTATTTTTTAGAGATAATCTTTATTTCTATTCTAATATTATTTGTGTTATTTTTAATTTTTTTTACCAATCTTAGGAATATTATGTTTTCTCATATTACTGAAAAAACTCAATATTGTGATTTAAATAAAATACAAAAATTAAGAGAGAGAGAGAGAGAGAGAGAGAGAGATGCTTTTTATCTATTGGTGCTACTCACGGGCTATTTTAGAAGTGATATATGTTTTGGTTGAAATTTGGAACCAAGTATACTTTGTCGGTTTGAACAGTCCCGCGATACGGGGTTCTTCCCATATTAGCTTGATTTCATATATAGATATATTTGATTTGTGCAAAGCTTCAAAATTGACTCTTCAAAATATATAATTCTGTAATAAATTGATTCTCTTAATCTTAAATATAGGTTTACTTCACATAGCTTTTTCTAAGTATACTAGTATTTTTATTCTTTTTTATTTTAATATTCTGTAACTATGATATGAAATAAAAACAAGTTAAGAAAATTAATATTACACATAATAAATTTTGAGTTAAATAAAATAACTATTAATAATAATTTTAAAATTTAATTAATACTCAATGTCAATGTAAAAAAATTGTATTATATTCCAATAACATTGTATCATTTTATTTAATGAGTTCAATATCTCATATATTGTTGAAACAAATTATGTGAAAATATATCATTAAATGTTGGTATAAATTTTTTATTCAAACAGAGTATATATCAAGTATATAACTAATTTAAATTATATTGCCCTAATTTTTAAGGTTAAAAATGAATGAAAACTATAATAAAATTGAGAGATTGACGTGCCAAATACTAATATAATATGTTTATTTACTACTAGATTAACTTATATAAACACATAAGATGAAAAAGTTTTGGTTATGTATGTTGTATATTATTTATTCACTTTTTTATTATTTTGTATCTAACATACTTATTACTATGCTTTGTAGATAATTATTATATTATAAAAATTTTAAAAAGTAATTTAATATTAGTATCTAAATAATTATATTAAACTATTATAAATACTTAAAATATTTAGTGGTCATATAAAAATAAAAAAAATCTATATTAAACATTTTAAAATTACTAAAATTAATAATACTATAAGAACAAGAAAACACGATAGATGTCTAAATTTATTTAAGAATAAATACTCAGTTACTCTTCAAAAACAAGAAGTTACATTAGCCTTTCAAATGAAGTTTACAATAATTTTGTTGAATTTCATGGTTGATCAGAGAAAAAATAATACATAGAAGGAGAAAGTTTTGATTAGTATGATAAAATAAGAAAAGGTGAGTACAATAGATTTACAATATGACTTATATAGTAGGAGGCAAGTAACTAATTACCATGACCTCCTAACTAATCCTAATTAACAACTTGTAACAAATTAACAAACTTTATATATTCTAACACCCCCTGCAAGCTAGAGGATGTGTACTTTAGCATTTTCAGCTTGGGATGAAAGTGTATTACAACAAAGAATTGAGAGAAAAAAAATACAATGAAGTAAATCATAGTAGCAAACAAAGAAAATATAGAAATCTAAAAACTAATGATGACCGAGGTCCATAGCTCTACTTTTGGCATCTCCACAGCATGCATCCCAATCAATGAAGAATCTAAATCTAAAGAGTCAACTTGCTGTGTACACATCGGTCAAAATTCGCTCCTCAATAGGCTCCACGGCCTCCAAATACCTAGAGATCCCAACACGAGAACAACAGTCATCAAATGCCAAAGGCAACAGCTTAACCACTCAAGTAGAAGCTAACTAATCTCAAGCTTAACCACTTGGCAGAAGCAAACAACAAGAGAGTCAATTAATGATAAGGCTTAACCACTATGAGCAGAAGTTAACACATACTTAAGCACCCATGGTAGAAGCTGAAACCAGAGCTTAACCACCAAAGATAGAAGCAATCCTTAAGCTTAACCATCTAAGGCAGGAGTGAATCAATGATTGAAAAAAAAAAAAACTGAACAACAATTGATGAACTAATCTCCATATGATTGATACTTCAAATCTCAAGGCAAGATGAACCAAACTCAAAGTAGAGAAGATCAACCCATTACCAAAAACAAGAATAAGCTAACCATCGAACACTTGGCGTGCACAGAGCAAATCAACAAATCTTGACCAAATCTTGAACCAGAAAATTCAATAGCAAAAAAAAAAAAAAAAAAAAAATCGAATAACACCAAAGCACACCAGATCTTCAACCACAATCACCGAACACAAATCTTGAACTAAAAAAATTACTAATCGAACAAAATGAAATATGTTGAGAAACGAAATGAAAAACAAAGGAATCACCAATGAACAAGCTTCGATAAACAAAGCCTTGAGCACATAGAACCTAACTCACTCAAGGATTCGACTAGGTACCGCAGCAAAATCGGAATAAAACCGGTGGCGAAGAACCAAGCACGAGTCACACAATAAAAACGAATCGAGCAAATCAGAGAATTTGAGCCACGCCGAAGAAGACTAATCAACATCGAACTAGCGAAGAACATGAATGAGATCTGATGGAGCACCACCACAAGCTCGAAGCAATGACATCGGAAATGCGAACGAAGCTGAAGATGAACCATATCGGAACCACGCTGGACCAGATCTGAAATGAGATCAAATCCTTGAAGAACAAAAGTCAACCGATCTGACAAACAAGGAAGATGAGCGATGGCGATGAGAAATGAGGCGGGGGTGGCGGGGCCGAAAACATGAGCTTGAACCACATCGGAAAACATGAACCAAGATGGGGAACAACTAGATCTAAAAGAACACGAGCTTAATCTGATAAGAGAGCCAGATTTGATGATGGAAATGAATCGAGTTTCAGAAAAAAAAAAATTGTGAGTGAGTAATTAGGAAATTTGTGAGTTGTGAGAATCACTAGAAAGAAGATTAGAATGGAAAGAGACAAAAACAGTGTTTGGAGAGTGAAAAAGTGTGAGAAAGTGAAAGGAAAATGCAAGAAAGTGAAAGAAGAGTTCTAAGAACTCAAGAGCAGCGGAAGAAAAAGGTTTCAAGGTGGTAAGGCTCTAATACTATATTGAATTTCATGGTTGATTAGAGAAAAAAATAATACATAGAAGGAGAAAGTTTTGATTAGTATGATAAAATAAGAAAGGTGAGTACAGTAGATCTATAATACGATTTATATAGTGGGAGGTAAGTAACTAATTTCCATAACCTCCTAACTACTCCTAATTAACAACTTGTAATAAATTAACAAACTCTATATATTCTAACTAGTTTTCAATAATCGGAAACTGCCATTAACGCAATTTCTTAATTGATATTATTTCAATCTTATACATTGAACCAACCAAAAATGAAAAACCATTGGCTTAATTACGTTTTCTGATCCCAAAAAATATTACGATTTTTTTTGTTTGGTGTCTCTTTTTAAAAATGTTTCCATTTATTAAGTTACCATTTTCTCCATTCAGTGTTAAGTTGGCTTTCCATGTAGCGGCTGACATGAACTGAAAGGCAAAAAGAGGGACCAACTGGGAGAATTATGTATTTTGCGAGACAAGAAGGAAAAATCATGATACTTTAAAGGTTAAAACAAAAAAGTAAGAAGTTTCCTCAGAAAAAATATTTATATTTGGGAAAACAATATTTTATCCCTTGAACTATAGATCATGTGTATCAACTCCTATATTTTAAAAATATACAAATCCACCTCTTGAATTTTTTACGAATGTGCATTCTAGCCAAAATAAGTGTACTATATCCCTTTAAATTTTGGGTCATATGCGAATCGATTCCTTGAATTCTCCTAAATGTGCAACCTAACACCCTAAGTTTTCTTGAATATGTGATATTTTGTTAATAATTTATGTAAAAATTAATAAAAGGCTTAATTTACACAATCAGAAAAAGTTAGGAAATCAATTTATATATTTTTAAAATTTAGGAGATTAAATTGCACATGCATATAATTTAGTCGGGCAAAGCATTTTTTTCCTTTATATTTACATAAATGCAGTAATAGTTGTGGATAAAACTTGATAAAATCAATTTTCTTATAATTATTATTTTAAAATTAAAATTTTGGATAAATTACATTGACTTTTCCTGAGATTAAGTGACATTATATATGATACCTCTCAATTTATTATGCCTATACTAAGACCCCCTAAGAGGTACTCATGTCTTATTCATAAGGGTATTCAATGTCATACTTCATAAAATATAATAGTATTGAGTATAATATCATCTAAATATTAGAGGAGATTAGTCTATATTTTTGCAAATTGATGGGTGTAGTGTGTAATATCACTTAACCTCAGGAGAGTTCAGTGTAATTTGTCCTAAAATTTGTATACGATATGAGTATCAACAATTTTGAAATCTCTATTTTTTGTTCCTTCAGACGTCAACTTTTATTTGTGAGGCAAAAAAGAAACAAAAGACTAACAACAAATGATTTTTATTCGCCGGAACTTAGCTTTTAAAGGTACAAATAAGATTTTTCAATACAGTCATCATCAATTTCCATTAAAATTTATTCCAATAAGAAATTACAAGAACAACATTGTGTTCTCGATCATGTATAACATATATTATATAAAAGATCAAGCACGTGTATCTTCCTTCCGCGGATAGCTAGAAGGTTCCTCCCCAGGTGCATGCCTACACGGTCCAGCTTTAAATATGTTCCAATTGCAATATTTGCACATGTTAATACATCCCTTTCTTGTGAGTATATATCAAACCAATGGCAGGCGCCTTCCAATTGAAAGGTACAAGAGTTTGTTGGTTTTTTTTTTTTTTTTCAATAGGAAGAATGCTCAACCCCAAAGGTGAGGGGGCCAAAATCGGGAGTTCAGAAATCAAATATCCAAGCACAGCAAGCAAAAAAAGATACATGAAAAAACAAGAGCATGCAAAGACAAAAAGCAAGTTCAAACAGGATCAGCAAAAATTGCTCCACGATACTCCAAGGCTTACCATGACAGCATCAGATAGCACCCATGAACATGTACATAGGCTTTAAATTTGAGTCAGCAATTGGTTGGCATTTCTCCTCGGTTTGGAGTTCCCACGCCATGAATAACCTCCAAGCTATTAACAAACTGGTTTGTTGAGAAAGGTAAATCATGGCAACTCTCTTTTGCGTAGTATTCAAGTCGAGTTTTGACCAATTTGGTTCATAGTGCTCGAATATAACCTTATTCCTAATGTCCCAAATTGTCCCCAGCACCATTTCTCTCAAAACCCCATAAAGGTGCACCCTTCCAAGCTTTGAAAAATATAATGGGATCTTTAGGATAGCACTAGTTGAAACCCACCATTGGAAGCATTTATACCATATGAACCAAATAGCAGGACATGTAAAAAATAGATGCGCAACTGATTCAACATCATCAGAGCACAAAACACAGATCGGATCACTTACAGATTTGCAATTTAATCTACTGAGTCTGTCCTTTGTACTGAGTCTTCCAAGCAAGATGAATAAAGCCAGCAACTCTACTCTTGGTAAGGCAAGATTTTTCCAAACCATTTTGACTTGAGGATGCACAGACATAGATGAAGCTACATTTCGAATCACCTACAAAGAGAAAGATCTAATAGAAAACGTTTTAGATGGATCAATTTTCCATAAAAATTTATCATCAAGATCCTCAACAAAGTTATGTTGATTGATGAGATGTAGGAGATCCTGCATAATATCCTGTTCCCAAACAAAAAGATTCCATCCCCAAGCAAAGCTCTAATGCCATATTTTATTTTGCTATTGCCTATTAAACTTTCCGGTTGGGTTGAGATTGAAAAAAACCTAGGATATCTTGATTTTAGATTGCCACCTCTAATCCACAATCTGAACAAATCTTTGTATAGTTGTCATAGCCCACCTTTCTCCTTAGACTTTGCTAATGTCTTGGCATGTGTTTCCAAAGCTAGAGAAATCCAAAATTTGGTTCCAAAAGCAACCCGGATTGAAGATGTGCTGTTAGTATGTAGCAAAGGGAGACATTGCTACTTGGATTAATTCTTTTTTTTTTTTTTTACCGTGAATCAACGTTATATATGTGATTAATGGTCAAATAAAAGAATTAATTATTAAAGGAGTTTGTAAAGTCAACGTGCCTTAAAAGTAAGAACAAACATGCATAACACTATATTTACAAAAATAAAAATAAAAGACAACAAGCATTTGGCTAAAACAAATTAAAAGTCAATACACTTTTAATTTTTCCCATTTTAGAAAAGAATACCTTTCAGAGAAGGGTCATAGATTAAATTAATCTCTGCGTCTTGTAATTTTAACGTATTTTAAATAAGTCCTTATATCTTAAAAATTTTTAATCGATCTTTTACTCTAAAAATTTTGTAATTAGGTTTTTATTATCAATTGACCATCTATTCTTTGTTATATTATACACACATAGCCGTTAATGTACATTACTGAAATGTTTTAGTGAGCTGGCTTGCCACGTAATTAACTAAATCCATGTCATCATCATCCAAATCATGTGGGTAAAATTAGGTTTTAAAAAAATTGGGTAAAATCTTTTTCTGGCCCACGTCTATCCCCTCGGTCCCTATAGGTGCTGATTCATCTTATAGGCATTATATTTGTCACTGGAAAATAGTCACATGAATTAATGAGCAGGAGAAGGAGCAGATCATTTTCATGGCGGATGAGCCATCCGCACAATGGGGCGAAGGAACCGAGAAGGAGATGGCGTGCTCTGGAAGCCTCTGGTAGTGGAAGCTTCTGGGTAGAGTAGTCCAGAGGTGGGACCCAAAAGAAAAAGTGTAGAGAAAGAACCACACTCTGCGCCATCTATGCAATCCCAGCCCCTGTTGGAACACAAGAGCAGAGCAGTGAATAGTGAAGTCGACATTAGGCAATACTAGCCGTAATAGTGAAGTCGAGAGGTGCGATAAAATTATAGAAGATGGGGAGGAATATGTGGATAAAGGCTCACAAAGCCTCAATGAGATGTAAAATTCGCCTACATTTACAGCAGAGGAGGTCCCCGAAACTCCGGTGTTTGAAACAGAAGACAACGTCCAAGGTGGAATGATCGAAATTGTGTTGCCATTTGAGGAGGATCCAGAGGAAGCGCAAAACACGTGGAACATTGGGAAGGCATTGGGACTCAAATGTAACAATGAAAGAGTAGTGTTAGAAGCTCTAGCAAAGGTTAAAGAATATAAAGACTTCTCTCTTCCTAGGAGAAGGAGGCAACAAAAGAAGAGTAAAGGATGCTCCTAAGTCAGAGTTTCTGGTGGTTGCTTGGTGGGTTTGGGTGTCGTTTTTTATTCTGTGGTTGCTGGTTGGAATCGAGTTAGTCTTTGTGGAATCAGCATCAAGTTCTGGCATTATTGAAGATGCGGTTGTAAATCAAAAGATTGCAGTTATATTGGTGAATCTTGATAAATCTCGCAGGTGTTGTCTAGCTTCTGGGTTCAGGTTGGTTCTGTGATATGGAGAAAGGTTTCTTGGAGCTCAAAATCCTTTATTTTCTACAGGTTTTGGTATGATATTGGTTTCTTTTTGCTGTTGCTGTCTTCCTATGTTTGTCTTGTAATATGAACTCTCTCTTCATGTTCTGAAGAGTTCGATCCTTTGTTTTGAATTATCGAAAAAAATAGTTACATGAATTGATGGACCGGGAGCTTCTATTTGTATGTGATAGTAGCCCTGTCTGAGGACTAGTGTCCGGCAGTAGATTATGATTTTTGATATGTTTAAATGACAAAACTGAATCTAAGTCAATTCTATTATCATTGATGGTTAATTTGAATATAAAGTACGGATAATATAAGCCGCAGAATATAATTTTGTTGTGTTGTTTGAAATGTGATATTGTTGTATTGCTAGATACTATTGTGCCTTGGTTTTCTTGGGAATTAATCATTAAACTATAGTGTGAAAAAACATAGATATATAATAGGTGCAGCTAGCAGTCTTTCAAGAATTTTTTTTTTTTTTTGAATTACTAACCCAAACCAAAAAAAAAAAAAAAAGGACCTTGGCGCAGGGGAAGTTTTCTGCGCTAGTGAGAATTTAATCAAAAATAAATACTTGTGGTAGAACATGGATATATACTTCCACCAAAGCAGATGATTAACTTGTGATAGAAAAAAATGAAGGATTAGCTGAAATCTTAAGTTCAGAGTGAACTCTAGCTCAAGCTCCAGTGGTGTTTATGAAATTTGAGGATTAGGGTTTTATTTGGGGGATAGGTCTGCAAATTGTCTAACTCACTAAACTGTTTGACACGTCAATAATATTAATGGCCACGGGAGCATAGTATAATGGAGAATGGATACTTGACTCACGGTAGGGATTTAATTACAAAATTTTTATTGAGACTCAATTAAAAACTTTTAAAATGGAGGAACCTGTTTAAAAATATATCTAAACTATAGTGACTTGCGGATTAATTTTACCAAGGTCATATTTTTTCTCTTAATGCAAACATGTCTTGAAAGTCAGAAATTAAACGATACTAGATTGAAGTTTTCTTACCCCCAATCTTTAACGAGTAGTTTTGTTTTGACCAAACGTTTTACAATGACACAATTTAATGAAAGAAAAAAAGAAAGACAATAATAAATTAGAGTTTCAATGAAAAGATAGAACAATTAAGTTTAAAAATAAATACAGAAAAAAATATTAGTGTATTTATGTTTAAAAAAGAAAAGGGTAATGTAAATATAATAACATAACTTTTATTGAAATAAAAATTCAGAATTTCAATAACGTGTACTTACATTTTTCATATTTAAATGTAATTGCAACTAAAATTTTATATTTTAATAAAAGGAATTTTTTTCAATAATTATTATAAGTAATTTATCTTTGTATTATATTAAGATATAATTTAATGCACTCATTGACAATTTGCTGTTGCTAGCTCTATATAAAATCCTGTTTCTGCTACCATGTAAAACAATGACTTTGTTATCTATATGTATATCACAAATTTATACTTTTTCTTTTTTCAATTTTCTAGTTTGAGAAAATAAAAGTAGAGTATATATATATATATATATATATATACATGACAAGAGGAAATGGAATGCAAGTGCTAATGATCCAACTAACATAACTGACATGAAATGCAAATCTGTATCAGGTCCTTCATTAAGTCCTCGATTGCGGATCTGGTAAAAATCCGATTCTTCCACTTCACTAAGACTGGTTTGTGATTCTGGCCATGCTTGCTTCAGCTTTGTCATCGAGGAATTACTCATCTACCTAGGGTTTTGTTTATGCTTAGACGTATGGTTTTAAATTTCGATTACGGTCGCAGTTGTGGTTGTACTGCGATGCGGAAAATAGCGAGCAAATATAACTAATGCTTATAATGCGGTTATAGAGAGCACCACAATAGTAATACTATGGCTACAATTGCAATTGTGGGTTGGAATTTAAAACCCTGTTTAGACATGTATGAACCAGTCTAGTTAATCACAAAAAGTCAAAACTTTAAAAACCAATCAATGATCAGAAAAAATTGATGAAAATCGCTAAACCGCTCGAATCGGCAACGGCTCCACTGGTGAGCGGTTACTCATTAGTTTTAAACAAGTTGGTCTAATCCACTTATTCTCATATTTATAGACCTTATGCTTGTGTTTGTAATAGGCTCCCATCAACATGGGACTAACAAATACACAAAATAACAGTGCATTGAAACTTGTCAAGCTATGCTTAAGCAGAAGGCTATTGGATTGTCCCAATAACACTATGCTGTGGCTCGTATGACATTTAGTATCTTTGCACGACCATCTCCCCATGTGATCTGAAAGTCTTGGTTGAAGTTGCCAGCAGCACATGCAACAATGCAAAGGCTTACAAGAAAGGAATAAGAAGCACTTTCGAAGAAGTGGTGGAAGCCATATTGTTGTACATCAAACTATGGAAACGGAAGAATAATAATGATAAAAAGAAAGAACAAGCTGAGACTCTATGGGTTCTTTTGTTGATGATTATTGTATCAATGTTGGCAGGCAATGTATATGGGAGTAATATAGCGAGCAAGCAAATTTCACATAAGATAAATGTTTGCATACAACGTATATGATAGTTAATTTAAATTTGTAATATTTGTTGTGATTAATTTTTGTATTATCTAATAATTTTTATTTATTATACGGTATATAATTAATCATATTATATGTATATGTAGATATGTTTATTTTATATTATATACTGGTTGAACCCTAATTGAACCGATTAGATCTCTGAATCTCTGAACCAGTGCTTTGACTGGTTCGATGTTTGGTTCAATTTTCTTAACCTCGGACGAGATCAGGGTTCAATTCCCAATTTAACCAGTCAAATTGGTTGATTTGGTCCGATTTTCAAAACTATGATATGATCAGGTCTAGTCATAGTCTTCTTCATTTTCATCATTGGATTGAAAAATAAAATAATTTAAAATTCAAGTAAGCTAACGCCTGCGCATGTGATGATGCAAGCAATTGGTTGTCGCCGATTATTACATCAGTTGCCTTCATTTTATCTATATTTTTTACTATTATAATTGAGGTGGTGAATGTTAAATAATACAAAACATTATTATTATTTTTTCATTCAAAAAGAACTTAAATTTTTTTGTAAAACTTCATACGTAGTTATTCAATTAAAATAAGACATGTTGCAAATTGGTTCCGCCTCAATTCATCTTTTTTTTTCCTTTGAGAATTAATGTGGCCTTCCTTCTGACACAATTATACACATTAGAGTAGCTTTAGAGTCTGAAGTCATCAACAAGTCAACTACAGTTAGCTAGTTTTCAGTTATTCCAGCAGTAAGAGTTTGTTGTCTCTGTTACGTTAGTTAGTGCATCGGTTGTAGTCTTACTTGGGCCACAAGCTTCAAGTGTCTCTATATATGCATGTATGATGTAATGTCTTATTAAGTTTAGATGATCATTTTCTGATTCAATACACTTTCGTTCAGAGATTTCTTTTTTCTGATTCAATACACTTTCGTTCAGAGATTTCTTTCTCTCCTTCTTCTCCATTATCTTTATCCTTCAGTCTCTGGTACCTTACTTGGTATTAGAGCTGTTGTGATCCATGGAGACCTCAAATTCTTCACTAGCTTCCGCTCAGCAAGCTCAAACGAACATGGAAACCTTCACACCAAAGACTTTCACAAGTCCAATTTTGTTCAAGCTTGAAGAAGATAATTTGATGCCATGGAAGCATCAAGCTCTGGCGTGCATCAAAACCAACAAGTTAAAAGATCATCTCAACAAGAAGAAAATCCCAGTGAGATTCACCTTAGAGGAAGATAGAGTAGCAAAAATTGAAACGCAAGATTACCTGAATTGGGAACAGTAGGATCAGCATCTTGTAGCATGGTTATTGGCATCCATGGATTTGAGTTTCACAAATCGCATGGTTGAACATGAATTTGCTCAAGAAATATGGAGCAAACTTCAGGAATACTTTGCATCTCGTGCCAAATCCAAGATCAAACAGTTGAAGGCTTAACTCAAGACTATCAAGAAGCAAGAATTGGCTGTAGAATATTTGGCCAAGATTAAGAAGGTAACAGACTCACTTGCTGCATTAGGTGCACCTATCTCTAAAGATGATTTTGTTGAAGTTGTTTTAGATGGTTTGAATGAGGATTATAGTGCTTTTATCACGATGGCCATGTCTAAGTCTAAATCGTTTACTGTGAATGAATTGGAGTTGTTACTTCCAGCACTAGAAGATCTAATTGAATGATTTAGAAAAACTAAGCTCGGATCCATGCAAGCAAATTTGGCACAAGGTGGTGTTCAAGATCAGAACAATGGGATGTAAGCTGGAAATGGCAGAGGAAATGGTGGCAGAAGGGGTAGAGGGGAAATGGCAGAGGAAATGGTGGCAGAAGGGGTAGAGGTAGTGCATTCAGAGGTGGCCGCTCTTGATCAAATGGAAATCGTCCTCAGTGCCAGCTCTGTGGAAAGCTTGGTCATATCGTGTGGCAATGCTACCACAAGTTTGATCAAGACTTCCCAAATCCACAGAGAATAGCTATCAATCCTCCACCTCCTCCCTCAATTACTTTCCACAATCCTACAGCCCCTACTATTCACAGCCCAAAAGCTTATTTGGCCACTCTTATAGCTTTGACAGACACAGCTTGGTATCCTAATTCCGGTGCATCCCACCACATCAACTTTAATTAAAGGAACACGATTACTGGCTCAGAGTATGAGGGTTCTAAGCAGGTCTATGCAAGTAATGGTAAAGGTATGAGTATTGTTCATATTGGCAGATCTTTCTTGCATTCAAACTTGTCCAATTCCACCTTCAAATTGCATAATCTGTTACATGTCCTTGCCATAACCAAGAATATAATCAGTGTTTCTAAGTTTGCTAAAGACAACAATGTAGTTTTTGAATTCCACCTTGAGACATGTTTTGCGAAATCTCAGGTGCCGAAGGAGATACTTCTTCGAGGAACCCTTAGAGAGGGTCTTTATCAATTTGATGATGTTAGTATTCTGCATAAATCCTTGAGTCCTTGTGTTCCATTTCATGTAAATCTATTAGTCCTTTGTTTGAATTGTGGCACAAAAAATTAGGACACACTTCTCACAAGATTATAAGCTATGTAATGTCCATGTGTAATCTCAATTCTCCAATCAATAAATGTTTGCATTCTTCTGTTAACTATCTCCGTGATGCTTATTGTTTGGGCAAACTACATCAACTTCCGTTTGCTAACTTAAACACACATTATGCTGCACTTCTTGATCTAGTATATTCTAATATGTGGGGGCTAGCACCACTGTGTGGAAGATCAAATGGTCGTTATTACATATATTTCATTGATGCACATACAAAATATACCTGCATTTACTTATTGGTAAATAAGTCTCAAGCGCTTCAAGCCTTCTTGCAATACAAAACCATGATAAAAACCAAAACTGGCCTAAAAATAAAAGCCCTTCAAACTAATAATACGAGAGAGTATCTCTCTCATAACTTCACTGACCTCCTCAAAACAAATGGCATTACCCATAGACTTGCTTATCCCTACTCCCATAAGCAAAATGGTAGTGTTGAAAGGACACATCACCACATTATAGAAACTAGCCTAGCTTTATTATTGTAAGTTTCACTGCCTCTCAAATTCTAGGGTGAAGCTTTCCTTACAGTAGCCTACCTCATAAACAGAATTCCTTACTAGTAACCAACCTCAGATCACCCTATGAACTCCACAACCATCACAAACCATATTACAATTTCCCAAAATTCTTTTGTTGTATCTATTACCCTCTCCTAAGACCCTACAACCACCACAAATTAGATTTCAAATCCCATAAATGCATTTTTATAGGGTATGCAAATAAGCAAAAAGGATACAAGTGCTTGTCTCCTACAGGTCAAGTATATATCTCTAGACATGTGTTATTCAATGAACTGAATTTCCCTTCTCTCAATTATTTCCTTCTCATATTCCCACTTCCAAACACACAATGATTCCCTCAAATGTACCTTCCATAACCCTTATTTGCTCAAATGTCAGTCCTCACTCTACATTAGAAATTAAACCTCAGTCTAAACTAGATACTAAACCTCAACTTGTACCAGAACCTGAACCTCAGTCTGCAACAAAAACTGAACCTCAACCTGCAGCAAAAAGTGAACTCGAACCTGCTTTTCACACTGCTCTCCCTCACCTTACACCTTTTAACTCACCAATACCAACCACTTCACCTTTCTCTCCATCAATCTCATCCAATTTAGCCGCTTCAAACTCACCCTTATCTCTGATGTCATTTGCCAGTACTGACCACTACTTACCGTCACCTGCATCTACATTACTTGTTGAGTATTCTCACTCTTTATCTAGTGATTGTTCTATAGGGCTTTCTTATGAGACTACTAATCTTGAAGTTCAATTACCATTCTCTTCTGATGTCAAAATTTATCCCACAACAACCTCAAACAAAGCATTGCACACCAATGCTCATGCAATGCAAAGTAGAAGCAAATCTGGTATCTTCAAACCTAAGACATATGCTGCTGTGGTTGCTGGGGATTTGTTGAGCTATGAACCGACATCAATATCTCAGGCCCTTACTTATCCTCGCTGGAAGTGTGCTATGGATGAAGAGTTTGCTCCACTTATAAGAAACCAGACCTTGACTTTGGTTGAGCCTCCATAGCATGTGACTCCCATTGGCTACAAATGGATATTCAAGATTAAGAGGCACCCTGATGGCTCAATTTATAAAGCTAGATTAGTGGCAAAGGGATTTCATCAAAAGGAGGGATTGGATTATGACCAGGTGTTCAGTCCAGTTGTGACACCTTCAATAGTTAGGGTCATGTTGTCTATTGCTCTCTCCAAAGACTTGAGCATTAGGTAATTTGACTTCAATAATGCATTTCTCAATGGGGATTTGCAAGAAGATGTATACATGGTGCAGCCTAAGGGTTTCATCTCCAAGAATTCAAATATGGTGTGTAAGTTGCAAAGAGCTTTGTATGGTCTTAAATAAGCACCTCAGGCATGGTTCTTTAAACTCAGTGCTACTCCGAAACAATTTGCTTTTGACAACACCAAATCTGACTCATCACTCTTCACTAAGTTCTCTAGTTCCTTCACTACCTACATCCTTGTAAATGTTGATGATATTCTTATCACTAGCAGCAACTCAAAGGAAATCTCAGATTTAATTGTTCAACTCAATAGGGCGTTTTCTCTTAAGGATCTTGGTGAGATGAACTACTTCCTAAGTGTTGAAGCCACCAAAACCTCTTCTGGTAAAATTCAACTCACACAAACTAAGCACATTTGGGACTTACTCACAAAGGCTGGAATGAGCGATGCAAAGCCTATGCCTACCCCAATGATTTCCTCTCTGAAGTTGTCAGCCCATGGTGACATAGCCTTCTCTGACCCTTCTCTTTATAGGTTAGTGGTGGGAGGCCTTCAATATGCCACTTTCACCAGGCCTGACATTGCTTATGTTGTCAATAAAGTGGCCCAGTTTATGCATAATCCACTCGAAGCCCATTGGAAGGCTGTTAAGAGAATCTTATGGCACCTTGGAGGAACCCTTCACCATGGTCTTCAATTTCACCCTATTGATGAATTTAGACTCTTGGCATTCTGTGACTCGGATTGGGGGGGTCAGATTTGGATGACAGAAAGTCCATAAGTGGCTTCTGCATTTATTTTGGTCCCAACCCCATCTCATTGGTCAAGTCGCAAGCAACAAGCTGTCTCCAGGTCCAACATACAGGCAGAATACAGAAGTATGGCTTTAGCTCTTACAGAAATTATATGGCTTCAATCCTTGCTTTTGGAGCTGCACATTAGCTGCTCTTCCACAGCTGTAATCTTCTATGATAATCAAGGAGCTGTGCTTCATGCAGCAAACCCTATTCTCCATAGCAAGTTCGAACATTTTATATCGGATTTATACTTTGTGCATAACAAGATTGTGCAGCACATCCCCTCCGATGATCAAATAGCTGACATTCTAACCAAGCCCATGTCTACATCAGCATTTGTTTGATTCTGATCCAAACTCAGAGTTGTGGTCACCACACTATTGAGTTCGAGGGGGGGATATTAAGGATGAAGTCATCAACAAAACTACAGTTAGTTAGTTTTCAGCAATTCTAGCTATTAAAGTTTACTGTTTCTATTATGTTAGTTAGTGCATCAGTTGTAATCTTACTTGGGCCACAAGCTTCAAGTGTCTCTATATACACATGTATGATGTAATATCACAGTGAGTTTAGATGATCATTTTCTGATTTAATACACTTTCTTTCAGAGATTTCTTTCTTTCCTTCTTCTCCATTCCCTTTATCCTTCAGTCTCTGGTACCTTACAGAGTCCTCAATCCAAAGCTGTAAGAATCGGATTAAAGATCGAAAGAACTATCTATTTTCAAAGATAACAAGCTTAAAATGGATTAAGATTATCTGTCTCTATTTCCTGACTCTTTCATGTCTTTTTTATTTAAAAGTTGATACCTCGAAAAAAGTTTACACATTATATGGATTTCAACAATTTCGAAATCTCTAATTTTTTAGATATTTAAATTTTAAATGGTGGGGAAAGAATAAAAAGAAGACAGAGACTAAAAATAGACAATTTTCATTCACTTGAAGTTCACTTTCAAAGGCTTGAATAAGATTTTTCAAAATAGTCTTCACTCTGAAATATCATCATTTTGGAGTGTTGTTTTTAGGCTTCTTAATTAATTAAGATTTAGATTCTCTAAAGTGAGTAACCTTATAAAGCAAGAAAATGAAAAGTTATTTATCCTTGGATTAAATAGATTGCATTGTGTGTGGGTTCCAACAAAAAATTTAAGGGTGGATAACCCCCCTTCACTTTGAAGAACTTATTTGATATCACTTAAATTCTTGGAGAGATTTATTTGATGCCCAAATTTTTGGAGGACTAAATTAATGTTATGTGTATCTTTGGAGGACTAGGTTAGTAGCTTAGTTTTGATATTATTTCAATCTTATAAATTGAAACAACCAAAAAAAAAAAAAAACCATTGGTTTATTATGTTTTCAGTCCCAAAAAACTATTGTGATTAATTTTTTTATTTGGTCCCTCTTTTTAAAATACATTCTATTTATATTTAGAACTTCAAAACTTTTTTCATTCCCCATTGGTCCCTTTGTTAAGTTACCATTAGTTTTCTCCATTCACCGTCAACCTGGATTGCCACGTAAAGACTGACATGGATCGGAGGGCAAAAGGAAAGACAAAAGGGGAAAACTGTGATACTTTGGAGGACAAAATGAAAAAATAGATGTTTGGCAAGAAAAAAATATTTATATTTACATACATAGAGAAAAGTTTCAGATAAAACTTAATAAAATCAGTTTTTTTTTTTTTTTTGTCGAGAGTATTACCCCTCTCTGTTATAAAAGAAGAGGCTAATCCCTTTCAGGTATAGTCAAACTTATCTCTCAACTAATATCCTCTCCAGGAATCAAATCAAAGATTCTTTCTAAGATTGTAATATGCATCTACCACTACATCAACATGCTTATTGGTAATAAAATCAGTTTATGTGTAATTAATATTATTATAAATATAAAATTTTTAGACGTTATGAAATCTCTATTTTTTTTCCTTCAAATGTGATCAACTTTTATATGGTGAACCAAAAAAAAAAAGACTAACAACAGATTATTTTTATTGGGATGAAGTTTGATTTTAAAGACAAGAATAAGATTTTCTAATAAAGTCATCATCAATATCCGTTAAAAATTATTCTAATAAGAAATTGCAAGAACAACATTGAGTTCTCATTCCCATGGTGCACATTATACAAAGCTCAAACACATGTACTATCATTCCATGGATACCAAAGAGGTGATTCCGTCGCAGGTTGAATCCTACATGGTGCGGTTTGCTTTACACTCCATCTGCAGTCTTCGCAAGACTTAGCATCTCTCTCTTATATGCATAATTTTAAATAGTGGTTGCGGTCATAGTTATGTTGCATCGCGATGCGAAAATTTATGGAAAAATGTATTGTGGTTATGGAAGGCACCGCAACCCCAATATTGCGAGTGCAATTGTGGTTGCGGACCACAATTTGAAACAATGCTTGTATGTATATATCAAACCAATGGCAAGCACCTTGCCATCGAAAGGTACAATAGAATTGTGTGTTCCCAAAAACCATAGGTTTGAAACTGAATTCAAAGGTTTCGCCAAGCTCGAGATATTGCGCCTCAAGATTATCATCTTCTGATTTGCAGTGAAGTGTTAGGTCTAGACCACCATCGCCAAACCATTTGTGACCCTCACATGTATTTTCCCATTGATGCCTAATGGCAGCAGAAGCAGCCATACCAAGAGAACACTTCTAGCAAAAAGAGACATTGCTACTTGGATTTGTTCATTTTCTTTTACAGTGAATCGTTGTTATATATATGCTAAAAGTCGAAATAAAAGTATTAATTATTAAGGGATGTTACAAACTCTTTCAAAGTCAACGTGCCTTAAAAGTAAGAAAATAAATGCATAACAATGTATTTATAAAAGTAAAAGTAAAAAATAACAATGCATTTTACTAAAATAAAAGTAAATACAATTTTTATTTTCTCATTTTTTAGGAGAATCATATATATATTTTTCAAGTGCAATGTCTTGAAAGTCTGAAATTAAATGACATTTGACCCACATTCTCTTATACCAATCTTTGATCATTAGTTTTGTTTTGACCAAACGTCTTAAAATGACAATAGTACATTAGAGTTTTGATAAAGAGAGAACACAGTTAAATTTAATAATTGATGCATAAATAAAATTTTAATGTATTCATGTTTAAAAAATAAAAGTAATGTTAAAATATAATAAAAGAATTTTTTTAATGTAATAAAAATTCCTGTTTTTGTAGATCCTTTTCAATAAAACTATGCAAATAATTTAGTTGTGTGTTTTGTATGGTCAAAGCATAGTATTAATTTGAAATAATCAACGTTAAAATTTCAGATCATTCATCTCCTGAGGCAATTTTTCAGAAAACAACTTCATAACCAAACTTTCACATCTACTTCAAGTAAAATTTGTTAGATTAAGAACAATTCCTATGGCAGCACGCGATGAAATTAAGTCTATGAGGAATATGGGTAAAATATTCAAGTCTAAAAATATTTAAGGATAAATACTCAGTTACTCTTCAAAAACACGAAGCTACATTAGCCTTTCAACTGAAGTTTACAATAATTTAGTCTTCAATAATCGGAAACTACCATTGACACAATTTCTTAATTCATATTAATTCAATCTTGTAAATTGAACCAACCGATAAAGAAAAATCATTGGCTTAATTACGTTTTTCGGTCCTGAAAAATACCGCGATTTTTTTTTTATTTGGTGTCCCTTTTTAAAAAAGTTTCCATTGGTTAAGTTACTATTTTCTCTGTTTAGTGTTAACTTGACTTACCATGTTGAGGCTGACATGAACTGAAGGGCAAAAAGAGAGACCAACCGAGAGAATTATGTATTTTGGGAGACAAGAAGGAAAAATCGTTAATACTTTAAAGAATAAAACAAAAAATAAGTTTTCTGAAGAAAAAAGTGTTTATGTTTACATAAATAGAGTAAAAGTTTCGGATAAAACTTGATAAAATCAATTTACTTATAATTATTATTATAAAATTAAAATTTTTATACGATGAGTATCAGCAATTTTGAAATCTCTATTTTTTTTTTACCCAAAAAAGAAACAAAAGACTAACATGTATCTGTCTTCCAATTAAAGCAGGAATGTTGGCCGGGAGCTCGAGTCAGACATGGTCCGGCTTGCGTTACAATCCAATCGCAGTCACTGCAAAGATATTTATACCTATCTTTTTGGTATATATCAAACCAATGGCAGGCGCCTTGCCACCGAAAGCTGCAATAGAATAGCGTGCTCCCTAGCCAGCTAGGCCTCGGATTAAAACTAAACTTATAGGTTTGTTCATAACGGAGATGTTTCTCTCCAAGATCGTCATCTTTGGATTTGCAGTGAAGGTTCAGGTCCAATTTCCCATCTAAACCATTCGTGACCTTCACAAGTGTTTTTCCAGTGATGCCTGATGGCAGCATCAGCAGCCATAACAGGAGAACACTTATAACAGAAGAAGACATTGCTGCGTGGATTCTTTGTTATTTATTTATTTATTTTTTACCACGAATCATTGTTACAAATAGGCTGAAAGTCGAATAACGTATAAATTATTAAGGAAGGTTACAAATTGCTCTTCCAGACTGATCATGTCTTAAAAGTAAAAAAGAAAATGTTTATAACTGTATTTATTAAAATAAAAGGAAAAATATCTATGCATTTTATTAAAATAAATGCAAATACACTTTTATTATCTCATTATAGAAAAAAATATGTTTTACAGAAGAATTATATATTTTCTTTTAATAGAAACGCGTCTTTAAAGTAAGAAATTAAGTTCTATTATACACAATCTCTGGCCATTAATTTTGTCTTAATCAAACATTTCAAAATGACACAATTTAAGGGGACAAAAAGAGATAATAATACCCTAGAGCATCGATGAAGAGAGAAAATACATTAGTTTAAAAATGTCAAAAAAAAAGTAGTGCATTTGTGTTTAAAAAAATTAAAAATGAACACGAAATATAAAACCTACTCGTTATTGAAATAAAAATTCATAATTTCAAAAAAGCGTATTTACAATTTTAGTATGTAAATGTAATTTCAATTGAAATTACATTTTTTTATGTTGTGTTTAGACTCTCTAAGCTATTGTTTTACGTTATTACATTAAAGTCAGTCAGCAAGAACCTCAATGAGCTTTTACTAATATTGTAAATATTTTAACGTTTTAAAATTCTTGATTCATTGCCTCTATAACATAGTGGATGTTTCTATGTATCCGTTGGCTTTCAATTCACTCCAATGGGAAGTTTTTTGCTCTATTGCTATATAAATATGTGCCTCTTTGTCAAAGGAACAATCATCCTTGGAGAGTAGTTTTTCTAATTGATAAAGTTATTATTTTTATCTAATTTTAGTTCTCTTGAGCAATCTTTATAAGTTGTTCTTGCAACTTCATTAGGTCAAGTTTATTTAAAAATTGAGAAATTGACATGGCAAATGCTAATATAATATGTTTATTTAGGGTTTAGGGTTTATTTACTACTAGATTAAATTATATAAACATACAAAATGGAAAAGACTTGGTTATTTATGTTGTATATTACAATTTATTTGTTTGCTTTTCTATTATTTTTTATCTAACATGCTTACTATACTGCTCTATATCCTCACAGATAGAAACATTCATTAGTGTGTGTGGGGTGTGGGATGGGTATTTATGGAATTGGAATATTATTTAGAGATGTCAATTCTTTGAATGAGAATACACTTCATTATCTGAATTGCAGGTGATTCTTATGCAAGTTACTCTTTGTTGTGAAGGTCGTCATCGAGCTGTTTGGAAATATGCAATTCTAGAACTTACACAATAAAGTCTTTTTCATCACTGGTTTCGGCAAATCAGGCAGTGCAATTGGAGCATCAGCGTATCTTCTCAAACATATGGAAGTGGCGAGCACCACCCAGGGTTGAATTTTTTTTTATAGGAAAAGAGCTCCGACTCACTGGACATGAGGAGCCAAAAATAAGACAGCAGAAATCCAAGAAAATGATTAACAAAAAGCCCAACATCCAACCTGCAAGACAAGCAAGACTAACCACCACTCCTAAGAAGCAAAACCAAAGAAACACCCGGAAATAATGCAAAAAGAGTGCCAAAAAGAAGCCCCCTCACCAAAAACACACAATAGAAACAAAAAGGGCCGTGCCGCAGAAAGCCAAAAACCACCGTCCAAGACTCCAACAGCAAAGCACGCAGCAAAACACAAGAACTACAAGCGCAAACCCAACTCAACAATACACCCCAACCAAGCAAACCGAATCGCAAACACTTAACTTAAGTACCTCCTTTGTTCTTCTTTCAACATCCCCTTCTCCTTGAAAGGGAGAAGTCTTGGCACTCTTTAATCTTAGATAAAGCTTCAATCATTACTATTTCATTACCCACCTTTAATCCCAAGACCTTCCTCATATTCCATGAGTTTTGTGCTTCACTAATTCCTCATCAAACGGAAGCACAATTTCAATAGCTTCATAGAGAAAGTTAAAATTAGATTCAAGCAACGGGATTTCAGGGACCTTTTCTCTAAATTTGGGGACAGACCATGGGTTACACCAAGGATGTGCGTATCTTCATTTCCATCCTCCAAGGACACAAAATTCTCCATTTCCCCAAAATGTAATTGAGCCCTATAAGGAAGCCCATCCACACCGAGACTATTATCACTTCCAGGGGAGCATCCCCTCTCGTTGCCCGAAGGAATCGGGATTGTATGGCCTAATTCGTTGGGGCCCATCCAAAAACTTCAGCTGGATGATTGTTCTTCGGTTCTGTAACAAGAGGAAGCTTAGCTTCCATTATACTCTTCATAGATGACCCCACCTCTAGAAATAGCTGGCTGACAGGACAAAGGATTTCAAATTCACCAATGGCAGAGCTGGACGCGTCCCTTCCACCATGCAGAATGCCCCTATCTGTTCAGCTTCTTCTACCTTCCGTTGCTTCGCGTTTATGTTTCTGCAGCCATGAATCTCGACCTCAACATCTCGAACCACCGTCCCCAGTAATTCCACAAGACTACATTTGATCCCCTCCAAGTTGGTTGAATTGAATGTTTCTTCAACCCACCTCGAAGCCAACCCCTCCAAGTTCACCTCTTCAAGCCACTTGCTACACTTTCCTGCTCTAGACCTTCTCAATATATCGTTATCCTTCTTTGCCCACCCATCAATCTTCGAGTTCTGGGATAAGGCTTCCACCACCTCTTTGAAGCTCTTTCCATCTTTAGAATTGTTCCTGTTCTTTACCTCTCCCCCTAGCGATTCTAGCTCCTTGTCTATCTCCACCATAATCGGGCCATTTTCAACCCTCCCATACTCTCTTCTATACTCTGCTTCCTTCACCAGGATGGAATAGCCTCTGATCATCATCCCATTGATTTGCTCAATGGCTTTTACCGCTTCTCCTCGGCTTCTAAAGTGAACAAAACCAAAAGGCGCTGACTTATATCTTCTTTTTCTCCTTGATATTTACACATCTAACCGTGTGTGTAGTCGCTTCAAGCTTCTTGAAAAATTCCAAAGGCACCTTATGGTCCATAACCTTTTGTTGCTATGACACGGGATTTCTTTCTCCTCACCGAAAATCACCTCCTTGATTCCCTTATGAGGCTGAGACTTAACCGAGACTTAATCGACAGAGAGTGAGACAATGGGAGTGTGAGAGATTAATATTGACTAACACTTCATTTAGCATAAAAAATACCCAGGGTCGAATTGTTGGCATGGTTTTTCTATTCTTAATACACTAACTAGTAACTACAATGAACAGACTGAAGAAGTTAAATATTCTTCAGGGAAATTCCTTCAGGTGTGTTTTCTGCGATCTTGAGGAAGAATCAAATGAGCATGTGTTTATCCATTGTTCCTTTGTCTGGGAAATCTTTTTTTTTTTTTTTTTTGCTTTTTTGGGGGGTGATGTTTAAAAAGGTTCAATCAAGTAATGCCCAGTAACATACAAATAAGATTTTTCAATACAGTCATCATAAATCTCCCTTAAAATTTATTGCAATAAAAAATTACAAGAACAACATTGTGTTCTTGACACTCATGTGCAACATATTATACAAAGATCAAGCACATGTATCTTCCTTCCACGGATAGCTAGAAGGTTCCTCCCCAGGTGCATGCCTACACGGTCCAGCTTTAAATATGTTCCAATTGCAATATTTGCTCATGTTAATAATATCCCTTTCTTGTGAGTATATATCAAACCAATGGCAGGAGCCTTCTCATTGAAAGGTACAAGAGTATACTGTTAAAATTGTTGGTCCAAATTGAAATTCAAAGCTCTCGTCAGGCTTGAGATGTTGCCCCCCAAGATCTTCATCATCAGATTTGCAATGAAGTGTTAGGTCCAGAAAGTCTTCCAAAATATTTGTGATCCTCACGTGTTGGCTGTAACCCTAGTGAAGTGATGCCTAATGGCAACATAAGCAGCCATAGCACGAGAACACTTGTAGCAAAAGCAGATACTGCTACTTGGATTAGTTCTTTTTTTTTTTTTTTTTCACAGTGAATCATTGTTATATATATGCTAAAAGTCAAATAAAAGTATTAATTATTAAGGGAGGGTACAAAATCTTTCAAAGTCAACGTGTCTTAAAAGTAAGAAAATAAATGCATGCCAATATATTTATAAAAATAAAACTAAAAGATAACAATGCATTTGACTAAAACAAATTTAAAGTCAATACACTTTTTATTTTCCCATTTTAGAAAAGAATACCTTTTAGAGGAGGGTCATAGATTAAATTAATCTCTGCGTCCTATAATTTTAACGTATTTTTAAATAATTCTTTATATTTTGAAAATTTTTAATGGGTTCTTATACTTTAATAATTTTGTAATTAGCTTCTTCAATTGACCATCTGTTCTTTGTTATATTATACACACATAACCGTTAATGTACATTAGTGAATCATTTTAGTGAGCTGGCTTGCCACGTAATTAACTAAATCCATGTCATCATCATCCAAATCGTGTGGGTAAAATTAGGGTTTAATAAAATTGGGTAAAATCATTCTCTCACCCACGTCTATCCCGTCTCTTCCTCTAGGTGCTGATTCATCTTACAGGCATTATACTTGTCACTGGAAAACAGTCACATGAATTAATGGACCGGGAGCTTCTATTTGTATGTGACAGTAGCCGTGTCTGAGGACTAGTGTCCAGCAATAGATTATGATTTTTGATGTGTTTAAATGAAAAAACTGAATCTAAGTCAATTCTATTATTATTGATGGTTAATTTGAATATAAAGGACGGATAATATAAGCTGGAGAACAAAACTTTTGTGTGTCCTTTGAAGTGTAATATTGTTGTATTACTAGATTGTGCTGTGCCTTGGTTCTCTTGGGAATTAATCATTAAACTATATAGTTTGAAAAAAACTAGATACGTACTGGTTAATAGGTGCAACTAGCACTTTTTTGAGGATAATTTTTTTGAAACATAATACTAACCCTATACTAACTTTTAGTGAGTTAGAGTGCTTTTTTACTATAAAAAATAAAAACTAACCCTATATAAATATTGTCCAACTCACTAGACCGTTTAACACGTCAATAATATTAACGGCCACATGTGCATAGTACAATGAAGAATGGATAGTTGATTGACAGTATGGACTTAATTATAAAATTTTTGAAGTATTGAGGCTCAATTAAAAACTTTAAAATATAAAAATTTATTTAAAAATTCGCTCTAAACTACAGCGATATGTAGATTAATTTAACCAAAATCATATTTTTTCTTTTAATGCAAACATTTCTTAAAAGTCAAAAGTTAAATGATACTAGATTGAAATTTTCTTACACCAATCTTTAACAATTAGTTTTGTTTTGACCAAACATTTTACAGTGACACAATTTAATGAAATAAAAAAAAAAGACAATAATACATTAGAGTTTCAATGAAAAGATAGAACAATTAAGTTTAATAATTAATACAGAAATAAAATATTAGTGTATTTATGTTAAAAAAAGTAATGTAAATATAATAACATAAACCTTTATTGAAATAAAAATTTAGAATTTCAATAACGTTAATAAAAATTTAGAATTTCAATAACGTTACCTACATTTTTCGTATTTAAATTTAATTGTAACTGAAATTTTATATTTTAATAAAAGAAATTTTTTATTTTCAATAAATATTATCAGTACTTTATCTTTGTATTATATTAAGATATAATTTAATGCACTCATTGACAATTTGCTGTTGATAGCTCTACATAAAATCCTGTTTCAGCTACCATGTAAAAAAAACCTTGTTATTTATATGTATATAAAAAATTTACGCTTTTATTTTTTAATTTTCTAGTTTGAGAAAATAAAAAAAAGTATATTGGAATATTTTTCTTTTCTTTTTTTTTTCTTCCGATTTTACTTAGCCTCCATGCAGCGCCTACTACCGTCATTTATTCTTCCCTCTAATTTGACGAATATATGTACATAACAAGAGGAAATGAAATGCATGTGCTAATGGCCCAACTAACATAACTGGCATGAAATGCAAATCTGTATCAGGTCCTTCATTAAGTAAAAAATTGCGGATCTGGTAAAAAATCTGATTCTTCCACTTCACTAAGACTGGTTTGTAATTCTGGCCATGCTTGCTTCAGCATTGTCATCTAGGAATTACTCATCTACCTAGGGCCTTTTTTTTTTTTTTTTTTAATGTTTAGATGCATAGTTTTGAATTGTGATTGGTCACAGATGTAATTGTGTTGTGATTCAAAAAATTGCAGGAACATGTAACTGATATAGCCGCAATTGCCACTGTGATGCGATTGCAAAGAAAGACAAAAAGGGATCAAAAGGGACTAAATTTTCATCAGGAACCAAAATGTGTATTTTGTCATTATTCTAATAAGAAATTGCAAGAACAACATTCAGTTCTCTATCCCATCGTGCACATTATATAAAGATCAAACACATGTATTTTCATTCCATGGATAGCAAAGAGGTGATTCCTCCGCAGGTTGAATCCTACATGGTCCGGTTTGCTTTATACTCCAACTGCAGTCTTCGCAAGACTTAGCATCCCTCTCTTGTATGTATATATCAAACATTCAAACCAATGACATGCACCTTGCCATCGAAAGGTACAATAGAATTGTGTGTTTCCAAAAACCATAGGTTTAAAACTGAATTCAAAGGTTTCGCCAAGCTTGAGATATTGTGCCCCAAGATCATCATCTTCAGATTTGCAGTGAAGTGTTAGGTCTAGGCCGCCATCCAAGCCATTTGTGACCCTCACATGTGTTTTTCCATTAATGCCTAATGGCAACACAAGAAGCCATAGCACGAGAACACTTCTAGCAAAAAGAGACATTGCTACTTGGATTAGTTCATTTTCTTGTACCGTGAATCATCAGTATATACAGAGTGAAAGTCAAATAAAAGTATTTATTATGAATTGAGGTTACAAACTCTCACAAAGTCAATTTGTTTTAAAAGTAAGAAAATAAAATTATAACAAAATATTTATAAAATAAAAGTCAAAAAATAACAATGCATTTTACTAAAACAAAAATAAGTCCATTTTTTTATTTTCTCATTTTAGAGGAGAATCATATATTTCCTTTTAGTGCAATGTGTCTTGAAAGTCAGATATTAAATGACATTTGACTCACATTTTCTTATACCAATCTTTGATCATTAGTTTTGTTTTGACCAAACGTCTTAAAATGACACAATTTAATATAAAAAAGGACAATATATAATAAATATAAAAAATAATGTAAAATATAATAAAAGAACTATTTAATATAACAAAATTTCTTGTTTTTGTAGTTCCTTTTCAATAAAACTATGCAAATAATTTAGTAGGGTGTTTTGTATGGTCAAAGCATAATATTAATTTGAAAAAATCAACGTCAAGATGATTTATCTCCTGAGGCAATTTAAAACAAGTTCATAACCAAACTTTCACATCTACTTCAAGTAAAATTTGTTAGAATAAGCACAATTCCTATGGCAGCACCCAATGAAGTTAAGTCTTCATCAATTTTTAAGGGGAGTACTTATTGCCACACTTTATTATCTATTAGCACTAGTGTTTTAAATTACGGTTGCGGTTACAATTGGGTTGTTGCTATTGTGAATATTGTGGCCATTACGATGTGCATTGCGTTTCTTGTGGTCTGATTATTTTTTGACTTTGTCACTTGAAATTAAGCCCATTACAGCCTGTTGCGGCCCCAATGCGGCCCGTTATGACTTCGATGCGATTACGTTACAATCAATTTACGTAAATAGGCGTAGCAATGCAATTATGGTGTGCGCCCGCAACCGCAATATTGCGGCCGCATCATGTGATGCGGTCTGTATTTTAAAACATTGATTAGCACTTCCTATTTAATGAGTTTTTGTTCAATTATCCTAAAATGTCATTTCTTCTCTTTTATAATTAAACTAATAATCTATTGTTATTTTTAGTTTTATTCATATTTAATATTATTAATATTTTTCTTCAAATTTTCTACTTCTGTAATATTTTATTTTATGAAAATATTTTCATTTCTCACTCATTTTTTGCATGAAGCATATTAAATTTATATTTTAACAATAAAATATAATTATTAATAAATTGACTCTCTTGCTCTTAAATATAGTTTTCACTGCACATAACTTTCTTTAAGTATAATAGTATTTTTATACTTTTTTATTTTAATATTCTATAACTAAGATATGAAGTAAAAACAAGTTAAGAAATTTATTATTACACAAAATAAATTTTGAGTTAAATAAAATAATTATTAATAATAATTTTAAAATTTAATTAATATTAATTATCAATGTAAAATTTTTTTATTATCATCCAATAATATTTTTTCATTTTATTTAATGAGTTCAATATCTCATATATTGTTGAAACACTTTAAATTATGTGAAAATATATCAGCAAATGTCAATATAAATTTTTTATTCTAACAGTCTATATAATTATCGGGTAAATAATTAATTTTTAAATCATGTTGCCTTAATTTTTAAATATAAAAATGAATAAAAACTATAATAAAAATTGAAAGATTGACTTGACAAATGCTAATATAATATGTTTATGTACTACTAGATTAAATTATATAAACACACAAGATGAAAAAATCTTGGTTATGTATGTTGTATATTACAATTTGTTTGTTCACTTTTTTATTATTTTTTATCTAACATACTACTATGCTTTGTAGATAATTATTATATTACAAAAATTTTAAAAAGTAATTTAATATTAATATCTAAATAATTATATTAAATTATTATAAATACTTACAATATTTAGCGGTAATATAAAAATAAAAAAATATAATCGATATTAAACATTTTGAAATTACTAAAATTAATAATACCATAAGAACAAGAAAACACAATGATGTCTAAAATTATTTAAGAATAAATACTCAGTTACTCTTCAAAAACAAGAAGCTACATTAACCTTTCAAATGAAGTTTACAATAATTTGGTTTTCAATAATTGGAAACTGCCATTAACACCATTTCTTAATTGATATTATTTCAATCTTATAAATTGAACCAACCGAAAAAGAAGAACCGTTGGCTTAATTACGATTTTCAGTCCCGAAAAATATCGCGATATTTTTATTTGGTCTCTCTTTTTTTCTAAAAGTTTCCATTTATTAAGTTACCATTTTCTCTGTTCAGTGTTAACATGGCTTACCATGTTGAGGCTGACATGAACTGAAGTGCAAAAAGAGGGATCAACCGGGAGAATTATGTGTTTTGGGAGACAAGAAGGAAAAATCATGATACTTTAAAGGATAAAACAAAAAACAAAAAAAGAAGTTTTCTATGAAAAAAAATTCACATTTACATAAATAGAGTAAAAGTTTCGGATAAAACTTGATAAAATCAACATACTTATAATTATTATTATAAAATTAAAAGTTTTATACGATATGAGTATCAGCAACTTTGAAATCTCTATTTTTTTCCTCCAGACGTCAACTTTTATTTGTGAGCCAAAAAAGAAACAACAGACTAACATGTATCCTTCCAGCTATAGTAGGAAGGTTTCCCGGGACCTTCATTCCTATATGGTCCAGCTTGCGTTACAATCCAATAGCAGTCTTCGCCAAAACTTTTATCCCTACTTTTTATGTATACATCAAACCAATAGCAGGCGCCTTGCCATCGAAAGCTACAATAGTATTGCGTTTGCTTAAACCAGTGAGGTTTAAAACTAAACTCATAGGTTTGTTCATAACGGAGATGTTGCTCTCCAAGGTCATCTTCTTTGGATTTGCAGTGAACTTTCAGGTCCAAATTCCCATCTAAACCATTTGTGATCTTCACATGTGTTTTTCCATTGATGCCTAATGGCAGCAAAAGCAGCCATAACAGGAGAACACTTCTAACAGAAGAAGACATTGCTGCGTGGATTCTTTGTTGTTTTTTTTTTTTTACCAGGAATCATTATTATATATAGGCTGAAAGTCGAATAAAGTATAAATTATTAAGGAAGGTTACAAACTGCTCTTCCAGAATGATCGTGTCTTTAAAGTTGAAAAAAAATGCTTTTAAATGTATTTATTAATACAAAAGGAAAAAAATATCTATGGATTTTATTAAAATACATGCAAATACACTTTTATTTTCTCATTATAGAAAAAAATATATGTTTTAGAGAAGAATTATATATTTTCTTTAAATAGAAACGTGTCTTTAAAGTAAGAAATTAAATTCTCTTACACGATGTCTGGCCATTAATTTTGTCTTAATCAAATATTTCAAAATGATACATTTTAAGGAAAAAAAAAAAGGATAGTAATACCTTAGAGCATCGATGAAGAGGGAAAATATATAAGTTTAAAAATATCCGAAAAAAGAAAAAATATAAGTTCAATAATTAATGCAGAAATAAAAAGTAGTACATTTATGTTTAAAAACTTAAAAATGAACACAAAATATAAAACCTACTCGTTATTGAAATAAAAATTCATAATTTCAAAAAGGCGTATTTACAATTTTAGTATTTAAATGTAATTGCAATTGAAATTACACATATTTTTTTATGTTGTGTTTTTATCAATATTTAATTATTTCAATGTGTATTATTATTATTATTATTATTATTCTATTTCTAGTGTCATGACGTTACCATATGTTAGAGTCTCTAAGCTATTGTTTTACGTTATTACATTAAGGTCAGTGAGCAAGAACTTCAATGAGCTTTTATTAATATTGTAAATATTTTAACGTTTTAAAATTCTTGATTCATTGCCTTTATAACATAGTGGATGTTTCTATTTATCCGTTGGCTTGCGACAACGGAAAGTTTTTTGCTCTATTGCTATATTTATACATGCCTCTTTGTCAAAGGAGCAATCATCCTTGGAGAGTAGTTTTTTTAATTGATAAAGTTATTATTTTTATCTAGTTTTAGTTTCTTTGAATAATCTTCATAATGTTCTTATAGTTTCATTAATTCAAGTGTAGAGTTAATGAGAAGTGGTTGTTATATCTTGGGGAGTATTAACTGTGAAGACCGTTTGCATTGAATAATTTACTTACACTAGCAAAATACTCTTAAACTCAGTGTTTAATATGTCTCAGCTATACTGGTAAGTATTTCATTTTATTGAGTTATTTATTTATTTTAATTATTTAATTTGAGTAATTTTGTTATCAATTAATTTTATTTTTTAGAGATAATTTTTATTTCTATTCTAATATTATTTGTGTTATTTTTAATATTTTTTTTAACAATCTTAGGAATATTATGTTTTCTCATAATACTGAAAAAACTCAATATTGTGATTTAAATAAAATAAAAAAAATAAGAGAGAGAGAGAGAGAGAGAGAGAGAGAGAGAGAGATGCTTTTTATATATTGGTGCTACTCACGGGCTATTTTAGAAGTGATATATGTTTTGGTTGAAATTTGGAACCAAGTATACTTTGTCGCTTTGAACAGTCCCGCGTTACGGGGTTCTTCCCATATTAGCTTGATTTTATATATAGATATATTTGCTTTTTGCAAAGCTTCAAAATTGACTCTGCAAAATATATAATTCTGTAATAAATTGATTCTCTTAATCTTAAATATACGTTTACTTCACATAACTTTTTTTAAGTATACTAGTATTTTTATGCTTTTTTATTTTAATATTCTGTAACTATGATATGAAATAAAAACAAGTTAAGAAAATTAATATTACACATAATAAATTTTGAGTTAAATAAAATAACTAATAATAATAACTTAAAAATTTAATTAATACTCAATGTCAATGTAAAAAATTGTATTATATTCCAATAATATTTTATCATTTTATTTAATGAGTTCAATATCTCATATATGAAACAAATTATGTGAAAATATATCATTAAATGTTAGTATAAATTTTTTATTCAAACAGAATATATATCAAGTATATAAATAATTTAAATTATATTGCCTTAATTTTTAAGGTTAAAAATGAATGAAAACTATAATAAAATTGAGAGATTGACGTGGCAAATACTAATATAATATGTTTTTTTACTACTAGAATATCTTATATAAACACATAAGATGAAAAAGTTTTGGTTATGTATGTTGTATATTATTTATTCACTTTTTTATTATTTTTTATCTAACATACTTATTACTATGCTTTGTAGATAATTATTATATTATAAAAATTTTAAAAAGTAGTTTAATATTAGTATCTAAATAATTATATTAAACTATTATAAATACTTAGAATATTTAGTGGTCATATAAAAATAAAAAAAATATAATCTATATTAAACATTTTAAAATTACTAAAATTAATAATACTATAAGAACAAGAAAACACGATAGATGTCTAAATTTATTTAAGAATAAATACTCAGTTACTCTTCAAAAACAAGTTACATTAGCCTTTCAAATGAAGTTTACAATAATTTTGTTGAATTTTATGGTTGATCAGAGAAAAAATAATACATAAAAGGAGAAAGTTTTGATTAGTATAATAAAATAAGAAAAGATGAGTACAATAGATTTATAATATGACTTATATAATGGGAGGCAAGTAACTAATTACCATAACCTTCTAACTAATCCCAATTAACAACTTGTAATAAATTAACAAACTTTATATATTCTAACACCCCCTGCAAACTAGAGGATGTGTACTTTAGCATCTTCAGCTTGGGATGAAAGTGTATTACAACAAACAAATGAGAGAAAAAAATACAATGAAGTAAATCATAGCAGCAAACAAAGAAAATATAGAAATCTAAAAACTAATGATGATCAAGGTCCATAGCTCTACTTTTGGCATCTCCACGGCATGCATCTCAATCAATGAAGAATCTAAATCTAAAGAGTCAACTTGCCGGTGTACACATCGGACAAAAGTCGCTCCTCAATAGGCTCCACGGCCTCCAAATACCAAGAAATCCCAACATGGAAACAACAATCATCAAATGCCAAAGGCTGCTTAATCACTCAAGCAGAAGCTAACCAATCTCAAGATTAACCACTTGGCAGAAGCAAACAACAAGAGAGTCAATTAATGACAAGGCTTAACCACCATGAGCAGAAGTTAATACATACTTAACCACCCATGCTAGAAGCTGAAACCAAAGCTTAACCACCAAAGATAGAAGTAATCCTTAAGCTTAACCATCTAAGGCAGAAGCGAATCAATCATTGAAAAAAAAAAAAAAAAAGCTAAACAACAATTGATGAACTAATCTTCATATGACTAATACTTCAAATCTCAAGGCAAGATGAACCAAACTCGAAGTAGAGAAGATCAATCCATTACCAAAAACAAGAATAAGCTAACCATCAAACACTTGGTGTGCATAAAGCAAATCAACAGATCTTGACCAAATCTTGAACCAGAAAATTCAATAGCAAAAAAAAAAAAAAAAATCGAATAAAGCCAACACCAAAGCACACCAGATCTTCAACCACAACACCAAACACAAATCTTAAACTAAAAAAAATTACCGATCAAACAAAACGAAATATGTTGAGAAACGAAATGAAAAACAAAGGAATCACCAATGAACAAGCTTCGATAAACAAAGCCTTGAGCACATAGAACTTGACTCACTCAGGGATTCAACTAGGTACCACAGCAAGATCGGAACAAAACCAGCGACGGAGAACCAAGCATGAGTCACACAAGAAAAATGAACCGACTAGATCAGAGAATTTGAGGCATGCCGAAGAAGATGAATCAGCATCAAACCAGCGAAGAACACGAACGAGATCTGACGGAGCACCACCACAAGCTCGGAGCAATGACATCGGAAATGCGAACAAAGCTGAAGGTGAACCAGATCGGAACCACGCCGAACCAGATCTGAAATGAGATCAGATCCTTGAAGAATAAAAGTCAACCGATCTGACAAATGAGGAAGACGAGCGGTGGCAATGAGAAATGAGGCAGCGGCGGCAGTGGCCGAAAATGCGAGCTTGAACCACATCGGAAAATGTGAACTGAGATGGGGAACAACCAAATCTAAAAGAACACGAGCTTAATCTAATAAGAGAGCTAGATTTGATGATGGAAGAATGATAAATCGAGTTTCAGAAAAAAAAAAAAAAAAATTGTGAGTGAGTAGCCAGGAAATTTGTGAGTTGTGAAAATGACTAGAAAGAAGATTAGAATGGAAAGAGACAAAAACAGTGTTTGGAGAGTGAAAAAGTGTGAGAAAGTGAAAGGAAAATGCAAGAAAGTGAAAGAAGAGTTCTAAGAACTCAAGAGCAGCGGAAGAAAAAGGTTTCAAGGTGATAAGGTTCTAATACTATATTGAATTTTATGGTTGATTAGAGAAAAAATAATACATTGAAGGAGAAAGTTTTGATTAGTATGATAAAATAAGAAAGGTGAGTACAATAGATCTACAATATGACTTATATAGTGGGAGGTAAGTAACTAATTATTATAACCTCCTAACTAATCTAATTAATAACTTGCAACAAATTAACAAACTCTATATATTCTAACTAGTTTTCAATAGTCGGAAACTGCCATTAACGCAATTTCTTAATTGATATTATTCCAATCTTATACATTGAACCAACCAAAAATGAAAAACCATTGGCTTAATTACGTTTTCCGATCCCAAAAAATATTACGATTTTTTTTATTTGGTATCTCTTTTTAAAAATGTTTCCATTTATTAAGTTACCATTTTCTCCATTCAGTGTTAAGTTGGCTTTCCATGTAGCGGCTGACATGAACTGAAGGGCAAAAAGAGGGACCAACTGGGAGAATTATGTATTTTGCGAGACAAGAAGGAAAAATCATGATACTTTAAAGGTTAAAACAAAAAAGTAAGAAGTTTCCTAAGAAAAAATATTTATATTTGGAAAAATTATATTTTATCCCATGAACTATAGATCATATACTACAACTCCTATATTTTAAAAATATACAAATCGATTTCCTGAACTTTTCACGAATGTGTATTCTAGCTAAAACAAGTGTACTATATCCCTTTGAACTTTGGGTCATATGCAAATTGATTCCTTGAACTCTCCTAAATATGCAACCTAACATCTTAAGTTTTCTTGAATATATGATATTTTGTTAATAATTTATGTGAAAATTAATAAAAGGATTAATTTACACAATCAGAAAAAGTTAGGAAATCAATTTATATATTTTTAAAATTTAGGGGATTAAATTGCCCATATGCATAATTCAGGAGGGTCAAGTATTTTTTTCCTTTATATTTACATAAGTGCAGTAATAGTTGAGGATAAAACTTGATAAAATCAATTTTCTTATAATTATTATTTTAAAATTAAAATTTTGAGTAAATTATACTGACTTTTCTTAAAATTAAGTGATATTATATATAACATTCTTCAATTTGTTATGCTTATGCTAACACCCCCTTAAGGGGTACTCATATCTTATTTATAAAGGTATTCAATGTCATACTTCATAAAATATAATAGTATCAAATATAATATCATCTAAATATTAGAGAAGATTAGTATATATTTCTGCAAATTGATGGGTGTCGTGTGTAATATCACTTGACCTTAGGGAAGGTCAATATAATTTGTCCTAAAATTTGTATACGATACGAGTATCAACAATTTTGAAATCAATATTTTTTTATCCTTCAGACGTCAACTTTTATTTGTGAGCCAAAAAAGAAACAAAAGACTAACAACAAATGATTTTTATTCGCCGGAAGTTAGCTTTTAAAGGTACAAATAAGATTTTTCAATATAGTCATCATCAATTTCCATTGAAATTGATTCCAATAAGAAATTACAAGAACAACATTGTGCTCTCGATCATGTATAACATATATTATATAAAAGATCAAACACATGTATCTTCCTTCCACGGATAGCTAGAAGGTTCCTCCCCGGGTGCATGCCTACACGGTCCAGCTTTAAATATGTTCCAATTGCAATATTTGCACCAGTTAATATATCCCTTTCTTGTGAGTATATATCAAACCAATGGCAGGCGCCTTCCCATAGAAAGGTACATGAGTATGTTGTTAAAAACGTTGGTCTAAATTGAAATCCACAGCTCTCGTCAGGCTTGAGATGTTGCACCCCAAGATCTTCATCATCAGATTTGCAGTGAAGTGTTAGGTCCAGAAAGTCTTCCAAAATATTTGTGATCCTCACATGTTTTCGCTGTAACCGCAGTGAAGTGATGCCTAATGGCAACATAAGCAGCCATAGCACGAGAACACTTCTAGCAAAAGGAGACATTGCTACTTGGATTAAGGGAGGTTACAAACTCTTTCAAAGTCAACGTGCCTTAAAAGCAAGAAATAAATGCATAACAATATATTTATAAAAATAAAAGTAAAAGATAACAATGCATTTTACTGAAACAAATTAACAGTCAATACGCTTTTTATCTTCCCGTTTTAGAAACGGATACCTTTTAGAGGAGAATCACAGAGACATCAATCTGTGTCCTATAATTTTAACGTATTTTTAAATAATTCCTTATATTTTAAAAATTTTTAATGGGCTCTTACACATTAAGGGTCCGTTTGGCATGCCTGATAGTATAACATCTGATAGGATAAGGGCTGATAGTATAAGATCTGATTGTATAAAACCTGATAAAAATTTAATACTATGCAGTATTTGGTATGTCACTGTATAAGATATTATATTATATACAATATAACCAGAAAAAGATATTATAATAAATATAATTTTTTAATATTAAATTTAAAATTTAAAAATTAATATAATTATTAAATATTTATTATAATTATTTTAGCTAATTTTTATTATATATAAATATAATTTTATATTAAAAATTATTTATTTATTTTTAATATTTTTTCATAATATAAAAAATATGAGAGAGAGAGAGAGAGAGAAAGAGAGAGAGAAATAGAGAGGAAGTTTTTATACATCAAAATTTAGGTAAGCCTAATATCATATTCTTATATTTGGTTGTATTTTTTATTATATATAATTAAATTTATATTAAATATTATTTACACATTTTATTAATAAATTTTTATTCTTATATTTTTATGTTAGTTTGAATAGTTATTTTATAATTATTATTTTTTAAAAATATTTATTTATTATTAAATAATATTATTTTTGTTTATATGGTTTTTATTTAATAATTATTTTTTAATAAAATATATTAAAAAATAAAAAAGTGAAAGAATCTTTATACATCAAAAGCTAATTAGACCTAATACGACATCTCTAGACTGGATTAAGTTATCCATCATTTTGACGTATAAAGGAGGTTTGATGGATAAGTTTATACAATATATTGGCTACACCAAATAACGGATAAGGTCATAACGTATTGTATTATCTTATCCTATCATGCCTAATTCAGCATACCAAACGTACCCTAAAAATTTTGTAATTAGGTCCTTAGTGTCAATTGACTAGCTATTCTTTATTATATTACGCACACATAGCCTTAACGTACATTACTGAAACTTTTTAGTAGCTGGCTTGTCACGTAATAAGCTAAATCCATGCCGTCATCATCCAAATCATGCAAGGTCGTCAGGAGTGAGATCCTACGTAGGAACAAAAGAGGGATACATGATCGTAAAATATAGGATCGTAACACGGATCATATATATATATATATATATATATATATATATATATATATATATATATATATATATATATATATATAATAACACAAATAAACAAATAAAGTCACAAATCACAACTTCAAATTTAAAGATCACATAACTACATCAAGTCCATATATCATAACTCATAATTCAAAGCATAAAAACCACAACATTCCACAAGTTTTTGACATCACTTAAAATTAAAATATTAAAAACAAGTCAAAAACCCAACTACTAGAACTAGAATGACATTTAAAGCAAATCATTAGGGCCACGATTATCATATTCATCATCTTCTATAGGATCTCCTCCATCTTCATTGGCATCTCTTTGAAGAAGTTCATCAAAATCATCATCACCTTCATTACCACCTCTGCTTGATGACTTTTTTTTTTCTCAAATAATACCTAATAGAAAATTAACAAAAATAAATATATCTCCTTAATTCTCAAATAGAGAATCAAAATAATCATACTAACATTAAGAAAATTTCAAAACCAACACAAAAATCAAATAATGAACTATAACTAAAAACCCACAGACACTCACCAAATAAAGTCCCAAAAGAATAAGACAAAACGAAATATCATTGCAATAGCACCTAGAGACCAGGCTACAAAGCACCCACCGAAGACACACAACACAGCACCCAACCAACTAAGACCACCAAAGAGGCAAAGACAGACATGGATGGCAACGAGGTTAGCAATGATGTGGTGGCTGGAGGTGGAGCGGCCATCAAAGACAATGTGAGAAAAATAGAAATGGTTGCTGCTTGAGAGATAGAGTGAGTTCGAGTATGAGAAAGACAGAGTGAGAGAGAAAGAAAGATTGAACAAAGGGAGAGGGGTTTTCCTTAGGGCTTCTTTCTAAAATAGGTCGACTCAATGCTCCATTTTCTCAGACCGATGGGAGTGCCTAGCTTGTTAGGATCGCACGATCCTGGAGCTTTTACTCTCTTGCCTGGCATTCCCACTATGTTCATCAAGTCCGTGCTGAAGATGAGGTTCGAGCATTCTGACAGCTTCCAGAAGCATAGGATCGTGTGTTCCTACATGCAAGAACGCGCTCCAAAGAACCATGAAATCATGTGGGTAAAATTAGGGTTTAATAAAATTGGGTAAAATCTTTCTCTCACCCACGTCTATCCCATCTCTCCCTCTAAGTGCTGATTCATCTTACAGGCATTATACTTATCATTGGAAAACAATCACATGAATTGAATGGACCAGTAGCTTCTATTTGTATGTGACAGTAGTCGTGTCTGAGGACTAGTGTCCAGCAATAGATTATGATTTTTATGTGTTTAAATGAAAAAAATCGAATCTAAGTCAATTCTATTGTCATTGATGATTAATTTGAATATAAAGTATGGATAATATAAGCTGGATAACAAAATTTTGCTGTGTCCTTTGAAGTGTGATATTGCTATATTATTAGATTATGTTGTGCCTTGGTTTTCTTGGGAATTAATCATTAAATTATATAGTGTGAAAAAAAACTAGATATGTACCGGTTAGTAGTGCAGCTAGGACTTTTTTAAGAATAATATTTTTGAAACATAATACTAAGTGATCCATCCAAAAAAAAAAAAATCTTTGGTGCAAAGGAAGTTTTCTGCGCTCATGAGAATTTAATCAAAAATAAATACTTGTGGTAGAACATGGATATATACTTCCACCAAAGAAAATGATTAAATTGTGATAGGAAAAATGAAGGATTTGTAAGGTATCAAGCCAAGCTTTAGAGAGAAAGATAATTATAGGAAGATGAGAGAATAGAAGAGAGAATGTGAAGTGATTCTCATTATTGAATATGCTTGAGATATATATATAGTAACTAACTGTAACTGATTCTATCAATAGAATAACAAACTATAACTACCAGGACATGTGAATCACATTCCTATCATCTGATATCCCTTACATCCCCCCTCAAACTCAGGGATTGTACATCTACAGTTCTAAGTTTGGAATAATAACCCAAGAAGGAAGTAGAGAAAATTGGCTTGGTAAGCACATTAGCCACTTGAGCATGAACAGGAACGTGACTCACTTGAACATGCCCCTTGGCAATATGATCCCAAACAAAGTGCAAAGCAAGCTCAAAGTGCTTTGACTTTAAGTGCAAAATTGGATTAGCAGCAAGTAACATAGCACTTAAATCATCACAGTAGAACACTGGGGTGATAAGAAGATGGACATGAAGCTCATCTAGCAGATTTCTAACCCAGAACAAATCAACAACTAAAGATGCAAGGCTACGGTATTCAGCCTCAGTGCTAGACTTGGAAACTACATGCTATTTCTTAGAGAACCAAGAAATTTAGTTTGGGCCAAGATAAGCACAAGTGCCACTAGTTGACTTTTTGTCATTGGCATCACTACCCCAATTTGAATCACTCTAACCAATGAGTCTTAGATTAGGAGACCTTTCACTACTAGAATTAATCGGAATAGCGATTGATTTAGTAACCAAAAATTTTCGGTCGCTACCTTTAGGTATTAGCGACTAATTTAGCGACCAATATGAGAAACCAAAAGAACAACATACGGAGGAAAAAATCGGTCACTAAAATTTATTTAGTGACTAATTTAGCGACCGATTTTTCACAAAAAAAAAAATTGGTGTGAAAATCAATGACTAAATTGGTCATTAAAATTTATTTAGTGACCAATTTAGTGACTGATTTGGTGAGAGCAGTTAAACCCATAAAATAAACATAATCAGTAACTAAATCGGTCTCTAATTAAAAAACTAGAGACCGATTTAGTGACCGATTTTGAGTTACAAGAGTTTCCTTCTCCACAAATAAACCGATCACTAAATCGGTCTCTAATTGAATAATTAGAGACCAATTTAGTGACCGATTTCATAAATCAAGAGTTTCTACTTCCATTATAAATCGGTCATTAAATTGGTCTCTAATTTTTTAATTAGAGGTTGATTTAATGATTGATTTTGAGTTACAAGAATGTCCTCCTCCACAAATAAATGGTCACTAAATCGGTTTCTAAATAAATAATTAGAGACCGATTTAGTGACCGATTTCATAAATCAAGAGTTTCTTTTTCCATTGATAAATCGGTCACTAAATCGGTCTCTAATTTTTCAATTAGAGACCGATTTTGAGTTACAAGAGTTTCCTCCTCCACAAATAAATCAGTCACAAAATCAGTTTCTAAATAAATAATTAGAGACTGATTTAGTGACCAATTTCATAAATCTAGAGTTTCTACTTCCATTATAAATTAGTCACTAAAACGGTCTCTAATGGAACAATTAGAGATTGATTTCATAAATCAAGTGTTTCTTCTCCCATTGATAAATCAGTCACTAAATCGGTCTCTAATTCAATTAGAGACCGATTTAGTGACCGATTTTGAGTTACAATAGTTTTCTCTCCACAAATAAATCGGTCATAATTAGAGACCGATTTAGTGACCGATTTTTCGGCCACTAAATTTTAAACTTTCCCAAATTTTAACCTAAATGTTTGACACTCCCCTCCAAAAAACATTTCTCCTCTCTGCCCTTGTTCATCTTCCTCTCCCTCCGACTTTTTTCCCCCTTCTCTCCAACCACCACAGCATACCGTCCAGCTGCCGCACGCCGTCCAGCCACGTCCGCGCGCTGTCCAGCCATTGTTGCACGCCGTCGAGCTCTCATCCCCACTCCCTGCTGCAGTGTTGCGATTTTCAGTAACTGCAACCGCATTTTTCGGTGTCCAAGTTGTGTTGTGCAAGCTCCGCTGTCTGTGCTGCGTCACTGCTGCATTTTTTGTCCAAGCTGTGTCCGTCTAGGCTCTGGATCTAGGTCGCTGCTGCATGTGCAAGAGGAGGCAAGCCGCTGCACCTCCTTGCTCTTTTGCAGGTGAGTTATCATTTTATCTTTTGTTTATTATCCTTGAAAATAGTTAGATTGATTATATATTGTCGAATATATTATTGGATATGTGAACTATTTCTTTTTATTTGAATCATAGGAAGTTGAAGGAACTGTAGGTTCTGTTTCTGAAATGTAGTTAGTCACCTTTTCTTCTCCGGATCCTACTTCAATCTACAAACATACTTGAACTATTAGAATTGAGTTCAATACTACTATTTGTTTACAATATTTAATGTCTCAATTTGGTGACAATGTAGTTAACTAAACACTTAGTTGGATGACCTATTCGGCAGGTCTTTTGCTAATGAAAAAGATAATTACTCATTCGAGAAAAGGAGTTCTGAAGATGTCTTAAATGATTATTATAAGAATAATTCAACTTGCAAATTATCTTGATGAAGCAACTGGTTGGGGGTTGGAAATATCTAAACTGAAGAAGCAATTGGCGCATGCCAAGGCCAATGGCATCAATGTTAGGGCTTTAGTTGTTATAAATCCTGGCAATCCAACAGGGCAGGTGAGTGGCAAAGAACTATGTACTGCTAATATAGGAGGGTGCTTGTTGCTTAGAGTGTGAAGCTAAGCTGATTAAATTTGATAACATGCATTTTCTTTCATGCTTACAGGTTCTTTTTGAGGAAAAACAGCGGGATATAGTAAAATTTTGCAAAGAAGAAGGTCTAGTTCTTTTGGCTGACAAGGTAACTGGACTGTTTTTTAAAATCTTATATATTCAATCGAATTTATCTTACATATGTTGCAGTTAACTCACTATATTTATATCTAGAACTGCTATTTTATTGAAGCTTTCATGGAATTATAATATTACGGATGCATGAACATTCATTTTGCAGGTATATGTAGAAAATATTTATGTTCCTAGGAAACAATTTCGCTCCTTTAAGAAGGTAGCTCGGTCTCTGGGATATGGCGAGAATGATATCTCCTTATTATCTTTTCAGTCAGTCTCCAAAGGTAAGTTGATAAAAATTAGTTTATTACTATAAGAGAGGATAGACTGTTATACTAGTAGGAAGTGAACATGACAAAATGGGTATGTCAATGGCAAGTGGCAACCTTGAATTAACGTTTAACATTTAGGGAGTAAAGTGAAGATTAATGCTAAAGTGTAAGTGGTGAATTGGAAGGTGTTATATTTGATGATCATGATAGAAGCATCGCCTTCGATAACAATAACTCTATATTGATCAAGAACAATATCCTGCGCCTTTGGCTTGTTAAAAAGCAAACTAAACATAAAATTCCCCTTGAAACTTATTAATAAATCAGCAAGCTGATTCTTGAAATAAGAAAACTTGTCACTAGTGATAGCCCCATTTTGTATTTATAATAAACAGAATGTAATACAATGACACAGGTACCTTCAAATTATACTCATCATTATTTGCTTGTGAGAAGGAAATGGGGTTGGTATTAAAAAAAACCAGCATTATAACATAGATGTATTATTATAAGAGTATATCCAATACTAATTCGATTTTAGATTTCAATTTTGACTCTAGTTTTTTTCATATTACTGTTTCGTACTTGTGCTATACATGGGATAAACAATTGACTGTTAAATAAAATAATAATTATTAAAATTAACTTAATGAAGTGATTAAAGTTTAATAATTTGAACCTGTGCAATGCATAACAAATAAATAAGAATGTTAAATACATAATAAGAACTATAATTATGAAATAATAGCACAAACAAATCAGAAATTTATCTCTTAATAAGCAAAACTAGTGTTGGGAACCCATGTGATGCATGAAATTAATAGAGAACATATTAAATGTAATAGTTTTAAAAATTCATTTCATTAAGATGTTACATTATAACAATGAATTTTTAAAGTAAAATTGGTAATAAAGTATATTACCAATAATAAAGTATATTATAAATGTTCATAAACAACGAATATGATCATGAATATTAAAAAGAACACCAATGAAATTAAATTGTTATTAAGAAAGTAAGTAAAATTAATTACCCAATCCAATTACAAAATATAAACCTTAAAAAAATAACATTTAAATTATGCTGATAAAGAAGTAAAGTTACAATAAATAAATACATGCCACCGTGCTTTTCATTGTTTTCAAAAACATAATCTTAAAAACAATTCTAAACTGTTTCCTGTTTTCTATTTTTAAAATTCATAGTCTGTTTTATAGTTTTTAAAACCAATCTTAAAAAAAAAAACACCAAACATGTTTTTTTTTTTTTTGTCTTTTGGTTTTTAAAAATTGAAAACTACTTTTAAAAATCATTGCCAAACAACTACTTAGTCATTCCATTACTAGTTCGATATTAACTACCACGTCACATTTAACATTTAGTGAATTCAATGAATGTCTGCAGGCTGGAGATGAGTCTTATGAGTTATACGTGGTGAGAGGCATGAAATTTTGTCCTCCCTTGCTAGGCGTGCAAAAGTTAGTCAGACAAAATAGAACATTTATGTTTGAGCCTTTGAGGAGTAATATTTTAGAGGATTTCTTAGAATATTTTTTACATTTTGTCTGGAAACTTTTATCGAGAATTCATTTTCAAGGGATTCTCCTACACTATGAAGTGACCCCATATCTTCTCAAACATTTAGAATTTTTTTTTGGGTGTACAAACTATTTACAAATTTTACTAACCCTCTTCCCACTATGACTACAAACCTTTACCAATATTTTATTTATATTTTTTCTTATTCATTCTCTTGACAGTTGACACGGACATTGGAAGAAGCATTTAACAAATTAGAGGGTGTAAAATAAATCAAAGCAGAAGGGGCAATGTATTTGTTTCCTGAATTCGCCTTTCCCAAAAGGCTATGAAAGCGACAAAGGTTGCAAACACGACTCCTGACGCATTCTATTGTCAACAGCTGCTAAATACCACTAGAGTAGTTGTTGTTCCTGGTTCTGCTTTTGTACAGGTTAGAGTATATATATATACCAGAACTAGGAGCAACAACTACTATATATACCTTTTCAATAATGCTACACAACCAAAAAAGTATATTCAGAAATTTTAACATAAATTATGGCCATTATTAGATAAAATGGAGTAATATAATTCACTCATTTATCTAAGGGACAATAGTTATATCACATTATTTTAATAGCTAAATTCTGGCAATGTTTCTGAATATTGAGCATTTCTCAAAGTGATTTAACGTAAATGCTTTCTCTCCTTGATTAATTTTACATGTGATTTATTCTCTTATTGGGCCCAACAAAAATGATTATTGGTTCCAACTATGTTTGCATTTTTCATCCTTGTAGTGATTATAAATAGATTATATGTTGAAACTTTTATTGGTCTTGCAAGGTTCCTGGCACCTAGCACTTTAGGTGCACCATACTGCCTCAAGAAGACAAGATTCCAACTATTGTCTTCCGCTTGACTGAGTTCCATAAGAGGTTCATGGATGAGTATCGTGATTGAGGACACTATTGGAATAAAAAAGGAGAGAATTTATAGTTTTGACTTGAAGTCTACTGTGGTTGATAGAAGACCTTATTACCGCAGTTCCAGCTCTCAAACAACTATGGGTGCAAAGAGTAGAGCACGAAGAATTGCTGGAAAAAAAAATGCAAGATAAAAACAGTGCACTTATGGCAAGGTTAGAGAGCATTAAGAGTCAAGTTCAATTAAATAACAGGTTGTTACAAGAAATAATGAAGCAGATGAATTTTTAACTTCCTGGGTTTCAACCACCGATAGGAGACACAAATCAAAGGGTAAACGAGCATGATGAAGAGGAAGAGGGAGATGATGAGGACAACTAAAAAAGGACTTGAGTTATTGAGAGCTAGAGGGGGACTAAGAGTAGGACTAGTATTAATACTACAATAAAACTAATTATTTAGACTGGAGTAGAACTAGTTAGTAAGACTTGAATAGGACTATTTATTGAGATTTGAGTAGGATTAGATATTATGTAGTCTTCCATTTTGTAATTTAATGAATATTACTTGTTTGTACAATGTTTAAAGCTTGTTTAGTATTAAGAGTTTATTTGGTTGGACTAATATATACAATTTATGCTTCTTTGCTGGTTAAATTGTCTGAATTTTAGGTGTTTAAAACTGGGAATTCAAAAAATGAAAAATTACTCATTTTAACAAATTAGTCATTAGTGACCAATTTATTGACCGATTTAATGATTAGTAATTGATTTAGTGACCTATTCTTCATTTAGCGACCGATTTAACAACCTAAATTGAGACTGACTTAACACTAGAAAACTATCATAACATTAGTGATCGCTTTAGTTATTAATTTAGCGACCGATTTTGTGATCGACAATTCAGTCACTAATTAGAAACCAATTTTGTGATCAAAAATAGTTCAGTCACAAATTAGAGACTAATTTAGTAACCGATTTAGATACTAATTTAGTGACTGAAATATCGGTTGCCAAAATAGAGACTGAATTTGTTACTGAAAATTTTCGGTTACCAATTAGAGACCGATTTAGCAACTAACTTAGAGACTGAAATATCGGTCTCTAATTTAGTGACCGATTTATGGGTCGCTAAATCTTCACCAAGCTACTGATCGAAATTGGTTACACATATCACAAATTAGTCGCTAAATCGATCTCAAATTTTAGAGACTAAAAAATCAGTCACTAAATTATTTAGCAACCAACGATTTAGCGACCGAAATTTCGGTCACTAAATCGATCAATATTTACTGATTTTCTTGTAGTGTTTGAATATGCAATTCATAGGAAGCTGCACTACTAAGGTACCAAAGCATCCTTTTAACCACTTTCAATGATCCTCAAGAAGATTTTGCATAAACTGGTAGACACAATTTACACAATATGTTAATTCAGGTCTAGTCACAATAACATATTGTAGGCTCCGAACAACTGATCTTTACAAGCTTGGATCTTCAAAGGGCACCTCCATTAATGGCAGATAGCTTAAGAAAAGAAGGAATGGGAATGGAACATCCATTACAACCTTGCATATTAGCCTTCTTAACAAATCCTAGATATACTTGGATTGATATAGCAACAAACCACCTTCTGAGGTGTGCTTAACCTCAATGCCAAGAAAGTACTATAAGTCGCCCATATCCTTCAAGGCAAAAGTCTGATTCAGCTTAGCAATCAACTGAGGGATATATTTTGCAGAGCTACCTCTCACAATGATGTCATCTACACAGATAAGCATATAGGTAGTGGATTCAGGAGTAATCCTAGTGAAGAGTGAGACATCCGATTTGGTGGATTGAAACCTATGTTGTATAAGAGCAATAGATAGCTTTTGATACCAAGCTTTAGGAACCTGTTTGAGTCCGTAAAGGGCCTTGGTCAATTTTCAAACCAATGATCCATCACCAACCTCATAGCCTTTAGGTTGAGTTATATACACATCTTCTTGTAAATTCCTATTTAAAAATGCATTACTAATATCCAGCTGCATAACAAGCCGGGATTTAGCCATTACAAGAGATAAAATTACTCTAATAGAAATAGGTTTCACCATAGGACTAAACTTTCGATGAAATCAAACCCGAGTCTTTGATTGAACTCTTGAGCCACTAAGCTAGCCTTGTACTTTTGAAGAGAACCATCTAAGTTGTACTTAACCCTGAAGCCCATTTACTTCTAATTTGAACTCTGCTAGGGGATAATTTCACAAGCTGTTAAGTGTTATTCCTGATAGGTGTAACGTTCAAAAAATTTTTTTACCATTTTTAAACAAGTTGTTCAGTTTTTATCGAATAATTGTGATTAATTAGAATTCGATTTAGTATTTACTTAAAGCCAATTAAGTGTGATTTAGGAGGATTAGATATGATGGAATTAGATTATAAATATAGGAAACCTCATAGGATTTTTCCAAAATCGTTTTACCAATTTAAAGGAAATCGGTAAGATTTCGGTATTTCAAACTGTCAGAACTGAACCAATAGAAATTATGCTATGAGAACCCTAGGATGGATGGCCAAGATTTAGCCAAAATATCCTACCAAGTGGCATAAGAATCAGCCCCAAATGTGGGCAGCTACACTAAATTGAGTGATGAGAAGGAATCCACCAATCACGTAGTAGCTTCCTTTAAAAGTTTTGCAATTTTTTCTTCTTTCTCTCTTAGAATTTTGGCCATATACTGCTGACCTCTTCTCTATCTTTCCTCTTCCTCATCTCATCTCATTTCATCTCCATCAACTCTTCAAGCTACATCAAGATTCCTTCAATCCAAGACACAAATCCAACAAGATTTCACCTTAGAAAGGTAGGAATTCCAACTTCTCTTCTTGTTTTCTTGGATTGGGGTTGATTAGGATTTTTCTTTCTTCCATGATTTTGGTCTTATCTTGAGTAGAGATGATGAGTTATGGTTGATTTTGTATGTATGATATGATTTGAATTGAAATTGGAATGAAGAAACTTGAAAATTGAGATAAGCAAGGAGCTGTTGTGTGAAAACCTTACGATGTCCATACGTTCATCTTGTACAAATGAAAATTTAGGCATCAAACCTTGATGAATCTATTTTTACATGAAACTAGACATTTAGAGCTTTCCAACCATATAAAATATAAGGCCATTGGATTAGTATTGAGTGAGTTATGAATTTTTAAAGTTTAGCTTGAAATTCTGGGCCCTTTTCTAGGCAGTATGAGTTGAGAAGGGTGTAAATCACCCTACAAAACTCCAAATTGAATGTCACCAGCGCTGTTTGAAAGCTAATATGTAGGTAAACATTCCATAAAAATTTTAGAATTAGATTCATTCCCAATTATTCCCAGTATATCAATGAAGTTGCCTTAAGTTTAAACCAAACTGGAACAGGGCAGTCTAGAAGGGTCAACTTACGGGGCTTATATCTCAAGTTATACTTATGCAAATGAGGTGCAACTTGTTTCAAATAAAAGCTTGTTCTGTTAGCTTTAAATTGGTATTTTCGTATGATTTGACCTAGATTTCTATTTTTGGTGATTTTCTACTTCTAAGAGTATAGTTCGGGCCAAGAGTAGGACAGACTGAGGTAAAATTCGAATAACTCGAGTTACACAAATCAAAATGAGATGGGACCAAAAAGGTTGAAAACTAGACACATAGCACTATAACATATCCAAAATGTAGGGCTAAAGGAATAGGATAGAAAATTTGGTGGATTTTACAAAATCGGGCAGAATTGAGTATAATGAGCAGAAACCTTATTAATGTTGGCACACTATATGATTGATATGGTTGTTATACATTTGCTGATTTATGATGGTTTGAATGCTTGATTGATCTTTCTAGTAGCCTGGCACTATTGATGGGGAAGCAGGCTCGATCCGTTATGCTGCCGAATTTCCGGCATAAATTAGTGATAGTTCTAAATGTTTGTGTGTTAATGTTATGTGACATGTATGAATACCATACAAGTATTATCCTTTGAGAACAAGGTATGAAGCCTATGCATTTATGATTCTATGATGAAAGATATGATGATGAGTTCATATTCCGAAGGAACGTGACATGGTGATCACGCTCTGATAGGGTATGACATGGCGATCATACTCTAAAATGTGGTATAATGATTCCACACCCTAAGGAATGTGACATGGCGATTACACCCCGATAGAGTATGACATGGCAATCATACTCTGGGACGTGGCAGGATGAACATATTCCTAAGGAGTGCGACATGGTGATCACACCCCAACGGAGTATGACATGGTGATCATACTCTGGAATATGTATGACAGGTAAAGGAAGACAAAGAAAGAAAAGAAAACTACGTGTATCTGCATAAATTAAGTACAAATAAAGGCATATGCAGATTTTAAGTTTCCAATATATTGGTGTTATTATATTTTAATACGTTGTAGTTATTGTTCATAGTATGATTCATGACTTTATTTTATATTGGCTCTCCCAAATGACAAGTGTATGAATACAATAGACTCTGCTTCAAACAATATGTTTTCGAACTATAAAATTAAACAATTTATATAACATATCCACCTTTTTCATAATAAATCAAAGCAGCTGGAAATAATAATGATGACACGATATGAAATTTCTTAGTGAATCCTATTGAGAATTTAAAATTCTCACTCCTATTTCCGTATTATCTCCAGATAGTTCAAGAAGTTTTGAAGACGGCTGAAGTTGCTATCAGATAAGATCTGCTCAGGTAATAGTAACAACTCCTGAGTATGGTACTATGACTTAAGTATAGTACTATATCAAGGAGGACGTTACAATAGGTGCATTGTACTTAGCATCCATAGGTTGCTTCTAGTGTGGAATTTTCAATGCTTGTGCAACAAAAGAAGGTTTAAGCCTAGCTTGATAGACCTTAGGTTTATAGATGCCATCTTTATCTCTAGTGGTCATGGTGTAGGCATTGGTAAACGGTGGTAGGACAGTAGAGTTTACTAGAGTTTGTGGAATATGAGGTAACTAAATTTCAATCGCAGAAATAAGTATCAGGTTTGGAGGTCTAGAAGGTGCAACAGCTGATATTGAGGCCAAATATAATGGTGAGGTAGTAGCTGGTGAGAGAGATGGAGAGGGACCAAATATAGTGGAGGAATGAGGTTTGGCTATACATGGATAGTGAGGACCCTGGAAACCGATGGAGAAATAGAAAAGGAAGCTGGGAAGAAAAGAGAATTAAGGTCTTAAAAAGGAAACTTTGACTCATAAAAAAGAACATGTCGGCTATGTGAAATCTTCATAGAAGTTGTGAGACATTTATAACTTTTGTGTTGAGTACCATACCCCAAAAACACACAGGGTATAGACTTAAAGTCCAGTTTGTGCTTGTTGAATGGTCTTGTAAATGGGAAACAAGAACAACCAAACACTCGAAAGCTGTCATAAGGTGGCCTTTTTTGAAATAGCTTCTCAGTACATGAGACACCATTTAACAAGGGTATAGGCATGGAATTGATAAGCTAAACAATAGTAAGAAAGGCTTCCTTCCAAAACTTCATAGGGAATAAGGTTGCAGCCATCATAATAAGCCCCATTTCAACTATATGTCCATGTTTCCTCTCTACAGAGCCATTCTACTGATGTGTATTCGGGCAAGAAAGGCAATGCACAATGCCACAGGCCTACAAATGTTTAGACAAGCTAACATATTCCAAGGGATTATCACTTTGTAAAGACTTAATTTTAGTAGCAAGTTGCAATTCAACCATTTGTTGGAAATGTAAGAAAACAGGTCTTAAGACTTGGAATTAACAAGATATATCCATGTATGCTTAGAAAAAGCATCAATCAAATGAATATAGTAACAAGCACCATTTATTGAAGGGATTAGATAAGGACCTCAAATATCAGTATACACAATTTCTAATGGTTTATTATAAACATAAATCGAATATGAAAATGGCAATTGGTGAAATTTGCCTAAACAACATGAAGGACACAGTGACTTATCAATGCTAAAAGGTAGATTATAAGACTTAAGCACCCTTAACACTACACTTGGTGAGGGATGGCCAAGCTTGTTGTGCCACAGATGAAAGTTTGCATCTCCTTTTGTAGAGTACAGAAAAGCTGAAGGAGAAGGAGCAACAACTGTTTGAACCTTGAGCTAGGAAATTTGTACAAACCATTATCAACAATGCTTGGAGAATGATCTCCTTGTTATCCTATTGTTTAACACAGCAAAAATCGGAGTGAAATTCAAAGAAAACTCTATTATCTTTAGCAAATTGGGAGACAATTAAAGAGATTCTTAGTAATGGCAGGCACGTGCAAAAGTCTATTCGGCAACAATGAACAATGACTTAGATTTGAAGTAAAAAGAGATTCTCCAACATGCTTGATATGTAAACCCGAACCATTACCTACAATGACTTTGTTTGATTGTGCATAGTCAACTCTGTCCATGAGATTAAGAAGATCTGATGTCATGTGGTGAGTTACCCCAGAGTCAAGAAACCAATTCAGATCATGAATGGTGGATGGAGTAACAAGTGCATTGCTCATGGAAAGATTAGCTCGCAGCCTTGAGTGCTATTGAAACATAGAATTATCATATCTTCCAACTTTTAAATTATCTAGTGCTAAATTTGTATTGAGAATCAAATCAATGTCAATAGTTCAAGGCAATGTGCCTAACCTTGCCACACAGTTGATAGGTTAGACAATTGGAGGAGAATCTACCACCTTTACCAGATTTGCCACCTCTTCCATAATTACCATAAGATCTTGGGCCAGATTATGATTGAGTATACTGATCTGAACCACTTCATTGCTAGTGCCTCTACTGCTAAGTACCTTGAGCCACATTAGCATATCAAGTTATCATTCTTCCTAAATCTATTGATCATTTCTTCTTGTTCCATGATTAGAGTCTCCAATTCTCCAACTAAAATTGGATCTGATCTTGAAATAATTGTAGTAATAAAAGGACCATATTCTTCTGTTAAACCATGCAATATTGCTTCAACATGATCAAAATAACTAATAAAAGCTCCTAATGAGATTAATGCATCAATTGAACTTTTGATTTGTAGTAAGTAATCACTAACTCATCCCTCTTTCTTTGTATTACTCAATTTGTTCTTCGATTTCCTAATTTTGGCTTTAATTTGTGAAGCAAAAAATGTATCTAACCTATTCTAGATCTGGTGGCAGAATTCACAACCAACCATTCTTAAAAGGCTTACTCGTTGATGATAGCAACCACGATTTCAATAGTGCATCTTACTTCTTCCAATGTTGATACTCAGAACTAATTACACCATTTTCTTGATTATCTTGATTCGCAAATTTCTTCGAAATTCCCTTTCCTGTGATATGATTTAACAGATCATAGCCTTCGATCGTTGCCTTAACTTGCTGCTACCATGGCAAGTAATTTTCTTCATTGAGGTTTATTTCTACTGGACTAGGGAAGGTTTGAAGTAGTGCTTGAGCATTGCTCTATGAGAGAGCTTGAAAGGTCTATGATGAACCCTAAGACACCATTGATGAGTACGGTGGCTTTGACACCATGTAAGGTACCAAGCTAGGCTTTAGAAAGAAAGAGAGTTAGAGGAAGATGAGAGAATAGAATCGAGAATTTGAAGTGATTCTCATTACTAAATAGCTTGAGATACATGATACATATATAGAAGCTATAAGCTCAGATTGAGTAACTAACTGTAACTGATTCTATCAACAAAATAACAAACTACAACTACCAGCATATGTGAATCATGTGCCTATCATCTAATATCCCTTACAGGATTAGTTGAAATCATAAGGTTGGAATGAACTCTAGCTCAAATTTGCAGTGGTGTTTATGAAATTTGAGGGTTAGGGTTTCATTTGGGGGATAGGTGTGCAAATTGTCCAATTCACTAAACTGTTTAACACGTCAATAATATTAATGGCCACGTCTGCATAGTATAATGGAGATTGGATGGTCGACTGACAGTAGGGGCTATACAAAATTTTTGAAGTATAGAGACTCAATTAAAAACTTTTAAAATATAACTAGGAACTTATTTAAAAATAAGTCTAAACTATTGCGACTTGCATATTAATTTAACTAGAATCATATTTTTTCTTTTGATGCAGACATGTCTTGAAAGTTAGAAATTAAACAATACTTACTGAAATTTTCTTACACCAATCTTTAACAATTAGTTTTATTTTGACCAAACATTTTACAATGACACAATTTAATGAAAGAAAAAAAGACAATAATACATTAGAGTTTCAATGAAAAGATAGAACAATTAAGTTTAATAATTAATATAGAAATAAAATATTAGTGTATTTATGTTTAAAAAACAAAAAAAATAATGTAAATATAACAACATATCTTTTTGTTGAAATAAAAATTCAGAATTTCAATAACATGTACTTAATTTTTCATATTTAAATGTCATTATAACTGAAATTTTAAATTTTAATAAAATAAATTTTTTATTTTCAATAAATATTATAAGTAATTTATCTTTGTATATTTTAATGCACTCATTGACAATTTGCTGTTGCTAGCTCTATATAAAATCCTGTTTCTGCTACCATGTAAAAAAATGACTTTGTTATTTATATGTACATCACAAGTTCACACTTTTTATCTTTTTAATTTTCTAGTTTGAGAAAATAAAAGTAGAGTATGTTGGAATATATATATATATATATATATACTTCAATTTTACTTAGCCTCCATGCAACGCCTACTACCGTCATTTATTCTTCCTTCTAATCTAACGTATATATATGTAAATAACAAATATTTTTATTTTTTTTTGCCTTCCGCATGGTGTATGTTCTACCTTAAGCCTCTTTCTTTGACTTTTGAAGCCAAAATTCACTTTGCTTGTATGTTTCACACAAGACACGAAAATCCTACTTTGACCGATTGAAGAAAGTAATTTTGGAATAGACATGTTTTTGAATGTTGCTGGGCATCCAAGGGCTGTCTTAAATGCATCTCGTAAAGTATGGTACATGATGTACCTATTTTTAGCTATATTTTAAAAATGTGGCTAAGTGAATGTCAAAATGTGGTTAAATGAATTCGAGAATGTGGCTAAGCAGCCTCCCCTTATCTTCTTCCTCTCCCTCTGCTGCTCTGGTCTTTCACCAACCCCACTTTCCTCTTCTCCACATCCTTCTCTTCCTTCTCATACTTCAGAGACCACACACTCAAACAACAACAACAACCACTACCACCACTGTCACTACCACCTTCAATACCTCCAACTCCATCCTTCTCCCAACAATGACAACCCTCCCTTGATGAGATTCGCAACAACTCTCCAAGTTCAGCCGCCGCACTGTCACCCCTCAGAAACCGGCTGAACCAGCTTCCTTTCAGGAGCTCTATGACCAATGCGTTTGGCTGAACCGAACCGAGATTTTGGTTCAAGACACCATGGAAGAGCTTTCTCCGTTGACTCCATTCATGCGATAGCTTGTAGAATGCCAAGGAGCGGCAGCACGAAGCAGGGTCAGGCATGTTAGTGCGCAATGGTTATGTCATAGATGTGAATAGTGTTTCAAATTGCAGACCGCATCACGTGATGCGGCCACAATATTGCGATTGCCGCCACTACGGCAACCGCATCACACCTCAATTGTGGTATTTTACCCATTCACATAAATTGACCGCAACGTAACCGCATCGGAGCCGCAACGGGCAGCAACGTGCTTAATTTCAAGTGGCAAACTAAAAAAAAATTCACACTGTAACGGTCGCAATGCGTATCGTAATAACCGCAATACCCACAATCGCAACAACTAGCCGTAACCGCAATTTAAAACACTAGATGTGAAGTATGGTGGTGGAGTATGGTGGCGGTGTGTGCATTGGTTTGTGGTGGCGAGAATGATGGCTATGATGCCGACTATGCAACAGAGGCAAAGCGACAATTGGACAAGGCTGACGGCACCGGGATGAGGCTGCGGTGGCTGGTGGTTGGTGGCGATGACGTGGTGTTATGTCACGATGGATCAGAGCTCGGTGCTAACTATTGTGGTTCGAAGACAGTAGCAAAGGGCCATATTGTTTTGAACTTTCTTTTTAATTTTTGGTTCTACTCTGAGCTTTGATGGGAGATTTTTGGTTTGAAAAGTTTGGGATTTATGATTAAATTTGGTTTGGGGTTGTGCATGTAGATTCCTCAGTTTTAGTAGCACTGTGATGGCTCTAAACATGTTTGGCCTCCCTTGTTTTTTACATGGTTTGAATGGAAGAAATGGGTTATGTGTGTGTTGAGTTATGGTGAGTTGCGGGGTAATTGCAATGGTGTTGGAGTGTTTGTGTGTTCATGCTCCATGCTGGTGGCGGTGAGATGACGGTGCACGTTGTCGCAGAGGGGGAGGAAGAAGATAAAGAGAGGGTTGTTTAACGCATTCACAAGTTCATTTAACTATATTCATGTATTCATTCAGCCACATTCTTGTCTTCTTTTAACCACATTTTCTGAATGCGAGCAATAACTAGGTACACCTACGCTAGCAGGTGCATCATGCACCATTGGCTTAATTACATTATTCAGCCCCAAAAAAAAATATCGCGATTTTGTTATTTGGTCTCCCTTTATTTGATAAGTTACAATTTTCTTTGCTCAATGTTAACTTAGCTTACCATGTTGAGGCTGACATGAACTGAAGGGCAAAAAAAGGGACCAACCGGGAGAATTAGCTATTTTGGGAGCCAAGAACGAAAAATCATGATACTTTAAAGGATAAAACAAAAAGATAAGAAGTTTTCTACGGAAAAAAAAATTTATATTTACATAAACAGACTAAAAGTTTCCGATAAAACTTGATAAAGTCAATTTACTTATAATTATTATTGTAAAATTAAAATTTTTATACAGCATGAGTATCAGCAATTTTGAAATCTCTATTTTTTCCCTTCAGACGTCAACTTTTATTTGTGAGCCAAAAAAGAAACAAAAGACTAACATGTATCCTTCCAGTTATAGCACAAAGGTTGCCCGGGACCTCGATTCGTACATGGTCCAACTTGCGTTACAATCCAGTCGCAGTCTTTGCAAATTGTACTATCCCTATCTTTAATGTATATATCAAACCAATAGCAGGCGCCTTGCCATCGAAAGCTACAATAGTATTGCGTTTGCTTAAACCAGTGAGGTTTAAAACTAAACTCATAGGTTTGTTCATAACGGAGATGTTGCTCTCCAAGGTCATCTTCTTTGGATTTGCAGTGAAGGATCAGGTCCAATTTCCCATCCAAACCATTTTTGATCCTCACATGCGTTTTTCCATTGATGCCTAATGGCAGCATAAGCAGCCATAACAGGAGAACACTTCTAACAGAAGAAGACATTGCTGCGTGGATTCTTTGTTATTTTTTTTCACTACGAATCATTGTTATGTATAGGCTGAAAGTCGAATAAAGTATAAATTATTGAGGAAGGTTACAAATTGCTCTTCCAGAATGATCGTGTCTTAAAAGCAAAAAAGAAAATGCTTATAAATGTATTTATTAAAATAAAAGGAAAAATATCTATGCATTTTATTAAAATACATGCAAATACACTTTTATTTTCTCGTTATAGAAAAAAAAAATATGTCTTAGAGAAGAATTATATATTTTCTTTTAATAGAAACGTGTCCTTAAAGTAAGAAATTAAATTCTCTTACACGATCTCTGGCCATTAATTTTGTCTTCATCAAACATTTCAAAATGACACAATTTAGGGGGGGAAAAAGGGATAATAATACCTTAGAGAATCGATGAAGAGAGAAAATACATAAGTTTAAAAATATCACAAAAAAAACATAAGTTTAATAATTAATGCAGAAATAAAGAGTAGTGCGTTTATGATTAAAAAATTAAAAATGAACTCAAAATATAAAACTCGTTAAATAAATAGAAATTCATAATTTCAAAAAAGCGTATTTACAATTTTAGTATTTAAACGTAATTGCAATTGAAATTACCTATTTTTTTATTTTCTGTTTTTATTAATATTTAATTATTTCAAATTTTATTATTATTATTATTATTATTATTATTATTATTATTATTATTTAATTCAATTTCTAGTGTCATTACGTTACTAGTATTGTTTTACGTTATTACAATTAAAGTCAGTCAGCAAGAACTTCAATGAGCTTTTATTAATATTGTAAATATTTTAACGTTTTAAAATTCTTGATTCATTGCCTTTATAACGTGGTGTATGTTTCTATTTATCCGTTGGTTTTCAATTCATTCTAACGGACAATTTTTTGCTCTATTGCTGTATAAATATGTGCCTCTTTATCAAACGAACAATGATAAAGTTATTACTTTTATCTAATTTTAGCTTTCTTGGGCAATCCATATAGTTGTTCTTATAGTTTCATTAGTTGAATTACTGAGAAATGGCTATTATATTCTTTGAAGTATTAGCTATGAAGGCCATCTATACTAAGTAATTTACTTGTGGTGATAAAATACTCTTAAACTCAGTGCCTAGTACGTCTCAACCATATTGATAAGTATTTTATTTTATTGAGTTATTTATTTATTTTAATTATTTAATTATTTAATTTGAGTATTTTTGTTATCAATTAATTTTGTTTTTTAGAGATAGTTTTTATTTCTATTCTAATATTATTTATGTTATTTTTAATTTTTTTCAACAATTTTAAGAGTATTATGTTTTCTCATAATACTGAAAAATCTAAATATTGTGATTTAAATAAAATATAAAAATTAAAAATTAAAAAAAAATAAAAATAGAAAAAGTGATACTTTTATATGTTGATGCTACTCGCGGGCTATTTTAGAAGTGATATATGCTTCAGTTGAAATTTGAAACCAGGTATACTTTGGGGGTTTCAACAGTCCCATGTTACGGTGTTCTTTGCATATTAGCTTGATTTTATAAAGCTTCAAAATTGACTCTTCATATTGTCAAGGTTGTGCTTTGGCAGCTAAGAGTATCTTTTGGCTAAAATTAGCCTTCAACGGCATAAAATAATCAAAAGACTCAAAACTATTAGAGTAAATCTATATTTTGGTCCTTAAAATATTTGTGTTTTAACACATTAACCCTTGAAAGATCAATTGTATATAATTTGAGTCCCCAAAAGATTTCACTTTATAACATTTCAGTTCTTGAAAAACTAATTACATATACTAGGATCTTCCAAAGATTTGACATTATAATATTTTAGTCCAATGAAAAATAGTAACAGTGGACTGAAGTGTTATAACATCAAATCTTTGGGATCTTAAGAGTATATAACCAATCTTTCGAGGAGTAAAGTGTTAAAACACAAATTTTTTCAGGAGCCAAAGTATAGTTTTACTCAAACTATTAATTTATCATATTGTGCTATATTTGAAAGATAAAATACTCATTTTGGCTTCTAACAAAATTTCGAAGAATAAATTAGCTTTTCAAAATTTTAAAATCTATGTGTAGTCTTTTACCATTCAAAAGATGACATATTAGCCTTTTTGTATAAATTCATATAACTAAAAAATTCTTAAAATTTTTATATGAAAAGACTAATATATCCTCTTTTTTGAATGGTAAAAGACTATCCGTAGATTTTCAAATCTTAAGAGATTAATTTATTCCTGAAATTTTTTTTAGGGACCAAAATGGGTATTTTGTCTATTTAAAAACTTCCAAAAACAATTTATATTTTACTGTAATATATAATTATTTTTTCAATTAATTTGTGTTCTTGTCTTTCATTATTTTTATTTGGATTTAATTTTATTTCCTTATAATATTTTGATATGTATTGCCACGAAATTTTCATTCTGTAGAAGAAGAGCTTCGTGCCTTTTCTTTGATGAATCTTTACCAGTAACTCTTTCTATTATGATATGTGGGGAAAGGCTATTTTTTCAGTCAGGGGTCAATGAGATATCCAAATAAGCTTTTTGAGTTTTAATAAATGCTAAACTCATGTGGTTACTATTTAATATTATCTTATTTTTCACTTTGGATGGTGTAGCTTTTGATAGTGATTTGTGGCTATGGGTTGTATCAAGTAAATTGAAATTATATTATATACTAAATAAAAAATGTTGTTTGTCATTTGCAATATGGAAATATTTTACTTTTGTGATTTACGATAAGTAGATTGTCAACTTGGTAGCAGGAGTAGGATGGAGAAATCATTTCATTTAGTCAATAGTTTGTGAAGAGAAAGAAATAGCTCATAAAGTCCTTGATACACTATATTTTAACGAGACAAGTAAATATACGTTATGGCCATGACCTTTTTGAAAGGCTGGAAATCACTGGTATCTATTGAGATCCAAGTTGTGTCCAGCGTGATGTGTTATTTTTGTAGGATGATGGAGGAGTGTGTTCAGGCTTTTGTTGCATTATTAAGAAGAGGTACATAGGATGTTGGATTAGGGGGCTAGCTATGCCTTAAGGAAAGGTTGAAGTCAGAGAGGGACATTATATTGAATGAAGTACAAGAATTATACATAACACGTAAGTTTTCAATCTTTGAAAAATTTAAGTACCATGCTATTCAATATAGATATAGGAGTGAAATTATTTTGGTGGCAGTTGTTTCTGAAATTAATTTTGTGATGGAGAAAAAAATTTGGATGGTAGACTAAAGGGCTACCAGACATATCTATGAAAATAGAAGTGTTTTTACCTCCTACAAAATTGTTGGGGATAAAGAGAAAACTGTGTATATAGGCAACTCTAAAAGTTGCAACTATTGAAAAAACACTGAATTTAAAACTTGATTTGTGTGTACTATAGATCAGTCTATGTTGTGGGGGATGTCCATGTATATTTAAAGGGTACTCTTGATGCTAATGAGATCTTTTATTCATTTTTTGCAATGGTGTTGTTGCTTGTAAGTCATCCAAGCAGACATGTAAAAACAATTGAATTTATATTTACCCTTGGTGGTAATGTTATCATTTAGAAATTATCCAAGTAGACCTGTATAACTAGATCTATTGTGGAGATCAAGTTTATCACTCTTGGCAGGATTTGCGATTCAATGGCTAATATATCTCTCAGTAGATATATGTATACATTATAATTCTATGAAGCAATTGCTTAATAATGGAGTTATTCCTCCAAATTATGTGAGGCCAGAGATGAATTTGGTGGATCCTCTAACGAAGCAACTAAGCAAAACTTAGTAAGGAATACATTGAGAGGGATAAATTGAGAGTGATGATAACCCAATCTAAATTTGAGAATTTCTCATAGTTTATGTCAAGATAAAAACAAATCACTTGTCAATTATTAGACACTATCCAATATTATTGTCCATCGCTATGGTTTTTGTGCAGGATAGTGCATGATTACAACTTAAATAGAGGGTGAGTTTATGCTCTTAATGAATCTATAGCTCATGAAAGAGTGGTGTAGACTATAGTGTACACTTGATAGATTTACCAATGTAAGTGTTGGAGGTGAGGCCGCCTCTATGAGAGCATGGGCAAACTCTTTAGAGCCACTCATGAAATTCCGGTAATAATGCAAGACCAAAATGCATCATACCACATTGAACAACTTTGCATGAGAAGATAGTATGAGTAATGAGATCACTTAGTCACATTTGAAATGAAGGTCCATAGTCATTGATATTCCTATGATTCACATTTCATTTATTCTATGTACTAGTTCATAGTCCAAAAGATATTAGTATTTATGCACTGAAGTTTCACGCTCTTGGAAACTGTTTACTATAATATTAACTTTGAAGTATGTGGGGGGATTGTTGTGTTTTTATTTTTTATTTTTTTGATTCATAGGAAGCGCTCAAACCAGCCCAGAGGGAAAGGAGCCAAAATACAAAAGTTTCAACCAACACAGAAATAAGACACTCCCCCACCAAATCAACTGCCACACTACAGGCAATATAACCCCTGCCACTACAATAGTAGTAAGATTTAGTCACTATAAATGACAAAAGCCCCACAATCCCTTGATACATATGTTGGCTCCTTGTACTAAAACTTGTATAAACTCTACTCCACAAAGCAGAAAACTTTTATTAAAAAACTGCACAAGATCCACCCCCTTTACTAGTATACTAGTCCTTATAAGATCTACTATCTTCATCAACTTTAGATATTGCAACAATTCCTGACTGCTTCTGATAGATATTCTGCAGTTATTTAGATATCAGAGTCCATTGTAAGCCTCCTTGAGGTGCCTTCCATAGAAACCTTCATTTTCTAAGTGCTGATGGGTTTGCCTCAAGTTTTGATCCTTAGAGTTTTTTTATTCTCTAGCCATACTTTTATCCAAAAGCCTCACTCAACTTGATCTGCCTCATTGCCAACTTCCATACTACTTTGCCTTATGATAACACAATTTGATTTCTTATATTGCAAATACTCCATATCACTACACAGAAGAGGGTCAACCGTAGCTTTTTCTCTATTCCAAACATAGCCACTCCATTCCAGGATTGAAAAAAAAAACCAATGGATTTTAGCCTATTTGATTATACTTTTGGAGGGGGTAAAAGACCTTTCTTGGATGTGTAAAAATCTTTTTTTACATTCATTTTTGGAATTCCAGAAGGCTTTTCGAAAAAAATATTATTGAAATTATTTTTCATTATAGAAAAAAATTTTTTGAAAAGGAATCTTACTATTACTCTCACATCAATAACTAAAAATAATTTTACTTTATCTTATTCAAACAAAAATATTCTCTTAAACTTATTTTTAACATATTTAAATTAAACAAAATTTATTTTTTTAAAAATAATTTTTCTAAAAGTAATTCTCCCAAAAATTAAACCAAACATACCGTTTGATGGACAACACCAAGAGATTTTCCACTATGACAAACATTTAGCCCAAGTTCTCCGAGAGATATCACAAGAGCAAAAGAGATGATCCACCGATTCTACTGCATGCTGACAGAGAGGGCATATAACTTCCACTGGTTGTAGCGTTCCAATCTTGCATAGCTTTTCTTTGTTATTTAGTTTCTCCTGCAATACAAACCAAACTAGAATCTCTGCATGAGGAGGAACTACTCCTTGCCATGCCTTGCTGACAATCGAAGTCACCCTGTTGCCTCCATTGAGTAAGCTATACACTTGCATCACAAAGGATTTAACAGAAAGGACACCAGCGCTGTCAAATTTCCAAACGATAAAGTCTTCCTCTCCATCCTTTAAAGGATTTTGAGGAAGAGAGTTATGAAGATTCTATAGCGATTCCCATTCCCACTGCCTCAGTTCTCTCCTTCAACTAAAAGCTTAATTCCACGCTTGTCCAACCCAGAACCGCGTGTCTTCAATGCAACATTTCTTCTGGTTTGAAATAGAATATAGGCTTGGATAAGAGTCCTTCGGTGTCATGTCTCCCAAGTCCCACCCATCCATGTTCCGAGAACAAAACCGATTTGCCATCACCAATTCTCCTCCAAATGCCATCTGAAATCACCTCAAGAAATTCAGAGCAGCAACCAGAAGTGCTCAAAATATGTCCCCATAAGCTATCTGTTCTTGTGTTCACTAGAGTTTACATCAACAATCTCACCTTGCCTATAGCTGTTTGATCGAATCAAATCACCTTCTTCCAAAGCGGCACTTCTATCCGAGAACCTCCACCACGGTTTAAACAGAAGTGGTGCATTTTTTATGAACACATTCCCCACTCCAAGCCCACCATACTTCTTTGGTTTTGGTATCAATTCCCATGGTACTAGGAGAATACCCATTTTTTTCTCATCACTAGTCCAGGGAAAGTTTTGTTGAATCTATATAATTTTCCTTGCTACTCGTTTTGGTGTCTTGAGGTACTAAGATAATACATAGGCAAGTTATTTAGAGCAGCTTTTATCAGTGTCACTCTCCCTACTCTAGATAGGGGCCTTGACTACCACATCGCCAATCTCTTCTCAATCTTCTCAATCATAGGCTGCCATGTAGAAATCCTCTTTGGGCTAGCGCCCAAGCAGATTCCAAGATACACTATCGGCAAATTTTGCTGTTTACATTTGAGGAGTTCTACCATCTCCTGGCACAATTGAAAGGTATCAAAGCTGATTTTTCATAATTAATAGTGAGACTTGACAGCAGAGAAAAACAGTCAAGAAGTCTCCAATAATTCAACACTATATTCTTCTTTGCTGGGCAGAAAATAAGCCTGTCATCCGCCAATTGTAAGTGTTTCTATTATTATTTAATTATTGTTGTGTTTTTATTAGTATTTAATTACTTCAAAGTTATTTTATTATTATTATTATTATTTATTTCTATTTCTAGTGTCATTACGTTACCATATGTTAAGTTTCTAAGCTATTGTTTTACATTATTACATTAAAGTTAGTTAGCAAGAACTTCAATGAGCTTTTATTTATATTGTAAATATTGTAACGTTTTAAAATTTATGGTTCATTGCCTTTATAACATAGTGGATGGTTTCTGTTTATCCGTTGGCTTTCAATTCATTCCAACAGAAAGCTTTTTGCTCTATTGCTCTCCAATAGGAGAGAGTGGAAATAAAATTTGGACATTTTTCATTACTGAAAATGTAATCTATTTAAGAAATTTTTTTTTCAAAAAAAAAAAACTGTGAACCAAAGATGGGAGTGTTACATTCCCAAACTCAGATTTTCAAGAAGGATCAAACTTTCCATGAATCACACGCCCCTAAAGAGAAATGTTATATTGACATCCTTTGCCTCAACACATACAAAGCACACCATAGGAGAAGATCATATCATGTAATAACTTGTGAAAAAATAAATATATTATTTTTATTCTACATTTGTATATTAATTATTTTAAATTTGTTCTTAAAATGATAACTTCCCTAATTATTTTCAATAAATTTAATTTATAAGTGCTATCAATAAGAATATAATTCTTTTGTACTTCATAAATAAAGATTCTCCTCAAATTCATTTGGAGACAAGATAAAGATAACATTAGTGGATGAGAAAATAAAGAAAAAAAAATTCAGATATAAATTTGAGGAATATTTGCAAGAGGTTGTAAAAGCATTTGATGCAGATTTGAAAAGAAGATAAATATTTAAATAAAAGATGAGAAGAAAACCAAGAAAAAGTGTTCACTTTGAAATAATTAATATAAATTACTGTAACCCCTTTTTGAGAGAGAGAAAGAGAGGAATGGCTTTTCTATGATTGATGTTCTTTTCTTTTTCCATGTTTGTTTAGTATCTTTAGGTGTTCAGCAGACATGTAGTCTTAAGGAACTAGTTTTATAATTCTTTTATATTATTTTAATTTTCTTTGTTTAATTCATTACTTAATTTCTATTATTCTTAATGCTGATTTCGGCCTAATCACTTATTAATTAATGTATAATTTTGTGATGTTAAAAGAAATTTTACTTCATAAAATAAGCCAATAAAAAATTATCATAGGTTAGAGTAGCTAGAAATAGAAATACTCATTGTAACTTAAATGACATCTCCTTTAGTCCTTATGCTAAGAGGTGTTGGTGTTGGGTTAGGAATTTGATCCCCCACATGTCCATCTTTTCCCTTGTCCTCCTAGCACTACCAGGAGTTCCTTAGAGCATAAAAGAAAAGTACTTATTTGTACTATCTTTTGAATTCTAATTTTTCATTCGTAGGATAAGTTTAAAATAGTCTAAAAGATTAAACTATTCAATTTTTTTTAAGAGGGTCCTAGTATTGATGAATTGCACTTTGACTATTATTTTGAGTAATTTGACCAATAATTGTATTGTTAAGAAATTAATTTAATATTGAGTAATACAAAACTAGGGAACTTAGATAAAATCAACTCCTCATATATCTCTTTTTATTATTTTTATTATTATTTGCATATTTTATTTTATTTTATTTTGTTTATTTATTTTTATTCTCAATCTTAGTATTGTCTATCACTCAAATATTAACTATTCTAAATGAAATGGTGCTTGATTTACAATTCTCGTAGAAATAACAATCCTATACTCACAATTATCACTTGTGACCCAAAATATTTGCTGGAATTGATTTTATAAATTGGCTAACATCATGACAAAATCATCCTATAGGATACAATTCAAGACTAATAATATAAAGTAATGAAATCATTTCTAATTGAAAAGCAAAAGTAGTGAGATGGCAGATTGGGAGCACCAAATTCACAAATCTACTCCCCATTGGTAAAGGATCCTCTTATCTTGAAAATACACGCGATGAGGTCATATGCATATATCTGCTATTAATTTTTTACCTTTTTTTCCTCCCATTTTTCACCATTTTAAGATAACTTAATGAAGGGTGGAGATTTGCACATGATACATATGTAATTTCAACACGAGAGTATCCTCTCTCACTCCCTTTTACCTCTCACTTTCTCAAATTCTTGCTTTCAACTCCATTTCTCAACTCCCTCTCAATTTTAACCCCATCTTAGCGCTCGGCCAAAAATGAAAGGACCATGCATGCTCACCCAACTACTTGTGAGTGATTCCCCTATATCCTGTTTCCATTCATGTGCATATTTTAACCTAATTCATTCTTTGTCTACCTATTTTTTCTTCTTGATCAAAACAACATTTTCTCTATTGCTTCTGAAAAGGTTTCTCTCTTCTTCTTTTTTCAGTTTCTTTCTGTCCGTCTCTCTTAAGTGTTTCCCTAGATGCTGATGTGGATTTGGTTGAGCTCTTATGTGTTCTTGCTTTATGTCTTGCTTGCTTACTCTGAAAATTTGTTGAAAAGTGTTGAACTTTCTGTTTTTATTTTTTGTGTGAAGTATTTGGGAAGATGGAAATGGAATGAATTATAAATGGTAAATCAAGATTTGAGGGTACCAAAAACCATTGGTTGGTGTGATTTGAGTTAAGGCGCAAGGTTGACTGAGTTTCTAAGGAATAATATAGTTCTGGAATCAAACGACAGAGTTTATGTTTGAGAATACATTTTTTATTTTATTTTCTTTGTTATTGGCTTGGCTGCTTTGGGGTTAAGCAAAGAAGCAAGGAAAAAGCAAAAGGCCAACGCCCCACCCGAAAATCAAGCAAAGACCGCCACCACCCCAACTAACAAAACAACCAGAAAACACAACATTGTGTTTCCTTGGTTTATTCCTTTACTGATTGCATGTTGCCACTAGGAGCATACGTTTGTATGATACCAATCCAGATATACTATTACACAATATTTTGTAGCTTTGAATATTGCATTGAACACTAATAGTGTTTATGCATCTGACGGAATTTATTGATTGTATTTTTTTCTTAAAATATTGATTCACTTATATTTTTCGAATAATGTTTGATATTCACCAATCTCTTATGTAACAGAAAAAAAACAAATGCTTTCCTTGTACTTCAGTGACTTGTTAATGTTTCATGCAATTTTCATCTTAGTTTACTTAGGCAGGAGTGAAGCATTAGAAATGGACCTAGAACTAGTAGCCTAGTAGCAACACTAATATTAATAAGAGCAGATGAACTCTTAATAGACTCACATTAATTTGAAGTCATGTCTCTAGCAAGAAATCCTCACAGTTTCATAATCCTTTTTTGAGACTCATCGTGTGGACACATTTTGGTATCATGGTGTTTTCAATATACAACCATATTTCTTGAGACGTATAAAGTTATGATTAGTAAGTTTGTTCCGATATTTTGAAGATCCTCCATTCTCATTTTTATTCACAGAATAGAAATAGTGAGTGGATTGACTTGTGCTGACACTAGTCTTTACCCATGTTTATGCATGGCTTGACCATTATCATGTTCTATGTAGATTGGGTGGGTAGCGCATGTATATTAAATGATATGGCCTAAAACGAATTTTCCACTTGCCATGGTGTTAGCTAGCAAGGTAGTAACTGCCCCATAAGGTATTAATGTACATCACAAGTTTACACATTTTATCTTTTTAATTTTTCAGTAATATATATGTATATATATTACTTATCCTCCATGCGGCGCCTACTATATATCTTCATTTATTCTTCCTTCTAATCTGACGTATGCATGTACATAACATCAGGAATAATTTTATTTTGTCCTCCTCATTATTTCATTTCTACTTTAAGCCTCCTTCTTTGACTTTTGAAGCCATAATTCACTTTATCTGTTTGTTTCACATAAGATACAAAAATCCTACTCTGGCCGATTCAAGAAAGTAATTTTGGAATAGACAAGTTTGGATTTTGCTGGGTATATATCACAGAAAACGTAGTCCGAACTGTACGAGTCGGGTAAACTACTACTAAAGCAAACCTAAAAATACCACACAATTTCAAGGGAAAAAAAAAAAAAGAAGGAAAAACATAACTATATCTATTCTTCATATATTTATTGTAGATAATTCTCATTGTTCCCCAAAATATTCCAAGCCCATTGTGCAAAACATATTATATAAAGATCAAGCACATACATCTTTATTCCACTAATAGCAGTGAGGTGCCCCCGAAGGTTGAATAAAACATGGTCCAGATTGCTTAACGCTCCAATTGCACTCACTGCAAAGATTAACATCCTTAGGTTCTATGTAAATATCAAACCAATGACAGGTTCCTTGCCATCGAAAGCTACGAAAGAACTGTGTGACCTTAAACCAGCTAGGATTAAACTAAATTCAAAGATTTGGCCATAATGGAGAAGTTGTGCTCTAAGATCATCATCTTTGGATTTGCAGTGAAGAGGTAGGTACATGGTTTTAAATTGCAGTTGTGATCGCAGTTGTAGTTGAGTTGCAAAACAAAAAATTACAGAAAAATGCATTCACCAAGGAATTGGGATCAATTACTAAAATTCATTTTATTAATCTAATAATTTCCAATCCAAGTGATTTAGGATTTTATAGAAAATTAGGAAAAGTCGAACCACCCCATATCTCTAGTGGTTTAGGATCTTAAGACTATACTTGTTTGAGTTGTTAATTATATTGACATTGTTCTTTATTTTACTTTAAAATTTTAGTCTAATGCTTTCTTCAATCCAAAACAAAACAGTGTGTTGAAATCTAAATAGAAATTAGAATAGCGAATTTTTGTTTGGTAACATTATTTTTCTTAGGACAACACTCACTTATCAAATTTACTACTTGAATGATTCAGTATACTTACTAGAGAATTATCAACTTATCCTAGCTTATACTAAAATTTATTTTATTTAGAAGAATGATGGGGGCAAATTTATTAAAATAAATGTAAATACATTTTTATTTTCTCATTAAAGAAAAAAATATGCTTTAGAGAAGAATTATATATTTTCTTTTAATAGAAACGGGTCTCTACAGTAAGAAATTAAATTCTCTTACACAATCTCTGGCCATTAATTTTGTCTTAATCAAGCATTTCAAAATGACACAATTGAAGAAAAATAATAATAATAATACCTTCAAGCATCGACGAAGAGAGAAAATACATAATTTTAAAAATATCAAAAAAAAGGTTTAATAATTAATGCAGAAATAAAAATTAGTGCATTCATGTTTTAAAAATTAAAAAGAACCCAAAATACAAAATATAAAACCTACTCGTTATTGAAATAAAAATTCATAATTTCAAAAATTCGTATTTACAATTTTAGTATTTAAATGTAATTGTAATTGAATTACATTTTCTTTATGTTGTGTTTTTATTAATATTTAATTATTTCAAAGTTAATTATTATTTTTATTAAAGCATTATTATTATTTAGTTCTATTTCTACTGTCGCGCGTGCGTATATGTATATATTGTTTTTGCAATTAAGGAAACGTTAACGCATCCCATGACAAAAAAATTTAGATATAAAATTATTTTTTTCCTAATATTAATACTTAACATTGGGTGATACTAGGCATATATACTGTTCGGGAAATGTCAAAGATAATTATTACATAAGTAATGGTTTACATATTTTATAATTATTATCATTTTATAATAAAAAATTAATAAATTAATATATATGTTCATATTAAAGTTTTATTTAAACAATAATGCTTTCATGACAAATGAATTTAGACATATAATAATTTTTTATTAATATTAATACTTAAAATAGTTGATATCAAATATGTATATTACATGAGAGATACTAAAGATATTCATTAAACGGGTAATAGTTTACCTACTATATAATTTATAAAAAATAGTAATTAATAAATTAATATATATTCATACTAAAATTTTATTTAAGACATATTAAAATTTTATTTAAGACATTTATATTTGCATGATAAAAGAATTTAGGTATAAAACAATTTTTTTACAACATTTATATCTGAAACAAGTGATACTGAATATGTATACATTGAATGAGAGATACCAAAGATACTCATTATATAGATAATAACTTATGTACTTTATAATTATTATCAATTTATGATACACAAAAATTAATAAATTAATATGTGCTATATTAAACTTTTATTTAAGATAATGATGATTGCATAAAAAAGAATTTAGACATAAAATTATTTTTTTTTACCAATATTCATACCTAAAATAGGTGATATCAAACATATATATCGCATGAAAGATGTCAAAGATGTTCATTATATAAGTAATAACTTACTTACATTATAATTAATATATATGTTCTATATTTAAAACAATGATGCTGGTATGACCAAAAAATTTAGACATAAAATGATTTTTTTATTAATATTGATACTTAAAATAGGTAATACTGAATATATATATTGTACAAGAGATGTTAAAAATATTCATTATATAAGTAATAACTTACCTATCCTATAATTATTATTAATTTATAATAAATAAAAAAAATTAATAACTTAATAGATATTCACATTAAACTTTTGTTTAAGGCAATGATACTTCATAACAAAAGAATTTAGATATAGAATAATTTTTCAACTAATATTGATAGTTAAAATAGGTGAATAATTTAGCACATTAATATGATATTATTAGTCAGATGATAACTATAAATGCTTTTGTAAATAATCTATTTTTTTTATAACAATTGCTGAAATGAAACAATGACAATAGGTATAGTTTATAATTTATATTTGGTCTATGGTAATTTGACTTATGAATTGTGTCTGGGAGAATGATTTAGAATATATCTGTCAGCTTCTATTACTTTTATCAAAATCAACTTACTGTCACTCAGCTTTTCTATTTATATATAATCAGCAATTTATGTAATCAACAGTTAGAGTTTTAATCACGCATAATTTTCACATTTGTTTAATCTTTAGATAATTGTTACAAAATTAATACTTTCCAATTCAATTCAATTTTTAATATAATATTCACTTTATCAATTTTTTTAGTCTTTGTAAATGCATAATAACCTGAGTGGATTGCACAGGTAATATACTAATTACATTACTATATGTTAAAGTCTCTAAGCTATTGTTTTACCTTATTACATTAAAGTTAGCAGCAAGAACTTCAATGAGCTTTTATTAACATAGTAAATATTTTAAGGTTTTAAAATTCTTGATTCATTGCCTTTATAACGTAGTGGATGTTTCTATTTTATCCGTTGGCTTTCAATTCATCCCAACGGAAAGTGTTTTGCTCTATTGCTATACAAATATGTGCCTCTTTGTCAAAGTAACAATCATCCTTGGAGAATAGTTTTTTAAATTGATAAAGTTATTATTTTTATCTAATTTTAGTTCTCTTGAGCAATCCTTGTAAATTGTTCTTGTAGTTTCATTAGTTCAAGTGCAAAGCTAATAAAAAGTGGTTGTTGTATTTTGAGAAGTATTAGTCATGAAGTCTATTGCACTGAATAATTTACTTATGGTGATAAAATACTCTTAAACTCAATATCTAGTATGCCCGAGTCATATTGATAAGCATTTTATTTTATTGAGTTATTTATTTATTTTAATTATTTAATTTGAGTATTTTTGTTATCAATTAATTTTATTTTTAGAGATAATTTTTATTTCTATTCTAATATTATTTGTGCTATTTTTAATATTTTTTCAACGATCTTTCATATCCATAAGGTGCAATGACACTGATAACAGCTCCACTCCTTCCCTTCTCCTTTAAAATCCAAAAGTTGGATCTTTTTGAAGCATCAGCTTGTTGAGTGCACAACCTGTTGGTGGATTCCCAAGCCGACTACAGTTCCAGCTAATAAATTCATGGCTCTCGGCAAGGCTGCCCCACAATACCTGCCATATCAGTCTCCACTCCATAATTGTCATCCTCTTCTTCAAGACTTCAAATTCTGCATCTATCTCCATTTCAGGTGTACCATAGCTCTCTTCTTGCCCTCAAGATTTCTACCAAACGTATTCTCCTTATCTGTAATTTGCTCCTTTTCAGTTCCCAACCGCTTCCACTTCTTCTGATTGATGTTTTTTTTTTTTTTTTTCTGGCCCCCACCACCTGGTTTATTTGTAACATCCACTAGCACATGTTTCTATTTATCTCCCTCCTGACTCCTGAGTAGTGTTAGAAATCTTCCCGACACCTCCCACATTTCCACCTTTCTTCCTTAAGCCTGTGTGCATGGCATTTTTCACCCAATCAACACTATCTAAGTCTCCTCCCATGGTTGCAATTTCCTTCTCTTTCTTTGTCTTATTCTCGCCGCAGTTATGTGGTGCTCAGTGTAATTGTAGAAGATACATAGAACAATATTGTGTAATGAGGTTCTTAGAAGGGTTGAATGATCGATACTCGGGTGCCAGATCCCAAATCTTATTAGTGTGTCCCTTGCCATCTTGTAACAGAGTCCTTTCATAGGTTGTCGAGCAAGAAAGACAATTCCTTAATGAGAATGTTGAAGTGCTGGCCAAAAAGCAATTGATGGTATGCTTGTGAAGGAGGGGTGAATCAAGCATTAAATTACAAAAGAATCTTGTACACTTAAAATACAAATCAAAACATTTACCAAAATCTTATATTCGTGTACGAGATAATTTAAGTAATGACTATTGAATATAACATGACAATATAAGAGAGAGTTAAAAAAATGACACCAAATAATTTATATTAGTTTGATCGTCAAACTTGGAGTTTATGTCCAGTTCCCGCTAAGCAATAATCTTCTTCACAAATCAAGCACTCAAAAGGTGAAGCTCTCATAGTCACCTCTCAAAAGCAAAGAAAAGAGGACTCACATATTGCAAACAAATTTCAAACTGATACACACTCAAGAACAAAGTGTTAACTCTCAACACTCATAAACAAATTCCCTAAACAAAGCAAAGACCAAGAATGGCTTTTTCAGAACTAAGTTCACTTAACACTCAAGCCTTTTTCGAGGTAAAAATAAAGAACACCTCAGAACTGAAGTGTTCAAGCAAATACAAGAATATTGGTATAAGAAAAAGAGTATAATAGCTTGGATTCAAGAATAGTAATGGATAGGTGAAATGTAACTCTCTTTTTCTGAATTATATAGCAGCTATAGGGTATAGGGTTTTCATAAATGGAGAAATGCTTTCTAACCATTGTAGGCTGCTAGTACTATCCTTTATGACCGTAGTTGGTAAGGTGTGATGTATTAGGGACACCTCTTGTCATTTTCCTTCAAAAGTTATTTTCTCTCTCTTACTTTTGTACTTATAAGCTATCCCTTGATGCAACTATTATTTTTTGACTCAACCATGGATAAGATTTGATTTTTTCCTCCAAATTTTCAATGCTTTGTTGAGGTACTCTTTGATGATCATAGCTGCGACTGATTTATCTCTTAGTTACTAAGAGATTTTTGGCTTCCAAGAATACCATCCTAGAGCATGTGTGCTTAATTAATATTTATGTCATCCCTAAAACACTAACACATACATGAAATATTTAATATAATATTTGTCATTACATAATTAAGATATTTTATCTAACAGCAGCAACGCCAATTCTAGTAGTAGCATCAATGCGTTCTAACAAGAAATATATGAAAAGAAAATTTGAAAAGGGCCAATCTGATGGAATCAAGACATGTTGCTTTTGTGGAAAAATGGTCTTTCAGTGGAATCATGCCTCAAAAAGCATAGATTTCCACCAAATTTTAAGAAAGGATGAGGATCAACTATTAACCATTTTAGTATAGAAGGAGAGGAGTATGATGAAGCAAGATATAATAAGAGAACTTTTTATTGAAACAAATTCAGAATTACAGTAATGTGTACTTACATTTTTAATACTTAAATGTAATTGAAACTAAAAATTTATGTTTTAGTACAAGAAATTTTTTTTATTTTCAATATATATTATTAATAGTTTATCTTTGTATTATGTTAACATATAATTTAATGCACTCCTCGACGATTTGTTGTTGCTATCTCCATATTAAATCCTGTTTCCGCTACCATGTTAAGAAAAAAAACAAACAAACGACTCTGTTATTTATACGTACGTCCCACGTTTACATTTTTTATCTTTTGGATTTTCTAGTCTGAGAAAATAAAAGTAGAATATATTTCTGACGTATATATGCACGTAACAGGAGGAATATTTTTTGTTTGGGCCCCCCCTCTCATAATTTTATCTCTACCTTAAGCCTCTTTCTTTGACTTTCGAACCCGGAATTCACTTTCACTTGTATGTTTCACACAAGATACAAAAAATCCTACTTTGACCGATGGAAGAAAGTAATTTTGGAGTAGACAAGTTTGGATGTTGCCGGGTATCGCACAAAAGCGAGTCGACTGTACGAGGCGGGTAAACTACTAAAGCAAACCTATATATACAGCACAATTTCAAGGGGAAAAAAAAACAAAAAGAAAAAAACATAACTATATCTTCATATATTTATTGTAGATAGTTCTCATTGTTCTCCAAAATATTCCAAGCCCATTGTGCACAACAAATTATATAAAGATCAAAACACGTACATCTTTATTCCACTCATAGCAGTAAAGTGCCGCTGCCGCCGAAGGTTGAATAAAACATGGTCCAGATTGCTTTACAGTCCAGTTGCACTCACTGCAAAGATTAACATCCCTAGGTTCTATGTATATATCAAACCAATGACGGGCAACTTGCCATCGAAAGGTACAACACAAAAGAACTGTGTGACCTTAAACCAGCGAGGATTAAAACTAAATTCAGAGGTTTGGCCATAATGAAGAAGTTGTGCTCCAAGATCATCATCTTTGGATTTGCAGTGAAGGGTCAGATCCAAATTCCCGTCCGAAGTACTTGTGAACCTCACATGTGTTTTGCCATTGCTGCCTAATGGCAGTATAAGCAGCCATAGCAGCAAGACATTTCTGACAAAAAAAGACATTGCTACTCAGAGTTTGAGATTTTGCAGTGAAGAGTTTGTTTTGGTTTGATTTTGATCTAAGCTTGAGTTTTAATTATATTTTCAGGTCATGGGAAAGCTATGGTAGTATGGTGAGTTGAAAAAAGGAGTTGGATATATTTTTCTGCCACAATCTAAGTGCCCAGTTTCAACCGCTTGAGTGCCAGCAAGCTTGACAACTTAGCATGTTTTTTTACACCTAGCGCTTAAGCACCAGCTTAAGCACCCACGGCGAAGTCTGTTCATGTCTTTGCGTTTAAAAACTAAAAATAACACACATAGCTAGGAGGCTGGAGGTTGAAAAACATAAGGAGGCACTCTTGGCTGTGGCGAAAAGGCTAAGGACAACAAGAGGAAGAGAGATTGAAGATTCTATCACTCCAATTTGTTGGTTTTGCGTGGATTCTCTTCCCATTTCTTTCTTTGTTATCCTTTTTGTTATGAGTTGCTAAACTTCATAGCTAGAGTAAGGGGTGTTAGGTTTGATATGATTGTATTGGTTTTGAATTTTTTATACCTTTGATGATAGAATTATTGGATTAATGGTTCATCCTTTGTTTTGTTTATGCAAATTCCTGAGTTGTTCTTTATGAATTGATTTAGGGTCCTTGTATGATTTGCAAAAATTATGTATGAGCAAGCTCTAGAGATAAACTTCATTATTTTTAAAGTTAAGGAATTTATCTTGAATTTTGTGTGATTTATAGAGTAATTTTCACACTTAATCCCGTTTCTATTAAGATGTAGTTAAGAAATTGACATCTCTTAGTGAAAAGAGGAGAGTTAATTCACTTACGAATTGGGGTCAATTACTAAAAGTCCTTTTATTAATTCAATAATTTCCAACCCAAGTGATTTCGGAATTCATAGAAAATTAGGAAAAGTCAAACCACCCTAAACCTCTAGTGGTTTAGAATCTTAAGACTATACTTGTTTGAGTTGTTAATTATATTGACATTATTCTTTATTTTACTTTAAAATTTTAGTCTGATGCTTTTTTCAATCTAAAATAGTGTGTTGAAATTTAAATAAAAATTAGATTAGCGAACTGCTTTTTAATAACGTCAATCCTCGTAGGACGACATTTGTTTACCAAGTTTACTACTTGAATGATTCCGTATACTTGCCAAAAAATTATCAATTTATCTTATTTTATACTAAAATTTAATTTATTTAAAAGAATTGAGACAAATAAGGTCATGAAAATTCTCTATATCAAGAATATCTCTCCCAAAAATGTAAGTTGCTAGATAGAGGTATATAAATATTTTTATATCTTAACAATAATTTCAATTCTACCTTAGGCCTCTTTCTTTGACTGTTGAAGACAAAATTTACTACTTTTTTATTGCACATAAGATACAAAATTCCTACCTTGACTTATCGTTGAAAGTGGTCTTGGAATAGACATATTTGATCTACCAAAAAAAGGAATAGAGATATTTGAATGTTGCCAGGCATCAAAGAAAAGGGAGCCCGAACTGAACCAGACGAAGGACCCAAACAGGGTAAACTACTAAAGCAAACCTAAATATACCACTCAATTTCAAGAAAAAAGAATAAGAATAAGAAAAACATAACTATATCTTCGTATATTTATTATAAATAATTCTCATTGTCCTCCAAAATATTCTGAGTCCATTGTGCACAACATATGTTATATAAAGATCAAACACATGAATCTTGATTCCAGTCATAGCAGGCAAGATCCTCCCCACCAATAATCCTACATGGTCCAGCTTGCGTTACCTTCCAATTGCATTCTTTGCAACGATTACCATCCCTTTCTTTTTCGTATATATCAAACCAATGGCAGGCGCCTTGCCATCGGAAGGTACAGTAGAATTGCGTGTTCGCAAGCCAGCTCGGTTTAAAACTAAACTCAAAGGTTTGGTCATAATGGAGAAGCTTCTCTCCAAGATCATCATCTTTGGATTTGCAGTGAAGGGTCAGGTCCAATTTCCCATCTAATGTATTTGTGACTCTCACATGTGTTTTTCCATTGATGACTAATGGCAGCATAAGCAGCCATAACAGGAGCACACTTCTAGCAGAAGAAGACATTGCTGCGTGGATTCCTTATTATTTTTTTACCACGAATCATTGTTATATATAGGCTGAAAGTCGAATAAAGTATAAATTATTAAGGAAGGTTGCGAATTACTCTTCCAGCATGATCGTGTCTTAAAAGTAAAAAGAAAATGCTTATAAATGTATTTATTAAAATAAAAGGAAAAAATAAATAGAAATGTGTCTCTAAAGTAAAAAATTAAATTCTCTTACACAATCTCTGGCCATTAATTTTGTCTTAATCAAGCATTTCAAAATGACACAATTGAAGAAAAATAATAATAATAATAATACCTTAGAGCATCGACGAAGAGAGAAAATACATAATTTTAAAAATATCCAAAAAAAAACATAAGTTTAATAATTAATGCAGAAAAAAAAATTAGTGCATTCATGTTTAAAAAATTAAAAAAAGAACCCAAAATATGAAACCTACTCGTTATTGAAATAAAAATTCATAAGTTCAAAAAAGCGTATTTACAATTTTAGTATTTAAATGTAATTGCAAGTGAAATTACATTTCTTTCGTGTTATATATATAGCTTCTGCAATTAAGGAAATGTTAAAGTACCGCATGACAAAAATTTAGATATAAAACATTTTCTTACTAATATTGATATCTAACATGGGTGATACTATGCATATATACTGCACAGAAGATGTCATAGATGTTTATTACACGAATAATGATTTATATATCTTATAATTATTATCAATTTATAATAAATAAAAATTAATAAATTAATATATATGTTCATGTTAAAGTTTTATTTAAACAATAATACTTCCATGACAAATGAATTTAAATATAGAATAATTTTCTTATTAATATTAATACTTAAAATAGTTGATATCGAACATGTATATTATATGGGAAATGTCAAATTCGTTAAACTAATAATAACTTACCTACTATATAATTATTATTAATTTATAATAAATAGTAATTAATAAATTAATATATGTTCACACTAAAATTTTATTTAAGACATTTATACTTGCATAATAAAAGAATTTTGGCATAAAACAATATTTTTACAACATTGATATCTAAAACGGATGGTACCAAATATATATACATTGCATAGGAGATACTAAAGATATTTATTACATAGGTAATAACTTATGTACTTTATAATTATTATCAATTTATGATACACAAAAATTAATAAATTAATATGTGTTTATATTAAACTTTTATTTAATACAATTATCTTGGGATGAAAAAGAATTTAGATAAAATGATTTTCTTACTAATATTCATACCTAAATCAAGTGATATCGAACATATATATCGCACGACCAAAGATGTTCATCATATAAGTAATGACTTATCTACATTATAATTATTATCAATTTATAATAAATAAAAAATAATAAATTAATATATATATTCTATATTTAAAACAATGATGTTTGCATGACCAAAAAATTTAGACATAGAACAATTTTCTTATTAATATTGATACCAAACACATGTTACATTAGAGATGCTAAAAATATGTATTATACGAGTAATAACTTACTTATCTTATAATTATTATTAATTTATAATAAATAAAAATTAATAACTTAATAGATATTCATATTAAACTTTTGTTTAAGACATAAATACTTGTATAATAAAATAATTTAGATATGGAATGATTTTCTTATACTTAAAATGGGTAAATAATTTTGCACATTAATATGATATTATTAGTCAAATAATGACTATGAATGCTTTTGTGGATAATCTTTCTTTTTTTTTCATAACAATTGCTGAAATGAAACAATGACAATAGGTATAGTTTGTAATTTATATTTGGTCTACGGTAATTTGACTTGTGTATTGTGTCCATGAGAATGATTTAGAACATATCTTTCAGCTTGTATTATTTTTATCAAAATCAACTTACTGTCACTAAGCTTCTTCTATTTATATAATCAGCAATCTATATAATCAACAATTATTGTGTTTTGATCACGCATAACTTTCACATTTGTTTAATCTTTAGATATTTGTTACAAAATTAATACTTTCCAATTCAATTCAACTTTTAATATAATATTCACTTTATCAATTTTTTTAGTCTATGTAAATGTATAATCACCTGTGGATCGCACAGGTAATGTACTAATCACATTACTATATGTTAAAGTCTCTAAGCTATTGTTTTACGTTATTACATTAAAGTTAGTCAGCAAGAACTTCAATGAGCTTTTATTAACATTTAAATATTTTAACGTTTTGAAATTCTTGATTCATTGCCTTTATAACATAGTGGATGTTTCTATTTTATCCGCTGGCTTTCAATTCATTCCAATGGAAAGTGTTTTGCTCTATTGCTATATAAATATGTGCCTCTTTGTCAAAGTAACAATCATCCCTGGAGAATAGTTTTTTTAATTGATGAAGTTATTATTTTTACCTAATTTTAGTTTTCTTGAGCAATCCTTATAAATTGATCTTGTAGCTTCATTAGTTCAAATGCAAAGCTTTAGTCGTGAAGACTATTCGCGTTGAATAATTTACTCATGATGACAAAATACTAAGGAAGAGAGCATCGGATTGGACCGGCTGGTCGGACCGGTCCAACCGGGAACTGGACTCCAGGCCAGTCCGATTTTCACCACAAAATCGGTTGTGGTTAAAATCGGTCAAAATCAAGAAAAATTGGTGAACTGGTGTGAACTGGATCGGTCAAATCGGTTGATCAGTATTTTTTAAAAAAAAAATTTTGGTAAAAATGTTATTATTTCTTTTATAAAAAAAAGTTCAATCAAAATAAAAATTTATTTTTTATGATCCTTGATTCTTTTAGTATGCTTATTTGTTATATGCTCTTAAATTAATTTAAAAATTAAAAATGATTGTTATATTGTTTATAGGTACTTTCCAAAAGAAATGTAAGTAAAAATTAAAATAAATAAATTTTATATTTAAGATATTTGATAAAATATCTCATAATAAATATTATTTTGCATTAGTTATATTATTGTTAATAATTTAATATATTTTTTACTTTTTAATTAATCATATGTATATATTTATATATATAAATAATTAAATATATATTTTTTATTATATCCCGATCGGACCCCCGATTGAAGCAGTTGAACCCTGAACCTTTGAACTTCTACCTTGACCGGTTTGATGGCCAGATTGATTTTTTTAACCTTGCAAAATACTCTTAAACTCAATGCATAATACACCTCAACGAGACTGATAAGTATTTTATTTTATTGATTTATTTATTTATTTTAATTATTTAATTTGAGTATTTTTGTTATCAATTAATTTTGTTTTTAGAGATAATTTTTATTTCTATTCTAATAATATTTGTGTTATTTTTAATATTTTTTCAACAATCTTTCATATCCATATGGTGCAATGACATTGATAACAGCTCCACTCCTTCCCTTCTCCTTTAGAATCCACTGCCACCTCATTTGCATAACCACCCATATTCCTCATATTCCTAATTTCATGCGCCTTCTTCCTCGTCTCTCCATCAAGGGGACAAAAGTGGGATCCTTTTGAAGCATCAGCTTGTTGAGTGCACAACCTGTTGGTGGGTTCCCAAGGCGACGACAGTTCCAGCTAATAAATTCATGGCTCTCGGCAAGGCTGCCCCACAATACCTGCCATATCAATCTCCACTCCATAATTGTCATCCTCTTCTTCAAGACTTCAAATTTTGCATCTATCTCCATTTCAGGTGTACCATAGCTCTCTTCTTGCCCTCAAGATTTCCACCAAACGTATTCTCCTTATCTGTAATTTGCTCCTTTTCATTTCCCAAGCGCTTCCACTTCTTCTGATTAATGTTTTTTTTTTTTTTCTGGCCCCCACCTGGTTTATTTGTAACATCCACTAGCACATGTTTCTATTTCTCTCCCTCCTGAGTGTTAGAAATCTTCCCTGCAGCTCCCACATTTCCACTTTTCTTCTTTAAGCCTGTGTGCATGGTAATGAGGTTATCTGGTCTTTGTGTAATTGTCGAAGAAACATAGAACAATATTGTGTAATGAGGTTCTCTAAAGGGTTGAATGATCAATACTCGGGTGTTAGATCCCAAATCTTAATGAGAATGTTGAAGTGAATAAGGTGTTGGCAAAAGGCAACTGATGGTATCAGTGTTCTTGAAAAAAGGGTTGAATTAAGCATTAAATTATAAAAGAATCCTATATACTCAAAACATAAATCAAAACATTCACCAAAATCTTATATTCTCGTATGAAATAATCTACTAATTTGAGTTGAGACAAGTAAAAGATAGTGTGTTCTTTTCGGAAATAGAAATGAATAGAATTGAAATTATTGATTAAATGAGAAGTAATGAATACTGATTAAATGAGAAGTAATCAATATAAAATAACAATATCAAAGCAAAGTAAATTAGAGAAAGGGTTAAAAAGATGATACCAAATAATTTATATTGGTTTGATTATCAAATTTGGAGTCTATGTCTTGTCCTTACCAAATTGTAAGAGTTTTCACTAAGCAGTAATATTCTTTACAAATCAAGCATTCAAAGGGTGAAGCTCTCACACTCACCTCTCAAAAAAAAAAAAAAAAAAAAAGGAAAGAGGACTCAAAGATTACAAGTTTCAAACTAATACACACTCAAGAACAAAGTGTTAACTCTCAACACTCACAAACAAATTCCCTAAACAAAGCAAAGACCAAGAATGGATTGGTGAAATGTAGCTCTTTTTTTCTGAGTCCAATAGCAACTATAAGGTTTCCTTAAATGGATAAATCCTTTCTGACTATTGCAAGCTGTTAGTACTATCCTTTATGACCATTTTTGGTACGATGTGATGTACTAGGGACACCTTTCACCATTTCATTGGTTCACACTTGTCCTTATCTTTCAAAAGTTATTTTCTCTCTCTTGCTTTTGTTCATAAGAGCCATCCTTTGATGCAACTATCATTTTTTGACTCAACCATGGATAAGATTTGATTTTTCCCTCAAAATTTGCAATGGTTTGTTGAGATACTCTTTGATGATCATAGCTGCAACTGATTTATCTTTTAGTTTACTAAGAGATTTTTGGCTTCCAGGGATACCACCTTAGAGCATGTGTGTTTAATTAATATTTATGTCATCTCTAAAAACTAACACACATATTAAAGATGTAAATATTTAACATAATATATGTGATTAGGATATTTTATCTAACAACAGCAATGCCAATTCTAGTAGTAACATCAATGCGTTCTAACAAGAAATATATGAAAAGAAAATTTAGAAAGGGCCAATCTGATGGAATCAAGACATGTAGCTTTTGTGGGAAAAATGGTCTGTCACTGGAATCATGCCTCAAAAACTATAGATTTCCACCAAATTTTAAGAAAGAATGAGGATCAACTATTAATCACTTTAGTATATAAGGAGAGGAGTATGATGAAGCAAGATACAATAACAGAACTTTTTATTGAAACAAAAGTTCAGAATTTCAGTAATGTGTACTTATAATTTTCATATTTAAATGTAATTGAAACTAAAAATTTATGTTTTAATACGAGAAAATTTTTTTAATAGTTTATCTTTGTATTATATTAACATATAATTTAATGCACTGGTCGACAATTTGTTGTTGCTATCTCCATATAAAATCCTGTTTCCGCTACCATGTTAAAAACGAAAAAAAAAAAAAAACGACTCTGTTATTTATACGTAGACTAAAATAAACCTTCAATGGCACAAAATAATCAAAACTATTAGAGTAAAAGTACATTTTGGTCTCTAAAAATTTGTATGTTAACATTTTAGTTTTCAAAAAATCAATTATATACATTGAGTTCCCAAAAAATTTGGCTTTATAACATTTCAGCTCTTGAAATATCAATTGCATATATTGGAATCCTCCAAAGATTTGGTATTATAACATTTTAATCTAATGAAAAATAGTAACAATAGACTGAAATATTATAATATTAAATCTTTAAGGGATTTAAGTATATACAATTGATCTTTTCAGGACTAAAGTATTAAAATACAAACTTTTTTAGTTACTAAAGTGTAGTTTTACTCATATTATTAATTTATCATATTGTCTTATATTTGAAAACTTTCAAAAACAATTTATATTTTATTGTAATATATAATTATCTTTTCAATAAATTTGTGTTCTTGTCTTTCATTATTTTTATTTGGATTTAATTTCATTTCCTTTATAATATTTTCATATGCATTGCCACTAAATTTTCATTCTGTAGAAAAATAGCTTCGTGCCTCTTCTTTGATGAATCTTTACTAATAACTCTTTCTATTATGATTTGTGTGGGTTAGCAATGTCAACTTGCTTAGTATAAATCAACCACCAAGGCATCTCTATATACGGTAAGTACATAAGTTTGCGATCGAACCCGATGTAAGGCTATTTTTTAAGTCAAGGGTCAATGATATATCAAAATAAGCTTTTTGGGTTTTCAATAAATGCTGAACTCATGTGGTTACTATTTAATATTATCTTGTTTTTCACTTTGTATGGTGTAGCTTTGGAAGTAATTTGTGGCTATGGCTTGTATCAAGTGAACTGAAATTATATTATATACTAAATAAAAAATGTTGTTTGTCTTTTGCAATATGGAAATATTTTACTTTGTGATTTACGAGAAGTAGATTGTCTAAATTTGTTAAATATTTTATCTAACTTGGCAGCAGGAGTAGGAAGGAGAAATCATTTCACTTAGTCAATATTTTGTGAAGAGAAATAGCTCATAAAGTCCTTGATTCACTATACTTTAACGAGACAAGTGGTTGATTTTTGAGAAATATACGTTATGGCCATGACCCTTTTGAAAGGCAAGATATCACTGGTATCTATTGAGATCCAAGTTGTGCCCAGCATGATGTGTTATTGTTGTAGGATGATGGAGGAGCGTATTCAGGCTCATACTACATTATAAAGAAGAAGTACACTGGTCGCTGGATTTGTGGGCTAGCTATGCCTTAAGGAAAGGTCAAAGTTAGAGAGGGACATTATATCGAACAAATTACAAGAATTATATAGTAGATAAGTTTTCTATCTTTGAAAATTTTAAGTAGCATGCTATTCAATATAGATATAGGAATGAAATTAATTTTGTGACAGTTATTTCTAAAATTAATTATGTGATAGAGAAGAAAAAAATTTAGATGGTAGACTAAAGGGCTACCAGACATATATATGAAAATAGAAGTATTTTTACCTCTTACAAAATTGTGAGGAATGAAGAGAAAATTATGCATGTAAGCAACTCTAAAAGTTGTAACTATTGAAAAAACACTGTGAATTTAAAACTTAATATTTGTGTACTATATATCGGTTTATGTTGTAGGTAGAAGTGGCAATGCGGGCAAGCCAACCAAAAGGGAGGTGGGTTGAATTTAGAAAATGGGTTCAACATTCTATTCCGGCCTATTTAAGAGCGAATTGATAGGTTGGCCAGCCAATATATATATATATATATATATATATATATATATATATATATAAATTTTATTTTAATATTTTTAATAAGTTAAATTATCTTAAAAAAATTTAAAAATTAAAAAAATATTAAATGAAAAATTTACTTAAATATAATAGAAAAATAATTAAACTACATAATTTATATCAAAAAAATTTGATTCAAACACAAATACAATAAACTAATTAGAATAAGAAGTTCATAAATAATAATTAACCATAAGTCTATAACATGAAGTCTATAAATTAACAAAGTATAGTAACAATATAGTCTATAACAAAATATAAAGTCCACAATATAATACACAAACATCAATAAATGACCAAATCAAATAACAAAGTTAAAAAAAAAAACTTGAAAATTTTTTTCAAAAAGAAAAAAACCTAGCTCGTAAGCCCAACCCACCCCACCCCACCCCACCATAACCTGCAGGTTAGATGAGCTAAAAAATTTTAGCGACCCTAATATGTCAACTCAACCCACTAGTTTTGACAAGTTTGGCTAGTCAATCCTGTGGATTGAGCCCATTTTACCATCTCTAGTTGTGGGGACTATCTAGATGTACTTGGAGGATACTCTAATGCTAACTAGATCTTTTATTCATTTTTTGTAATGGTGTTGTCACTTGGAAGTCATCCAAACAAACATGTAAAAACAATTGGATTTATATTTTTCCGTAGTGATAGTGTTGTCACTTGGAAATCATCTAACTAGACCTATATAATGAGATCCACTGTGGAGATCAAGTTTATTACTTTTGGTAGGATATGAGGTTGAATAGCTAAGATATCTCTTAGCAGATATATGTAGACATTATAATTATGTGAAGCAACTACTTAATAATGGAGTTATTCCTCTAAAGTATGTGAGGCCAGAAATGAATTTGGTGGATCCTCCGACAAAGCCACTAAGCAAAAGCTAGTAAGGAATACATTGAACGGGATGAGGCTTATGCCTAATTCACTGATCAAGAGTGATGGTAACCCAACCTAAATTTGAGAATTACTCAAAGGTTAGGGTAGGGTAAAAACAAATCACTTATCAATCATTAGACACTATCCAATATTATAGTACATCCGTATGGTGCATGTGAAGGACAATATGTCACTAGAGCAGAAATAGAGGGTGAGTCTATACTCTTAATGAATCTATAGGTCACTTGATTTATATAGACAATGAAAAGGTGCTTCCATCAAACACCTCTAATAGTTATGTCTCTACATTTGAATAGATATGACCACTCATAATAATAACTCTTTAATATGACTATTCATAAAGATGTCTTTTCAATAAATCAATCAATGGATTTAACATTTATATAATTATTATTAAACTACTATATAGGACACAATTCTTACAAGGCCGACTCTATGAGAGCTTGGGCAAACTCTCTAGAGCCACTCATAAAATCAAGGGAATGATGCAAGGCCAAAATGCGCCACACTGTATTGAATAACTTTGGCTAAGAAGACGGTGCGAGTAATGAGATCACTGAATCATATTTGGAATAAAGATTCATAAAATTTCTAATCTCACCAGCATTCTTGTGATTCATATTTCATTTACTCTATATACTAGTTCATAATCCAAAAGATATTAGTATTTATGCACTGAAATTTCAAGCTCTGAGAACTATTTACTATAATATTAACTTTGAGATATGTGGGGGATTGTTGTGTTTTTATTTTTATTTTGTTGTATTTTTTTTTTTATTCATAGGTAGCGCTCGAACCATCCCAGAGGGGGGAGCCAAAATACAAAGTTTCAACCAACACAGAAATAACAGACACTCCCCCGCCAAATCAAGTGCTACAGTACAAGCCATATAACCCCTGCTACTACAATACAATAGTAGTAAGATTTAGTCACTATATGTTGGGAAAAATAATTTGAACACTAGTAATTTAGCTTTAAATAATAAGAATAAAATGACAGCAACAATAAAATGTAGTAGAACAAGGTTACCACGAATCGTGCAAGGCACTGTCCTTAAGGGTTTAATTCCGCCCTATCCAAAGCTATGCTCGGTGGAATGGCGTTGACGGTTAACCCTCCAGAATTAGACGTGGGTCTCCATAGGAACTCGTCCACATGATGATCCCGGTACGTTGAGCAGCAGATCTTGCAAGAGGCAGAAAACGCAATAGAAACAGTGGGGTAGCTTCTACTGCGCAGAAGAGTGAGAATGAAGAGATAGGTGTATTGTGTTGTGCCATGTAGTAAGGTTTATATAGGGAAAAGAAATAGCTGTTGTAAAAGAGTCGTTGGAAACTAGCCGTTGGATAACGGTCAGAAAAAGAGCAGTTGGGTAACGGTCAGGAAAAGAGCCGTTGAAGCATTAAAGAGCTGCAACGGTAAAAAAAATAAAATAAAATTTGCAGAGGAGTAAAAGCTTGGCAAGCCCACACGCGCGCGGACGGACGAGACGAGACGGGGCGCGCGTGTGTGTATTTAACTAAGGCCCAAGTCCACAATTGTACCTCAATACCATAAGGTATTTACCGGTTAAGTACCATCATATATAAATGTTTATTAAAACATTTTCATGAGCAATGTGGGACTTCTTCCATAGTTAAATACGTATAGACAAACTAAGTTTGAAACACACTAAGACCCATATATATACAACAATCCCCCACATGTTTCAAACTTAGAGGAATAAATAGGAATGTTATGCTTTAGTGTAGTATCCAAAGGATTTGAACTTCACCTTAGGTACAGGTGGGTGACAACCCTAGGAAATTTGGTAGAGAAATCTCTTTGAACCAAACTTCTAAGATAACGGTTGGAGTACGTCCACCAACCACACAACATCCCATAAGATATGCTGCTCGTATGACTTTGTTTACCACATTGAACCACCTTCATGGGATCTCTAATCACAGTGGTTGGGTTTCCATCATACTGCCTCAAGTTATAGACATCAATCCCATCCCCCTCGATGTTTCACTTACTAGCGTCCTAGTAAGTGGCTTCGTCAAAGGGTCAGCCAAGTTCTTTTCTGACCTTACAAAATCCATGGATATCACGTTGTTCTCAATCAACTGCCTTACAATATTATGTCTCAGTCTGATATGCCGACTTTTTCCATTATATATTTTGTTCTTTGCTCGAGCAATGGCAGCTTGACAATCACAATGAATAGACACAGATGTCTGTGTTCTATTCCATAATGGTATGTCCACCAATAGGTTTCTCAACCATTCAGCTTCTGTTCCTGTCTTTTCTAAAGCTATAAATTCTGACTCTATAGTGGACTTGGCAATACAAGTCTGTTTGGTGGACTTCCAAGAAATAGCCCCACCTGCCAAAGATAAAAACATAACCACTTGTAGACTTTAATTCATCAGAGTCAGAAATCCAATTTGCATCACTATATCCCTCTAATACCGAGGGATAACCAGAATACACTAAACCAAAATCTTTAGTACCTTTTAAATACCTTAAAAGTCTAATTAAGGCATTCCAATGGATATCATTAGGATTATGAGTATATCTACTTAGCCTATTCACAGCATATGCAATATCTGGTCTAGTGCAGTTCATTAAATACATCAAACTACCAATTATGCGTGTATATTCAATTTGTGATACACTATCACCTCTGTTTTTAACTAGATGCACACTAGAATCATAAGGAGTAGATACAGGTTTGTAATCAAAATATCCAAATTTCTTAAGCATGCTTTCAACATAATGAGATTGAGGTAAAATGAATCTATCATTTTCCTTACTCAATTTTATCCCAAGTATAACATTAGCAACACCCATATCTTTCATATCAAATTGAGAAGACAAAATTTTTTTAGTTTTAGTTACAGTATCTAAACATGTACCAAAGATCAGTAAATCATCAACATATAGGCAGATGATAACACCAACACCATCATTAAACTTGCTATATATGCATTTATCGGATTCATTTGTCACATACCCATTGGAAATCATAACATGATCAAATTTTTCATGCCATTGTTTTGGAGCTTGCTTTAAACCATAAAGAGATTTAACAAGTTTGCATACCTTGTTCTCCTTGCCCTTAACCACACATCCCTCAGGTTGTTCCATGTAGATTTCTTCTTCAAGATCACCATTGAGAAATGCGATTTTCACATCCATTTGATGCACAACAAGTTTATAGATAGATGCAATGGCAAACAAAACTCTAATAGATGCAATTCTAGTAACAGGAGAATAAGTATCAAAGTAATCAATATTCTTTTGTTGCTTGTATCCCTTAGCTACTAACCTGGCCTTATATTTATCTACACTACCATCTGGTTTTAGTTTTTTCTTAAATACCCATTTACATCCAATAGGTTTTGTCTTAGGTGGTAGATCTACTAATTCCCAAGTATGATTGGCCATAATAGATTCAATCTCAGCATGTATAGCATCTTTCCAAAAAGGAGCATCAATAGATGTAATAGCATCATTATAAGTTAAAGGATCATCAGAAACACGATAAGTATAAAAGTCATCACCAAAATCTTTATCTTTCCTTATTCTTTTACTCCTTCTCAATTCATTATCATTTTGATCAACTATATCCTCAGATATATTCTCATGTGAGTTTCTACTATGCTTTTCTTTAGTTTTCATAGGAAATACATGCTCAAAGAATGATGCATTATAAGATTCAATTATGGAATTATGTTCTAACACATCACTTTTCACAACAAGAAATCTACATGAACTACTATTTTGAGCATATCCAATAAACACACAATCACATGTTCTGAAACCAAGTTTCCTTTTCTTAGGGTCTGGCAACATTACTTTAGCTAAACACCCCCACACTTTCAGGTGTCCTAAATTAGGTTGTTTATCAAACCAGAGCTCATAAGGTGTTTTACTAAGTTTCTTATGTGGTACCCTATTTTGTATATAGCAAGCCGAGAGGATAGCTTCCCCCCATATATAGTTAGGTAATCCCGAACTAACAAGCAAGGTATTCATCATTTCTTTAAGAGTTCTATTTTTTCTTTCGGCTATACCATTAGATTCAGGTGAATAAGGTGGAGTTATTTCATGTATTATACCATGTTGTTCACAAAACTCATTAAAGGAGTTTGACTCATATTCACCTCCTCTGTCTGTTCTTAATCTTTTAATTTTCTTACCAAGTTGGTTTTCTACTATTTAATAAACATTTCACAAGCCTCATCCTTAGATCTCAACAGATATAATTTAGTATATCTAGAATAATCATCAACAAAGATTATGTAAAACCTTTTACCACCTCTTGTCATTGTGTGCTTTAAATCTCCTAAATCACTATGTACTAACTCTAATAATTCACTTTGTCTTGTTACTTGTTTGGATGGTTTCTTAGTTATTTTAGTTTCTACACAAATTTTACATTTATCCAAGCTAGTATTATCCAATCTATCAATTAGTCCCATTTCTTTTAATTTTAAGATATAAGGAACATTTACATGTCCTAATCTACCATGCCAAACATCAAGAGAATCAACCAAGTAAACAAAAGAAGAACTTCCTTTATTGTAATTAGTAACTACATTCAAAACATACAGACCATCATTAAGATAACCTTTACCAACATATATGTCATTTTTAGATAAGGTAACTATGTTACTATCAAAGGTTACCTTCACATTGGCATTGTTAAGAAGATGGACCGACACCAGACAATGTTTAATGGCAGGTACAAAGAGTACTTCAGACAGCACAAGGGTTTTCCCAGATGTCATTTTTAATGGCACCTTTCCTTTACCTAAGACTGAGATTTTGCTTGAATCTCCTAGGTAAACATAATCCTTCCCATCCTCTATGGGAGAAAACTCAGAGAACATCTCCTTCTTAACACAAATGTGCTTTGTGGCACCAAAGTCCACAATCCATCCCTTAGCTTCCTTCACTAAAAAGCATTCAGACACCACTGCCACTATAACATCATCTTGATGTTCCACCATGTTTGCCCTTGTCTTTGATGATGATCCTCTTCCTTTATTTGCTCCTCCTTGATTGTTCCTTCTTAGTCTACAAGCGGATGCAAAATGACCTGTTTTGCCACAAATAAAACAAGCACCCTTCTTCTTTTGTTTTTGGTTAGAATCATACTTGAAATGTGGTTTATGAACTCTAATGTTATGATTTTTAGAGCCATAAAATGAATTTTTAGACTGCATATCCTTAGCAATGTTAGCTCTAGCATGCATTTCCTTAGCATTTTGTTCACTAGCCATTAGCCTATTTTTCTCCTCAATCTTAATATGCACAATAGTTTCTTGCAATGTCATAACTTTTCTCTTTTGCATGAAATTCATTTTATAATCTTTCCAAGATTCAAGTAGTTTATCAACAAGAGTTTGAGATACAAACCTTTCAAGCAGAATATCTCCTTCTTTAGCTAATTCATCTACAAGCTTAGTAAATTCATTAATTTGAGAAGCAACAGATTTATTTTCATCCATTTGAAATGTATTATAATTATGAACCAAGAACTTTTTACTACCTTCTTCTTCATAAATATATTTTTGAACCAATGCATCACAAATATCCTTTGCATGAACATAATGACAGTAAATATCATACAAATCATTTGATAAAGCTCTTAAAATATTATGTTTGCACAATTTATCAGCCAATTCCCAATCCTTCAAGGTTTGTTGATAATTTTCAGAATCATGATCCGATTTAGGATCTTGCAAAACAAAACTGATTTGAGAAAAGTCTAAAACTTCTAAAATTTTGTGTTGCCATCGTTTAAAATTATTTCCATCAAATGATTCAATCCTTAAAGCATCAGGAATGACCTTAGCAGCAGCTAAAATACTAGGATCCATAATTAAACCCTTAAGAATGTTGGGAAAAATAATTTGAACACTAGTAATTTACCTTTAAATAATAAGAATAAAATGACAGCAACAATAAGATGTAGTAGAACAAGGTTACCACGAATCGTGCAAGGCACTGTCCTTAAGGGTTTAATTCTGCCCTAAACCCTAAAAAAAATAAAATAAAATAAAATTTGCAGAGGAGTAAAAGCTTGGCGAGGAGCTTGCAGCAGACCGGACGGGACGGGGCGCGCGTGTGTATTTAACTAAGGCCCAAGTCCACAATTGTACCTCAATACCATAAAGTATTTACTGGTTAAGTACCATCATATATAAATGTTTATTAAAACATTTTCATGAGTAATGTGGGACTTCTTCCATAGTTAAATACGTATAGACAAACTAAGTTTGAAACATACTAAGACCCATATATATACAACACTATAGATGATAAAAGCCTGACAATCCCCTGATACATATGTTGGCTCCTTGTACTACATAAAGCAAAAAACTTTTATTAAAAAACTGCACAAGATCTACCCCCTTACTAGCATACCAGTCCTTATAAGATCTGCTACCTTCATCAACTTCAAATACTACAACAATTCCTGACTGCTTTTTCTGATAGATATTCTGTAGCGTAGTGGTTTAGAAATCAAGAGTCAATTGTGAGCCTCCATAAAGTGCCTTCCATAGAAACCTTCATTTTCTTAGTGCTGATGGGTTTACCTCAAGTTCTGATCCTTGGAGTATTTTATTCTCTCGCCAACCTTTTATCCAAAAGCGCCACCTCAACTTGATCTGCCTCATTTCTAACTCCCATACTGGTTTTGCCTTGTCAAACACAATCTGATTTCTTATATTCCAAATACTCCATACCACCACGTAGAAGAGGGTCAGCCATAACTTTTTCTTTATTCCAAAAATAGCCACTCCATTCCAGGATTGGAAAAAAGCCAATGGTTTTGATGGACAGCTCCAAGAGATTTCCCACCATGACAGACATTCAGCCCAAATTCTCCAGGATACATCAAGAGAGCAGAAGAAGAGATGATCCACCGATTCTACTGCATGCTGACAGAGAGAGCATATAGCTTCCACTAGTTGTAGCATTCCAATATCTTGTATAACTTTTCTTTGGTATTTAGTTTCTCCTGCAGTACAAACCAAACTAAAATCTCTGCATGAGGAGGAAGTATTCATTGCCATGCCTTGCTGACAGTCGAAGTTATCCTGTTGCCTCCATTGAGTAAGCTAGACACCTGCATCACAAAGGATTTAATAGAGAAGACACCAGAGTTGTCAAATTTCCAAATAATAGAGTCTTCCTCTTCATCCTTTAAAGGATTTTGAGGGAGAGAGTTCTGAAGATTCTGTAGCGATTCCCATTCCCACTGCCTCAGTTCTCTCCTCCAACTAAAAGCCTGATTCCAAGCTTGTCCAACCCAGAACCCCATATCTTCAATGCAACATTTCTTCTGCTTTGAAATAGAATATAAGCTTGGATAGGAGTCCTGCAGTGTCATGTCTCCCACTCCTCTATGTTCCCAGAGCAAAACTGTTCTGCCATCACCAATTCTCCTCCAAATGCCATTTGAAATCACCTCAAGAAATTCAGAGCAGCAACCGGAAGTGCTCAAAATATGTCCCCATAAGCTATCTGTTCTTGTGTTCACTAGAGTTTACATCAACAATCTCACCTTGCCTATAGTGGTTTGATCGAATCAAATCACCTTCTTCCAAAGCGGCTCACTTTATCTGAGAACCTCCACCACCGTTTGAACAGAAGTGCTGCATTTTTTATGATCACATCCCCCACTCCAAGCCCACCCCACCATACTTCTTTGGTTTTTGTATCAATTTCCATGGTACTAGGGGAATACCTTCTTTTTCTCATCACCTGTCCAGAGAAAGTTTCGTTGAATTTGTATAATTTTCCTTGCTACTTGTTTTGGTATCTTGAAGATACTAAGATGATACATAGGCAGGTTACTTAGAACAGCTTTTATCAGTGTCACTCTCCGTACTCTAGACAGGAACTTTGACTTCCACATCGCCAATCTCTTCTCAATTGTAGGCTGCCATGTAGAAATCCTCTTTGGGTAAGCGCCCAAGCGGATACCAAGATACACTATCAGCAATTTTTGCTATTTACATTGAAGGAGTTCTACCATCTCCTGGCTTAATACTTCATCACAATCGAAAGGTATGAAGGCTGATTTTTTTTATAATTAATAGTGAGACCTGACAACAGAGAAAAACAGTCAAGAAGTCTCCAATAATTCAACACTATATTCTTCTTTGCTAGGCAGAAAATAAGCGTGTCATCAGCTAATTGCAAGTGTTTTTACTATTATTTAATTACTGCTGTGTTTTTATTAATATTTAATTATTTCAAAGTTTATAATAATAATTATTATTATTATTTCTATTGTCATTACATTACTATATTGTAGAGTTTCTAAGCTATTGTTTTACATTATTACATTAAAGTTAGTCAGCAAGATCTTCAATGAGCTTTTATTAATATTGTAAATATTTTAACGTTTTAAAATTCTTGATTCATTGACTTTATAACATAGTGGATGTTTCTATTTATCCGTTGTCTTTCAATTCATTCCAACAGAAAGTTTTTTGCTCTATTGCTATCCAATAGGGGAGAATGGCAATAAAATTTGGACCATTTTCATTCTTAGAAATGTAACTTACATGAGAATTTTTTTTTAAAATTGTCCCAAAGATGGGAATGTTACATTCCTAAGCTTAGATTTTCAAGAATATTCAAATATTCCGTGAATCACACTCCCCATAGAGAAATGTTATATTGACATCCTCTGGCTCAACACATACAAAAGACACTATAGGAAAAGACCATGTCATGTGATAACTTGTGAAAATATGTTATTTTTATCCTATATTTGTACATTAATTATTCTAAATTTGTTCTCAACCTAATAATTCCCCTAATTATTTCCAATAAATTTAATTTATAAGTTCTATCAATGAGAACATAATTCTTTTGTACTTACTAGATAAAGATTTTCACCAAATTTATTTGGATACAAGATAAAGATAGCATCAATGAATGAGAAAATAAAGGGGAAAGATTCTATTGTAAATTTGAAGATTTGAGGAAGATTTGAGGAAGAGGTTGCAAAAAGGTTTGAAGCATATTTGAAAAAAGATCAAGATTTGAAAAGAAAATAAATATTTGAATAGCAGATAAGAAGGAAATTAAGAAAAGGTTTTGCTCACGTCGAAGTAATTGAATATAACTTTGTTGTAACCCTTTTCCAAAAGAGAGAGCTCAAGATAGAGTGTGAGAGAGAGAAGCATGGCTTTTCTATAGTTGAGGTTCTTTTCTTTTTCATGTTTGCTTAGTATCTTTAAGTATTAGGGAGATGTAGTCTTATGGAATAGATTTTGTATTCCTTTTATATTATTTAACAATACTATTTTTAGCTTAATCACTCATTAATTAATGTTTGATGTTAAAAGGAATTTCACTTCATAAAATAGACTAATCTAGAAATTATCATATGTTAGAGTAACTAAGAATAGAAATACTCATTTGTGCAATCTTTCGAATTCCCATTCTTCATCCTCAGGATAGGTTTAGAATAGTCTAAGGGATTAAACTATTTAATTTTTCTTAAGAGAATCCTAATATTAAGGAATTGAACTTTGACTATTAGTTTTAAGTAATTCGACTAATAATTCTATTGTTAAGTAATTAATTTAATATTGAGTAATGCAAAACTGGGGAACTTAGATAAAATCAACCCCTAACATCTCTCTTTTTATTATTTTTATTATTATTTGCATATTTTATTTTATTCTTAGTATTTTCTATCATCCAAATAGTAACTGTTCTAAACAAACTTATACTTGATTTACAATTCTTATGGGAAAGACAACCTCGTACTCATAATTTATTACTTGCTGGAGCTGATTTTATAAATTGGCTAATATCATGAGAAAATCACTGCATAGGACACAATTCAAAACCAATAACATAAAATAATGAAATTTGTGAGATCGCAGATTGGGAGCACCAAATTTGTGCCTTTACTCCCGGGAAAGGATCCTTTTATATTGAAACTACGTACACATGACAAGTCATGTGCACATCTCCGCTATTAATTTTTTACCTTTTTTTTTTACTTTTCTCCATTTTAAGGCAACTTAATTAAGGGTGGAGATTTGCACATGACACAGTCATATGTACTTTCAACATGAAAGGATCCTCTCTCATTCCCCTTTACCTCTCACTCTCTCAAATTCTCACTTTAAACCCCATTTCTGCACCCCATCTCAACCCTTGACCAAAAATGAAAGGACCATGCTTACCCAAAGCTTCCAATTCATTGGTTTTTCCAATGAGCTTATGAGTGATATAATGGCATTGATACTTGTGCTTGATTCCCCTATGTCTTGTTTCCATTCATGTGTGTATTTTAACTAGGGTTGAAAGTGAGTCAAGCTAGCTTGTAAGCTATTTTTAACTCGGTTCGTTAGTAGCTCAATAAACTAAACTCATAAGTTGAGCTTGAGTTGGAGATTTGAGTTCATTTATTAAATAAGCCAAAGTTGAGTTTTACTATGTTCGACTTATTAGCTCGTGAGCTAGCTCCATATGTATATATGTGTATATATGTTTATATGCATAAAATTATATTTTGTTATTATTGTTGCTGCTGCTGCTATTGTTGTTGGGGCTATATTCTTATTACTAAATATCTTATAGTTTATTAAGCTAAAAAACTTAATTTATATATAATTTCAACTATCTCATTAAGTTTGAGCAGCTTATGAGCTAGCTCGAGCTCAATAAGTTTCTAGTGAGTTGAGTTAAAGCCTAGAAATTAGGCTCACTTTGAGCTCAAGCTTGAGTTTAACCTAATATTAATAAGTCGAGCCTGAGTTATGCCAGACTCAGGCTTGACTTGGCTCACTTCCTGCCCAATTTTAACCTAATTCATTCTTTATCTACCTTTTTTTTATCTTCTTGATCAAAACAACATTTTCTCTATTGCTTCTGAAAAGGTTTTTCTTTTTTTCTTTTTATTCTGCCCGTCTCTCTAAATGTTTCCCAAGATGCTGATGTGGGTTTTGGGCTGAGCTCTTATTTGTTCTTGTTTTATATTTTGCTTGGTCGTGCTGAAAATTTGTTGAGAAGTGTTGAACTTTCAGTTTTTGTTTTCAGTTTGAAGTATTTGGGAAAGTGGAAATGGAATGAATCATAAATGGTAAATCATGTTTTAAAGGTACCAAAAACCATTGGTTGGTATGGTTTGAGTTAAGGCATACTGTTGAATGAGTTTCTAAGGAATAATATAGTTCTGGAATCAAACATTAGAGTTTATGTTTGAGAATAAATTTGTTATTTTATTTTCTTTGTTATTGGCTTGGCTGCTTTGATGTTTGATAAATTGCTGCTTACTCCTATGTTATTGGTTTATTCCTTTACTAATTGTATGTTATTGGTTTATTGATCATATTTTTTTTCCTTAAAATATTGATTCACTTATATTTTTTTAATAATGTTTGATATTCACAAATCTCTTTTCTTATGTAATAGTAAAAAATGCTTTCCTTATACTTCAGTGACTTGTTAATGTTTCATGCAATTTTCGTCTTAGTTTACTAAGGCAGGAGTGAAGCATTAGAATGGACCTAGAACTCTTAGCCTAGTAGCAACACTAATATTAATAAGAACAGATGAACTCCTAACAGACTCAGATTAATTTGAAGTCATGTCTCCAGCAAGATATCCACAGATTTTCATAATCCTTTTTTGAGACTCATAGTGTGGACACATTTTGGTATCATGGCATCTTCAATATACAACCATATTTCTTAAGAAGTATGAAGTTATGATTAGTGAGTTTGTTCTAATGTTTTGAAGATCCTCCACTCTCATTTTTATTGTCAGAATAGGAATAGTAAGTGGATTGACTTCTGCTAACACTAGTTTTTTATGCCCATGTTTATGCATGGCTTGACCATTATCATGTTCTATGTAGAATAGGTGGGTACTGCATGTATGTTCAGGTGATATGGGCCTAAAACGAATTTTCCACTTGCCATGGTGTTATATAGCTGACAAGGTAATAATTGCCCCATAAGGTATTAATATTCATCTGATGATCTACGTTAGCAGACAAACATGCATAGACTTCACAATGACTCCTTAAACTTTTTGCGTTTCCTTGCACCTCGTTTGTTTTAGTTTTCTTTGAAGATTCTATCCATCTTGTATTTGCAACTCTGATCCTTATGAGAAAAAAAATGAATATAGTTATACTCAAGTGAAACATGATCAAGACATGTAGCTTTTGTGGAAATTAAAAATGGTTTGCCAGTGTAATCATGCCTCAAAAAGCATAGATTTCTACCAAATTTTAAGGAAGGACGGGGATCAAGTGTTATTTATTTTAATATAGAAGATATTGAAGCGGAAGGAGAGGAGTTTGATCAAGCAAGATATAATGACCGAACTTTTTATTGAAACAAAAATTCAGAATTTCAATAATGTGTACTTACATTTTTCATATTTAAATGTAATTGAAACTGAAATTTTATATTTTAATACAAGAAATTTTTTTATTTTCAATATATATTATTAACAACTTATCTTTGTATTATATTAAGATATAATTTAATTCACTCATTGACAATTTGCTATAGCTAGCTCTACAGAAAATCCTGTTTCCCTTAGCATGTAAAAAAAATGACTTTGTTATTTATAAATACATCACAAGTTTACAATTTTTTATCTTTATAATTTTCTAGTTTGAGAAAATAAAAGTAGAGTATGTTGGATTGTTTTTTCCCCATTTTACTTAGCCTCCATGCAGCGCCTACTGCCGTCATTTATTCTTCCTTCTATAGGCTCAGTAATTTAGATATTGCATTTGTATATAATTATTGCAAAAAAATTATATTTTTTTGTATATTTAAGGAAATATGGTGAATTTTAAAGAAATCGCAATAGTTAATTGCGATTTCATGCCATCAAAAATTTAAAAAAGTATTATTTAATTGAAATTGTAACACATTATTGCGATTTCAATAAAAAAATAAAAATATTATTTTAATAAAAATCGCAATACATTGGTACGATTTCAATAAATTTAAATTAAAACAACATAAAAATATTATTTTAATAAAAATTGTAAATCATTGTTGCGATTTTAATAAAAATAAACATTAAAAAATAAAAAACATTATTTTAATAAAAATTGTAAGTCACTGTTGCGATTTTAATAAAATTAAAAATTAAATAAAAAAATATTTTAATAGAAATTATAAGCAAAAGTTGTGGTTGCTTTTTTTTCTTTTGGTGTATTTACTATTCATGTGTTTGTTTGTGCATATGCTGTGTGTTTTGGTTTTTTTGTTTTTATGTGTAAGAGTGTGAGAGAGGGGGAGAGCACGGGAGTCAGAGAGAAAGGAGACAAAAGTCAACTAGGAAAGAGGAAGGAGAGAGGAGAGAGAAAAAAAGAGAGAGAAAGAATTATAAAAAATAAAAATACCATAATTTTTTAAAAATAATAAATCATCAAATTTCTTATAAAAATTCAATAAATAATCTAAAAAACCTATGTACATAACAAGAGAAATAACTTTTTTTTTTATTTTTTGGTCCTCCTCTAGTAGTCAAAATGGTACCTACCATTCATTAGCCATTTTTGGGTCGGACTTAATCGAGCTAAGTTAGTTTTTGGTTAATATTTTGCTAACTCGGCCCAATCTTATTTGAGCCATGGACTAGATATCGTGTCAGCTTACTAATATTTTAAATATAATAAATATATTTTAAAATAATTAAAAAAATAAATTTTTTAAAAAAATGATCTTATTATTACCTTATGGTCCATATAAAAAAATTAATGAATAAAAGTATAAGTTTTTTTTTCAATAATTAAATTTAGCTATTTTATTTGTTACAAAAATGAAATAATAATTTTTTATTATTTTTTGTTTTTGTTAACATATTTTTTGTAATTTAAACTTTCTTTTAAGTAAAGAAATGACAAATAAAATCCAAGATTAAGTAATAATAATATATTAATAAAATTAGTTATTTAAAAAACAAAAAAACATTCAAGATATCGGACTGGCCTTGCCCAAAAGCGAGCTAAGCCATTCGGATCAGACTAAATTGGATTGAACTAAATTAGGCTAACTTTATTTTTTACTTTAATTTTTTCAGCCTAGCCCGCACATTTTTTTCAAGATGTTCCGGCATACCCATCGAACTCAATCCATTTCACCAGCTCTACTCCTCATAATTTCACTTCTACCTTAAGCCTCCTTCTTTGACTTTTGAAGCCAAAATTCACTTTACTTGTATGTTTTACACAAGATACAAAAATTCTACTTTGACCGATTGAAGAAAGTAATTTTGGAATAGGCAAGTTTAGAGGTTGCCGGGTATCACAGAAAAGGGAGTCCGAACTGTACGAGGCGGGTAAACTACTAAAGCAAACCCAAATATACCACACAAATTCAAGAAAAACGAAAAGAAAAAACATAACCATATCTTCGTATATTTATTGCAGATAATTCTCATTGTTTCCAAAATATTCCAAGCCCATTGTGCACCCGCATATTATATAAAGATCATACACATACGTCTTTATTCCACTCATAGCATTTAGGTACCCCCGAAGGTTGAATAAAACATGGCCCAGATTGCTTTACAGTCCAATTGCACACACTGCAACGATTAACATCCCTATCTTCTATGTATATATCAAACCAATGACAGGCTCCTTGCCATCGAAAGGTACAAAAGAACTGTGTGATCACAAACCAGCTCGGATTAAAACTAAACTCAAAGTTTTGGCCATAATGGAGAAGTTGTGCTCCAAGATCATCGTCTTTGGATTTGCAGTGAAGGGTCAGGTCCAATTTCCCATCCAAAGTATTTATGACCGTCACATGTGTTTTGCCATTGATGCCTAATGGCAGCATAAGTAGCCATAGTAGCAGAACACTTCTGACAAAAACAGACATTGTTACTTGGATTCGTTCGTTGTTTCTTTGTTTTTTTATTTTTTCAACCGTGAATCATTGTTATATACAGGTTAAAAGTCAAACGGAATACAAATTATTAAGAAAGGTTACATAAATGCAAATACACCTTTATTTTCTCATTTTAGAAAAAAATATGTTTTAGAGGAGAATTATATATTTTCCTTTAATGCAAACGTGTCTTTGAAGTAATAAATTACATTTTCTTACACCAATCTTTGACCATTAATTTTGTCTTCGTAAAAAAACTTTAAAATGACACAATTTAAGGGAAAAAAAAAAGATAATAATATATTAGAGTATCAATGAAGAGAGAAAATAGATAAGTTTAATAATTAATGTAGAAATAAAATGAGTGCATCCATGTTTAAGAAATTAAAAAGGAACATAAAATATAATACTTACTTATTAATGAAATAAAAATTTAGAATTTCAAAAAAGCATATTTACAGTTTTTTTTATTTAAATGTACTTGCAATTGAAATTATATATTTTTATACAAGAAATTTTTTTATTTTCTATAAATTTTACAAATAATTTATCTATGTATTAAAATAAAATATAATTTTATGCACTAATTGGCAATACATGTACATAAAATAATATTTAAAATTATAATTTATATTTTATATATTTATATTGTAGTATTTAAAATTATTATTTTATGTATTAATTCTTCTTTTTCTCCATCTTATTAAATTAAACATAATTATTTTTATATTTATATTTTTTATTTTATACATTTTTTCTTATTTTGCTTTATTTTTAACAAAATAATTAATTTTGTTATAAATTGAAATTTATCTTTACATTGTATTTAATTTAGAAATTAATTTTGATATACTGTCAGTGTAAAAATTTTACTCTATTATCCAAAAATGTGTTGATGCACTAGCTAAAATGGTTGACTCTTATGCCACCTAACTCAAAAGTATCACGTGTAACAACATATAATTAAATAATAATGTAAACCTCTTTTATAGTGATAATATATTAAAATTAAATTCTTTAATTATCATCACTGGTTTATAATATAATGTTTGCTTTATATATTTATGCATAAAATGAAAGACTCGATAAAAAGTCATATTTTTGCATCTTTCACTCGTCTATTATGTAATTTCAAATGCAATGTTCATTTTAAGCATTTTTGCATATCTTTTACTCATTTTATATAGATACTAACATGCTTAAGTTTTTAATTTAAATATGGATAAAATATCGATTTTAATTATGTTTAAATAATGAAAAATAAAAAGTATAGCAAAATATAATATTATAAAACTTAATACAAAATAAAATTAGGCTAAACTACTAATTTGATCCTCCATAAAGATATAAGTGAATATTGTGCTACTTTTGTATCCACGGGTGGAAATACGCCAAGCGGCTCGTCGGGGGCCTTCGGCCTATCCACATTTAGCTTAATTTGGCTTAACCTTTTTATTAAATAAATTAGGCCCAGACTTTTCAAAAAACTTTTTTAACCAAACAGGTCAAGATACAGGCTATGAAAAAGGTTTATTAGACTAATAGGTTGGCCTTTTTATACTATATTATTATTATTATTTCACAAATTCTAATGATAATCAAAGTTTTATAATCTATTTTGAATAGAGTTTTTGACCTATTTAGGAATATGTTTTTTGATATATTTAGAAGCCTTTTGACCTATTTAAGTGTAGACATTTTGGTCTATTTAAAAACTTTATGATCAAGTAGGCTTATAAATAGACTTTTGGGTCAGGCCAGGTTAAGCTCTTAAAAAAAGTCTATGTCAAGTAATCGGTGCAGACTCAAGCTACATATTTGTAGTACAAGCCAAGTCCGTTTAAATTAAATTCTAGTTTAACCTAGCCTACTTCCACCCCTATCCACAATAATTAGACTACTTCTTTAAGGTGTGGAAAACTTAGACAGCCAAGCGAATGCGAGACATATACCTTGACATCCGTGAGAAGAGGGCTTCCAATCATTGGATAACCAAGGCCAACATGAGGGTCTTGCAAGAGTAGTGGGCATTCGATCAGTTCAAGAACAAGTTAGGGAAGGCCAAGGCTAGTAAAGCCTCTACTGGGGGTGTGGCTCACTCCATTATGATAGATAGCTCTGCTACCATAGAGGGCACCAAGGCAAAGATGGTAAATTAATAAGTTCAATTGTGCTTGACTTAAATTTATTGTTATCTTTTTTTTTTTGTGTATTCAATCATGTATTATGATGTAAAATTAATTTGAAATGCAGACCAAACTCCTCAATAGGATATCTACTCCACGAAAGGTGTTCAAGGAGACCCGCATGCGGGAAGCACAATAAGGCGATGTGGGTTGACACCTGCTGCTTTGAGCAAATATATGTAATTTTTTAACTTTCTAGTTCACTGATTCTTACTATATTCCCTTGTGTATAAGTATAAAGAATCAAAATTATTAAAAATGGTCTAGTGATTAGGAATTTAGGTAATTAGTATGAGATTATAGGTTCAAATCTCATTGTCATTGATATACAAAAAAAAAAAAAAAAATCAAGAATCAATCAGAAACATTTTCTTCAAACAAGAAAATCGATCGAACACCATTCTTGATTTACAAAATTCAAACCAGGTACTTGTGCTCTCAAACCCGAAAGAGCACCAAGAACTACACTTTATGAAGCTTATAAGAGTATCTATGCGCGCAACAGAGCTCTCTTATAAGGCTTGTATCACTGACATGTTAAATCTGAGAAATCTGAGAGAAATCTGAGAAAGAATTATATGAATGTGCATCACTGACATGTTAAGAATGAAGAAGTGTTCTATACATGACAAAACTCTGATGAAACTAGAAGAGAGAATTTAGGCGGTAGTCTAACCAACTAATCTGTATATTGAAACTAACAAACCATATCTATACATATACGTATAAGGCTCTCTCTTAGATGGGGAGTTGGAGTTTGTCACCACCGTGGTGACAAAATCTTAGCCGTTGAATATTGAATCTAATGGCTTGTATCAATTAAAATTAAAATTAAAATTATATTTTAACATTTATAGAAAAATAATTGTATAAGCCATTTACCCATTTTATCCTTCTCTTCCTCCTTCGAACACATCACCACCTTTACCATTCCTTTCTCTCCTACCTCCCACCTCCCACCTCCCACCGCCGGCCATTGTCGGCACCACCCTCCACTGTCGCCACCCCCACCCCAACACACCCTTATTGTGACTTGCAGCTCCATTGCATTCATGATTTTCATGGCAAAAGAAATCCTACACACGGGAGTGCCACATGGTAAGGCAGCGGCGGCGCATGATATGCAAACTACCGCACGGCCGAGATTTTCATCGAGGGGGTTGAGCATCCCCTTTTCCGGTCCTTGTTGCTGTGGTACTCCCTCCAGCAACTACGTACTGAGGACTTTGCGTGGGGAATATTCCGGCGACTGCAGGCGGTGGAGGTCGCGAGGGGACATTTCGTCGACAGCTGCTTTCATATTTGGCCACAGTCTCACGAGGTTAAGGCCTTCGCGAAAGCTTTTTGCTTTCTTGTCCGTTGACTCGGTGTAGCTGCTGTTGAGTTGTTGTTGGTGGTGGTGGTGGTGGTGGAGTTGGGTGGCGGGCACAACCAGCTTTTGGGTGCGGAGGAGTGCTGGTTAAAGTTGGAGGTGCAACCGAGTTGACTCAGTGGAGTCCAAGGGCTTAGAGGAAGTGAAGGTTGATGAGGTTGGTAGGCTTACGGAAGGGTTAAGGGTTGGGGATGCTTGGCATCTTGTCTGCAATTTGTGGAGACTCTGAGCTGGCACTGTGGAGCAGATCTGCATCATCATGATTGTTGGATGTTGAAGACGAAATACAGGGAGATCAAAATTAATTATTGAAAAATAAAATAGAGGTCAAAAAAGTAAATTTGTTATAACTTTTTAATATAATATTATCCTGGATCATGTGGTGACCAACTCAGTTGTCACCCCTGAAGAATCCGCCAAACATATAATGCATATAATATTTTAAAATCATTCTTTGAAACTTTTGCCAAGTGGCATTCAACTATGAACCCATTCAAAAATCAAATTTTAAAAACTTCTCACTTATAGAATTATAAGTAATTTTACATATAATCCTAATTCATAAAAATTTTATCCTTAATTTTATCTCATATTAAAGTCCCCCTTAGGGGTATTGGAATAAAAATGGGAAGTGAAATTTTATGGATAAGTTTTATGTTTAAAATTACATGTAGAAATTTATCCATAAAATTTTATTTCTATTTTTACTCCTATACTAAACACACTTTAAAAAATAAAAATTATAGGAATTAAAGCTTAAATAAGTGAAAATTATAAGTACCATAATCCTTTTTGACAGTATCCAAAATTTAACTCAATGAAAATATAAAACCCAATTTTCATACGAAAATAAACACAAATAGAATCAAAATAAAAACAAATAAAACTCTGGAAGTAGTAATACGCTATATTTATATGGAAGAGATTAAAAATTATGTCATTAATATAGAAGTCCCATTCCAATTATATTCTCTAAAAATTTTCTATTCAATTCTCACTTATGAATTACAACTAACAATAATACTCTCCTATTTATACTATATTGAACGTGATTATCCACTAACCACTTATACCAGTACTCATTGTTAAATGAAATGAGATAATAATATTGATTCTTTGATCTTCAAGCACTTCATAAAAATCAAAGAACTACATAATCTTGATGACCCAACCATCAAAACTTGGTCTCTTCACCCTAACAGTTTGGTGACTTGCTCTGGCATTCTGATTCTATTGCATCGTCTTGACCAAGTGCTGCAATGCGTCGCCCAAGCTCTTCATTGTTGCATTTTATCAGAAGCTTGCGAATTTCAAAAGCCTGCCTCTGCGTCAGAAGGTGGGATGCCTGAAGTTCTGGGACTTGCTCTCTACACTCTCTGTTTGAACCTTCATTTCTTTCCTTCGTTGGAGGAGGAGGCTCTCAACGAAAGCACTATTGATAACATCTCTATTAGGGATAATATTCTCCTATTTATACGCAACGAATATGAGAATATTCTCTAACTAACTTATTATTTCCTAACTAACACTCTGCATAGATTATTCTGTTCATGAGTTAGTCACTAAAATAATAATAAAATGGAATAAAAGTTAAAAGAAATAATCTTAACGTTTTTCAAGTATGCACTAATTATCTTATCACAATAATCTCAATTAACAAAATGCAACGTTTAAAATTCATAACAATAATCAATATTTCTATGATTATTATGATGATTAATTTTTTCATCTGTAAATCAACTAAATCCATAAAGACCCGAATATGTGGTAAGGTAAGCTGGATGAGAACCTCACTTGTATCATATGATGATAAGTCATGAAGTGACTGAAAAAGGTGGTAACAAATCATCTTTATGGAAATATGGATTCTATTTCCTAAAAATTGAAGGTAATAAAAGCCATCCCTTTTTTACTTTTAAAAAAAAAAATTGCTTACTATACAATCTTCCAAACCTTTGTTGGCCACTGCGAGGGAATGTAATTATTGTCTTCCTCATAGTATCCAACCAGAAAATAGTTTTGTGGTATACTTTATTCCACGCCATCGACTGCCACTAACACTTTCCATTCATAATTTGAGATGATCCTGAATGGGTTTGGCCACAAGCACTTGGTAACCATAAATGAAAGAGTAATGTGACTGTGGCCAAACGTGACTAATCGAAACAAAACACGTTGGTGGTATATATGAGCAAATTAATTTGTAAGCACCTTTTTGGACATAATTGTTGCTATGCAATTATAATATATCCTACAACCAATCTTTCTTCCTCAGGTCAATCCTATCATGTCCCACGCATCATTTTGTCCCATTATCCGGTTTTAGCATCAAAAAACAGTTTGAAAAAAAAAAAGTTTGGAATCATCCACATGCATGTATAGTTCTATTTTGATACATTCTTGCACTTTGCACAAATAATAGGCTTAGAAATCCATTTCCCAAACTATAACCGTTTCTCTGGCCCTAACTAGTGCATGCTGTTTTTGTAGACATATAACTATGTATGTAGTTAATAGGAAAATGTTATTTGTATATAGATTTTAGACACTTTTTAATTCATCTAGAGATCAATATTTAAATAATTGGAGATTTTAGTTATATTTTTTTATGAATGTGGTAAGATAATATATGGGAAATTATTTTATTAGATTCACCACTTACATAATTGAAATTCATAATTATTACCATATAATTTTCACATTTTCTTACAGGCAGATTTACCACTTACATAACTGAAATTCTCACTTATTTATACATGATTTTATAGATACCAAAAAGGATGTTCACTATCACTCGGCATAAATAACAGTACTCTAGTCGTTCTCTGACAAATGTATATAGTTCGTACTATATATGTCAAATGATGCTTGTTTCACTTGAACCAGGTCTCTAGCTCTAGAAGTTTATTGACCGAGTACTAAATCTAGTCAAAATATTCATAGAAGAGTCTGATTTCCATTGATAACAGGTTAGATGCTTGCAGCCAGCTTGTCCTTGCTAATGGTGAATGCATATTAAAATCAGGCAGCAGGGAAACCAAGAACTCTCTGCTACCCAATTCTTATTATCTGTCTTTATATCATTTTCTAACTCCAATTTGGATCCAAAGACACTCTCTTACCAATTTAGTAATTTTACTACTAACTAGTAACTATACTGTAGTACTCTTATTCCGCCAACAATAGAGGGCGACAAAGTGTACGCACTTTTCAAGTGACAGAATTTCCAACCCTTGTTGATTCCCCCTTTTATCAATAGCCTTTTCAAAATGGTAGGCACCTGATTGTTGTCAAGGTCATAGACTCATGATTGCACATAATCATTCAGTTTAGACCAATAACTAGTTTCAACAAATGATTCCGTTATATATATATAATATATCCTAATGAGACTACACAAAGGCACCAACAATTTAGTTTTGTTTTTAACATTTCGGGTTGCAATGCATATCTTTGATGGCATTTCTCCTATTAACTGACAAAAAATAATATGCCTGTCTTCTCTGGTCTTCCTGTGTTTCTTTCTTCAGCTCTAAGCTTTTAGCTAACTTTAATTTCTTCATATTTAGTGACACAAAATTTAGGTGTGACAACATACTACATCTCTCCTTCACATCCTAGGCACAATGTCTTTGTCCAAACCTTATGCTGACATCCCCATCATAGACATTTCTCAGCCATTGCAGCACTCTTCTCTATCCTCTCTCTCTAAAGCATGCAAAGAGTGGGGATTTTTCCACATAATCAACCATGGAATCTCCAAAGATCTTTGCAGCCAGCTCCAGTCACTATCCAAACAGCTCTTCAGCGTCCCTTCTGATACTAAGCTTAAACTAGGCCCTTTCTCATCTCTAAAATCTTACACCCCTCATTTCATTGCCTCTCCATTCTTTGAGAGCCTCAGAGTTAATGGACCCAACTTCTATGTTTCTGCTAAGAGTTCTTCAGATGCCCTTTTTGACAATCAGGACTCCAAATTCAGGTAATGCATGAGCAAACTTTTATCCCACTAAGCTTTCACTGTTTATCTATTCAACATGGTTATTTAATTTCTCTTTCTGCTTTTACTCAATCAAGCATAATTTTATTTATTTAGTCTTTTGTTTTGTATAGTGAGATGCTGCAAGAATATGGCAGTAAGATGGAAGATTTGTCCAAGAAAATTCTGAGGGCTGTGTTGGTGAGCTTAGGGGATGGCATTGAGAAGAAGTTTCATGATTCTGAATTCAGCAAGTGTCATGGCTACTTCAGGATAAACAATTATTCTGCACCAGATAGTATGGAAGATCAAGTTGAGGGGCTAGGGATGCATACTGATATGAGCTGTATTACTATCTTATACCAAGATGAAATTGGAGGGCTTCAGGTGAGATCAAATGAGGGACAGTGGATAGACATAATCCCCTCTGAGGGGACCTTAGTGGTAAACATAGGGGACATTTTGCAAGCTTGGAGCAATGATAAATTAAGGTCCTCAGAACATAGAGTTGTTTTGAAGCAGCCAGTGAACAGGTTTTCCCTAGCATTCTTTTGGTGCTTTGAGGATGACAAGGTGGTATTGGCACCAGATGAAGTTGTTGGAGAAGTGAACAAGAGGATTTACAAGCCATTTGTGTGCTTGGACTATCTGAAATTTAGAGAGAACAATGAGAGAGGAAGATTTGAAAAGGTTGGTTACACAGTCCGAGATTTTGCTGGTATTAAGGCACAGCTGTAAATGGTTAAGAAAAAAAATGAAAATCAGCTCATTCATCACCCCTGTGGATCTGATTAGAATCCTCTCATATTTGTTTTTAACATGACATGAAGAAAAGGATAGACAAAAGAACTCAAATTGGATCCTACAAATTTTAAGAGGAGCTCCACCTATTTAAAGTTCTTATGTCTATCTCTCTCTCAATATGACATGATCATGTTAAACATAAACATGCGAGAATCCTAGTCCATGTGGATCACACCGCTAATAATATGTGCTTGCTCTATATATGACTTCTCTGGTCTTCAAATGTGCATATTTAGTTGAGTCTGTATTTTCCAATGTTTTAATTAATAGTGAAAGAGAAAAAAGCAGTGTAAGGTTAGGAGTTAGGAAAAAAGTTGATCAGGTGTTAGTTGTATTGTATGAAAACTTAATGTGTTATGTTCTTATTGTTGGTTTGGTTTACATAGCATTTATTGAGTATACAATTATACTAATTTTAAAAGCATAGATAGAAGTGCAAGAGGTGTTGTATGGTTAGTAAGATACTTAAATCCCCTCCATCTTATAGAAAACTACTACCAAATTGCAATAACGAGCCCTATTTAATGCCCGGAATTTTTTAGACTGCTTTCTAGTACTTTGCACTAACAAATCTATGTGCTTTTTGTCTTTATTCATTTTTTGGATAGCGCAAAACTGTGTGCTCTTCTAAGTATCTAAGATGTATTAAATAAAGAATAAACCCTTGCTTGCATGTAATGGTAGAGTATGATAATGAATAGCTAAAGAAACACATTCAGGCGCACACACACAAGCTATGTTACTCTCATATCACAGATATAAGGAAATTTGAGTTTAACTGAAATCACAATGAACTCCTACCTTTCTTGGAAATGAAAAATAAATAAGTAAATAAAATAATTTTCCATCACTCTCCTTCATTTTTTCCCTCTTTCTCCCTCTCTGATTTTGTTTGAAAAATGTGAATGAGTATTACACTATATATAAATGATGTAAGAAGACAACTATGCACTGAAATTAAATAACCATATTACTGTGTTCATACCAACATCTGCAGTAAACATAGAACCAGTATCCCATTTACTTCTAAATTTCCTCAAAATTGACAGGGGTATATTTGAACAATGAGGCTTGTGCACTTCCCATCTATCTCTTGATGGGATAATTTATAAGAACAGGTTTGCATTGATTAATTTATATGCTTATTGATTCATGATTAATATATAAAACATCTGTTAATCATTCTATTCTCTGGCTTGAGCACGACCACAATACACATAAATGCTATGTGGGCCTTTGGAGTACTTTAATGTATCAACAACTCAATATTTTAACTTTCTTTAGGCGAGAAGTATAATTACTTTAGTGAATAATATTATATTAGCAGTTGGCCATTATTCTACATATATTGCTAGTCACTTGTGGGAATAAAATTATATGTTTAATCATTAACCAGTTCTTCAATTCAAAAGCAGTACACACACAGGGACAGATCACAGTTGTTATCAATCCTACTGCCCAAAGGTTCATATGCAGCTATATATATATATATATATATATATATATATATATATATATATATATTTATATATATATAATCTGAGATTCCTCAAACAATAATGTTCAGTTGTTTATTTGAGCTATGGCTTAATTAAGAAACACGCAAGCACTTTTCTATCTTTCAGTTCTATTTCTCCCTTACACAAGTATTTAGAGTACATATATTTTGAAAAGAACAAGATTTTATGGGTTTTTTGAAAGAAAAAAAAAAGGAGTTAAGACTGCTTTCAAATGCAAAACCAATATATGCATGAACATGGTTACTTTTCTTTCATAAATTAAAAATGTGTATGAATTCGTTACCAGACTAGTTATTAATTAACAACCAGTATCTGTTACAGAAGGGAAAGAATGTGATTGGTATACGAGAATTCATTGCTGAGGAGGAAAAAAAAATTCAATTATAATGTTGAAATTCCAGAAACCCTTTCTGATTATGAGTCATGTGCCCAAAATAATAATAATAACATGCTTCAAACCTATCAATACGGCTTCCTAAACTTACTATATTACTCATACTGACTCTTTATAGACGTGTTTTGTCTCCGTGTACAACGGGATTAATATGTTTAATCTGCATGTTTTAATTAGTTTAGAGAGTTGTGATGATGTACTCAAAGCAATGAGTGCTTTGAATTAATGTTCAGGATTTATTAAATTTCAGCCTTTGATGTATATATAACTAACTAAAAAGTGCAATCGATTCTAAACTATGACTACTGTTATTTTTCTCACATCGTTCGTTTTTTTTTCAACTATAAGTGTCCGGAAGATACCAGTTCTCATTTTCATCCTTATATATATATATGCCTGCATCGTTTACAAGATCAAAGAGTTGTTAAGGTTTTATCAAAAAGAAGAAGAAGAAGAAGAAGAAGAAGAAGAAGAAGAAGAAAAGAAAGGAAACAAAGAAAGAAAGAAAAGAGTTATTGTTAAGGTTGCAAGCTCTTCTTATTCACACACGTGAAGATAATGGGCAGACATTGCGGCCAAGTTTGGTGCTTGTAATGATGATGATAGTTTCCCCCTATATGGCTGGTTCTTTCTAGCAGGCTGAGTAGTTTCTTTGTTTACTATATACTGCACCAAAAAAATTAAAGAAGTGGAAGATGTGCTTATGGATTCATCATGTAGAGTTATTTTAACTTTTAAAATTAAACTTGAAATCTATTAAAAGCTAAATTTTGATAACGAATACATTTTTAGAATTTTAGACGTTAAAATGACATTCTTTTAATATTATGACTTCTATTTTAAAAATATATTGTTCATAAGTATCTGTTATACAACAGAAAGACATACTCTTTTTTTACCAAACTTTTTCTTAACAGTAAAATAGATAACGTTTCAATCCTAAGCTCTTTAATATATTGCAAAGAATTTTACAAATAAAGTCAATAAATACTTAAATATAACAAATGCACCCTTCAATGCATACTATATTTAAAATTTTTTGAACTCTAATGTTGAGCAATCAGCAACCGTATATCCTTGGTGATTCATCAAGCAGCCATGAGCCAAATGATGACAGACTGTGTTGTGAGAAATGGGGTGCACGTCTTAAGTATAATCAAGAGAATTTTTCATTTACCGTATAAACAACGCCATACGATAATAATACCAAATAATTAATCATAAGTCAGCTTACACACAAATAATAATAATAATAATATTCCTCTAACAGAGATGAATTATGTACAATTTTTTGTTTCATCAACTTTAATATTGTTCGCAAGTGTGCCTTTCAAACTAACCTGATCCAAACAGGCTAGCTACGCCAGTTGTATTAAATTTCTACCAAGAAATTAAATAAAGATCCTATTTCCAAATCCTAGTTTTAAGATTGATTAGGTTTTATTTTTCTTATTCTTGAATATTGGACATAGACAGCTAAAGTGGATTTTATTTGTTAATGGATACATTATATATTTCAGGAATGGTACTGAAACTATGATGGTATTTGTCTTCATCTCCCAAAAAGTTGACACCTGACAAAACTACCAGGCATAAGACGTACATATTACAATGACAATGGGAATCATTGAATATTGTATAAATGCAATTTCTTGTTTTTTGTTCATGTGGTTCACACGCAGCCATATCAATCTTGACACTAGTGATCAAATTATTTTGGAATTATAAATAGTTGTTCAATCAAAAGTATTTTTATAAAGAAATTGAAAAGAAATTTGGGATGTTAAATGTCATAAAATTTTATTTGGTCAATTTAAAACACCAAACAAATATAATCCTATATATTTAATAATTTCATACTAAAGTAGCGGCTTTGTTCCTCCCTCATGGTCACAGCCATGCACACTACTTTCCACTATCTTCCAATTCAAAACTACAAGTAAAAAGTCGAAACTATGATCTTTAATGGTCCCTACTTGGCCTGTTCTTGCTTTGTGTTTTTTGGCATTATGCAGAATTTTATATTATTTCATTCTAACTTTTTTCTAAGTTTATTTAAACACAATTGTTAAAGTTTGTAACTTTTTCATCTAATATATGTTTTCTATTTTACACAGTAATAATCCCCCTGAAGCAAAAGCCTTTTACTAGTTACATTTGTTAAGGAATCATAGAGTACGCTATAGCCACATGCAGGAGCTGAAAATTCTTATCTTAGCTTCATTTTCAACTAGTACATGTCATGTTTTACATTTTTCAAAATGTACACAAGAATTTTTGGACATTTCTGGAACTGGGTCTTCCTTCATTAATTGGATTATTATTATTATTAATTTATTATTACAGTAACAACAGTGTAAGAATTGGCCAATAAATTTTTTCTTTTTGTTAGGTAAACAAGGCTTTCTTTCTTATGCATTTAAAGTCTCAGGGGAAGATGTAACCCCCCCCCCCCCCCCCTCGGCCCCAAAAAAAAAAGTCTAAGGGGAAGAAGGTAAAGGGACAAATGCTTAGGAGGGAACTGTTTCAAACGTTGTCGTTACCTAGCTATGTAGTTCAAAACTTCAAATTCAAATCCGGCACATAGAAAAAGGTTACATTAGAAAAGAAGAATGCTGGGACCGTTTGCCTTTTGTTCCCAACCGTTTGTTTTGAAGTTTCAAATTTCAGTTAGCTTCAACCTTGGAAAGTTGTCAAAGAATGCTTTTTCTCGCAACCCTTTGCTGCGTTTTATTACATTGGATTGTTCTAAGTCTCAATAGCAGAAATATTCTTTGGGAACTTTTGCATTTTTAAAATAAATTTTTACCTATACGACAAGAACATTCAATTTTTGCTGCTTTTTCTTTTGATCTATCCCCTTTTGTCTCTTTTTGTTTTATATATCTGTAGTTTGATTTCAATGAAATTTGTGCATTTTAAGCTGAGTCCTATGTCATGCTTTGATTTCCTAGTACGTATCAAAGTGATCATGAAGTACTGAAAAAACCAAGACCCCTCAAGCTTAATTTTTGTGACTCATTAACCTTCATGTTTATGTGCAGGTGTTGAGGAAGTTGATCACAGATTCTTGTGCTAAGATGGAAAAATCATCAAACTTTGATGAAATTTCTGATGTGGGTTGTTTTCACCCTTCTCCTTCTGTGGATCATTCAGCCACTGATGCCTGGACTTACTCAGAGGCATCAAACATGTCAGATTCAATAGATGACAGTAGTTATGCCAGCGAGCCTTCACCATCTTGGTGGACGGCGGCGAAACCGGGTGCTAAACAAGCTGTTCTTTCCAGGCTAGGAATGAAGCTGCGCAAGAATTCAATGGATGCTAAGCTGAATGAGTGTGATCTTTTTGATTCAGGTTGGTTTGCACAGCTTGAGTACTTAACTTTTGCTCTTTGAATTAGTACAGTTTTCATTGGTAGTTAAATTGATTTTGTGTACATTAGGTGAGCTTGAAATGATGAAGGAAAGATTTGCAAAGCTTCTGCTGGGAGAGGACATGTCTGGTAGTGGGAAAGGTGTTTGCACTGCAGTTACAATCTCAAATGCCATTACCAATCTCTATGGTAATTTTTTAAAAAAGGTTTTAATAGTAGCAATAGCATAGTCAAAAAAAAAAGGGTCAAATTTATTGTACTTAAACATGTTTGGATTGTGAATTATGCAGCAACTGTATTTGGACAAAGTTTGAAGTTGGAGCCACTGAAGCCTGAGAAGAAGGCTATGTGGAAAAGGGAAATGAAGGTTCTTCTATCAGTGTGTGATTACATAGTAGAATTTGCCCCAACTGCACAATATTTAGAAGATGGCACAATTGTGGAGGTGAATTTTTTGCTAAATGATAATTATAAATTTAATGGAGCTTGTTTGGCATCTCTAAATGTGTCTGTCTAATATGATGTGATGATGTTTCTCAGATGATGAAAAGCAGACCAAGGTCAGACTTATATATCAACCTCCCTGCCCTGCAGAAGCTTGACACAATGCTCATAGTAAGACAAACCTCAAATTGCATCTTGCATGTACACCTTAGTTTTCACCAAGATGTCTCATGTGGCCCATTAACATGATTTTATGTTTTCGCAGGAAATATTGGATACTTTCCAGGATACTGAATTTTGGTATGCAGATAACATCCCAGCGAATTCAACTCGCATGCGTGCGGCCTCGTTTCGAAGGATTGTTCAGCGAAAAGATGAGAAATGGTGGCTGCCAGTTCCTTGTGTTCTCCCCGGTGGCCTCTCTGAGAAGTCAAGGAAGCACCTGATAGAGAAAAGGGATTGTGCTAATCAAATTCATAAAGCAGCTATGGCAATAAATAACAATGTCCTTGCTGAGATTGATATCCCAGAAAGCTATATTGATAATCTTCCCAAGGTTAGTCCTCATTAGTTATCTATCCCTATTGTCGAAAAATAATTTCGGTTTCTGAAAGTCTCAATGTGAAAGTTTCTGTTGAAGTCTCAGAATGAGTGTACAATTTTTTCTTTTTCCAGCTGAAATTCTATAGCCAAGTGATTGAGGATTCCATTAAATGTGACCCCATAAAGCAAATGTCTTGGAATTTATCATCAAATTTCATAAGCCTTTTATGGAAGCCACTAATAGCAGCTGAGACTTGTAGGAAACGGGATGATATAATTTCACATAAGGTACAATTACTCCCTTCGTTTTCAAATAAGTATTTATCTCAAAACTTAGTTTTCTATAATTATCTGTCCTTTTAAAAAATCTAGAGTATTTTTTCTTTCTACTTACCCTTATTAAATGAATAATTGGGAAGAGTATTAAGTAAGAAAGAGAATAAGAGAGATGAAAAGATAAGGATAGCAACAGAAATAAATTAAAAAGCTCGCATCTGCTCCCCCCAGGGGTTCGCCATTCACACTTCCCGGCCAAGGGTTCAATACCTAAAAGGCAGCTCCATAGCAGCCAAGTTTTTATTCGGATTTAGGGTTTAGTCATTTTGTAAAATGCACCTAAATTACTCTAATATTAAGGCCTATTTAATATTTTCCTTAATTCATATGCGTATTTAAAAAAAGTCACTTATTTGAAAACGAAGGGAAATCTAATGAGATTTATTAATAATACGCCTATTTGAAACTAATGTTAAAAATTTAAGGTTTATAAAGTTAATGCTAGGAGAATTATCGTTTTCATGCTACTAGTATGCATTCATATATTTTCATCAAATTGACTAAAATTTAATCTCACTTCTTCTCTCTTTTTAAACATTGATTCTTCAGAGTGGGAGAGCAAATTTGGGGGACACAATTTGCCACTACATGTGTGCTGCAGAAAAGTTCTCACCTGATCAACTTCTTGACTATCTGAAAATAAGTTCTGAACATGAAGCACTTGAGCTGGCAGATAGGGTTGAGTCATCAATGTACTCATGGAGGCGGAAAGCTTGTCTGAGCCATTCAAAATCATCATGGAGCAAAGTGAAGGAGCTCATGGCTGACGCCGACCGGAAGGACAAGAACTACACGTTGGCTGAGAGAGCTGAGACTTTATTGTTCTGCCTGAAGCAAAGATATCCTGAACTTTCACAGACTTCTTTGGACACATGCAAGATTCAATACAATCGGGTAAGTATAGCAATCTATTAAATCATATCATTTGTGAAGCATTGAGAAATATGTGTTTAGTTCTGCATCTGTAAATTTAATTCTTGATGATCTTAATTTTGTCAGAATTGATTTTAGTTGAAAAAAATTATGTTTCAGTGCTTTTGTTTGAAAAGTGATTTTGAAAAAAATTAATGTCATTGGAATAGCACCCAACATGAAAGCAAGAAACTCTAGCTTTTGACAAAACTATAGTTTTGTAGCAGGACAATTGCAAAACCAAAAACTAGACATGTAAATTGTGAGCATATGGACTAAGAACAACAATTTAGATGCCATAGTTTAAATATAAATATGATTCATGACAAGACGCTATGGCATCTTCTAAACTACTTATTACGACCCCGCCTTATTAGACAAGACTTAATTGCTGTTCATGGACTAAAAATGGCAATTATCTTTTTGCAGGATGTAGGGAAAGCAGTACTAGAGAGTTATTCAAGAGTTTTAGAAGGCCTGGCATTCAACATTGTTGCTTGGATTGAAGATGTTCTGTATGTAGATAAATCAATGAGGAATCGAGATGTCTAGATATCATATTACAAATGGATTTTACTTATGCAACCCATAGCATTAGGAGAATGTAGACAAGTATTTGGCGATTGTATGTAAAGAAGTTCACTTATTTCACTTGCATGTGCATGAATTGAGCTTACTAGTTAACTCTACTGAAGTCCATGGAAGAAAGTTTTTCGCATTCAGTTGAAGCTTTAAGCATAATTCATAGCAGCTTCTTTTAAAATTAAAAATAAAAAGAAAATAGTACTGACCTCAAAAGTCTAATCAGTATTATTTATTCGGAAACATATTTCATCCTCAATTTGGCCAGAAGCCGAGAAGGCACATTATATTCACTATTGCGTTAAAACTGACGTTGCAACACCACGAAGCATGTATGCGACACAAACGTGATACCCACTCAGTTTTGAAAGTTCTAGTACACAACACAGTTATAGTATAATATATAAAATTAATATAAAAGCATAAATCTTAAACTAAAAGTGAGAAACAATGATTTAAAATTTATCATACCTCATTGTAAACATAATAAAATACACTTAACTATTTAACTAGTATAGTATTTCCATCTAAATAGGGATAAAAATTAAAAAATAAAAGTAAAATTTGCAAAATATAGTTTAGAATGTCTAGAAATATTTGTAAAGTATCCAGCAAGGATACATATTCGGCACAGACACGATGACGCGGCTATTTTGAATTCTCTATACTTTTTAGTTGCAACACCTTTTCAAGGCTGTTAGATATCTCCATTCTTAAAATATGCCGTTCAAAAGAAGAAGAAGAATAATATAGAAAAAACAAAAAAAAAAAAAAGGAATCAAACAAGGAGTTTTTTCACTCTGACTTATCCATAAAAGAAAACGAAACAACAAAGCACCCTAAATGAGGGCAAAACATGAGCAGCAATGTAAATTTTGGACCAAAAGTAAACAGCTTTTTCTTAATTGCCTTCAGAACAAGTTGAACTATTAGAAGTGAAACATATCAAAAGATGATAATAATTTGTATTTGATGTCATGAAAAAGGAAAGAACCAACATATTCTTATTTTTCCATGTTAATCCTGATATGGGCCGAAGAATGGTGATTTGTTGTATGAAAACTTTTGTATCCCATGATCAAAACCAAAAATAAACAAACCAGTTTGTGCCATCTGGCGTCTGGTATTCAAAAAATTTTAGTAACAAAGCTCTGCATAAGTACATTACTAAATTGGAATGGAACCAAAGTGAGTTACTTAGCATATTAATTTGTTTTTTTTTTTCTTTTATGGATCACTAATATATGAAAGTCTACTAAACTTTAACTAATTTAGTTCGAGTCCGATTGGCCCACCATGATAGTAAAGCTCTCACGGTGCTAGTTTTTTCCATCCACTAGACTCGAACTCGAGACCTTACTTAAAAAAAATAAGTGTCAAACCACTTAACCAAACTAAATATTGGTTACTTAGCATATTGATTTGTCACTTAACAAGAAGTTTTCATAACATTTTTCATATTTATTTATTTTTTACACATTTTCCCTTTCAAAATGAATATTTATACAGCATATAATCAATTCCCCATCAACAAAATACTTCTAAACTAAAATGAGATCTGCGTGTTACACGAAACATATAAACTATAAGAATGATGGTCAAATATTGTAGGAAAAATTAAAAATGAAATAACTATATTATGAAATGAAAGTATTATTTATTTATGATAAAGTGAAAGTATAATAATATAAGAATAACAAAGACGTATATCTTTTTATGACCATTTGGAATGTATTGAAAGCATATGAATGTTTAAAATCGGTCATTCTTTAGTTATGTAATTTTGGAACAATGAAGTCAAATGTATTTGAAGGTTCATTACTGTTTGATTTGTTTCAAAAATGGTTGGGCTATTAGTATATTGTTTGGGGTAAAACTTCAATAATGTAGTCTTAGAACCTTTCTTTCAAATTGTAATTGATCTTTGTTTTAAATACTTATTTAACAGTAATCATTTTTTTATAAAAAACTAATTATTGTAATTGTTAAATTAGTTATGTTTAAATGTAATTACTTTCTTAAGAAAATGAACTAATTCAACTTAAGTCTTATTAACAACCTGACAAAGTTTTAATATATTAGAGTAAGAAATTAGATACATATAATCAATTATTTAAAAATATATATAATATAGTGAAGATTAAAAATAAAGTTTAATATACATAAATTAAGGTATTTTTTTTAGCTGAGTTTAATATCAAGAAATGAAATAACATAACCTAAATTAATATGAATTTTATAATTTTTAATATTATTAAAAGTTACTTTTATGTGAACTAATTCTTTAAAAATAAAGTTTAGCATACATAAATTAAGTTATTGTTTTAGTTGAGTTTAATATTAAGGAATGAAATAATATGATTTAAATTAATATGAATTTCGTAATTCTTAATATAATTAAAAGTAACTTTTTATGTGAACTAATTCTTTATGAAATGTAAGATAGATAGAGATTGGGAAGTTGATTAAGTAACATTCATATTTATTTTTGTTAACTTATATACAACTATAAAGGTCTAACATCATATGTGATACAGGTAGTGTGACCTTTTTTTTAATTTTTAATAATTTTGTAGTTATATCATATTGTAAAGTTGAATTTAAGATAATAAATTATTTTTATAATGTTTATAATTTTGCTACCAATTTTTATTTATGTAAGTTATAGTTCATATAAGCAAACATAATAGGAATAAATGAGCATTAAAATGCAATGAAGTGACAGTCTTTTATAAGAGAAATGGCAATATTGTGAAAATCTAATGTGTCATTATTACATTATGCCACAACTTGGACCTTAGCTTCAATATATTATAATAGATAGATAGATTCGTTTGCTTATATATAGGAGTGATGTCTAATTTGCTCCACCCTATCTTTTGGCACTTTTTATGCTCCACTTTTATGAACCATTAGATTCAATTTAATGGCAATCTTATGGTTAAGATCAAATGTATGTCTATATAGATTTTAATTATCATGGAGCATGTCACAGGTTGCTATGCTCATAGAACCACCATCTCTCCGCCACACCTTCGGATCAAACAGCCATTCTTTGCCGCAAAACCACCATTGCCACCAACGCCACCATCTGACCCTCCACCAATGCCTCCACCTTCAACCGAATTAGCCCCAAAACTGCAACGAACAAGCCTGACATCCTCCTGCCACCATATTGGTAACCCCATCACCACTATTTTTCTCTTAATCTCCATTGGATTTTCATGTATTTCGCCAACTGGAGGAGTTCGAGGAGCTTCTCCTATGTGAAGGGCTGCAGGATCTTGCGGATGTCTTTCTGTGGTGAGGACGGTGGTTGCTGCAACGAAGGAGGGTAGTTGTTTTGTTGTGGCGGCAGCGAGGAATTGGCATCGCGATTCTCCTCCATTTTGCGCTTCCTAGTGGAGGTCAATGCGCTTCTGGTGCAATGGGTCTCTATCATGGTCATTAAAGCTCTGCCTCTCGGGCCAAATGCTGATGTCGATGACGAGATCTGACCCAAAATCGATCTCCTCGAGGAGCCCGGCCTTGTCGACTATCTTGAGTCTCAAGAACTGCGGCGAGCGCGTGGTGCGGGGATGACGGATCTACTCCAGGATGAGGCTCATCACGTGGGACTTGCTATGGCTGTGGCTATAACGATGAACATGTGGCTACCTCCATGCAAAGGACTTAACATGCTCTCTAACAATTAGAATCCACTAACACATGCATTTCATCTTAACCATTGATTTTTATTCAACTGAATTCAACAGTTAACAAAGATGGGAACATCCGAAGTGCCGGAACATGAGATGGCACAAATTAGACACCACCATATATAGGTAGAAATACTTTTCCTTTGGGCAATAAGGAATCACATGGAAACGAAAAAAATGAACTAAGAACAACTAATATTGTCGATAACCTGTTACATTGTTAGTAATTTCACGTACGGTTGTCAAATCGAAATCGTGAATCAGAAAGCTTGCTTTCCGAAGATTGAGAATTGATCCCTAAAAACGAGGCATATGGTTGGATTAGTTCTTGATATGTTCCATTTAGTCACCCTAATATCTATAGTCGTCCTTCATGAAAACGATGATAATGATCTGCTTATATACTACACCATGTTCTGCACTAACGTGTATTATTTACGCTAACATGATTTTCTATAAAATCCTATATGGACTAGCAAGTAAATAATTGAATCTTGTATCTCATATTAATGCTCCAGAACAAAAAGCACAGATAATTTTGATAAACTGAATATATATCAAGAAAAAAAATGGTCACATGCCCTTGTGTGTGCTTGGGCCCCAAAAGATACAGACAAAGCTCACACAAGTGAGAATTTAGACATGAATGAGCATGTAACAGCTACAGAGATCACTTGAGACATATTAACCTCATCAACTGGGAAAGTGAAACAATCAACCTATATATACAGCAAACTTCTGGACTCTGCCTGGAAGTGCAGAGTCCAGATGGGAGTGGGGGAAGGTGTGAACAGGTTAGTAGTCAACCAGAAGCCAAAACCAACAGGATGATGGGTTGTGTGAGGACACCTTTCTCTTCTCTTCGACAAAGGACCCGTCTCTTCACCTGTTTCTCAAAATGGTATCCCCTCAGGTTCCCTTCAGCACAAGAAGGGTAAGCACAAAATGGCATCTTCACGCCAGTCATGCATCAAAAATAGTGAAAAAACATACACCTTTTGAGGGGTTTGCATACTCCAAAGTCCAAACCAATCAAAATCTTGTTGATCAACTATCGTCATCCACGGCTCCAACGTATGTAAGGTCTGTCCGTCTCACCCTTACGGCCCCTTTAAGCCAGCTGGCAGCTCGAATATTAGCACGGTCCCCACTTCCTATGATGGCAGAATTACTTGCTGAAGGGCAAGATCCGGCACCATCTTCCAATAGAGTCCAAGGGTCAACGTCCAAATCATTGTCCTGTTGTTTTGACTTCCCTGATGCTGCACTCCTTGATGATGGCACCAGGTTCCTCTGAGGAACAGTCAAACTGGTTGAGTTAAACCCAGGATTTGTGTTGCTGGGTTGAAGAGAAACAAAAGCTGAAGCTGGAACCGATGGTGGCTGGCAGGAGAAAGGGAACCTCGTCGAGGCAATGAGTACAGGCATTGCTGCTTGGATACGCCCCCTGATAGTGTCTGGAAGTTGCATACGATCTAAGTCATTCTGCATCAGACAATAGACCATTAGACAAGCAAGAAGCCTATATTCAGCAGTTGCAATATTTCAGACGGAGTGAAAGACAAAAAAAAAAAATCTTATGATCATGTTCAATGCTTCAGTCTTGAAGAAAATTTACTCATATTTCCATCTTATCCATTAACAAAAGGAAGTTACAGTTTCCATAAACCAAGCTGATGTGTTACAGTACTTTTAATCAGTCAAAGAATACCCAAAAAAATTACTGGAACTTCGTATTTGGAGTGAAACCTATCTCTCACAATACTTAAAAGAACATTTTTAGGATCTTTGTTTCGACCAGTTTCTTAATTTAAATAAGATAAGTGTCGAATTAAATGTCAAATACAGCTAAATGCCATCCGATAACATGGATCAGTGACAGAAACTATATGCTGCACATTCATAGGTTATGAGATCAAACCTGCAAAGTCTCCAATAACTCTCGGTCAAGTCCACAAAACTCCCTTGTAGATTCATTGGTAGTCTTTGAAACAGGTTTAAACGTAAGCCATCTTGGGTGACAACTACTCAACAATCCATGCAAAATCAACAACAAACGATCAAACAGTCCCTCAGCAGAAGAGCCTACAAAAGCAGCACAAGCAGCTTCAGCAGGTGACTCCACCTCCTTCCTCAATAGAGAACAATGTGTGGTATTGGCCAAAATGTCTGCATCATCATGCACAACCCGGCTACCAAGGAGACGAAGAATTACAGAGGCAAGTGTATGTCTCATGTTTCGCACAGAGGGCTCCCTGCAAAATTGAACATCTAGATAAACTGCCTCTAATTCTAGCATATATTAGTTCTACAACCTATATTTGATATACTAATGAGGCATACATTGCAACAGAAGCAAATGCCATCATAACACAATCATCCATATTTCACTTTTAAAAAGTAATTTCCAGCACCAAACTTTGTGCTTGAAAGTTGAAACAATTTTAATAAAAGAAACAAACTAATAATGAACTATAATCATCAGTGCCAACAGCTGAGAACCATGATAATACAGCATATACTACACAATTGTATAGTTGAGAAATGTTCATATTGCAATTGTTGTTATCTTTTCTGCATTTCAAAAAAACTGAAACCCCCCCCCTAATAAAAAAAAAAAAAAAACAACAACACCACAATAAAGCAGCAACAATCCAGAAAGGAAAAAGCATTTTTAACACAGCCTAGCAAAAACGTGAAGATTCAAAAGATTGGCTCAATTACCCATCTGTGCAAAGAATAGGAAGAAATCTCATGAGTAACTGCAGACGTAATGACATGGAAGCTCGTAAAGCTGCAGGAGAAGGCGGAGAAGAATCTGATGCAGTTGTCGGTCGCCTGGCTAACCCTGGGCTGCCACCTTTCATAGTTTTGCGATTATTTACTTTATATGTCTGCCCTTCAATTACAGGAGAACTTGCCACTGGCTTACTTGCCCCACGAGTAACTGCAGTTACTTGTTGCTCAATATTATTTAACTGTTTGATCAAATCGCTTGCAAAGGAATTGCGAGATTCATCAGAGCTTTGATCTATGCAAGGATGAACTAACTCAATAAGAGCCCTCTCAGCCCCATGTTGCTGATTACTGCCTGAGGTTTCTGAGTCAAGCACTTGAGAGGGCCTTTTAATGCTCCTTTTCATATCCATTCCCTCTTCAACAACTTCTCCTTCCTCAAGGGACATCGAATCAACTTTCCTTTTATCCCCCTTGATAGTTACAGGATCAGTACATAGGCTGCACCAACCCCAGGGAACTGAAAACTGAGTCTTAACAGAAAGTCCTTTACTCTCAGCAATGTTAATTAGCCGTTGCCGAATGGTCTTCCGACCAAAGAGGACATCTTGACCTCCAAGGAACCATTTTACCTGCAACAACATTGAATCCTCTAATGACCTCCCAAAAAGATGAACCAGCTCTGAGTAAAGAGGTGCAGCATCAGGTCTGACCAATAACCTTGTCAGAATTATTTCAATAAAATTGTTCTCATTCTCAGAAGCAGCAGCCTTCTCTGAACTAGGTGAGGATAATTTTATAGCATCAGCTAAGGAATGTGTCTCCAGTTTTTCAATAAGGGCTTGTTCATTTAAAAGTAACCTGAGTTCAACCCACTGCCAGTGAAATTTGGCAGGCTGCAGAGCATCTAAAACATGTACAAGCTTATCCTGAAGCTTAGATTCACTATCTGGAAACTGAATTTTAGATTCACCATGTCCAGATATCCGGCTTCCATCATCTTTTGTATAAATAGATTGGGGCATCTTGCAATCAATCATGGCATTTAGGAAAAGCCTAGCACGAAGGGGAACAAATGCCATGGACTTTAAATGCATATTAGAGCCATCCAACTCTAGTAATGCAGCAAAGTCAGCATCACTCATATCCGCAGTCATCAGGTCATAAAGACCCTGACAGTCTCTCAAACATACATCTCGAAAAGGCAAATGTTTTATTGCATCATTTATGCCAATTGTTAGAGACTGATAAAGTTGATTCATGTCTTCACGAACTGCTACATTAGGATTCTTAATGAAGGGCCGCCACATGACAAAGGCAAATATTGCATAGGCAGGTGGAAAGACCAAACCAAGAGGAAGCATACGCTGCATCCTTGAAAGAGCTACAATATATGGTTCACCCAACAGATCCACCACTAAGCCTTCACAGATGGTTCTGCAGTTTCCAACAAGCAATCTAAACCAATGGAGATGAACTTCAACTGAACTATCCACCTTAAAAGCACCAACTGAACGTGCATTTCCATTAGAATTGGATCCTGTGCTCCTTACAAATTGTACTACATCCACCCCCTCCTTTAATCTGAGTATGGTTACCATTCTTTCCAGACTTGTAACACCATGTATAATTGCACCAACAACGAGTGCAGAAACAGCAGCAACAATTTTTGTTGTTCTTGCAACCACAACTTTGTTAGAGTTGTTAACAACATCATTTGAAACAGATGTACTAATATCATGGGTTTCAGGTGACATTTGAAACTGAGTTCGAGATGCTTTACTAGGAGCAAAAACTCCAGCAAGAGCAGTAGAAGCTTCTGTTGCAAGAGCAATCTCAAATACACGGCTGTGGCGCTCTCCCAAGGCTTCCTTGAGCAGGCACAGACAAGCTATATGCATTCGCAGAATACATTTAGCATAGTTCAACGAACTTGTTGCCAACGATATGTTCGAATGATTACTGCTAGCTGAAAAATCAGGCAATTTTGCCAAAGTTGGACCAACACTGCCAACAATGGCAGAAACTGCAGACGTAACCAAAGAGGGATCCCCTTCTTGAGCCGCACCACCAGTCTGCCTTATGCAGTCTATCAGACCCATAACTATTTGTTGAGCAATTTGATATCCATTATCCCATTTTTCTAAAGCCTGACCTTTTGGTGTACCAGCAGCAAACAGCTTTCTGTCTTTTCCAAAAAGATAATGAAAAGCTTCTTCTACATTACGCTGCACTACATCTCTCATTCCTGAAGCTACTCTGGATGGTAACCGGCCACCACTTATCTTTTGACGGAAGAAATCATCAGGGTCCTCAACCCCAAGGGGAAGCCCTAACTCTCCATCCACCAACCGTCCAGATTCAAGTTCAGAAGCAAGTCTCTTATCATATGTAGCCTTAAAGCTTTTCTCCCACTCAATGACGCTAGCCAAGCTGTTATATTTGTTCAATAAATAACGAGCAAAAGCTAGGGCTCCTGAACCTGAAACCCTTCCATTAGATGTTATGATAGCTGCAGCACGATTCATTACAGTTGACAAAGCTTCAGGAATAAGATCTGCCGCAGCAAGAATGTTCTCATACCTGCATCAATATACAACGTTGTACAAGGCAGACAGGCTAAGCAAAATTGATCTCATATCCCAAAAAGTCCATAAAAACATTGTCCAACATGAGCATAAAGATGAAAAGTACAGAATGCTCATAAAGCACTCATTTAATGATAAAGATGAGAAAGAGAAAAAGTGAGGGGATAGCAACTAGCAAGGGGTCTCATACAAAGTAATGGCAACTTCACTGAAGCTTCAGCAAACTTGTTTTGACATTTGCAATTGGAAATTATAGCAAGAAAAACAATTGTCTCTTCAATCAACTAGATAAAAGATTTCCAATTGGGAACATCTGAGTAGATGCACAGGAAAACTTAAATTTTTATGATACTGACCTGATTGGTTAATATGACAAACAAAAGGAGCATGCTGAGTAGATGCACAGGAAAACTTAAATTTTTATGATACTGACCTGATTGGTTAATATGACAAACAAAAGGAGCATAATAAGCATGGGGATGCAACAGTTTCTTAATTGCTTTAGAAAATAATAACTATGATGATGATGATGATGATAAAATAAAATAATTTACGTATAAAACATATTCAAAAGGCATTTAGTTATTAAAAAAGCAGCTAATAACATCACATGAATTAGAAGGAAGGACTGGAGGGTGAAGAGCAAATTAACTAATAAATGGAACAAAACAACAAATTTTGGCAGAGACGACCAAGCAAACTACATAAAACAAGTTGAGGGCAAACCTTCTCAGAGATGATAACACAAAAGCCTCTCCCACACCACAAACTTGGTTTTCCAAATTCCTTGGCAGCATCATAACATTCCTTCCACTATGAATTGTAGAATTGGGGCTATTGTAAACCTCTGGCAGCAACCACAGGAGGAACTTGACAGCTGATACCAAATCGTCTGAGATATCCATCAGATAAAGCAAAGCAGAAAGTTCATCCTCACCAAGTTTCCACTGTATTGAGCTTTTGTCATCCACAGAAGTAAAAGGCCTGCCAAACTGACCAACTTTACCAACATTTTTTTCAGTCTCTTCAATAAGCCGCCTAACTATGGTTATCAGCCAAACTGTTATTTCCCTTTTCTCAACAAAGCGAAGCCCTTTTAGTGCCTTTCCAATTGAAACAATATCCTCACAATGACTTGTTCGAATTCCATCAACAGACCTCAGCATATCCCCATCCATAGAAGTTCTATGGTGAGGGCAGCTTACCTTATTATCACACATATGACTTGTTGATGCCCCTTGGCTACCCTCAATCCTAGAAGCTGCCAGTTGGGCAAGACTCTGGGTTTTACGCACAGTCTTTTGCCGACTCTTAGTAACCTGCTTGGTCGACTTAAGTGGTTGATCAACTTTGAGAGACTCCGAGGATTTTAATCCCTTCTTCACCCACCATGTATCTTCATCATCAGACAGAACTGGAGAATGAGTTTGAACAAATGAGCTTCTTTCCTCAATCAATTTTTGTCTCTTTGCTCTTCTACATTCTTCACACCCAGGTGTAACCTCAACTAGATCAATCTTGCTCTGAGACCCAATAGATTTTCTGACACTGCCTTGAGATTCATCCAGTCCAGTAGTGCTCATATTAGATGAACTATTTGGTAGCTGTAAAAGTACTGAGATGGCTGCCTTCAGTTCTTCAACACAAGTGTCATCCTTTCCATTTTTAGAAGATATTTTACTAGAAAGAACAGTTTTCCGCTGATCAACTGATCCTGCAGAAGCTCCATCTTTTGTTGAAGATGGACAATGTTTTTGCTTAAAAGCAGATATACTGGCATTGCCATTGCTCCCACTCAAAGAACCACGAAGTATGAGGCGGCGTTCATTCAAGTAAATTTGCAAGGCTTCAATTAGCTGTGGCCCTTCAACAATCCCTGATTCTTCCAAAGCATCACGCATGAAGTTCCTCGGAAACTGTTTCAAGATTCGACAATGTCTTTTCTGTCTCTCCAAGTCAACCACATTCACATTCATATCCACGATCCCGCTCACTATTAGTTGGCGTACATATGCCACCGGGCAAAAGATGCCTGCTCGCACAAGTTCTACTATAAACAAATGTAGGTGTTTGAGGCCTTCCCCTTTATGCACCACATGCTGATCAATCCAACAAACTATGATATCATGCAGAGGACCTGGGCTTTCAAATATACTCGTTGAACGGGTACTCCGATCCACAGTTTTGGAACTAGACTTTATTTTGGGTGCATTGTTCACAAAATACCGATTACTCTGCTGACTTGAACATTTTGCTAAATAATTGACTCTACGATTTCTTCCATTATTTTGTCTTGGTGAAATCTGCATATCCCTCAGTTTCATCTTCAAAAGTCTTACTGCTATATGCACTTGGGAAAGATCTTTCCTACCTGTGAACTTTATGTCACAAAGTGGAGCAGTCCGAAAATCTCTGAAATCACATGTTGCCCACTCACAGAGGAAAAACACTGAATAAATAAGTGATGTATTCAGAGTCCCAAACCACTTCAGTGATAATCTTAAGAAAGGGCTAACTTTTGCAACCCAACCCTCAGACACATTTCCGTCACAAAGATCTTCAAAAAGAAACTTGTGTACTCCATTTAGGTCACCCAGAACAAGGGATTTATCCAAGGCTTGTGCAGCTTTAGCCAGACAGTGACCTGGATAGCCTGGGCTTGCAACCTTTGTAAGATCATTGGCATGTTTCTGAACGCATGAAATAACATGATCGAATGCCAATGATTGGTATTGTGCATCAAGTCCTTTACTTCTAAATATACACACAAAATCTTCTGAACTGCTTTTTATCTTTCCTGCAGCTTCAGTTGCTTTTAGTACAAAATTCCCATCATTGATTGTGTGTGCAACTACAGAGGATGGTAAAGGAAAGCAATCCAGAGCAACAAAAGTCTCTGGAGCTGCAAGTATTAAATACCAGAGCATCTCAATCAAAGCAGAAGATGTATATGCCCTCCGGGAATTATCTACTAGATCTGATCCACCCGGAGCAGGATCACGAATAATACGAAGTGCTACTCCAGCAAGAGCGCGAACATATGTTTGAGATAGAACAACAATTTCTAGAAAGCCATATACAATAGGCAATAGCAGCTGCCAAATCTCAAGCAATTCCTTTTCCTAAAAGAAGCAGAAATATGGAAAATCAAAACTAGAAGCCTGAAGGATCGGTATCAGCAAAATACATTAATTAATACTCAGCTTTATTTTGTTGAGCACATAAGGCTTGTCATATGCAAATTACAGACAAGGCAAATTACCTGTAGTTGAAGCAAAACCCAATCAATGACAGGAGAAGGAACAAGTAGCCCTTCGGCATGATGCCATTGCAGAAGCCGCACAATATACCACCATCTAAAATGTAAGGATGGTTCTTCACCATCAGAAACAGACGACAATTGGTCACTTCTGTGCTGAAGTGATCCAGTATAAGGCATTTGAGATGATCGATCATGACTACGACTAGAATGAGAAGTATTCTTTGAGAAAAATTCATCCAGAAGAGTTTGCAAGTAATCAGTAACATCTTTGGTCCAGAGCTCAGAACAAGATGGCTGAGTTTTATCAGCAGTCCCAGAAGAAATACTGGCAGAACCAGTCCGGACCTATGAAATTCAATCATAATCTATCTTCATATATTGAGACATAAAAAATAAAAGAAAAGAACTTCAGGAAGTAATAGGTAAATAAATTACATAACATTGAGGCACCCCATACCAGATTGAGGTAAGAAACCTTTATAAACCAGGTAGCCCTCAGCAATGGAACATTATTCCTGATAAGAACCTCTAACAGTGATTTCCTTCTATAATGAGGAACAAGATCAGCCAAAGAACGTAATCGCTTGTGCGGTTGAGATAAGCCCTACAAAAACGTTTAGTAAAGTTTATAACGATTTAACAGGATATCAACCTAGCCTATATATATATTTTCATAAATAGCTATAGCCTGTACAGACTACAAAGAATATTCCTGACCCATCCACATTTGAAAACTCCCTCCTGTCAGATTAAACTACAACCATCAGCCAAGAAATACAAATAATTCATGGCCTTCTGCTTTCTTCATATAAATTCAGCAAATACTAAGTGGACACTGGTAGAATATCATTACTAGTATTATTGTTAGTGGGCTTAGGCCTATACTAGTGGTGCTAGTACCTTAACTAATTATTAGTATAGAAATAAGAGCAGCACTAGCCTAGGGTATTGTATAAAATCTAATATCAATCTGACATCAAATTGTTAACCGTCTTTGTCTGATTTCCACTTTTTCTACCTAAACACTATTATTTCAACATGTTGGAATTATACGGTTTAGGAGGGAAGGAGAAAAAAATAGAAAGATGGCAAACAACAGTATACTGAATGTTGATAAATCTGTTATACAATACCCTGACCTAATGCTCCTATTGATACTAAAAATTAGGTCTAGTACTAATACTACAAATACAAGCCTAAGCCCACTACTAACAGTAAGACTTATAATCCTAATATTCTAACAGAATTGAATAACAAGGGGAAGCAATTGTTATGCAGGAAAGCTGGGCGAAGAAGAAAGCAGAGCGACTGAACGAGCAAGACTTTCACTGATCATACCTCAATCCATTTCTTCCGGAAGTCTTCACTGCATTGCCTTTGCTCAGGGAAAACACCAGGCTTAGCAAGCTGTGATCCTGAAAGAGGGACTCCATAGACTTGACCAGCCTGTGAAAGTAAGCATTATCATGTACATCAAATAACTTCACAATAAACTGGCATAGGTAGGGCCCACTAAATCCAAAATAAGAGAAAAGAAGACACAAATATGGATCTCTCTTAAAGGCAGGCATAATGTTCAGCAAGCACAAAAAAAAAAAAAATGACACAGAATAAAGATAATCAGTCATCACCTTCCGCTTCTGAGCACGAGATTCATTGATGGCCCTTAGACGTTTTCTAACGGCCTGGAAAAAAGACAAGATTAAAGAGTTAACCTACATCCAAAAAGACTTCCAACGAATACAATATTTAAACAAGGAGAATGTACAATAAATTCATAGCACAGTTGCAGAAACAACAGGGCATAAATCTCTCACATAGACAAGTGGGTCACCTCTTTACAATTAAGGACAACTGTCTTGTTAAAATTTTGAACCTGGGTCAGCGAAATTTCTCTAGCTTCCTGAAACACACACAGAAAGTAATGCCATGTTATAAAACAGCAGACACCAGACATGAGGGAAAGATTTGAGCAGTTGCAAACAATAGGTTTTTAAGAAAGCACAAGTTGATTTTAAATGTCTCATCAAGGAGAGCCAACCCACAAGAATAAACACAAAAATGAAAATTAAGGATATACCTCAAGCCCCTCTACTGTATCCTTATATCCAGATTGCAAATATTCCCTGGTCAGAGTCTCCTCAGGGCAATTTGGTGTTTGGGGGTGATAGTCTGGTGGCCCAAGCCTGAGATTAAAATAGTAGCATATAAAAATTCAATATACATCCAGATATCAAAGCAAAAAACAATAATTGCTACGAAGTTTAAAACCTTGCTAGGTTAATACTCTAGAGTTTGGAATAAAAACAAACAACTGTGAATGCTGATCAACAAGGGCATAAAGGCAGTATTATTATCAATTCTTTTAGACATTAACAGTATACAAGATACGTGCAAATTTAACTCCTAAAAGTTGGAGGATGACTGTTAATTGTGAACTAACAAAAGTAAGCAATACTTTGAAAACTGCTTCTATAGCAAGCATTAAGTACCTAGAGTTCAGAGGTTCTTTATCGCACTTCAACTTGTATGGGTTTAACGGAGGTGGTCGCCTGCAAACACAAAACCGTTGTGTTGGAGATAGTCAGCCACATCAGATTACTGATTTATCATTGCATAAAAAATAATGTACCATGTTATTACTGAGTATCAAACAAAATAAACACTCCAAAATTGAGACGAATATTGCAGTGTTAGATTAAAGGAACATTTCAAAAGCAACATACACAGACAACTTATAAGTTCTAATGCCGTTCTTATTAACCAAAGGTTAAATCAAATACAAACTCCCAGTATGTGATCTCCAATCTAGTTCTCTATATGAAGCACAAAAACTGACATGAACACAGGTACAACCAGATACAGAAAAAAAAACACTCACTAAATTATAATAATTATAGGACAAGAACAAGCCAAATATATAAAATTAAAAAGATTTATTATTCATAATATCATAAGCATAAGCTTTATCCCTGCCTTATTTTCTATGTTCATTATTAAAAATATAATTATAAGTTTAAAAGAAACTCAAGATCTGTGTTTTTTTTTTTTTATATTTTAAATCTATTGTCTATGTTGTGTCTGTCATGTTTGGGTCAAAAAATAAAAAATAAAAAATAAATTGAATATGTACAAATGTGTGTCACCAATGTGTCATAGAAGATTTAACAGAGGCACATGTCATGCACAAGAACCTCATACCAAAACGGTGTGACCGTGCTGTATAGTCTATATAGAAACTTTGCAAACCCATGTAACTGTACCTGGATTTGGACTATTAAATCATTCTTAAAAATGACTAAAAATGTTTTAATATCTCCACCATATCCATCCTAAAAAAATTTGCACAAAACAAAACTCTGTCAACTTAACAGGCTTCACCATTCAAGTTTAACAATATTCTGAAACTATGGTGCACAGCGTAGCAGCAACAATTACAAAACAATAATAATGGTTTCGATTATTTAAATGATAAGAAAACAGGTTCTTAAAACAAAACATTCAGAAATAGAAACACAGAAATATTATACTAATTATTTCTGCAGATCCACTGCTACTATTCCCTAAATTTGGAAGTCCAAACACTACCTTATGTAGTTGCAGTTTTCGTGTATGAAAGTGAATAAAAAGAAAAATAACAAACAGAATCTCATTCTTAACAGGGATCCCTCTTCTTTTTTTTCCTTCTTTCTTCATCACAACCTTTAAGTAAACAAAAGTAAAAACTCTTTGGGGGAAAAAAAAAAAAGGAACTTTTATTGCATCAAAATTAAAATTTAGAATTTGGTATGGATAAAAGATCATCCTATGTTATACTATTCAATTCTCGACAAAGAATTTATGAGCTAATCCAATGAGCATATATTTTTCTATTTTTAAAAATAAAATAAAATATCAGTGAGCAACTATTTAATTTGGTGATGACAGTAACTTCATTTTCTCAACATCAACGTTTTTAAAGGCTTAGTTCATAGGCTCGGAGAGGTCCCCATAATATAAGATGATTCAACAAGATATAATTGCTGAATTTTCAGCACAAAGAAAGAAACTACATGTCAAGGAGGGAGGAATCCTGCATGAACACCATAACATTTTCTTTGCTGATTTAGTCAACGCATCCAGGAGGATACACATTAGAACTGTTCATACAATTAAAGCATAACAATCTCTAATGAAAAAGAGAATTACTGTTTTGAAGGATATTAGGATAGAAGATCAAAATAGGTTGCAAACTTAAATCATTATACACAACCAACATAATCAAAGATATAGAAAGTTTTCAACCCTCTATATACCAACTTTCTTAAACCTAATACTATGTGGCTAGTTGCTGCTGTGGATATGAACTCTAATATTTCTAGCTGATCTGACCATCCTAGCAGCACAAAGGTAGATATATTAGGGGAAAAATGTTTAGTTGGTTGTGATAAGGAAACAATTTGTATATCTCAAGTAGATAAATGAATTAGAAGCAAAAATGAAATGAAGCTAAAACCAATAAGTACAAAATTCTGATTGCTCAAGAAATAAATGAACCTACTCTAAACTAATTTCACCAAGTTTCAAAATGACATAATAAAATCAATCAATACTGCAAATTTTTGTTGCATATAAAAGAAAAATATTATTAAGAAGAAGCGAAGAATGATACAAGAAGATGGAGGATAAGAAATCCTCCTTACAAGAGCAAAAACAACAAAAGAAAAACTACCAATGAATATTGCAAAATATTAGCCAACCACAGTACTGAATCATGTGAAGCTGCACCACAACCACAATTACTTAGAATATATGGTACCTATGTCATATTTACCACAGTCACAATCATTGAGAAGAAAAAAAATAGGCACTAAAATTCTAAGGATATCAGTAGCAAGTATCTTACCTTGAACTTACAGGAAAGTTAGCTGGTAAGGAAGTTGAATCAGTTCTTCCAACCTCCCTAGTTGATGGCCCACCAAGTGCACCGTTATTAACTGCACTAGCATGATACCTTTGCATTTCCCCCAACTATAACCAGCATACTGCCCTCAGCATCAAACCACTACAAGCAGCTGTGATAACTCAACTGCATCATTGAAAATTTCCTCCATGAAATTTCCAACCAAAGCCAGTTAAGCAAGCTAGAAAGCAAGCCCAGGGAAAACAGCAGCAAAGAGGAAAAACACACACACACACACACACACAATAGAATAAAGAAGGGTAAATAACAGGGACATCCCATGAGGTTTTGGCATATGACACTTAACCCCAATTTTGATAGAAATGAGCACTCCACTCCACCCACCTCAATCACTAATGGACACAACAGTGTCTCACTTAACCCTGGTTATGACTTATAATATACATAAAAGGAAAAAAACAATTTACAGTTGAATTTTGGAGGAGCTCAGGACAGAGCTGAACACACCCACCGCCAAATCCATATTCTACAGCCGAAAAGTGAGTGGTAGTCAGATTGATCCGTGAGAAAGCGGTGCAAGGCGGTGACAGGGTTCACGCACATTGTTGGTGCGGTCAAGGACGGTGGTTCACGGCAGCTTGGCTACAAGGACGGGGTTATAACGGTGCACAAAGGATGGCGGCGGAGAGAATGGCGCACAGAGGTCTCTGTCCGAGTCATGGCAGCAAGGCAGTGGCTAGACCAGAGGGAATGAAGGCGATGGCTAAGAGGCAGAGATGGAGGGTGAATAGTCCCTTTTCTCCCCTCCCCCCCCCCCTTCTTTTTTTGGTATTTTGTATTATTGATTGATTTTTCATGGACTTAGGGTGGTGGACTATTTGGTAACTATCGGGGCGCTTTTTTCATGTATTTTGCAGGATTTGAGGCTGTAATGGCGGTGGTTGTTTTTGGACTGCAAATATTGCTCTGTGATGGTGGTGGTTGTTTTTCATCTACTTTGGGTTCCTATCTCCTTCTTTCACAAAGAAGAAAGGCCAGCTTGCAGAAATGGGCAGATGAGATTGCTGCAACAGGGACATGACGACCTGAGGTCAAACTAACATATGGTTGTTTGGTTTTGTATGATCCCCACCCGTGGCCTATCAATTGAGTCATAGTAGTCAATCGCGGATAGCGGCGCGTAGCGGCCGACCCCAAAAACGCTATAGCGGGATAGCGGATAGCGTTCCGGCCGCTATTTGATAAAAAATATATAATTATTATACAACTTATATAACACATATAAATGTTCAAAAATAAAAAATTATCTATAATTAAACTCATTCACATCAATGATAAAAAATTATAATCCATTCCATTGTCTAAAAATATGCAATCACCATTAATTTAATGTATAAACATCAAGTCCTAAAGACAGCAAAACAAAAAAACACAGCACTATCAAATAGCATGAGGGCAGCAAAATATAAAAGAGTAAAAGTCAATACCAAATCTAATGCATAAACAACAAATTGGTAAAACATTTGAAGCTTATTGTGATTGAGATGATGATGCTGCCATGGTTAAAATTTTAAATTAAATAAACAAATAAATTTTATAATTATATAAGCAACCATAGTTCATAATAGTGAATAAAAAAAAAACCCAAACAAACGGAAGAGACATTGCAAAGATGAGTGGCAGCGGGCCGTTGGGAAAAAAAAAAAGAAGAGTAAAAATCAGAAAAAGAAAAGGGACAAAAAAAAAAAAGCAAAGAGGATAAAAATAAACTACAAAGATGACGGAGGAGAGATGAAGAAAGGAAACAGAGAAGAGAGGAAGGAGTATGGCCGCCGAGTCCAAGTCGCCGGAACTGGAGGCTTGCCGTCGGACACTGGTCGCTGAAAGTTGGAGCAGCGAGAGTAAGAAGAAAGGACGGGTCGAAGATCTCAAAAGGAAGGAGGTAGGATGAAGAATAGTAGAATATTGAGGGGTTCTTCACGGCAGCAACAAAAAGCGGCCGCGAAACCGCGATTTGAGCCGCGAACTGGCGCGATTCGCGGCCGCGATAGCCGCACCTGCAAAACGCGACGCGACCGTCGTCCTTGTCGCGGCCACCCTCCGCAACGCGACGCGACAGCGCGATAGCGCCGCTATAGCGCGCGATTGACTACTATGAATTGAGTTAGCTTTGAAAAAGGCTGAACTGGGGATGCTATGTATTTACTGTGTTGGAATCTTGATTTCTCATGAAGCCACTTAAAACATAGCGTACTTGAAGTGCATGTGAAGTGACAAACCATATTAGAACAAAAACAATAGAGTTATGGATTGTAGAAATATGCATGTTATTACATTTTGCTATACAATGACAATGTGTGTGTGAAAATGATTGTTTGTCCATAAAGTTATGGATTGGGGCTCATCTATTACAGGACCTCCATTCCTTCTCTCCCACATAAATTAGGTAGGTGAAAGGAGCTAACTCAATGGTTAAGGTTGTGAGTGAATGTAAGTGTAAAATTCAAACCATGGTTAGAGAATGTTAGTTCCGTAATGGTGTTAGTTCCGTAATGGTGGTTTTATGAAGTGGGGTGGATTGCTATTTTTCAATAAAATTGGCGTCAAGGGGTGTCAATGCTATTTACCCAATAAAGAATTAGAGCATATGACCTTATGCATCAAATCTATGTGTTATTAAACTTCCATCAACTGCTAAAGGCGAAGCACTGAAATCCTGATGCACCAAACACTGTATATCCCAAACTTGAGATCCAATTTGTGGACCCCAAAATTGTAAGGCAGAGATTTACAATTCTGACCTGTAAGCACACAAATGGGTCATGAATTAAAAAAACCATAATATGCACCTTAAGAACCATTAACAACCACCAAGAACCAAGCATCTGAAGAGTGCAAACTCAAACTCAAAGTCAAAGGCAATGTGTAGGCCCCAGAAAAAATAAAAAATATACTCTACTCTGCATATTGTATTTAAAATGCAAGGAATATAAAATATTCTGGAAAATTCAAAAAATGAAACAAAATCCTAAACCCTGGTCCACACTGATCCTAGTTTCTACTATATAGATGCTGAAGCAAAGAAAATTTGAACAACTTCACACTTATATTCTGAAACAAGAGAAGTTGGCGCCAAATCCCCTACATCTAAGCAAATAAGAGTCTTTTTAAGATATGGTGCAGACACACCCATGAAGCTAGAAACTTTAAATATACCCTAACAAACATCTCCTCGGTCAATCTAATACAAACATTATCACACTAATTATACAAGTCAATAAAATTATGTACTTCAGACTGTATATAACCGTTAAAATTGAAAACTTTCCTTTAAAATGTTTTTACATATTAAGTCCAACAACAACAAAATAATGGTAACGGCACCCATATGAAGAGCTAAAACTTAGAACTAGAATGTAAACTTGTGGCCAACCATTTTAGGGTTGCCAGAATCATAACTCCAACCCATATCTTACAGTAATATATGAATTATAATAGAGTATATAGACAACACGAAGTTGCAAAGTCTAACCAAATCACTTCACTTCCGATCCACAAGCATAAGTCCAAAACTCATTTTAAACAAGAAATAAAAATACCCTCTTTTTTCTAACTTATTTTCCCTCCTAACTAACCTCAAAGCAACCAAGGCACCAAATGGAACTTCTTCAGATGTAAGAGACGAAATTTTGAATTTGAAGACAAGCCCACTAGCAGAATCGTCTAAAAGTCTCAACTTTAATATCAAATCCAAGCTATATATCAAGCAAATACACTACATGAAGCAGAAGACGCAATTGCCCAAAAAACCTACACAAAATCAAATCTAGCGCGAGAAAAAAGCTTCACAATTGGAACACTCCTAAGCACGATCCAAAGCTAGGGTTTTGGGAAGGGACGAAATCCCGATTCTCATTTTTCGTTCTCTCCCAGACTTGGGAAAATGCAGAAGCGTGAGCCAACTGCGGAGCTGAAAATTTTGGGGGTATTAACGAAGCTAGGGTTTTTTATTGGCAATTTAGAAAAAACGAAAAAATAAAATGTTTCGTAAAAATAAAATAAAATAAAAAATAATTGGGGGAAATAATGAGATATTTAAGATTAACGATAAGGGAAAGTTGAAGTGTAGCATACCTGGCGAGAAAACATGGAAATTTTGACGAAAAGAGAGAGGAAGTGTGAGAGAGAGAGAGTAGGAGAGAGAAACAGAGGAACAAAGAAATAAGAAGAAGAAAAAAGGGCGTCTGTGGTGCTGTGAGGGCTTTGACTATCTAATTATTGTTTTCTTTTTGTGATGATGATGAAGATGAAGATGATGGTGCCTATGCTGTTTGGTGCTTCCTGTCAATCGATATGAAAAAGCAGAAAGAGGGAAAGGATCCAACAAAACTATTTACCGTTAAAGTAAGGATTTAATTTTCATCCATCGATAATATAAGAGTTTTGTATACAGTCATTCATCCTTTTTTTTATTTTAAGTATACTAATAGTAATAAAATTTAAATTTAAAAACTCACATAAATTATCTAAATTTATTATTATTAAACTATTATTAATAACTTATAGTTATTTAATTATAATTTATTATTTTATCATATATATTATAAGTATTAATTTTTATAATTATTATTTTAAAATTTATATATATAATAAAATTTAATTGATTGATAATATAAAATATTTTTATATTAATAATATAATGCTACACAATAAATATATATAAAGAGAGAGATAACTTTTTAGAATAATAATATATTCCTCTAAATATCTTCGTAACAATTCTCATAATTACTAAATATGAAAAATATAAAATATTTTACAAATAAACATTATCTTAAAAATATAAAAAATATTTAATATTTTACTTGTTTAAAAATTAGAGGAATATTTTAGAAGATATATTATTACTCAATTTTTCATATAAAACACAATGGTCATTAAATAAAAATAAAGTGAGATAATTTAATTATTATTTCATAATTAATAATTATATCATATCATTGTAATAAAATTTATATCAGTTAAAATTTAATTTAATAATAAATGAGCTAATCTACCATAATATAATGAATTATAGTTTAAATTTTAACTAAAAAAGTCGCTTATATTCAAGTGCCCTATAATATTTAAATGAGATTTGATCTGATGGAAGAATACATAAGCAAAACCAAAAAATTGTAACAAAATTTATAATTCTATAATATTTTTCTTATTATTATATTCTGTTTGTGAATTTTCTTTCTCTTTTGTCCTAGTGGTCTAGATTTTTTTTCTGGTTCTCTTAGTACTTTGTTGTTGGAAGATAGTTGAAAGGTTCAATTTGGTCAAATGAATCAATGATAAAAGCAACGTGATGGAGGGAATTATTGGATTTAAAAAATTATTGGTTGAGATTTCATACGTGAAAATTATGTTGGAGAAAAGATCCCAAACATATGAGAATATTAGCTAATGGTACTGTTGCGTCCTTCTCTATGAAGCAATGGCACACCAAGTTGATGATGCGTCCATGTGTATGATACGAGTGAGACATCGATGCTTGTTGGACGCCAGTATGACATGTGTTTAACATGCAAGCTTACGTGTTTTATTTAAAAAATATTATTTTTTGGCTCAGATATGCACCGGATACAACTGAACATGGCTTGGACACGTGTTGGACACAATTTGGACGCACGTCGAACATGGTTGAACATGCTCGAATACAGCCTGAATAAGACTCGGTACTTTTTTCTAATTATTTAATTGACCAAAAAAGAATTTAAAAACCTAAAAATTCAAATTCATTTAGGAAATTTTTTTTTGAAATATCAATAAAAATAATATCTCATTTTTTTGGAAATGGTATAAGAAATATATATATGACATATATTAAGAATACTCCATTTTTTGAGAGGAGTTAGAAAGTAATAAAAATTAGTAATTTGATATCTATAAATATATAAAATTATCTATAATATTATGAATTATGATTTTTCTTAAATTATAAATAAATAAATATATATATACATAGTATCTGTATCCGTGTCCTGTAATTTTATAAATTTAGTATGTCTCCGTATTCGCGTATGTGTCGTGTCCAATGTTGGTGTCCTTGCTTCTTAGGTCCTTCTCATATTTTTCCTTCTACTTCATTCTTTATCTTTATTTCCAATCAAATAATTAAAGGCTTTCTTTCTGTTCATTAACTTGTATTTATTGGTATATCATTTATTCAAAAAATTATAAGTTTTTATTGATTTTTTTTTTCCATCTGAAGTGATATTTTATCTTTTTTTAATATTCGTTATTCTTACTTTTTTATTTTATGATCGACTTATTTACTACAACATTGTCATATTCAAAACACTTTTTGTGATATTCGCCACCGTTTGTGGGTCGAATTTGATTGGTTTTTTGGCATGCAAGGGAAGTAACATGTTCTAACCAGATTAAGGTTCCTCAGGGAAAGCCTTTGGAGTATTTTAGTTCAGCACTTGGAGCTGAGCATAACTGTGCTATTAGAAGATCTAATGATTCGGTCGTTTGTTAGGGTGGGAGAGGATTGTTCTCGGTTAATGTCATAGAAAGTGTTTCTTTTTAGATCATTACTTTTGGGTCTAATTTTTACTTGTGGATTGACAATAAGCAATTTTTCAGTTTTTGTGTTGGGGACCTGGTTGGTCCAATAGTTCTTATTCTAATCTTAGTTCAAGCTTCAAGCTTCCTTTATCTCCTATTCTTCCAAAGTCGTGTGTTCAATCTTCTTGTATTGAATCTGGTGTATATCCTCAGACAATAAGCAATTTTTCAGTTTTTGTGTTGGGGACCTGGTTGGTCCAATAGTGCTTATTCTAATTTTAGTTCAAGCTTCAAGCTTCCTTTGTCTCCTTTACATCCAAAGTAATGTCTTCAATCTTCTTGTGGTGAATCCGGTGTATATCCTCAATCTCAATTTTTGTTTTATGGATGCAATTTAGTTAGGTAGTGGGTGATGGGTGAAGGCATTTTGTAGCAGAAAAAACAAGCTGGTTGGAGCTTCTCTTTGTTTTTTTTTTAAATAAAAAAGAGAAAAAGAAGATAAGTTAACCTTTGTTGGAATTTTACCAACGAACACATAGGTCAATTGGCAGGAGATTGTCCTAATTAGCTTAGCCAACGATCTCAAGTTTAAATCCTAAATATATAGTTATGTTAAAATTTAGAAAGGAAAACTTTGATCGTCCATTGAGATCCTACCCAACTCGAGTAGCATTAACTCAGCAAGAGGATACTTATAGTTGCGACAAAAAAAAAAAAATTAGTTAGTGAAAATATTTTGTTACACTAGTCATTACTATTATTGCTTATTGCTTATGGGAAGGAGTGAAAACAGGGGTTTGATGTTATTTTACCAAATGTAAAGGTGATTTGTGTATTTCACCCAAAAAAATATATGTTTAAAGTTGACCGTTGATATGTTCTTATAATTATACGAAAATATTTTATAACCATACTATGTACCCACACAACAATTGTAACTTAATGATCGTATCCTTCATAACTTGACGGTAAGATCCTGCTACATTTCCAACATATTAATGAAGTTTCCAACAAAATAAAAAGAAAATTACCAATAAATTGAGTGAAGTTATTAATTTTTGCAGATTAGCCATGTGTGTCTTTTATTTTCAAATGTTGATATTAAATAATAGTTATAGGCTTTCATAAAATACACAAGTTAGGCTATAGTGCTATTTATAAAAAATTCAAGTATCAACTAAATTATCAATATATTAATAAAATTACTAACATAATAAAAAGTTGTTATCAACAAGTTGATCGAAGTTATTAACTCTTGATGATCGATCATATTTGCCTTTTTTTTTTCAAATAATTGTGTCAAATAGTAATTATAGATTTTTATAAATCACACAAATAAGGCTACAAGTGCTATTAAAAAAAATTAAAATACATGTTGGGTAACCAATATACTACGGAAGTTATAAACAAATTGAGTTAAGTTCCTAATTCATTCAGATTAATCATTTTTGAAATACATATATATACCAAATAGTAATTATAAGCTTTTATAATATACACAAATAAAGCTAAAATTGCGATTAGCAATAAATTCAAATAACTGTTGGGTTATAAATATTAAGGAACTTATCAAAGTAATAAAAAGTAGTTATCAATAAATTGAACCAAGTTACTAACTCTTGGACATCCATCATGTGTTTTTTCTTTTTCAAATATTGGGGCCAAATAACATCTATAAGCTTTTACAAAATATATAAATAAGGTTACAAATGTAATTAAAAAAAAATTCAAGTACCTGCTAAGTTACCAATTTACTAAAAAAGTTACCAACATAATAAAAATAAGTTAGAACAAATTGAATTAACTTACTAACTCTATAGTTGGATCATGTGCCTTTTTTTTCGAATATTGGCACAAATAGTAATTATAGACTTTTATAAAATATACAAATAATGCTAAAAGTGCTATTCACAATAAATTCAAATGCCTACCAACATATCGAGAAAGTTACCAGCATAATAAAATTAGTTACTGACAAACCGGGCAAAGTTACTAACTTTTGCAAATCAATCATATATTTTTTTTTTCAAATCTTTGTATCAAATAGTAATTATAGATTTTTATAAAATACATAAATAAGGCTACAAGTAATGTTCATGAAAAACTCAGTTACCAACTAGGTTACCAATATGTTAATGAAGTCACCAACAAATTTGTCAAAGTTATTAACTAGCGGATAGATCATGTTAGTATTTGTTTCAAATAATTGTGCCAAATAGTAATTATAGAATTTTGTAAATTACATAAATGAGGTCACAAGTGCTTTTGGGTTACCAACATACTATGAAATTTACCAATATAATAGAAGGAAGTTACCAAAAGATTAAGTAAAGTTCCTAACTCATTCAAATCAATCACATTTGTTAAAATAAAATCTTGGTACCAAATTGTAATTATAGACTTTTATAATACACACAAATAAGGCTACAATCACAGTTAACAATAAATTCAAGTACTTACTAGGTTACAAACATATTAAAGTACTTACCAATGTAATAAAATATAGTTACCAACAAATTAAGCCAAATTACTAACTCTTGCACATCCATCATGTGAATTTTTTGTTTTTCAAACCTTGGTGCCAAATTGGAATTATAGGATTTTTTAAAACATATAAATAAGCCCACAAGTGTTATTCATAAAAAATTCAAGTCATCGCTGAGTTACTAACTTACTAACAATTACCAATAAAATAAAACTCTTGTAGGTCGATTATGTGCATTTCTTTTTAAATGTTGGGCAAATAATAATTATAGGTTTCTATAAAAGTATATAAATATGAATGCATGGCTATTAATAAAAAATTCAATTATCTGCTAGGCTACCAATATATTAAGAAAGTTACCAACACAATAGTCAAAGTTTCCAATAAATTTAGCTAAGTTACTAACTCTTACAAATTAATCATTTTTTTTCAAATTTTGGTCACAAATAGCAATTATAAGTTTTTATAAAACACATAAATAAAGGCCAAGTTTATTAATAAAAAAATTAAAGTACCTACTCGATTATCAACATGCTACAAAAGTTATCAACATAATAAAAAAAATTTATTAATAAATTGAATTAAGTTACTAACTCTTTCAAATTAATCATTTTTTTTTAATTTTGGTGCCAAATAGTAATTATAGGATTTTGTAAAACACACAAATAAGGCAACAATGGTGATTTGCGATAAATTCAAGTATCAGCTACATTACCAACATATTGAAAAGGTTACCAATATAATAAAAGGTAAGTTACAAGTAAATTGAGTCAAGTTACTAACTCTTGTACATCCACTATGTGTTTTTTTTTTTTCAAACCTTGGTGCCAAATGCTATCAATATGCTTTTATAAAATATATAAACAAGGCTACATATGTGATTTGTAAAAAAGTAAAGTACATACTGAGTTATCAACTTATTAAGGAAGTTACCAATATAATAAAAGGAAGTTACTAACAAATTGAGTTAAGTTACTAACACTTGCAGGTCAATTATATATTTTTTTAATGTTGGTACAAATAGCAATTATAAACTTTTATAAAATACATAAATATGGCTACATGTGCTATTAATAAAAAAATTTAAAAACTAGCTGGGTTACTAATATATTAAGAAAGTTAACAACACAATTAAGGAAAGTTATCAACAAATTTAGGTAAGTTACCAACTCTTGCAAATTAACTTTTTTTTTAAAAAAAATTGATATCAAGTAGTAATTATAAGCTTTTATAAAACATATAAATAAAGCCATAAGTGCGATTCATAAAAAATTCAAATATATGCCAAATTACCAACTTATTAAGGAAGTTACTGACATAATAAAAATAAGTTACCAAGAAAGTGAATGAAGTTACTATATCTTTCAAATCCATCATGTGTCTCTTTTTTTCAATTTTGGTATCAAATAGTAATCATGGACTTTTGATAAAACAAAAAAATTAGGCTACAATTGCTATTTATGAAAAATTTAAGTACATGCAGGGATTTCAACATACTAATGAAGTTACCTACATAATGAAAATAAGTTACTAACAAATTGAGTGAAGTTACTAACTCTTGTAGATCAATTATGTATGCCTTTTTTTTTTCTCCAGATGTTGGTACCAAATAGTAATTATATGCTTTCATAAAACACACAAATTAAGCTATAATATTGTACATAAAAATTTCAAGTATCAGTTGCGCTATTAACATATTAATAAAGTTATCAATATAATAAATGGAAGTTACTACCAAGTTGATCTAATTTACTAACTCTTGAAGATCGATCATGTTTGTATTTTTTTCAAATAATTGTATCAAATAGTCATTATAAGCCTTTATAAAACGTACAAATAAGGCTACAACTTCTATTAATAAAATATTAAAGTACCTATTGAGTTACTAATATACTACGAAAATTATCAGCATAATACAAAGAAGTTATCAACAAATTGAGATAAATTTCTAACTCAATCGAAACAATCATTTTTTTTTTTAATCTTGATGCCAAATAGTAATTATAGGATTTTATAAAATACACAAATAAGGCTACAATTGCTATTTATAAAAATATTTAGTACTTGTAGAGTTTTCAATATATTAATAAAGTTACCAACATAATAAAAAAAAAATTATCAACAAATTAAGTGAAGTTATTAACTCTTGTAGATCAATCATATGTGTCTTTTTTTTCAAATATTGGTGCTAAGTAGTAATTATAGGCTTCCATAAAACATACAAAATAGTCTATAGTGCTATCCTTAAAAAATTCAAGTATCAGTTGTATTACCAACATATTATTGAAGTTGCTAACATAATAAATAGAAATTACTAACAAGTTGATCTAAGTTGTAAACTCTTGAAGATCAATCATATTTGTATTTTTTTAAATAATTGTCTCAAATAGTAATTATAGGCTTTTATAAAACACACAAATAAGGCTATAAATTCTATGAATAAAAAATTAAAATACCTACAAGATTACAAATACATTACGGAAGTTACTAACAAATTAAGGTAAGTTCTTTTTTGGGGTATATTAACGACAAGGAGGTTCAAACCCTGGATCTCTTGCATACTACCTAAGCTCCTCACCGCTAGACTACTCCTTGTGGCTTGTTGAGCTAAGTTACTAGCTCATTTAAATCAATCATTTTTTTTTAATTAAATCTTGGTGCCAAATAGTAATTATAAGATGTTATAAAACATACAAATAAGTCTACAATTGCGATTTACAATAAATTCAAGTACCTACTACTTTACTAACATATTAAAATTCAATATAATAAAAGGTAAATTACCAATAAATTGAGCCAAATTACTAACTCTTGCACATCCATTGTGTTTTTTTTTTTATATGTCAGTGCTAAATAGTAAATACTATTAATAGGTTTCGTTAAAACCCATAGATAAGGCTACAAGCGCAATTTATAAAAAATTAAAATACTTGCTAAGTTACTAACTTACTAAGAAAGTTACTAACATAATAAAAAGAAGGCCTAAATATATTTTTAGTCCCTCTAAATATTTGATTTTCTAGATTTGGTCCATCAAAAAATTTTCGCCTAGCTTTGGTCCCTTATTTTTCAGACGTTACCAATTTTAGTCCCTGCCATTAACTGAATGTTGTTAAGTGCTGACGTGGCAATGTAAGATTTTGACACGTGTTAATACTGATTAGATCTTACGTTGCTACGTTAGCACTTAACAACACTCAGTTAACGATAAAGACTAATATTGGTAATGTCTAAAAAATAAGAGACCAAAATTAAGCGAAAAATTTTTTAGGGATCAAATTCGAAAAATTAAATATTTAGAGGAACTAAAATATATTTAAGCCTAAAAAGAAATTATCAATAAGTTAAGTTATTAACTTTTGCAGGTTGATCATTTGCGTGTGTGTGTGTTTTAACTAATGTTAGTTCAAATAGTAATTGTAGGCTTTTTATAAAATGCATAAATAAGGCTACATGTCTATTAATGAAAAAATTAATACCTGTTGTGTTATCAATATATTAAGAAAGTTAACAATACAATTAAAGAAAGTTACTAACAAATTTAGTTAAGTTACTAACTCTTGCATATCAGTTTTTTTACGTAAATAAATTAAAAAAATTAAACAATTACGAAATTACAATAATTAAAAAGTAATTACAAAAATTCGGGGTAATTTGGGCATTAGAAAAATCGGCCTAGCTAGGCCGATTTTCATTCAAAACTTCTCCTATAAAAACAGTTTGGGTAAGTCAATTTCTATATAGTCGACAAACTTAGAGAGATGAAGACCATTTTAGAGAGAGAGAGAGAGAGAGAGGCAGAAAGGAAGAAGAGAAAGAAGTGTGGGAAGAAGAAGAAGAAGAAGAAGAAGAAGATATGGAGTATGACTTACACCATTTGGATTACACTAATCATATTGCTGGACAACTAAATATAGAGGTAATTTATTTGTTAAATTAAATTAGGTATAATATAATTTATATTTGGATTTGTAGTTAAATTTCGATTTGTAGATTTATGAACTTAGATTTGGATTTGGATTTATATTTGAATTTGAATCTGGTAGAATTAAAATCATAATTAGAACCTGAATATGATTCTGAAGTTGAGTTTGGATTTGAATGTGAGTTTGGATGTGAAATTTGATTTTCAGAAATTTTTAATTCAAATTTTTATTAAGCAGGAGCGCGAATTGCGAATTTCAAATTCAAATTTTATTGAGCAGGAATTTGGAATTTCAAATTCGAATTTTCGTTGAGCGGAAATGTTGAATTTGTATGAGGTAGAATGAAAATCATAATTAAAATTAGACTATGATTCTGAAGTTGAATTTTAATTTGAATGAGTTTGAATTTAAAATTTGAAATTCGAATATCGAATTTAACGGGAATGTTAAATTTCAAATTTTGAATTTGAAATCTTGAATTTGAATTTTCATCAGAATTGTGACTTTCGAATTTTGATCATGTAATATTGTATTAGAATTAGAACTTGAGTGAGAATCTAAATTTGCTATTCAAATTTGAATATGTATTTGGCATGTGAATTAGAATGCCAGTCGTAATGTGAATTTGAATTTAAAATCAATATTACATATGTCTTGAATGTTGTAATTTGGATTTGAGTGACAATTTACACTTGAATTGAATTGAAATATAATTTTGAAATTGATTTTGCACATGCAGCTGGCAGCAAGCGTCGCAACCTGCTCCAAATTACAATTTTAAAATACTTAATTACACTAAATTTGAAGTATAGTGCAACCAAGGTCGTCTCACAAGGATGTTCTTGCTATCTAATTAAGTAATAAGGGGGTATATGTAAACATGCAATCAATAAGCTATAAAAGAAAATTAGATGAAAATAAAAACACTAGTTTAAAGAGTTCCTTAAGCATAAGGTGAATTAATCATTAACGCACAATATATCAAACACATGGAGTGCGACTAATTTGAACTATTAGAGAGACCTCTACTAACAACCCCACAATTCTACCTAGAGAACTCTAGGAATTCAACCAACACATAATTGATTAGATAATTGAGACCTCAACTCTAATTAACCTATGTTGATTTTTAGCCCTAATTGTATTAGCCTAGGTTTGAACCTAAACCCAATTCCTAATTCTTTAACTAATCAAGTTCATACCAATTGACCAATTAGTAATCATCCAACTAATTCCTCATTCATAAACTCACATATCAATACCATTCAATGCAAATTTACAAATAAAAGAGGGCAAAGAATCAAGAAAACAAACATGATTGAAATTCAAGCATAGGGTTTCAAGATTACAACTATAATGCCTTTGGAGTCTCCTTGAACTAGCTTGAAATCCTACTCCTCCATAGCAATGAAGGTTACAAAATAGAACCCAAAACAAGTATTTTACAAAATGAAAGGAAAAGAAAAAGAAAAGAAGAGGAGAGGAGAAGAGAAGAAAGAAAAAAATGAAAAAATGTTGGAGATGAGAGTCCTCCTCACATCTCAGTTTTCTCTCTTCTTATCAGATCTCAAATGTCAAAATTCAAAAATACCCTTGAGCCCAACTTAATTCTCTGCCTCTTAGCTTTAAGTGGAAACCCAATTTGCTTAATTTGGACTTAAAATGAGAGAGTTATGGCCCAATCTTTATAGTATGTTCAGGTTGTACGTGTATTCACGTTAGTCCATTTTAATAGCCAATAAATCCATGAAGATGTCATTATTTTGGAGAGTGGTCTTCATATGAATTGAAGCTTTATATCTTAGCTTTCAAATGGCACTGGTTTTGCCTCAATCCAATGTCTACAACTCACGTTATGGCCCTGTTCTGACTTCATGGCCCAATTCGACCCACTAGACATCTGAATTAGTTATTGACTTCTTCATCAATGTTGTAGATCTTTCTCTTAGCTTTCCTGCAATATAAAATTTATAATTTTAGATATCTACAACTCAAGATACAGCCATAATACAAAAATAGTATAAATTCACAATAATGCTGAAAAATACAATTAAGCCCAATTAGAGTCCAAACTTATAAAATGCATCCAATATGATTCAATTAAGCACAAAAGAGGTTCAATAAACTAAATAGGAGGGTTAATCAATGTATCAAAATATTGCTTATTAGCAACCTGAGCGAGTGCTGGCATGTGAATTAGAATGCCAGTCGTAATGTGAATTTGAATTTAAAATCGATATTACATATGTCTTGAATGTTGTAATTTGGATTTGAGTGACAATTTAAACTTGAATTGAATTGAAATATAATTTTGAAATTGATTTTGCACATGCAGCCTGAGCGAGTGCTTCGAGGTCAGTGTCAGGAGTCTCAAGTCGCGATACCACACCCACTTATGCAGAATAATTTAGAGCAAATAAGCTTGTGGCATGCGGCAAATATTCCATACTTTGATTATGATAGCGCATTGATTGGTGTGCTTGTTGAGAAGTAACGTCCAGAGACACATACGTTTCACTTGCCTTTTGGAGAGTGCACCATCACATTTTAGGACGTTGCGTTTCAACTTGGATTACACATTGATGGTGAGCCAATTAGCGAACGCACAACTAATTGGGAGACCTACTGGACCCGTGATATACGGAGCTTCTGTAGAGAGCTTCTTGGGGCTATTCCAGATGAGTCACAGATACAAGGAAGTAGTGTTACACTCACCTGGTTGAGCTTAGAATTTCGAACTTTGGATGTTGATGCATCGGAAGAGACGATTGCAAGCCATACTCGTGCATTTATTCTGCGGCTTCTTGGCGGATTTTTGATGGCAAATGCATCAGCTACGAGAGTAAATTTGAAGTGGCTTCCTCTTCTCCGTGACTTTGGTGAGATTGGGAGGCTTAGTTGGGGCTCTGCAGTATTGGCGAATCTCTATCGCCAATTATGTCGTGGTGTTAAGCAGTCGACCCAAAACATTGCTGGTTGCCTTGCTCTTCTACAATTATGGGCATTCTACAAAATACCAGCATTACATCCTACAAAATATCGTCGACGTTCATTAAGGTTACAGCTAGCTGGGAGGTAATTTTTGTTTAAAAATGGTCAATTTGATTTATTATTTTTTAGTTTACAAGAGTACTAATTAATTTTTGGCTTAAATATGTTTTTAGTCCCTCTAAATATTTGATTTTTCGGATTTGGTCCCTCAAAAATTTTTCACTTAATTTTGGTCTCTTATTTTTCAGATGTTATCAATAGTAGTCCCTACCATCAATTGAGTCCTGTTAAGTGCTGACGTGGCATTGTGAGATTTTGACATGTGTTAATATTGATTAGATCTCACGTTATCATGTCAGCACTTAACATGACTCAATTGATAATAAGGACTACTATTGATAACGTCTAAAAAATAAGGGATCAAAATCAAGCAAAAAATTTTTGAGGGACCAAATCCGAAAAATCAAATATTTAAAGGGACTAAAAACATATTTAAGCCTTACCTTTTTTAACAAGTGGAGAGGATATTGATGTTCGTCTGATTCAGAGAAGAGACGACTGCTTCGTGCTAGAGAAGATTTTAACGCTATTGACGTTGACAGGGTAAGCTGTGTAAAGAGAATACTGACTTAGGACTGTAATTTTTTAAAATGGCATCTAACGGTTAATTGATGTACATTTCAGTTTCGATGGAGGTCCTATGAGTATGCAGAAGTGAGAGCGAAGACACCTCAGTTTGTGTATGCTGAATCCGACATTTGGCTGTCAGTGACATCATTATTATGCTTCGCTATCGTGGAGTGGCATCAAGTTGATCGCGTCCTTCGACAGTTTGGCAGACAGCAACATATACCAGAGGAGCCACTAAACATTGATAGGATGCATCGTACAGATGGGAGGGGCACTGATTATTGATGGCCTACGCACTATCGATAGTATTATGAGATATGGGATGACCGTAGGGGCCGAGTTGTTGAGTTTTTGCCTGCACATAGCCTTCTTCCGTCGGTCGCATACTTCGAATGGTACTCCAACGTTGCATGTTGTTTCTTGTCAACAGAAAGAGCTGGAAGTGACCATATGGTAGTTGAACTCCTAGCTAAAGCACTTGTTGATGCCCCACCGCCGACATTTGTTCGAAGACCAAATCATGTACCCGACTCGTGTCGTCGAGGTCAAGGGGGTAGAGGACGTAGAGGGAGTCGTTCCCATGGTCGCACCCATCGACGGGATGTTGGCTATGATGAGGACACCCATGAGGAGTATCATGATTTTGATCGTGTGGAACCGAGCCTCTTTTCTATGCCAAGTCGCAACGACCCTTCTATGCCGGACTCCAGCCATAAGTTTTATGCTTCTACCCACGAGGTTGGTGCTTCTTCTAGCTCCCAGTTTAGACCCCCTTCCAGCCCTGCTTATCAGTTCACGATTGGGTTCAGCCAGGATATTGACCCTAGACTCTCTGTGAGTTTTGGCGAGCTATTAAATTCACAAACGCCTCCCAGGTATGCTCATTTTCATGTTCAGGAGACGGACATATACAGGTCATATCAAGAGGCTGCTACCCCTGCCGCTGTACCTCAGGCTGCACATGATGTACCATCAACATCAAAGTGCTACAGGCCATCTATGGATGATGTTATTGACCTAAATGCACCAGACATACCATTCTCGACCATGCCAATGCAGTCGCTTGAGTCTGTGCATCGAATGATGTATGGTTTTGATCTGTTTGATGGGACATGACCATTCGCATTCACCATAGCATATATTGATCCTATTACTTTTGATCAGCAGCACCACCATGAGGATCAGGATCAGGATCAACACCAGGTGCAAAAACCAGTGGATGGACAAGGCAGATTGATGCGGGAGATTCGACCCCGTCAGTGTCACATAGGTTATCCTCTTCCAGCTCCTAGACGACGCCATCGGAATGGTTAGGATATGCATGAATCAAGAATAAGTTATAATACCCAAATTTTTAAATTTTAGATCAATTGTAGTATTTTTTCTTACATTTTGGAAAAAATTTTAATTGTTTTTGTAGGAATTGCTCAGAGTACCCTAATCAACTCGCGCATATGCACATGCAGTGAGTACATGTGGGCATGGGAGGGATAAGGCCTGAAAGTACCCGCAGTCACACCGACGCTCTCGTAAGTTCACCCTATATCTTCGGTGACTCCAACCCACTGTTGGTGCAAGTTCTTCCACTACGAACGACTCACTTGCATGTGTAAATTGCGACACATTTATGATGGCAATTGACTGCTTGTTTATCTCAATCGCCCGCATCAGCGCCTGTGAAAACACTTGTCCGCTTGCAAGTTGGGCCTTGGCCTCCTGCCCTTTTCTTACAAATAGCTCAATAAGGCGGAAGTATGTGGACTTTATAAGGGCTGTAATCGGAAGATTGCGGGTGCCTTTCAGAACAGCATTAATACACTCTGACAAATTGGTTGTCATATGCCCGAATCTTCATCCCTCATCACAATGCTGCGTCTACTTTTCTTTGGGGATCCTATCAATCCATGCACACATTGCTGGGTTCTCATCTCTCAATAACCCATAATAATATGCAAACTCCCGCTGAGTCTTTGCATACACCGTATTCACAAGGGCTCGACGTGCATCTTTGCTCTTGAATTGAAGTGTGAAATTCGAAGCAATGTGCCGTATGCAATATGCATGATATGCCATTGGAGGATGCCACCCACTGTCTTCTGAATTTAATGTTGCTTTGATAGCCCCATGACGGTCAGAAATTATTAAAACTCCTTGCTGTGGTGTCACATGTTGGCGTAGATTGATAAGAAAAAAATGATCAGGCATCCCTGGTCTCACCCTTAACTACTGCAAATGCAATTGGCAGAATATTAGAGTTTCCATCATGTGCGATTACCATTAGAAGTGTGCCACCATACTTTCCATATAAGTGGGTGCCGTTGACTGAAATAAATGACTTGCAATATTTAAATGCTTCAATGCAAGATTGAAATGACCAGAATAAATGGTGGAACATCACACAGCTCCTATTGAGAAAATTCCCATTATAATATGGCAAAGTAGTCAATTGGACTATGGTACCTAGCACAAATAATGACGCGGATGATTAGCAATAGCCTTCTGCTTCGCTAGCCATACCTTCCTGTATGAAGTCTTGAAACTATACCTCGCCTCCACCGATCCTTGCAGCACTTTAATCGATATCATCGGATCAGCCTGTACCATTGGAAATATGGTCGCACATATAACATTCATGTCCAACTTCGGATGATCCTGCGAAAGGGAAGTGGACAAACACGTGTGTAGGCCATTGTACTTTCAAATTTCCCACCTCTCCTTTTTCCGACAATATGTAACATGTATATTCCTCGTACACCCATTACCAAAATGCTTGCATTTTTCGTGGTATGTCAACTAATCTGACTCCAATACCTTGTACTCAACTGATCTTCGAATACTGTAATTTTTAACAGCAAATAGCATAGCTTCCTTATTAGGAAATTGTTGCCCAATGTACAACTCATCCTCCCCTGCATTGTACAAGATATCCCCTGCAATTCCACAAAGCTCTGCAAATGTGCTTTGTGGCATCGCATCCAAGTTCAAATACGAATAATGACGTAGATGATTCTGTGAGTCGAACATTGCTGGTCAAGCTTTTGATGGCTAGCTATCAGTCACAGGGGTAGCCTCTCCGTCTGAGCCTTCACCATTATCACTATCAACTGGTACTTGAAGCGGCTCGTCCTCTTCATCTCCATGATGATCAAAACTTTCAACACTCGCAATTGGACCATCTGCCATAAGCGGTTGTGCAATGTCCATTGTTAGCTACCTTAAACTTCTACCATCTTCCATATCCTCTGTATCTTCATGCCCAACATTTTCATTTTGACAGTAGAAATCAAAAGACGGAGAAGTTACAGCTACTGTAGTTGGACATGATATAGGATTAGAACCTAACCCTCTACCACTGGTGTCCATTCCAAAAGACTATGGGTTGGGAGTTGATCCTTCTGAGCTGCCGTTTATATCTTCAAAGGTCACAAATAACTCCATAATCTGAATTTCAGGATATTGGAAGTGACAGTAGAATATTAGATTCACATCTTTATCACTTCTAACTGGAAAACTTGTGTACCGGATGACACCAGGCCCAAATGCAGCGGGCATTCTATACACCATTCCAGTGATTTGCTTTCGGTTGAGAAGACCCAACTTTTTCAATATTCTATTTGACAACACTGATAGAGTTGTAGATGATGAAGAAACAGCCAGACCAACTAGATTTTGACTATAAAATGTAGTACCCTCTACTGTGTTTGTGATTTCACCATTGTGGTGAATCAATATGATAAATCTCTTAGACATTTTTTTTTCGTAAAGACAGAATTTGTAACAAACAAAGAGTGATATGCATCTACTTCCTATTGGAGGGTTTGTAGAGAAAAATATTCACCAGAAATCAGCCCACGTAGGCCGAAACTGATTAACACTTAGGCCGATTTCTCAAAGGCCCACCTTCCCCCAGATTTTTGCAATTAGTTTTTAATTATCGTATTTTCGTAATTATTAAATTTTTTTAATTTATTTACGTAAAAAATCCTGCATATCAATAGTTTTTTTAAAAAACAATTTCGTGCCAAATAGTAATTATAGGCTTTTCATAAAAATTCCAAATAGCAGCTAGGTTACCAATATAGTAATGAAGTTACCAACATAATAAATGAAAGTTAATAAAAAATTTATCTACATTATTAACTCTTATTGTTTGATCATGTTGGTCTTTTTTCAATTAATTATGCCAAATAGTAATTATAAGCTCTTATAAAACACACAAATGAGGATAAAGTGCTAATCATAAAAAATTAAAGTACCTACTAGTTACTAATATACTACAGAAGTTACCAAAACAAAAAGTGTTACCAACAAATTTCACTAAGTTATTAACTCTTTCAATTCAATCATTTGTTTTTTAAATCTTGGTACCAAATAGTAATTATAGTCTCTTATAAAACATACAAATATGGCTACAATTGCAATTCTTAATAATATCAAGTATATGCTAAGTTACCAATATAATAAAGACTAGTACCAACAAATTAAGCCAAGTTAAAAACTTTTCAATCTTGTTACTTAATAGTAATTATGAGCTTTTATAAAACACATAAATAAGACTACAAAATTTGATTCATAAAAAATTTAAATATCTGCTAAGTTACCAAAATACTAGCAACATAATAAAAAGAAATTACTAATAAATTGTGTTAAGTTACTAACTTTTGTTGGTCGATCATATGTGCTTCTTTTAAATATTGGTGCAAATAATAATTATAGGCTTTTATAAAATACATAATTAAGGCCACATATTCTATTAATAAAAAAATTTAAGTATCTATTGAGTTACCAACATATTAAGGATATTAGCAGCATAATAAAAAGGTAATTACTAAAAAATTGAGCCAAGTTACTAACTCTTGCATATCTATCTAGTGTTTTTTTTTTCTTATTTCAAATCTTGGTACCAAATAGTAATTATAGGCTTTTATAAATAAAGCTACCAGTGTGATTTATATAAAACTCAAGTACCTATTGGGCTATCAACAGACTAAGGAAGATACCAATATAATAAAAAAAAAAGTTACCACAAATTGAGTGAAGTAACTATCTCTTTTAGATCTATCACGTGTGTCTTTCTTTTTCTTCCAAATATTGGTGCCAAATAATAATTATAAGCTTGTATAAAATGCAAAATTAGGCTAAAATGTAATTCATGAAAATTTTAAGTACCTACTAGGTTTCCAATATTAGTGAAGTTACCAAAAATAATAAAAGAAAATTACCAATAAATATAGTGAAGTTACTTATTCTTGTAGATCAATTATATGTGCTTTTTTTTTCAACATTGATGCCAATTAGTTATTACTAACTTCAAGTAATCCGAATTCTTGCCTTTCCACTTTCCATAAAACTTATTTATAACTTATAAAAATCATGTGTAAATTTTGTTGTTTTATTTTATACCAGCTTATCAAACTTCATAAAAAAGTATATTACTTCCATAACAATTGCTCTTTATAACAAATTTTATTGTTTATTCATTTGTGTTGCACAAGATATTTTAAATATTATATCATAAATGCAATATTTATTTCAAAAGACAAATATTTAATACATATTCAAATTAGATTATTTATAAATTTCTCATGAAATAAAATCATATAAGTTTGGACTAAACAATCTTACTGAGTTTGTTTGAATAAAATTCTAGAAAAAATATTTTTGTGATAAAAAAGTAGAAGCTGAAGTGAAAACAACTTTTTATATGCTTCTAAACAATAAAAAATCTATCATTTTCTAGTTTTGCTATTTCAAGAAGTTTATTCAAATAACTTACACAAACTCCACTATGTACACTTTTAAATTATTTTGCTTGCAAAAAAGCACAAACAGAAGCACTCATAACACATTCCTATGTCATCTTAGTAGATGAAGAAAAATTAATTGATTATTGACAAATCCACATTTTGAGTTAAATTATATTACTTCTAAAAAAATTTATAATAAAAATATGTTAAATAAAATTTCTGACAGAAATTTTTTTAATATAAGATAAACTATGTTAAAATATAATTTTAATCTTTATACGAGTTATTGATTTTCAATTCAGTCTCTACACGAAAAATTTTTTAAACCAATTTCTACATTTGCAATTGTTTATAGGTGGTTTCTTCGGTGTGACCCAACTGCATTTAAACATATGGTAAGTAACTAGCCACATAGATAATAATGTGACAATAAAGCAAAATTTAGATTTAAGCCCCTTTAATTTATTTTTGTCGCAGTTTTACCTTAGAGTCTCTTTAAAAAGAAAAATTAAAAACTTCTCAACCTCAATTATTAAATCTATTTGGCTATTCTCGTTCCCAAACACATAAACATTCTTTTTATTCCAAATATATAAGAACTCTAACCCTAAATCTTGAGAACCCTAACTATTCCCTCAAAAATTCCAAATAAAACCCTGCGCTTGCGTCATCAAAATAATGCGTGAAGGAGAAGAAAATGCAATTGGGGCCTTGGAGGAAAAAGAAGTAGATGCAAGCTAAGTGGCTTGGCAAGAGCGATAGGTTCTCAATGGCACCATTGCAACGGTTTACTCTAAACGACCACAAAAACAGAAGGCTTCAATTCTCACATGTGATTTACTAGAAAAATTTTCGTAGCATGCACTGTGCTGCTGTTGATGTTGTCTGATTGTAGATGAGATGAAGAAATTTGTCACGCTTGTTCCATTTTCATGTTATAGTATTGTATGGCTATGTGAAATTTTGTTTTGAAGAGTAGTAAGTTAATTAGGTAATTGTGATTTGGCTAATTGAAAGTACAATGGGAACAAAGAGGAAATTATTAGTCCAACGTACTATTGATTATGAAATATTCGAGCAATTGGAAAATAGAATTTGCGTTGTGTTAAAGGGAATATCTAGGGTTCTTGAGATTAAGCTTTAGCGTTCTTATACAGATTTTAAGGTAAAAATAACGTTTAAGTGCTCGATAATCAAAATAAATAAATGGGATTGAGGATTTTTTTTATAATTTTTTGAAGAGAGCCTGAGATAAAGTTGTAACAAAAAATATAGGGCCTTAGCAAAAGAGGTAAACTGCTGCCTTGTAGTTCCACGTGTTAGGGGTTTCGATCCCCATTCCATTCACCTTTCGTTGATATATATATATATATATATATAATTGGACCATATAAAAAAAATTTTAAAACCCTTTTGTAGTTTAAGGAGTACCAAAGAAAATGCCTTAAAAGGATATAACAGAAACTAACATAAGACAACTGAAGTGAAATGTCTTAGCCTCAGACCTTAGTATGAATTTCATCTGTTTGTCATTTGCTACATAATAACCAACTAGGCAAGTGAAATAGCCAAATCGTACTCCATTAACCATGTAGGTTAACCTCCTAACATAGTTATAACTTCCGTTAATTAGTAGCAACTTTTTTTATAAAGGATTTAAAAATATTTTTTTCGTAAGAGCTAAAATAAAAATAGATAATATATATAAGAACTAAAATTATATTTTTACCAATAAACTAATTTAAATACATTTATACTTGTACAGAGCATAATAAGTAAAATTATATTTTAAAATTAATAATCATACAACTTGATTTTGTTATGTTTATTTGTGATAATATTTAATTATTGAAATGCAAAAAAGACAAAATCCTTTATATTTAATTTAACATTTCAAGTGACTATATATAATTTTTTTATTTTTTTTAAATACTTAGATCATCGTTGAAAAGATATGTTATTTATTGTGTTAATATGCTAAAAAATAAAAAGGACTCGTATTAATTTTTTAGTATTACAAGAATTTTTTTATAATGTAAATTATATATATAATTCGATTCTTTCTTTTTTAAATATCATATTGCAATTAATTTATATTATCCTTAATAAAAAGGATGTTATTTCTTCTCAAAGATGATAATTATTTTTCATGATAACAGTATATGTAATAATAGTTAATAGTAGTATTAATTGCATTTTAAGGCAATTTTACTACTTTTCTTTTTACTTTTTAGTTCAAATTAAATTTCAAGACAAAAAGTACAATTTTAGTCTTTTTTAGTTCTTTTACTAAATAATTCGTGAAAATAATATTTCAACTTTTCCACTGTCATTTCTTTGTGACCGAAACTTGCTCCTTCATTGTTAAAGCATTTCACTTTATCTACCACTTTATTTCCTTTCTTTTCAATTTGAAGTTTTATAAATCTTTCCTCATCATGGGTGCCTAAATATTGATATAACTAGCATTTGTCCCTCCTGCGATTCGTAAAATAATATAAAAATTATAATTTTAATTCATTATTTATATATTTTTATATTAAATAATAATTAAAAAATTTATTAATTCGATTTAATAATAAAATTTGCTAAATCTATTTAAAATCTAAAAATAACTAATAAAATTTTTAATATACTTTCTTTATTGGCTACGATAGAAGAATTTTTTTTTCAATAGTTAGACTCAATATTTAATTTGAAACATAATATTAAAATAACCAAAAGGAATCTAATTAAGCATGTTAAGTGAAAAGGCTCACCTTCATATCCTGAAAATATGGTTTATATGTAACAAAATTTGATTGTTTAAGTTTGAAATATCAAAATTATCATATATAATATATAATTTTTATTAAAAAAAATTGAAAAACCAAAATTATCATAAAAATTGTCTACTGGTCTTTTTTCTCTGTCAGTCTTTATACCATTATAGCGAACTGCAGATGAAAGTATTGAATGAAAAATGATTGTTAACGAAATAATATGAAAATAGAAACTTAGAATACATTACTTAAATCTGACCTAGTTACATGGGATTCTCCGAGTAGTACTATAGTAACTGCTTTCTTTTTTTTTTAGGGTGAAGCCCATTAAACTCTATTACTGAAAACCTGACTAATTTGAATCGATCATTGCATACAAGGCTCTGGACGAGTTGGCCATTGTGTTGGCCTTGCAGTGATGCATCGAGGCAGCCAGTGGAAATGAACCCTCCCTCTCCCTCTCTCCCCCCCCACAACAAAAAACAAACAATCCCCCCTCCCTTGACCAAAAAAAAAAAATCGATCATTAAAGGTTCTAAAGGGGGTTTTACATCTCCTAGTGAAAACTTTTTTCATTCCCAATAGCTGAACCCAATACACCTAAATAAAGGGTCAAATAACTTAGCCATTTTGACAAACCTCACATTAGCAATAGCAAACTGCTAATGCTGCTTCGAGGAGACTCTCATTAGTGTTCGTTATTGTTTTGCCCTTCTTTCCCTTCTTTCCTTTATTGTACCGAAAAAAGATCCAACACACTATTTTAAAATAATCTATGTACACATAAAATCCTAATACAAACTTAAGTGTTGTCCATGTAATAATTCCTTAATAGATTTAAAAGATAATAAATTCAGTAAATTCAAATGACAAGTCGGTACGTGTGACACAGTATTGCAAATCAAGTTACAGCAGTAGACATAAATATTGCTCTATTTTCTCTATTTGCACCTCCGGGGTTAATACCTACACTGGAAAGATCTACAATGGAAGAACACAAGCGTAGCACAATTAAACCAAACGATAATAGATGTGTACAAGAATCAGCTTTGGAAGTTTAGTGGTCTACCACATAGGAACAATTTTAAGAGAACACACACAATCTTCCTTAAGATGCAATCAGTCATAAAGATTTGCATTTATCACATGCAAAATCTCCAGTCTGTAACCAAAATATGACTAACTAGGAAAGGATCTAGAGAAATTTGACTATAGTTGATTCATAGATGCTCTCAACCTCCTTCAGATAATCCTCAAGCTTAGCTGTTTCTGGATGCTGATTGCCATCAAGCAAATGTCTAGCCTTTGTAATTGCAGAATTGATCATCATATTGTCTTGTGGATTTAGCTTAGAACAAATATCAACATCCTGTAAAGCTTTCTTCATCTTGTAAACGAAATCATCCAAAGCATTCATTGCTGTAGCCTTCTTCAGGTATAGCTTATCTTCAGCCTTGTATTTCTCAGCTTCTTGAAGCATTCTCTGAATTTCTTTTCTTGACAATCTTCCTTTGTCATTGGTTATGGTAATCTCGTTCTTATTGCCAGTGGTTTCTTCCTCAGCAGCTACGTGTAGAATACCATCAGCATCTATATCAAAGCACACCGTAAGAGGATGGCCTCGAGGACGAGGAGGAACGCCCGAAAGAGAAAACCAACCAAGCAAATTGTTATCAGTGGCTTTTGTCCTCTCACCCTCATAAACATCAATACTAACACTAGTTTGGTTATCTTTACTTGTAAAATATATTTTTCTCCTTTTCTCAGGAATTGTAGTATTCCTAGGAATCACTACACTCATGACATCTCCCGTCGTCGATATACCAAGTGACAGTGGTGTAACATCCAATAGCACTAATTTTGGAACATTCTTAAAGCCATCACTCAACGAAGCAGCCTGAATTGCTGCGCCATAAGCAACAGCTTCATCAGGGTTGATGCTCCTGCAAAGATCCTTCCCTTCAAAGAATTCCTGCAATAGCTGCTGTACTTTGGGAATCCTAGAAGAGCCACCAACAAGGACGACATCATGTATGCTACTCTTGTCCATCTTAGCATCAATAACACACCTATCTACTATCTCTATACACTCTCCAAAGAAGTCCATGTTGAGTTCCTCAAACCTTGCACGAGTGATTGATGAACAAAAATCAATGCCCCCAAATAAAGCATCTATCTCAATAGAGGTAACAACAGTGCACGAAAGTGTCCTTTTTGCCCTTTCGCATGCTGTTTTCAACCTCCTCAGGGATCTTGAGTTCCCACTAATGTCCACTTTATTCTTCCTTTTGAACTCCTCTACAAAGTAGTTCACCATTTTGTTATCAAAGTCCTCTCCACCAAGATGAGTGTTTCCAGCAGTGGCCTTAACTTCAAAGACCTCATCCCTAATTGTAAGGAGAGACACATCAAAAGTACCACCACCAAGGTCAAAGATGAAAATATTTCGCTCTCCAGCACAATTAGCTCTCTTGTCAAGACCATATGCAATGGCTGCAGCTGTGGGCTCATTTATAATCCTCAAAATATTGAGGCCAGCTATGGCAGCAGCATCTTTGGTAGCTTGACGTTGAGAGTCATTGAAATAAGCAGGCACGGTAACAACTGCATCCTTTACAGGTGACTGCAAATATGCCTCTGCGATATCTCGCATCCTTGTGAGGACAATAGATGAAATTTCCTCAGCAGCAAAGTGTTTCTCCACCCCCTTGTAAGTAACAGCAATCATGGGCTTGTCCTCATCACCAGCAATGACCTTGAAAGGCCACAACATTATATCTTTCTTTACGATGGGGTCACTATATTTCCTACCAATCAACCTCTTAGCATCTGCAAAATAATAATGATTCTCATCTACCAATCAAAAACAATAATAATTCATAAAACATGGACACTGAAAATGAAGCCACTAATAAAATAAGATCAATTACCAAAGATAGTGTTGGTTGGGTTGATAGCAGCCTGGTTCTTAGCAGCATCACCGATCAACCGTTGGTTATCCGTGAAAGCAACAAAAGAAGGAGTTGTTCTATTGCCTTGGTCGTTGTGGATGATCTCCACTCGGCAGTGCTCCTCCTGCCATACTGCAACACACGAGTAAGTTGTGCCAAGGTCGATTCCCACTGCACATCCGTCATACCTTCCAGCCATCCTCTTTCGAGTAAATGAAATAGGGTAAACAAAAAAGAGTTGAAGTCAGGCGAGAGAGGATACAGAGCACAAAGAAAGAACTCAGTGTTTATTGATAAAAGGGAAGAAAGAATTCACGTTTGTTTCCATATGCGTCAAGCTATTATCTAAGAATTGGATTTTAGCCAAAGACGTTTGTAATGATGTATTATTTTAAATTATCATCACAACTTTTTAATTGATGCACTTTAGTCTTATAATTTATCAAAAGGATTAGGGCGTTGCAATACAATTTGTATAAAGTATTTCATGATAAATAGCATTACTAATATGAAACTGAGCTAAGGGCAATACTTAAAACAGTTTACATTTCTTCATATGAATGGATTATCTTCATATCAGAATTCTAGAAGTGGGACTTCCATAAATAAAGTCTCCCCAATTCAAGGACACAGAGTATATCAATATGGCTGACCATATACACATTTAGCATGAAAACATGACATGTTATCCCCCAACTTAAAAACAAAACATTATTCATTTTTTTTTTGTACTTTTTTTTTATGAGAATAGAATAAGAATAAACTACTAGATACATTTCCACATTGCACTTATATTTCATACACCTACGAACAAATTTAAACCCCCAAAAAAAAAAAACAATCAAATTGACATGTTAACTTCCTTGAGAATTTCCATAAAAAAAATGTATATACCCCCTTTTTTTTTTCAGGATGAGCAGCTAAGCTTCTCACTTTTTAAAAGAAGGTTGGTGTAAAAGTTTGGGTAACACAACAAAAGGAACTCATTAATCATTTCTACTCAGCTTGCACATTCGATTTCTCACTACATATCAAGTCTCAACCACAGAGACCCCCCACACACTCAAACAAACTATGAAAGCAAAGCAATAACCAGCACCACCACCCCTGCTACCTAGTCAAACTAAAGTGACTTAAGATTATCTGAGTCAAGCATTTGCTATTTTTTTTATTATTTGTTTATTTTTGTGGGCAGAGAGGTTTATGTGACAAGTTTGGTCTTTTAGTTCAAATTTAGAAGCTTTCCAACCTAATATTACAGGAGTAGAAGGGTAATTGAGGCTGATGAAGTTAAGAAAGGAGCTTGATGAGTGAGTGCAGAGTTGAATACCATAGTCAAAGAAAATAATATTAATGTAACTACGGAACAAAATATTTGAAACTTTTACCTTGTGAAGGATGAAATGAATGGAAAAGAAAAACCCAGAAACTGGTATTGATGTCACCTTGAATGAGCCCTTTGCTCTTGCTCTTCCTTCGCAATGAAGCAAGTCAATCTCTCAGACTCAAAACGTCAACTGAGTGGTTTAAGTAATAGCAGAAAGTGTTGATGTGATGGCATACAAACTTACAGGGGAAGTATCTCCCAACATTTTGATTTGATATTAGTTTTTTCTAAGAAAAAAAAAATGATATCAATTTGATTCGAATTCTTTAGTGAGAAAAATAGTACAAAGGCCGTGAAAAAAAAAGGTTAATTAATAAAAAGGATCAATTATATCACATTTATCAAGAAAGATTAATTTGAATTGTATTTAAGCAGTATGACCAAAACCTTTTTTTCATGTAGACAATAATAGATTTATTATTTTTTATATGGGAAAGAAGTTTAAAAATACGAAGAGTATGGGAAAATTAGAAAAGTATGGTAAAGAGATTCAATAACGTGGGGTACGGATCCTGCAATCTATTCCAAATAAGACCGGATTCCATTTCTTTTTTTTTTTTTTTAAATCCAGTGTTTATGTAGTCGGATCCCCTGTTTCATTTTTTTGAAATCGAATGAATTCGATAATTCATAAATCGGATTCTTAACAAACATCATATTTTTCTAATTTTACCAAAAATTTTATATATTCCCAATAAACTACTAAAAAAATCATATAAAAAAAAATCAGCCACAATAATACCCTTAAGCCATATGTCTCTTAATCTACCTTTCTTTGTAATACCTTTAGATAATAATATCCAAATAATATGTCTAACTAAGTTCTAGCTTATATTAAATAAAAATGATATAAATATTTATGAAATAGCAGTGGTATAAAAAAAATGAGTATATATTATTACCAACAAAACAAAATAGTGAGTATATGTCAACACCAAATTGATCCAAATAACCATGTCTATCTAAATTATGACTTATGTTAGATGAAAATAAAATAAAAGTTATGAAACAACAATGAGTATATATCACAACCATCAAAACTAAATAGTGAGTACATATCATCATTAACAAAACAAAATAATGAGTGTATATCATCAACATAATTATTCACGATTAACTTAATAAACTCTCAAGTAATACATTACTTATTGAATTGAAAAAAAAAAAAATCAAACATGTGCTTAAGGAGAGGAATGATTAACAACAAACTTTAAAAGGCAAAGCTCATTCATGGTAGAAAGAGTGCACATACAATTTTTTGGGAGTACAATGGAAAATTTTTGGGCAGAAAAAAATGCTATATTTCTAATCCTAATCTTAGCAGTTTAGGTTCAATTAAGAAAAGTGGTACATATTCTAAGTAGTTAAATAAAAAAATAGAACTAGTCCATTAAGACGCAATGGTGTATGACAAGAATCATGAATTTGTGCGATGGGGTTAATAAACAAAGGCGTGCCAACAATAAAGGTGAGGGTTTAAGAGCCAAAGTTGAGAGATAGAGAGCATGCCTGTAAAAGAGGTAAAAAAATAGAAGATAGATTAAAGGATAGCTTAAGGTATTATTATCTACCCAAAAAATATGTTTTGATCTTTCTCCTTAAATATAATTCAAATTAGCCCTTTTTAATAATTTTAACATAATTAGTCCTTTTTATTAATTAACTCGTGTTAACCGTCCTTGGTACTAATTTTTCCTTTTTTAAATTTGGGTACCAGTTTCATCTATCTATCAATTTATTAGTAATTTTTATTTTTTATTATGATTAATCTTAGTTTTTTTTTTCCATATAATAAATAATCTTAGTTTTTGGTAAGGGATTTGGACAATTTATCCTAAACCTAATGTAAAATTTCTAATTTGCCATAAACTCATAATTTATCTTAAATTCTCAATTTATATAACCTAATCCCAATTCTTTCACAAATCCTAATTTACATAATCTAATAACCTAATTTGAGAATCAAGATTCTCATAATCCTTGGTCCCAATCTGTCGCCAGCCACCACTCCCCTATGCTCCTGCTGCTTTTTTTTTCCTTTTTTCCTTTTTTGGGATATGATATGTCGCGCCTGCCATTGTTACGAACGTCTCTCTATGTTTGTATGTGCGTATGAGCAAATAAGTGCTTCGCCATACCAACGAAAAAACATAAGTGCGTTCCCTGGAATATCTTTGAATCTACATTTTATGAAATTAACTAATTACTGCGTAGTTTTTAGTCTACAAAAGCAAGTGTTGAGTAATGCTAGGAAAGTTTGAAGTGTGTTTTATCAGAAAATTTGCAATTTATAAATTTTTTTTACAAGTTTAATATCAATACTTCTCTGACATATGCCTGCACGGTCTAATGCCATCATGTTATCAATTACTATGACCTTCTTACTTTTTTTCGTGATCAATATTTCACCTTTGCTAGTTTGAATTACAAAAACAAGCCCCGCGAAAAAAAAAAAAGGAAGAAGAAAAAGACAATATGTAGCTTAAAAGCTTCATTAAGTGGAAATAATGGTGGTTTCTTGCATGCCTTCCAGTGAAAATTGCCAAGAATGTAAACTGAAAATGGTTTAGATGTCGTAGGATATTACTGTTGCTGCTAGGTATGAGAGAGTAGTTTAGGAGTTTAGGAAAATAGCGGTGCCCGTTTGGAGATTGGAGATTTTTGTACATATAATTGTCAATTTTTGAAGGAAAAAAATAATTTTGTATAAAATATGAATGTACATTTAATTGCAATTATAAAGAAAATTTTGCTAGCTAAAAATAAAGGAGCAGAATTAATACGTATAGTCCCTATATTATGTGCTAACTAACAATTTTTTCCTTATAATTGGTAAACGGTTTATTAAACTTGGATTCTCAATACAATTATTCATCCACTCGAGAGAAGCATAGGTAAAGAAGAGAAATTGAAGGAGAAGAGCTTGGTTATGCTTGGATGGAAGACAATGAAGGGAATCATAAGTAAGGGAATGACTTATTTTGTTAAAAGTATGTTTGAAAATGATTTTGAATGATTTAGTGTAATGGTAATATTGGGACATCTTGTCTGTTTCTTGCCACTTAAAGTTTCTATTTGTTATTCCTTTAAATTGGGGGTGAAGGAAAGAATGAGATATATTGTTTTTCCTTTTTCATTAAACATGTTGAAGAGTCAAATATAAGAATGATATGATCTATTCTACTTTATCTCTTGCATGTTTTTCCATTCTATAGTGAGTCATCCCCTTCCATCATTTATAAAAATGCCTAAAACTTAACCCATGATGATGATATCAAGCATACTATGACAAAAATCATGGTCAATTGGCAACAATGGGCTACAAAAATGACAACATGTATAAGATTTTGAGTATTGAAAGATTTTGAGTTTTGGTCAAAAACACAATACTATTATTAAAGTAACAAAGTAACAATTTATTTAACTAATGCCTTAAGAAATTGAAAATGAAAAATTTTTTATCAAAAAAAAAGTATTTAAGTTTTGAATGCATTGTGCGCCACCAAATAATAATATTGCGTATAACAGCAGTCACATCAGTTTGGCAATGTTCTTCAAGATATAAGAATATTGAGGATGCAGTGGATTGTTCCCTAACAAGCCTAACTCCTCTATTTTGGGTTGAATGTCCAGGAATTTTTTTTTAATTTATAAATTTTTTTATTAAAAACAATTCTATTCAAGTTGGATAAGACTTCTGTAAAAGATCAAAGCTCTCCCTTCTTAATTTTAAATAGTCACATATCTAGAACTTGATCTGGTTAACTGCTTGTATATACTCGTTAGTGGAATATGTTTTATTTAAAGCCAATTTTCTTTTGTTTAAGGGTAAATGACACTAATCTTTTAAGAGTGGGTATGGATTGATTTGGTCTAAGAAACCAAACTGAACTGCCTTAAACCGTAAATATAATTTATAAAACTGATTTGAACTGTTTTCATTTTATCAGGGAAGAATTGAACTAGAAAAACTGGGTATTTTAGTTCCGAAAATAAAAGTAAGGGTAATCAGGTTGAGAGTAAAATAATGAAATTGGATTTGCTCATTTGCCGTACCAAGTGTCCATTATTTTAAACCAATCCAGCTTGCAATTTATGAACCACAGCGCTGTCACACTCTGAAATTGGCAGTAGTTTGGTGCTGAGAGCAAGCACTCTTGCGTGGGATGAAACATCATAACGATGTCGTCATCTCAAAGTGTACATCTCCCACTTCGTGAACCTAGGCTCTTAAATGGTAAAAGTTTGGTGTCAAATAGTAATTATAGTCTTTATAAAATAGATAATTAGGCTATGTTAGTAATATATTAATGAAATTATTAACATAATAAATAAAAGTTACCAACAACTTGATCTAAGTTATTGGCTTTTACAGATCAATCATGTTTGTATTTTTTTTTTCAAATAATTATGCCAAATAGAAATTATAAATGTTTATATATATGTGTTCAAAATCAATTCAAACTGAGCTAAAACCAAAAGTTGATCTAAAAAAATAAAAAATCAATCAAAATCGAAATAAATTGGTTTTAATTGGTTCTTATTTTATAAAAATTGATCGGTTCAGTTCGATTTTCGATTTTAGAACTAAAATCGAACTTAATCAAACCGAACCAATAATATATTATACATTGATAATTATATATGTATATGAGATATATTACATATCATATATTACTTATTTATATCTATACTTTTACAAATATGCATATAAGTATATTCTACAATATTTTAATACTAAAATTATTCAAATTTTCTTATTATATCTTAACTCAATATTTTAGATTTGTAATTATCTATTAATTTTTTTAATTTACTCAACATAAAATTTACTTTTTTATGCTTTATAAAACTTTTTAATAAAAACCAAAAACTAAACCAATCCAAACCGATTTAAATTAGTTTGGTTTGGTTCAATTTTTTAATTATAATCGAACCAAATAGAATCAAACCGAATCAAACCAAATCGCAAACATCTAGTTTTATAAAACTCAGAAATAAGGCTACAAGTTCAATTACTAAAAAATTAAATTACCTGTTGGGCTACTAACATACTAAGAAAGTTATCAACAAAATAAAAGAGAGTTACCAACAGATTGAGCTACGTTACTAACTCATTCAAATCAATCTTTTTTTTTTCATAAATCATGGCCCCAAATGGTAATTATAGGATTATATAAAACACTAAAATAAGGCTACAATTGCAATTTACAATAAATTTAAGTTTCAGTTGGGTTATCAACATATTATAAACAGTAAGTTACTATCAATTTAAGTCAAGTTATTAACTATTGCATATCCATCATTTTTTTTTTTCCAAATTTTGGTGCCAAACACCACGGTTCTAAAAATCATATCGGACATTAAACCAAACAAAATACTGGTTCAAAGGTTTGCTGATTTAATCGGATATATATATATATATATATATATATATATATATATATATATATATATATATATATATATATATATATATATATATATATATATATAATGAACAACTACTAATTATTTTTTTATTTTGATAATTAATTTATCTTTAATATGAATTAAATAACTTTTCATCCATATAAATATATTGGTTTTTATAAACCAAAAAAATATACATATTGGTTTTTGAAGGTTTTTTATTTTGTCTTCAAAGCAGGGCTTCGAACAAAACATTAAAAAGCCTAAGTGAATATAGTGAATATCGAGTTTACGACAAATGGGAAGGTACAGAGTGACAAAGCCTACACCATCTACTTGTTGGGAACATACATGGTGAATATAGAGTTTGCTAAAAAAGGCCTTGGTGGAGTGACCCAGGACCCATTTATTTTGGAAAACCCTAAGGTGACGTTTTGGTATGGGGTAATTTATCTGGATTACTGATAATATTTAATTAAATAGCCTAGTTCCACTATATTACTCTATTTAGCTAGATAGCATTACTAGTAATCTAGATTTTTAATGTAATATGAATTACCACCCATATGGTAATGTGAATTGACCTCTTGAAAGGCGGTAATATAGATTACTATCAATGTGGCAATCCTTCTATTATTATTAATTATTAATTATTATTAAATAGTATAAATTAAAAATAATATTAATTATTTTTTAATAATAATTATTAATAAAATTAACTATTATAATCGTAATTAATAATTAAATTTTCTTATTCTTATTAATTAACAATTATTATTAATTATTAATATTATTACAACTAATAATTAATAATTATTATTTATTATTAATATTATTACAACTAATAATAATAATAATAATATTATTATTATTAGCTATTTATTATTATTATTATTATTATTATTATTATATTAGTTTAATGCATATATTATATACTAATCTTTTTGATATACCAAATATAATAATATAAATTACTACTTAGATTACCTATGCATACCAAACATTACATTTAATATTACCAACAATTTAAAAAGTGACAATCTTTCTAAATGATAATCTACATTATTAACAATTTTAATAGATAATGTACCAAACGCCACCTAAGTCCTTGGGTGTTGCACAGTCGCACCACTCATTTTCCTTTTCCCTCGTGTTCAACTTTATCTTTCTCCTTGTTCTCATTCTTGACTCTCCTTCTCATAGATCTCGTTCTTTTCTCTTCGTCTCTGACTCCCTCTCCCAAGCTTCATTCTTTTTCTCTGCCTCCCTCTCATTGTTGACATGCATATCTATTGATAAGCAGAGCAAGAAGGAGGCAAAGCTGCTGCGATGAAAGGAACACTGACGGTGAGCAGCAAATGGAAGGATGGGTAGGCACTAGAGATGTAGGTGATGTGCCGCTGAGTGCGATAGAAGCTGGGAAAAAGAAACCATTTTTTTTTGTTTTTGCTGAACCATGGGCCAAGTGAATCGCCGCAGGTTTAGGCGGTTCACCAGTTTTTGACAAATTTATCCAATTTTTTTACCAGTTTTTAAACATCCGATTTTCAAAAGACAACCAGATTGGACGAGGGTTCGATTCCCTGCCAGACTAGTTCTCAAAATTATGCCAACTGTATCAATAGGCTTTTATAAAACATGTAAATAAGGTAACAAAGGTAACAAGTGTGATTTGCTATCTTACTAAAAAAGTTACCAATATAATAAAATGAAGTTACCAATAAATTGAGTTAAGTTATTAATTTTTGCAAGTCGGTCATGTGTGTTTTTATTTTTTCAAATGTTGGTTAAAATAGTAATTATAGGCATTTTTAAAATACATAAATAAGGTTACATGTGCTATTAATTAAAAATTTAAATCCCTGTTGTGTTAGAAACATATTAAAAAAGTTAACAACACAATAAAAGAAACTTCACAAATAAATCTAACTAAGTTACTGTTGTTGTATGTGGATGAAGTGGTGCACGTCCTTTGGTGGCATCGGTACCTGCAAATACACTCTAATGCTCAAGTTATAATTGGTCCAAGAGGCAAAACATATGAAAAAAGGGATTCAATCATACCTTAGGGCCTAGAGCCCTTATATTCTTTAAGGTTTTCAATGGTAACTTGTGTGCGCTGAATCTCCTTAGATTCCTGGAGGGAATTTGTCAATAATCTTCCACTGAATGCTAGGGATATGATTGGCGTTGACTCGATGCCATCAACGCCCATGATCTTGGTAGTTTCCTTATTTGGTGTAATCTATCATAACTACATAAGATACACAAAGGATATGTCAAAGTATTAATTGTGGCGGTGTAATGATGATAAAGATGGCGAAAGGCGAGCCCCCTTAGCGAGCTCATGCCTGTGGACGTAATGGGCGAGTATTGGCTTACGAGGCCAAATCTACCGTGTTGGGGTGAGCATGTGGGTCCTAAGGATGAGTTCATTCCAGTTACTAATTCTTGCAAATCAATCATTTTTAAAAAAAAAAAAATTGGTGCCAAATGATAATTATAAGCTTTTATAAAACACAAAGAAGAATACAAGTGTAATTCACAATAAATTCAAATGCCTTCTAGTTACCAACACATTAAGGAAGTTACCAATATAATAAAATATAGTGACCAACAAATTCAACTTAATTACTAACTATTTCGGATCTATCACGTTTTTTTTTTTCAAATCTTGTTGCCAAATAGTAATTATAAGCTTTTATAAAACATATAAATAAGGCTACATAAAAAACTCATGTACCTACTAAATTACCAGCATAATAAAGTTACAACATAATAAAAGGACAGTTACAAGAAATTCAATGAAGTTACCAACTCCTACATATCTATGATGTGTGTCTTTTTTACAAATGTTGATGCAAAATAGTAGTTATAAGCTTTTATAAAACACATAAATAACCGTACAAGTACAATTCATAAAAAAAACTCATATACCTGCTAAGCTACTAATAACATACTAATAAAGTTGTAACATAATAAAAAAAAGTTATCAACAAATTGTGTGAAGTTACTAACTCTTGCATATCCATGATGTATATCTTTTTTTTCAAATGTTGGTACCAAAGTAGTTATAGGCTTTTATCAAACACACAAATTAGGTTATAGTGCTAGTTGAAAAAAAATTCAAATACCAACCAAGGTTACCAGCATATTAATAAAACTATTAACATAATAAATGGAAGTTAATAACAAATTTATCTAAATTATTAACTCTTGCAAATCAATCATATATGTCTTTTTTTTAGTAAATTGTGCCAAATGGTAATTATAGGTTTTATAAAACACATAAATAAGGATACAAGTGCTAATCATAAAAAATTAAAGCACCTATTGGATTACCAACATACTATGGAAGTTACTAGCATAATAAAAGAATGTTACTATCAGATCTAGCTAAGTTACTAACTCTTTTAGATCAATCTTTTTATTTATTTATCTTGGTATCATATAGTAATCATAGGCTTTTATAAAATACATAAATATGACTACAATTGCAATTTTTAATAAAATCAAGTATTTGCTAGGTTATGAACCTATTAAGGAAGTTATCAACATAATAAAAGGTAGTACCAACAAATCAAGCCAAGTTACAAACTCTTGCACATCCATCTTGTGTATTTTTTTTTTTCAATCTTGGTACCAAATAATAATTATAGGCTTTTTTAAAACATATAAATAAGACTACAAGTGTGATTCATAAAAATATTCAAATATATGCTAAGTTAGCAACTTACAAAAGAAGTTACCAACAAATTGAGTTAAGTTACTAATTCTTGCTAGTCGATCATGTGCATTTTTTTTAAAAAAAAATATTGGCAGAAATAGTAATTATAAACTTTTATAAAACACATAACTAAGGCTACCTATTCTATTAATAAAAAATTTAAGTTCCTATTGGGTTACCAACATATTAAAGATATTACCAACATAATAAAAGTTAGTTACCAAAAAATTGAGTCAAGTTATCAACTTTTGCAAACCTATTATGTGGTTTTTTTTTAATAAATATTGATGTGAAATAGTAATTATAGGCTTTTATAAAACACACAAATAGGTTTGCAAGTGCAATTCATAAAAAAACTCAAATACCTGTTAACCTACTAACTAACTAAGAAAGTTACCAATATAATAAACATAAATTACTAACAAATTGAGTGAAGTTACTATGTCTTTTAGATTCATCATATGTATTTTTTTTTCAAATATTGGTGCCAAATAATAATTATAGGTTTTTATAAAACACAAAAATTAGGCTACAAGTGTAATTCATAAAAAATTTAAGTACTTGTTGAGTTTTCAATACATTAATAAAATTACCAAAATAATATAAGAAAGTTATCAATAAATGGAGTAAAATTACTAACTCTTGTAAATCAATTGTGCATTTTTTTTTTTCAAATATTGGTGTTAAATAGTAATTACCAACTTGAAGTAATCCGAATTCTTCCTTTTCCACTTTCCATAAAATTTTTATTATAACTTATTATAAGTCCTTTTTTAGGTCAATAAAAATCATGTGTAAATTTTGTTGTTTCATTTGAGACAAGGTTGTCAAACTTCAAAAAAGTATATTACTTCCACAACAATTGCTCTATATCACAAATTTTATTGTTTATTGATTATTTACACGTGTGTTGCAAAAGGTATTTTAAATATTGGGTAAATAGCACAAAGTACAATCCCACTTCAGGTTTTTCAAAATAATACTTAATCCCATTTTTGTTTGAAAATTGAACTCCATCCCATTATGAAAATATTTTTACTTATTTAATTATGGTTAATCCAAAATATTTTTTTTTTTTTAGAAAAAACTTAACCTACCTTAACTCACATTATTTCATTATTCAATCATCACTTATCCTCACCAACTTTTATTATATCTTATATTAAAAATTCACAAGAAATAAGGTAATACTCTTCCATCTTATAATTTTTTCTATATTCTCATTATTTTAGCAATCTCTTTTTACTTTGAAAAATTTCACGTGCATTTTATTTTCTGAATTTTTTTTTACCTTTTGAATACGTAAAATTAGTTAAAAATGTAGAAGATTCAATAAATGATTGTCGAATGCCTTAAAAAAATATTTTCTAATGTTCTATTTTTTTATAAATAAAAAGAATTTAATTTAAATACACTGGCAGTATAAATTAATTTTACACTATCAGCCAATAGAAATAATAAAAAGTGCCAACTCATACAAATAACTACCCATTATAATGAGGGACCCACTATAATTTCTTACTTTCCCCTATTTCTATTAGTTGACAGTATAAAATAATTTTATATTATCAGTGTATACCAATTAAACTCAAATAAAAATAGTATATTTTATGATTTCAACATATAAAAGAGACAAACAATTTTTATAAAATATAATACAAACAACCTTTGGAGAAATTTTACTCATGATTTGATTGAAAGGTCAAAAATTATGATAACTACATAATAAATTTTGGAAGTTCAGTTCAATTTTGAAGAAGTTTATTTATTTATAGGCGAAATAAATAAATTGTCTGCATAAAAAAGGAGAGGGAATGGGGGAAATTTTTTTTGTTGTGAAAAAGTACATTATGTATACAACTAATGGGAATTCCATATTCAACTTAATAAACATAATTTCATCTTTTAGCGCATCTTTAATAATGAGAATATAAAGAAAATACCTCTTAATTGACATCCTAAAATATTTTTTAAATATTGGTTACGAGAAAAATTGAAACCCGCTTTTAACTAATGTTTAAAGAACATTTTAAGATATTCATTCAAAAATGTCGCAAAAAATAGTACAAGCAACATTTCTATTTTAAGATCATAGGTTGCTGTTAGGTTGGCTTTGCTCCCCTGCATGTCATTCCTCATTTCCTTTTGGTGTCCCCCATTTACTGAAAAGATCTACAACGGAAAAAACATAGCCAAAGTTTGCAAGACATATGTGGTACAATTAAATCAATCCTGGACGTTTAGTGGTCTACCACATAGGAACAAGTTTAAGAGAACACACAATAGAAAACTATCAAACTATTTTTAAGATGCTATCAGTCATAAAGATTTGCATTTTTCACATGCAAAATCTCTAGTCTTTAACCAAAATATAACTAACTAGGAAAGGATCTAGCGAAATTTGGCTATAGTAGATTCATAGATGCTCTCAACCTCCTTCAGATAATCCTCAAGCTCAGCTGTTTCTGGATGCTGATTGCCATCAAGCAAATATCTAGCCTTTTTAATTGCAGAATTGATCATCATTTTGTCTTGTGGATTTAGCTTAGAACAAACATCAACATCCTGTAAAGCATTCTTCATCTTGTAAACATAATCATCCAAAGCATTCATTGCTTTAGCCTTCTTCAGGTATAGCTTATCTTCAACCTTGTACTTCTCAGCTTCTTGAAGCATTCTTTGAATTTCTTTTCTTGACAATCTTCCTTTGTCATTGCTTATGGTAATCTCGTTCTTATTGCCAGTGGTTTCTTCCTCAGCAGCTACGTGTAGAATACCATCAGCATCTATATCAAAGCATACGGTAACAGGATGGCCTCGAGGACGAGGAGGAATGCCTAAAAGAGAAAACCAACCCAGCAAATTATTATCAGTGGCTCTTGTCCTCTCACCTTCATAAACTTCAACCTTACCACTAGTTTGGTTATCTTTACTTGTATGATATACTTTTTTCCTTTTCTCAGGAATTGTAGTATTCCTAGGAATCACTACACTCATGACATCTCCCTTCGTCGATATACCAAGTGACAGTGGTGTAACATCCAACAGCACTAATTTTGGAACATTCTTAAAGCCATCACTCAACAAAGCAGCCTGAATTGCTGCACCATAAGCAACAGCTTCATCAGGGTTGATGCTCTTGCAGAGATCCTTCCCTTTGAAGAATTCCTGCAATAGCTGCTGTACTTTGGGGATCCTAGAAGAGCCACCAACAAGGACGACATCATGTATGCTACACTTGTCCATCTTAGCATCAATAAGACACCTATCTACTATCTCTATACACTCTCTAAAGAAGTCCATGTTGAGTTCCTCAAACCTTGCACGAGTGATTGATGAACAAAAATCAATGCCCCCAGATAAAGCATCTATCTCAATAGAGGTAACAACAGTGCAAGAAAGTGTCCTTTTCGCCCTTTCACATGCAGTTTTCAGCCTCCTCAGGGCTCTTGGGTTCCCACTAATGTCCACTTTATTCTTCCTTTTGAACTCCTTTACAAAGTAGTTCACCATTTTGTTATCAAAGTCCTCTCCACCAAGATGAGTGTTTCCAGCAGTGGCCTTAACTTCAAAGACCTCATCCCTAATTGTAAGGAGAGACACATCGAAAGTACCACCACCAAGGTCAAAGATGAAAATATTTTGCTCTCTAGCACAATTAGCTCTCTTGTCAAGACCATATGCAATGGCTGCAGCCGTGGGCTCATTTATGATCCTCAAAATATTGAGGCCAGCTATGGCACCAGCATCTTTGGTAGCTTGACGTTGAGAGTCATTGAAATAAGCAGGCACAGTAACAACTGCATCCTTTACAGGTGACTGCAAATATGCCTCTGCGATATCTCGCATCTTTGTTAGGACCATAGATGAAATTTCCTCAGCAGCAAAGTGTTTCTCCACCCCCTTGTAAGTAACAGCAATCATGGGCTTGTCGTCATCACCAGCAATGACCTTGAAAGGCCACAACATTATATCTTTCTTTACGATGGGGTCACTATATTTCCTACCAATCAACCTCTTAGCATCTGCAAAAGAATAATGATTCTCATCTATCATTCAAACACAACAATAATTCATAAACATGGACACTAAAAATGAAGCCACTAATAAAGTAAGATCAATTACCAAAGATGGTGTTGGTTGGGTTGATAGCAGCCTGGTTCTTAGCAGCATCGCCGATTAACCTTTGGTTATCCGTGAAAGCAACAAAAGAAGGAGTTGTTCTATTGCCTTGGTCGTTGTGGATGATCTCCACTCGGCATTGCTGCTCCTGCCATACTGCAACACACGAATAAGTTGTGCCAAGGTCGATTCCCACTGCACATCCGTCATACCTTCCAGCCATCCTCTTTCAAGTAAATGAAATAAGGTCAAAAAAAGTTGAAGTCAGGCCAGGGAGGATATAGAGCACAGAGAAAGAACTCGGTGTTTATTGATAAAAGGGAAGAAACATTTCACGTTTGTTTCCATATGCGTAATGCTAGTATCAAATAATTGCATTTCAGCCAAAGACATTTGTATTGGTAATCACATCTTTTTAACTGATGCACTTTAGTCACAATTTATCAAAAGGATTAGTGCTTCATAATACAATTTGTATCAGGTATTTCATGATAAATAGCATTACTAATATGAAAGTTAGCTAAGGGCAATACTTAGAACAGTTTACATTTCTTCATTAAATGAATGGATTATACTTAACTCCCATAAATAGAGTCTCCCTAATCCGAGGACACGGTGTATATCAATATGGTTGGCATTAAACACTTTTAGTATGAGAACATAACATGTTATCCACCAATTTAAAAACAACACATTATTCCTCTTTTTTATTTTATTTTTATCAGAATAGAATAAGAATAACGTGGTAGATACATTTCCACATTGCATTTATATTTCATACAGATATGACCAAATTTAAACCCCCCAAAGAAAAAAAAATCATCAAATAAAGCTAATCACATTGCTTGATCAAGAATAAAGCATTCACTGTAGACATCTAAGAGGATTAAAATTTTGACATGTTAACTTCTTTGAGAATTTCCATGAAAAAGAATGTATACACCGTTTTTTTTTTTTTCAAGCATGAGCAGCTAAGTTTCTCACTTTTTAAAAGCAGGATGGTGTAAAAGTTTGGATAACACAACAAAAGGAACTCATTAATCATTTCTACTCAGCCTGCACATCTGATTTCTCACTACCTATCAAGTCTCAACTACAAAGACCCCCCACACACTGAAACAAACTATGAAAGCAAAGCAATAACCAGAACCACCACCCCTGCTACCTAGTCAAACTAAAGTGAATGAAGATTATCTGGGTTAAGCATTTGCTATTTTTTTTTAATTATTTGTTTATTTATTTATTTATTTATTTGATTTATTATTTATATTTTTGTGGGCAGAGAGGTTTATGTGACCTGTTTGTTTAAAGTTAAGAGCTTTCCAACCTAGTATGACAGGGGTACAAAAGTAATTGAGGCTGATGAAGAAAAGAAAGGAGCTTGATGAGTGAGTGCAGAGTTGAATAACAAGCTTAAAAAATAATAGTAATGTAACTACGGAACAAAATATTTGAAACTTATACCTTGTGAAGGATAAATGAATGGAAAAGAAAAACCAAGAAACTAGTCTTGATGTCACTTTGAGTGAGCCCTGTCTCCTTCGCAATGAAGCAAGTCCCTCTCTTACACTCAATCGTCGACGTGATGGTATAGTAATAGCAGAAGGGGTAAGCGTGATGGCATACATGCTTAGAGGGTTAGCGTGCGTTTGGATTCTCGGTTTGGAGCTTCAGAATCAATTCTCACCTAGAGGAACCAGAATCAATTCTCACTACTGAACTAGCAAGTAATGGCAGAAAAAAGTTGACGTGATGGCATACAGGCTTAAAGGGTAAGTGCGTCTTTGGATTCTCGTTTTGAAGCTTCAGAGCCAATTCTCACCTACGGAACGAGAATTTGATTTTGGACATTTTGATTTTTCCACCTTCATTATAATCAATTTTTGCTTCAAAATTAATTTTAGATAAAAATAAAAATTTATTATTTTTTAATTTTATCCTAGTTGATTTTGGGTGTTTTTTTTTAAATTATATATTTAAAAGTAATTTTGATCAATATTATCTAAATATAAATAATTTCTTATATCAAATTATTAAATATAAATTATATTATCTCAAAATTAATTTCAACAAAGTTAATTGTATCCAAAGTCAATTCTACAAGAGTAGAACTGAACATGCACTAATAACATATTTGGTTCTACTTTTATAGAATTGGTTTGGTTAGAATTGATTTTGAAGTAAAGTGATATATATTTATTTGTGTTTTTTATCTAAAAATAATTAATTTTCAACTTTTTCTGTTATATATAAAATTTAGGTTTTAAAATCACTATTTTCAAAATCTAAAATAAACGCACCCTTATGCTTGGCAGTTTCTCTAAAAGTGATTCTAATAAATAATAAAAAAATTTCACTTTTCTCAAAATTAATTTTAGAGAGAAAAATTAATTATAATAATAAGAAATCAAACATCTTTAAAGATTTATAAAATCAATTATAACCCCCTAATATTGATTCTAGAGGGTCTAAACCCAGAGTCAAGCACAGATTAAATATCTAGAGAAATTATTTTTAATATGATATAATAGTATTTAAACTTGTAGAGAATATGAATATTTATCAAACTGTGAAGATTTTGTAGAGACTATCCTATATATATATATATATATATATATATATATATATATATATATAACTTATTTATCTCCTTCTTGAATTGATTGATATTTGTGGATAACTTTGTAATTTTATCTTACTTACATTAATTATTGATCTAACTTTTTTCTCACTTAATTAATATTTACTCTCCACTAATTCTCTTTCTATTAATACTTTTTTTAAAAGAAAAATTTCTTGCTTAAATATTATATAATCATAATTAATTCATGTAATATCATTTTAAGCTAGATAATTATATTTTAATTAAAATAAAATAACTTTTTTGGGATAGAAACAAGGGTTCCTTTGCTTAGAAGTTACTTTTTACAACAAGAAGCACCTTTTTTAGCTAAGCTATCTTCACTTTTGTTACAGTGAAATTAGAAATATGTATAATCAACAATTTAAATTCAAACAAGGGTCTAGCACGTACATGCTAAATAAATATATTTAATAATAATTTGAGAAATACATAAGGTATTTTTTATTTCTTTATAAATAAAACTATCTAATCTCAAAATCTATTTTCTCTGAAAGCAAAAAGTGGGTAAACGTCATAAAAAATAACAATTAGAAAAATTAGGTATATAAAAAGACATAATTGATTAATTTTTTATGGAATTGATAAAAATATATTTTATTGAATTAATTAATTAAAAATATATTTATCTAACATAAAATGATATTACGTGAATTTATAATTATATAATATTCAAGTAAAAGAAAATTTTTTAAAACAGTATTAATAGAGAAAAAATAGTATTAATAGAGGGAGGTAGTGGAGAGTAAATATTAATTAAGCAAGAGAAAAGTTAGATCAATAATTAACACAACTAAGATAAACTTATAAAGTTACCTACAAATATAAATTAATTCAAGAAAGAGATGAATGTGTTTTATATCCAAAGTAAAGTAAGTGTGAAGGTTAACAATATATATATATATATATTATTCCCGACTTTTTTGCCTAGAAATTCATATGATATTTTTTATTTTAAAAAATTAGAATGGCTAATAGTATTGGCTAATTTTATTATAAAAAATAGAACTAGTCCCTTGATAAAGTCTAATATTGAGTTGCTTTGCAAATGATATAGTTTGGGAAACCCTAAAATAGATTAACTCGTCATATATAAATATCATACCTTCTTCTACAATTCTAATAATAGAACTATTGAAATATACAATAATAGAAATATTTACATTATTTTTCATATTTTTCTTCCCTCTTTTTTGTGCTAAGAAAAAGGAGTAGGAATACAATATATATAGTAATTTTTTTATTGTGAAAAATTAGAACAGGCCATAAAAAATGGTGATTTCTTCTTATTATTATTTTTTAAGAAAAAGGGAACCAACCTAACACATTGGCAAGCTCCTCAAAAATTTTATATTCTTGTAAATATATACGAACTTCCATACTTTGATATCATATATAATAGACTTCCATATTAAAAAAAAAAAAATTCAGCCAAGTATCTCCCAACATTTTGATTTGATATTAGTTTATTTTTTTCAAAAAAAATTTGATATCAATCCTTTTTTTTTGGGTATTGGAAAATAAATTTGATATCAATTTAATTCAAATACTTTGAATTTGGACACCAATTTTATCTTTTTGTCAATTTATTTGTAATTCTATTATGATTAATTTTAGTTTTTTCTTAATATAATAATTAATCTTAGTTAACACATCAATGTATTGTTATATTACTTATTTAGGTGTTTATTTTGGTATATCCAATAATAATTGGATAATACTGAAATATATCATAATGTGATGATTTTTTATTACCCATTTTATTCATGTCAGCATCCAATCAATGTAATCAATACATTTATAATATTAGATCTGTTAATTTTTCATTTATAATCAATACATTTAGTAAATATATTAAGTTAACCAAATTCCTAATTTATCCAAAGCCCAACGCAAAATTTTTAATTTGCCATAAATTCATAATCTATCCCAAATTCTCAATTTATATGACTTAATCCCAATTCTTTCGCAAATCCTAATTTACATAATCTAATTTCAGAATCAAGATTCGTATAGTCTTTGGTCCCAATCTGCCACTAGCCGCCATAGCCACCGCTCCCCCATGCCATGGTCGCCACTACCATGAACATCTCTCTATGTTTGTACGTGTGTGTGTGTGAGCATATGAGTGCTTCATCCTTCCAACGAAAAAATATAATGTGTTCCACGAATATCTTTGAAACCACATTTTATGAAATTAACTAATTACTGCGTAGTTTTTAGTCTACAACAGCAAGTATTGAGTAATGCTAGGAAAGCTTGAAGTCTGTTTTATAGGAAATTTGCAGTTTATAAATTTCTTTGGCCAGTTTAAGATCAATACGTCTCTGACACGTGCCTGCACGGTCTAATGCCATCGTGTTATCAATTACAATTACCTTTTTACTTTGTTTTTTAGTGATCAATATTTCACCTTTTCAAAAAAGAAGAAAAAGATAATATATAGCTTAAAAGCTTGATTAAGTGGAAATAATGGTGGTTTCTTATAAGCTTGCCAGTGAAAATTGCCAAGATTGTAAATTGGAAATGGTTTAGATGTTGTGGGATGGTACTGTTGCTGCTAAGTATAATAGAGTGGTTTAGGAGTATAGTAGAACGGTGGCGACCGTTTGGAGATTGGAGATTTTTATACATAATAATTGTCAATTTTAGAAGAAAAAATAATGGATAACATCTCATTTATATCCTTTATGTTTAGCAAAAATTTTAATTTTATCTCTAAAATTTTTTTGTTCTATTTATGTACTTAATATTTAACAAATATTTCAATATTATCATGCTCATAGACGTTGTCTAAATTGTAGATAAAAATGATGACGTGTCCCTTTATAAAATGTTAAGGATATAAATGAAATATTGAAATTTTTTTCCGTCAAAGACATAAATATAATATTAGGGTTTTCTTCCTCCAACTCTCTTTTTCCTCATCTCCCATTTTCTTCTTCTTGTGTTCTCTTCTCTATTATTTTTCCACCACCACCACAACACTGAGAAAACTCTTATCACACTCTCTCCCTCTCACAAGGTTCCGCCCCTTCTCTCTGCTCCTGCTCTCCGCTCCAAGCAATCCAAAACCACTCCTTCTCGGCATGAGTTCCTCCTGTCGAACATGCTCCAAAAGATCAATTTGCTTCCTTCCTTTGATTCTCCTCTGATTTCTTATTGAAAGGACATGGAGGTGGAGGATAAAATAGGGAGGGTTGTGAATGTTAAGAAGACAAAGTTGAAGTGAAGAACAAGGGTGGGGGCATGAGAATGATGAGGATATAAAAATATCATATGGTTAAGGAAGAAAATAGTTAGGGGAAAAAAACTCTAATATTTTATTTATATTTTTTACAGAAGAAGATTATAATGTTTTATTTATGTTTTTAATGTTTTATAAATGGACACATCATCATTTTCTATTTGCAATTTAGATAGCGTATACAAGATTGACAACATTGGAAGGTTTGTTAAATATTAGGGACATAAATAGAACAAAAAATAAAATTTAGGAACAAAATTGAAATCTTCACTAAATGTAAGGAACATAAATGAAATTTTATCCAAAAATAATTCTCTAAAATATGAATGTACATTTTCATTACAGTTATAAAGAAAATTTTGTTAGCTAAAATGAAATAAAGGAGCAGAATTAATAGATATAATCCCTATATTATGTACTAACTAACAATTTTATCCTTACAATTGGCGAATGGTTTATTAAACTTGGATTCTCAATCTAATTATTCATCCACTTGAGTAGTGTAGGTAAAGAAGAGAAAAAGAAGGAAAAGAGCTTGGTTATATTTGGATAGAAGGCAAAGAAGGGAATGGTAAGTAAGGGAGTGAATTATTTTGTTAAAAGTATGTTTGAAAATGATTTTAAATGTTCCAGTAGAAATAGTGGAATGGTAATGTAGGGATATCTTGTCTTTTCCTTTCCATTTAAGTTTCTATTTGTTGTCCTTTGAGATTGGGGAGTTAAGGAGAGAATGAGGTATATATTATTTTGTTCTCATTAAACTTGTCGAACATTCCAATACGAGAATGATATGATCTATTCCACTTTATCTCTTGCTTTTCTTTTCCATTCTATTATGAGTCATCCTCTTCCATCATCCATAAGTTTTTAAGGGTAAAGTTTCATTTATGACCATCATATTTTACAGCGAATACAACTTAATCCCAAAAGTTTTCTTTTAATTTATGTTTCTAATATTTTCGAAAGGTTTCAATCTTACTCTTTCAATAGACAACATCTAAATTATAGACTAAAAACATTGATATTAAAGTTAAATTTTGATGTTAGTGATATTCAAACACCATTAATAGATATTGTTTATCTTCAATTGTTAAAGAAAAAGCTTCAGGTATATGTTTTAATAGAAAAAAATTAATTGAGTGTTAAGGAGATTTAAATTAAAAAGAAAAACTTTTATATCTTACAAAAATATAAGAGAAAATGATGGTAAATAATATTATCTCATTCAAATAGATAATTAACACATCATTGCTAATATTTTAACGTGATCTTTATATTAATTTTTTTTTGTTTATAATTTGCATGCCTAAAGGGCAAGATTGAAATATTTTGAAAATGTTAGGGACATAAATAGAAGAAAAAAAAACTTTTGGAACTAATTTAAAATCACTATAAAATATGAGAGATATGAATGAGGCTTTATCCAAACATTTAAACATGGCCTAAAACTTAACCCATGATATCAACCATACTACAACAAAAAATCATGATCAATTGGCAACAATGAACCACAAAAATGATAACATGTGTAAGATTCTCATTATTGAAAGGTTTTGAGTTTTGGTAAAAAACACAATACAATATTATTAAAATAACAATTTATTTAACTAATGCCTTAAGAATGCTAATTAAGAAATTAAAAAAAAAAATTTGTTCCCACCAAAAAAAAAAAAGTTTTGAATGCTTTGTGCCCCAACAAATAATAATATTGATTATAATAGCCGTCACATAAGTTTGGTAGTGTTCTTTAAGATATAAGAAGAGTTATGATATTTGTACGTATGGTTTTCGGTCTCTGTGTTGACACACTCCTATCTAATATTGGATAGGGTGTGAAACTCAAATTAAGTGGGATCTACACCTCATTTGATGGTGGTGGGAGTGCTCGGCACGGAGGCCGAGAAACCATACAAACAAATATTATTTTTGATATAAGAATTTTGAGGATGCCTTGAATTGTCCCCTAACAAGCCTAACTCCTCTATTTTTGGCTGAACGTCAAGGAGTTTTTCTTTTTATTTTTATTTTTTTGAAATTACAGATATCTTTCTATAAAAGACAATTATACTCAAATCAGATAAAATCTTTATAAACAATCAAAACTCTTCCTTCTAAATTTTAACATGCTTAGGATTTACTCTAATTAAGGTAGGACAACCACTTGCCAGTTGACTTATGCATTTGTTGGTGGAGCATGTTTTATTTAAAGTAAAATTTCTTTTGTTTTATTCATATGTATAAAAAAATAATAAAAAGTTAGTGGTTTAATACGCCCTAGATACTAAAATACTAGTATGTGTGATGTAGATTATGGTTTAATAATTATTTTTATTATTATTTGTTTCTATTTATTATTTTTTTAAAATTTTTATTGCTATATTATTTAAGAAATTATTATACTAAATAATTTAGTTATAAAACTTGTAATATTTAATAACCATATAAAATTAGAAAATAAAATCAATAATAAAAATTTCACAAATTGAATTAGTTATTAATTTTTTTTTGATACATAATTATTAATCAAATTAAGAATAATAAATATAAACAAATTTATAATTATAATTATTATAATTATAGTCTATTCTATTCTATATATAAAATTTGTAAATATTCCAAACAGTACTTTTTCCATCCAAAACTACCAATTCAGTCATTATTATTATTATTATTATTATTATTATTATCTTTTCATTAAATATTTATTCTTTGTTTAATTATTAAGTATTGACATACAAAATATATTTTATATTTTATGTAAATAAAAGTATGAAATATTTATTAAAAAAATAACATTTCTTCTTTTTATATATTTCAGATTTTATGCAACTAAAAATATTTATTAAAATAATTAGAATTAAAAATAATTAAATATTTTATTAGTGATATATATTTTAAATAATTATATTTTCAATTAAAAGCAGAAAATTAAATATTTAATGAATGTTATTTATTCTTAAATTTCTAAAAATATTCCAAACAGTAATTTTCCTGCCCAAAAATAACAAATAAGTTAATATTATTATTGTCTTTTCTTTTTCCTTTTGTTGAATATTTTTTTTTTGTTTGATTATTGAATATTGACACATTAGATATATTTCATATTTTATGTAAATAAAAATAGGAAATATTTCTTAAAAATAAAAACAAAAATTATATTTCTTCTTTTTTTATATATTTCATATTTTATGAAAACAAAAATATTTATTAAAAATAAAATAATTAGAATTTAAAATAATCAAACATTTTATTATTAATATATATTTTAAATAAATAAGAATAATTACATCTTAAATTTATAAGCAAAAAATGTTAAATATTTAATGAATGTTATTTATTTTTAAATTTCAAATATATAATATATAATAATATTGCTATTCTATCATAAGTTCATATTTTGTTTTATTTTCTTGTGATTAAAATTATTATATGTGATAATAAAAGAATAATATTACTATCTTATATTGCAAAGTATTTTATACAATATTGTACCAAATATTACATAATATTAAAATTTTATCAAATTATATATTATTAGGCCTTATAAAATTATGCTTGTGCAATGAGATATTATATTAGCATGCATACCAAATGGGTTTTTAGGGCCTGATTGGCACCATTAATACGGTATCTCTTAATAATATAGTACTAGATCATATATGATTTGATTGTATAAGACTTGATAAAATTTTAATATTATGTAACATTTGATATGTCATTATATGAAATATTTAATAACATAAATAATATTATCCTTTCACTATAATAAATTATTATAATAAAAATAAAAATGTAATAAAATAGTAATTTTTATTAAATATAAATTAACAAATAAATATTATTATTCAAATAATTTTTACTTTTAAGTATAAATATTTTGAAGATACCTTATTTTTATTATATTTTATTATTATTTATATTAAATAATATTTATTTATATATTTTTAATAAGCATTTTTTACTTTAATAAAACATAAAAAATATATAGTACTCTCTCTTTTATTTTTGATATTTTCTGTGCCTTCTATAAATATTAAAAAGAAAATATTATAAAATAGTAATTCTTATTAATTATTTAATTATAAATTGAAAGTTAACATAATTCTTTAAATAATTATTATTTTAATTATAATTATTATACTAATTTTTTATTTTTTTTGTCTTGTTAGAATCACTGATATTCGTGCTTTAATTATTAGAAGCTTTACTAACCTTGCCTAATTTGACTAAAGTCTTTGAAAAGGATAGAGATCTCCCAATGAAAAATTTATTCATTCTTAGAGTTTGAATTTGAAATATCTGATTAAAGAACCGAGACACCTACTATCTTGACTGATTTTATGTTGATTTTAATTTTATTATATAAGTATAATTTTAAAAATAATTATATATATATCTTAAAATTATTTTTATTACATAAACATAAAATATATGAGCAAGAAATAAAGCTGAAAGAAAGAGTCCCTGTAGATCAAATTTCAATCGGGTCGAATCCCTATGCTAAAGTTTGATTGAGTCGTATGTTATTTTGATATATAAGGAGACTTCAATGAATAAGTTATCGTAACATATTTATCATACCAAATAATTAGTAAAATTATAATATATTGTATTTATTTATGTAATTAGGTATTATATATTGTGCCAAATGGGAATAAAGTCTCTTTTGCTCTTTAATTTTTTTTTTATTCCAATAAAATAATTATTAAACCAATAAATAAATAAATTATACAAAAGTATTTTTAATGAAGAATATTTAATAATAAATAAATATTTTCAATGAATAATATTTAATTTAAATTTTGATTGAATAAAAAACAATATTAACAATAAATAATATTTAATATAAATTTAATTAAATACATTAATTATATTTAAAATAATTATAATGAATTATAAAATATTTTATGTGTAATATTTATTATTAAATTAAAACTAATAAATAATATTATTTAAATATAATTTTATTTTTCCTCTTTGTGCATTATAATAAAAAGTATAAATAAAATATTAAATTTATTCTCTCGGAATGCACATTTTTCTTATTTTTATTATAATACATCTTTTGGTCAAATTTATATAATAATTAATGTATAATAGATAATAATTTTTTTAAAAAAATTATATTTTAAGATATTTTATGCAAGGGTACTACAACTAGTTTACAATTAAAAAGTTATGGCAGCTATGTACACTTCGCTCCAATCTTTGTCTTCCCTTTCTGATTCATTTTCCGCTTACACCCAACATTTAGACGCAGCAGCACTTTTCCGCCAAACACCGGTGACGGCATCCGGCGGCTCTAACACGGCAGCCAGCATCCCTGCGAAGGTATTGGCCTCTCTCTCTCTCTCTCTCTCTCTCTCTCTCTTATACGATCCCTTGTTGTTGTTGTTGTTGTTGTTTCTCTCTTTGCCAAATGAATTGATGTGTAATGGGTGGTGAACTTTGTGAAGAACTGAAAGAGATTGAATTCATTGTTTGGCCCCACCCCCCCCCCTTTTTTATGTTGTGCTAAGAAAACTTTATAAATAAACGGTTATTGGCCTCCTGAGAGTATTGAATTGATGGAGCATAATCACATGAACCTTTGTACTCAACAACCCCCTTTTGTTTTTACTCCTTAAATTTGCACCTACAATGTCTTATCTTAGTTCTCAGTTAACATGGTTTCAGTTGGAGGAGGTTTGTGTGTTGATGCATGTTGTCACTTTGAGTCATGCTGAGGAAAAGGGAAAAAAAATAAAAAACACTTTTTTTTTAATAATTTTTTTGTTTTTTGATTCTTTCTTGGTGAGAATTGCTTGCTGAGCTGGTTCTAGAAATGCCATTATTGCTTTTTTTTGGATGGTTGGGAAGTGGAGGAACAAGGGAGAGGATTTGTAGAAGAGATGAAAAATCCCTTTTTTTTTTTTTTTTACTTATTTTTCCAGGAAAGTTGAGGGGTTGCATTGGATTAGAATTAAAAATAAAAAATAAAAAAATTTAATTTTGATATATTGTGAGTTGAATAATTTAAGCTTATTTTATGTTGAAGTTTATGTGTTCTTCTCTTTTGTCATGTTATATATTTTACCACGTGAAATTTTTACATATACATGTGATGTACCTTCACCTTACTTTTTGCAAAATTTTCTTACTCTGTATCCAGTACCTGTGCAACATAAGTAGCTGAATGGTTATTGCCCGTAAAATAGAACCCTTGTTACTGGAATTACAAAATTTCTGATAACTCTCCTTCAAGTCAATGAATTGGAATCTGGCGCTTGGCATACCAATGGCTAAGTTTTCTTTTGGATTTGCTATTTTTTGATTAAAGAACTGTAAACTGTTGTTATGTTTTGGTGTGTTTGGATGAGCTTTTTTTTTTGTTTATGTAGAAAGATGCACATTTTTTTCTAGTTTGATTTTTGTAGTTAAGGAAAAAAAAACGTTTTTACAATATGTAGAGGCTGTTCAAACATAAAAAAGGAAGTATTACATTCAAACAAAACAATTTTTAATTATGTGGAAAATGTTTTAGAAAAAGCTCACCCTTTTTTTCCCCCTCCCTTTTACCAAAAGCTCATCCAGGGATTACCAAAATTAAGACCTGGTTAAACTAGGGAACATATTTTAGACTAGGACAATAAAGGGCTGATAAGTATATTTTTCGCACATGATATTTTGTCAGATATTTAGAATATAAAGATAGGTGCAGAATTGTTGATGGACCTTGGTTGGATTTCGAAACCTTGAAATGGATATTAAATTATTAATTGTTCTCTTCACTTTATCAGGGCACAAAGAGCTTGAAATGAGTGTTACGGAAACACCAAAGAAAGCGAGCACTCCCCAAATTGTTAAGTTGGACAAGGCATTGAAATTGGTAAGTGCCTATCTTGCTGTGAATGGAGAATATAGTTTATCTTTTTGTGCTTGTCAAGTGGGCAGTGAATTATTTTCTGTGGGATTGTTGCCCATTCACGTAGAGGGTGAGCCTCGCAAGGGTAAGGTTACTGCTTTGTGAATTGGAGGTCAGGGGTTGAAATCCTAAAAACAACCTCTCCACTTGTGAGGTTAAGGTTGCTTACATTTGCTCTCTCTAGACCCCACCAAGTGGGAGCCTTGTGCACTGGGTTGCCTTTTTTTATGTGCATTCATGTATATAGTATGACATTACAGTAATGAATGTTTTGTTAAATCTGTTTGCTAAGCTTGTCATGAGTTTGGAGTAACATTGTAGTTTGTATATGTTGATATTTGCATAGTAACTGAAAAAAAAAAAAAAAAGAGTTTAAAGACTGGATCTTAGTCTAGGAAGTGATTTCAATCTTTCTGAAGGATGTAATCCTTTATATTTATATACTTGTTAATATTCTGATTGGCAGGCTGAGGTATGGGTAAATAATATGAGTAAAGCTGCTTATGATGACGAAACAACAGATGCTGATATAGAGGGTCGACCTGATAGGTCAGTATAACCAGCACCATTAAATTGTTCACCATTTTGAGTTCTACAAAATATATGCTTTACTCAATTGTCTGGCATGATAACTATTGTTTATGACATGTTGTACCATCACACATCTATGTAGGCTTGGACTAGGTGCAAAAGTTTCACGGAAATCCAAAGTCGGGCCCTCGGATGACCCTGTTGATAGAAAATTGTATGCCAAATTGGAAGCTGAAAAAAGAAGAACGGCCAAAATTGCTGAAGAGTCTTCCACAGTTGCAAGCAGTGTTTTAGATGATGAAGAAGACGATGAAGACTTGGAAAGCAGAACTAGTGCATTTGCCAAGAGGAAGGCAGGACCAGTTCCTTTGACATTGTCGAATAAGAAGCAGAAGTGATGGCATCTACTAATTTGAGTTGCTTCTGTGCTGTTAGTTATCATATATTTCGCTCTTGCCTTGCTGGCATAATGGCTTCAACCAAATGTAACACATTTTCTGGAAAAAAAAAAAAAAAGGTCATCAGGCATTTAATGGAATGTAGTTATGCACTTGAAGACAATGGCTAGAAGTACCCTAGTGGCAGCTAACTTGCCATAGGTGACATTTTGACTGTGTTTCCTACTTCAGGTCTTAAGGACCTTCATTGGAACAAGAAGAAAAGTAACAATTTTCAGAGGGAAATGGTATGTATTCTGGTATATATTCGTTTTGTTTAGCTTGCTAGCATATATATTCTGTGTAACTGATAATGAATGCAGTAGAGAATTGGTTGCCTCTTTCTGGGGGACACTGCTGCTTTCTTGTATGCCTCCAGTTTTCTTGTCTATGATGTGATAGTTAACTTGGTGGCCTTTAAAATTTGAGGTATTGGGAAGAGAGCTGATTTCATCATGAGTGTATATTTGGAACATATATAATTACATCATTCTACACTGTAGGCAAGTTTCAGGTTTCAATCTGTAATTTTTGAAACAATTTCTTCTACCCCCCCCACCCACCACCGCCAAAAAAAAAAAAAAACTTCAAACGTATGAGACATGTATGCTCCTAAAATATGTAAAACGTTATAGCAGCAATCTTATTTCTTTTCCAACTGTATTTTCACTCTCGAACACTATCGTGAGTAAGAGGCTCATGTTCTTTTGGGTCTTTTCTTTGAGAGTGTATTTTGCTTATTGCTGCTCCCAACCCTTGGTGGTATAAAACCATTCTTAGTCATATCCACTAAACACATTAATTCATAAAATGATACATGTAATTTTTTAGTTTACACTTATAATAAGTGAAATTCGGTGAAATAGCAATGAAATATTCAAGCTAATTCTATTAATTGATAATTGCATTATGGCCCGTTTAGAAAAGTAAGTTATCAACGGAGAAAAAAGCAAGAACAATAATTCACAGTGACAGCTTCTAATTTCCTTAATGTCGACACGTATTATTCATATATCTGCTAGGTCCTTCCTTCAAAATTACACCAAGCTAAGCTAACACTTCATTTATTTCCAAACTGTGTAAATTACAACAGGTTAACCAGCAAATATACAAAAGAAGTAAGGGTGATATCAAACAAAGTTACAACAAGCCAACTAATGTGATCAGCAAAATCAAACTCTACAAAAATCTACAAACACCTTTGGCCCTCACTGAGTGAAGTGAGTCACACACTGAATAAAACTGTTGTTTTTCTGTGTCATTGTAAACAAGCCTAGTTTTGTACTTTCTCAAGAAGCAATTGCAACTTGGCTTCCTATTTACTTCTTGTGGCTTGCAGCCCCTTATTTGAGTACCTATCTGATATTAGAACAGTCAGGTATGGCCTGAAGAAATAGTACCAAGGTTCAAGGATGCTTTAAGGTAAGTCTATAATTCTCCAGTGTTCTTCCTGATCAGTTTCCATTCCCCTGCATGATATATATATCTTTATTTCCCTCCACCTCACAGAAAGGAATTTATTTAACAGGCTCTATGAGCAAAAATCAATAACTTGTCTTCTACAAATTGATGCTGCTCTCATGGTCTTTCAATTCAAGTTGAAGCAGAGAACATTTACTTTCTGGGCTATCACTTTCAAAGCTCAATATTGTATCTTCCATCAGTTCCTCAAGAATGGCCTCGCCCATTTCAAAGCCAACTATTTCGGCATCAGCTCGAAGGTCCATCCATGTTTCACTTCTTGCCATGTCTTTTCTAACGATTTGCTCCAAAGTACGTGGTGGGGGTAAGGGAAGGATATGCCAGCACACTCCTTCAAAGACTTTGAGAATAACCTTTTTCATACTTGGAGTTGGCCTTATGCTAGGGCTTACAAATGATACCCAGGGTGAAACTCCAAAGTAATACCAACAAACCTCTATGAGAACCTCATTGATACAGTCAAATAGGAGCCTCTGATCATGGCAAATCGGGTTTGAGAAGAACTTGACTTGATCAAACAAGGAAGGATCTAGTATCGTGTCTGATGAAAGGCATTTCATCAACAATTGATCACTATTCAAGCCAGAGGCTTGCAAAACAGCTTTAACATAGTCATATATCAACTCATTTTCTTCAAGACAATATTTTCCTCTATCAAATTGATCCGCAGGTGAAGAGTCATGTTCTTCAAATTGCATTTGTAGTGGTCGTACTGGGAATTTAACTGAAAATCATGAATGAACGTGTTGCCAGATTAAAATTAATATGATAAATAAAAAAAGATATGCTACAAAATATGATAAGGTAGTTGGCCTCTCAAAAACAGTTACAACATTTGTTTATCTGAAAATGGGACAAGAATATGAAACCAAACATGTGAAAACTATTTCTAGGTCAATTTCAGGATACAGTACAGTTTAGAGAACTGCAGCAACGATCATGCTATTTCAATTTCAACTTTTTCAGTTTGCAGTTTAGACACAGCAGAACTTTTGGAAACAAGTAGTTACACCAGATTTTATTTTTGAAAATATGGTTTTAACTTTCAAGAACGAAGCTAGAGAGGGCCCTCAAGGCAGTGCAGGAAAGCTTACTAGCTTGACATCTGGAGTACCCTGGATTCAAGTCCTCATCTACGAATATTGTATCAAGAACAGACACAGGACTTGGTCGCCCTGATACATCTGTACCACTTTCTAGCTCTTCAATTTTTTTAGTGATGGAAGAATGGGAAGGGGATAATGGTGGAGATGATGGTTGGATTTCTTCTGTTACATCCTGTAAAAAACCCAAATAATAGGTTAGATAAAATCTTACAGATACATGGACTTTCAAATAAATCTTAAGGAATACTTTATATAACTCAATTTGATTATATTCTGGCATTATAGTCAATTTATAGCTAAAATCATTGATTTAATTAAAAACATAATGCCGTAAGAGACATAACCTGATTCAAACATGAAGATCCTCTTGCCTTGGAAATTTCCGAGATATCATGATATTGGTCCTTTTCCGCAATGAAGCCTATTGGAACTGGGGATGATTCCAAAGAATTTCTCTCTTTTGCAGATTCTACATTAACTGCAGAAAAATTAAGGATAAGTGAAAGAATACACACACACACACACACACACACAACAAAGTTTTTCATAGCATGTATCACTCAAATCATATACTTTGAACATGATACCTTCGGTAACTCTCTCATCACTAACATGAGAACAGGTGTCTTCTGTATCAACATGACCATGATCATGTGCGAAATTCAGCTGTGAATTAATTTCATGTGATTTATTATTAGAGATTTCATCACAAATGCTTGACTGGTTCTCTAAATTGCTTGTTGCCTGATCCAGATGACCAGTGAAGTTTGCTTGTTTGTGAGACAAATTATCCTCATTAACCTCCCAAGTTTTATCTGATGCAGAAAATCTTGTCTGTGCAGTCACAAAATGATGCTCCAAATCCTTTCCAGGACTGCCAAGGGGAGAAAAGTTGTATTCAGGTAGAGATAGTATTCGTCCAAGGGTTTTGGGACTCTGCCTGCTCGAAATGTTTGTGTTCTCATCTCCACTGTCTAGCATCTCACACAGATGTTTCTTAGCCTCAATATATAAGTTAGCAACCCTTTGTTTGGAACTGCCATTTTCATGTTCCACAATAGATTTGGAGTCTTTCGATGCACCAGTCTTGTTTCCTTTCATAACATCAAACATCGGTCTTGCAATTTTTTCAATGAAGAAATGGTCTTTATTTGGAGATCTCATTTCAACATTATCTTTACCAATGGCTCTGCCTCCTGGCCCCTTATTTTGACATTCAGCAGGGAGCTTTCTCAAGATCCCTTCAGGGTTTCCATGTCTCTCCTTTCCCATGGCATGTCTTAATTTCTTTTTTATTTCTGTTAGAGAAAAATGTGAACTAACTCTTGCAGATGGACCTTTATAATGGGCAACATCATGAGAATCTAGCGATAAGGCAAGGTTGTCTTCACTTTCAGAATTTCGTGAGCTTGTCAGTGCTGGCTTCAGAATGACAATTCTATTTGTAAACTCTGTTTCCCCATTTTCATTTGTTGGACCTTTTGATTGAGACTTTGCCTTTTTCCTGAAAAAGTAACGATGCTTACGGTTGACAATCTCCTTTGATTGATTCAGATTGCCAAGGTCTTGCTGTTCAGAGAGTTTGGAGCCAATAACTGAGTGGTCTTCTTTGTCATTTGGCCCCTGAGCATTCCCCAACTCCTGAACATGTTTCAATAAAAATGAATCTGAGTCTTGTAGAAGTCTAAGAAACAATTCCTTATCTGAGCTTATAACCTGAAGCGCTTCCATGAGTTCATTTGAGCAAAGGAATTTTCCATCATCTGCCAGATCTTTCCCATTCAGTATCATTTGATTCACAAATTCATGGACTGCATCCCTCGCAAGGTTTTCAGAAACACCATGCTTTTGGTTTGATTGAGCATTAACTTCATCATCATTGTCATGCATCATGGAACAAGCACTCTTAATCTGAGAGAAGTCTTCCATTATCTTGTCCAAATCAAGATTATCTTTTGACTGTTGCCCTGAATGCTGATTATGTGAGAATTCAGATTTCAAGGTTGCATCCAAATTTGAATCATGGGTGTCCATATCACGGCTTTTCTTGCGAGATTTCTTTTTTCTTTTGGAATCTGTCTTTGGGGGATCTTCACACCCTAATCTAGACTTCTTCGATTCTACTTCAGCATTACCTAGATCCTTCACTGCATCCTGGTCGATGAACATCTCTTCTTCTATGAGCTTCTTCATACTAGGCTTATCAGTATCAGTTATTTCTGTCAGTCTCTTACTCTCTCCTCGTTCCTGAAACATACATGATAAAGTAACATCAAGAAATAAATAGAGATACTGTTGGGCCTATAACTTAATGTTACTTTTGTCAACTTTCATATAAGCTTCAAACTTCAAATTTTTGGGTTAAAGAGAAGAAAAATTATAAAACCAAAAAACTTCAAGGTTTGCATAAGCATATGGATGGACAGACTTACGAAATTGCCTTCATATTCTTCATCTAAATTGCTTAATGTCTCAAACTTGTTCTTGGTAAGTACAGCACCTGATGAAAAAATAAAATTGGACATCACTCACTGCACAATTGTTTCTAAAACTGAATGTGACCCCAGAAAAGATATGTGAAATAGCACAAAAGGACATACAAGTTTTGTCTCACACACACACACACACACACACACACATACATATACTCCTGGTGGATATATTGATCAAGCACATGAACAAAGTTGCCAATTTTGGAAGTACAAATTTAGATGTTAACATGGATCTTACCAACAGCATGCTTGCTGCCACGCTTTGCATCTGCAATCATCTTACGAGTAGAGCGACCATGGCGAAAATCAAACATACTAATAAAGCCCCACATACAACCTGATTGATCTTTCTCATACTGCACAGGGAATCTTTGGGGCCTCTTTGCCATGATGATTGGCACAATTGACTTTCTTCTTTCCACTTCTCCCTTCCCTTAGGATGCTAAGGGAAGCTTGGCTTTATCTTGTTTATGTTCATACAAAACTCCTCACAGGTATGATCTAGCACAACCTGATTGATGGACAAAATCATGAAGTGAATCAACGCAGTTGGAATCCATAAACACACACACATCATCACACCCTGTAATCCCCCTAGAGGCATCGATCATGGACAACACCTTAACAACAAGAGGGAAATGATGTACTAAATATATGCCAGACCAAATTAGTCTCTTTATGGTAACAAATTTGTTAAAAAAACTCATGCAGAGAACCAGTTCACATGATGTCAGGTTTTAAAATCAGGCACAAAAATTAATGTTTCCACTTAAAATGGAAGAAGATGCAGATGCAACTCAATTAAGTGGTTACCGATTTAACACATGTAAGGAGAACTGAAAATTAAACGAAAATGAGATTGGTTGAACTAAGTACCTACCTCCTATGCTGAAGGTGTAAAAGGCAATGATGCAGCTTGACAAGTCCACTTACAGAGCATCTGGGAATTCCAATTTTTCAGTCCCTCAAGTTTCCCAAATGAGTGAAGCTCACTGGGGACAACATAGCTTCCTTTGGAGGGGAAAGTATCAATGCCTTCTTTCTTCATGCACATGCCTTTCCCATCAAAGGCCAACTGATGTAACTAGCCACAGATACACTGCTCAGTGATTTCCCCTTTCTTCCAATAAAATAAAAAGGAAGGTGAATTATCAAACTTGATGAAAAAGTTTGATAATCACATTAAGAAAAAAAAAAAAAAAGCTTCTGACACACAAAAGCTTGGCCCAACAGTGTCAAATCCAATTTCCCCAATCATCAATCCCAACAAAACTCTATAATTTTTGCAGAACTGAGTTGATGGATGCTATAAATGGCTCATAATTTATCTTCTTCAATTAGCACCAATGTATCATCATGGGAGAGTTCAAACACCAGTAAGCCACAACTATAGCCCGATTTCACCAATGCCCAGATGGAAAAGATGCCTTAAGAAACATAAATTCTCACAGAAAACTGTTTTTGGGGGGCTGAAAATTGGAGCAAGTTTTACCCAAAAAAAAAAAAACACACCAAAAAAAACAGAAGACTTTTGTTATAGGGTGTCTTTTTGACAGCCAAAAAAGAAGAAAAATGCTAACTTGCACCGACCCACGATTGTTTTAACGCGGAATTTTGATACGGGCAGCCATCAAAGACTGAGAAAAAGTAGAAGAGAGAGAGAGAGAGAGAGAGAGAGAGAGAAAGAAAGAAAGAAAAAAATGGTGTTGAAGACAAGGTTAGGATTGTAGGGAAAGTGAAAGGGGCGAGAGCTTTTACGATGAAGTTGTTGTTGGGTGGCAGAGGAAGAGAGGAATACGTGACAGTTGGGGCAGCATAGTGTAGCTAGGTAGGTCCATACACACGGAGAGGTTTTGTATTGTATTGTTTGTGTGGAAAAATATGCATGGTTTTTTCAGAGAAAATTTTTAAATATTATTGAAGTAAGAAAAAGATAATGTTTTGTGTAATATCTGTTTTATGAGTTGTTGTTTTCTACTTTTATTATATTTTAAAATATAATTAAATTTTAATAAATTATTAATATAATTTAGCACAAGGGGTTAACTTCTCGTATGTGGTAAATTATGGTTCGAATTTTAGTGTTGAGATATGCTTACATTTAAAATTTGATACTACTTTAAACAAGATTATTTTTAATGCAAAGTATATATAGAGAATGAAAAAAATATATATAATCATCTAATTATATATTATTATATTAAAAATTATTCTAACTTCATACCACAGTTATTAAATTCAGATTGATGATTGACCTGATCAAGGTATTAGGTCACTAGATTATTGATTCAATCAATGGATTATTGATTAAACTGGATTTAATTAAATAAATATATAAAAATATAATATAATTCAAATAAATATATAATATATATTATTATTAACGTATTATAACACAATAAATTGCATGATTTAGTGGTAGTGAAGTGCACCGTCCATTGTCCATGAATAGGGTTCGGATCCCATAATAATGCAAAACTAGTTAATGATATAAAATATATTTAATTTATATATATTATTAATATGAAAAAATTTTATACAAATATTTAATTATATATTATTATATCAATTATATATTCAATTAAATTCATATCATTGCCGAAACAAAAACACATATAAAATATATTATATTAGTAATAAATTAAATTATAAATGATATAAATTATTTTCTTCTTTATTTAAGAATTAAAATTTTCTATTTATGGGGTGCCACCATTTTTCTCTTCTATGCTGATGCTGTTTTTGTCATCGAAGTCATCTACAGAAATGCACATACAAATTACGAAGTTTACATCCATACGTAACCCCTAGCTCCTCTCCTGTGCTGACTTTCTCTCTCTAAAAGAAGTCGCTCATGAAGAGGAGAGAGAAAGTGAGTAGGATTGACGTGTAATCCACTTTTAACAGAACCTATGCGCTTTAATGCTTTATACGTTATAATATGGAGATACTGAGATTATATAATAAGATCATGAAATAAAACTCATGTGCAATGCGTAATTTGTAAAAAAGGAAGAGTAAAATAAAAAACTGCCTTTAAAAATTGAATGATTCCATTGGAAAGGGGAATCGTCAAATCATATCCACGCCCAAAACTAGAACATGCAATGATGCCAATATCATGGTTATTGATAATTTTTTAAAATAAAATAGAAATTCCATAATTGTAAACACCAAAAATATTAATTTTTAACTATACACAAAAAAATTAATTTTGATATATCTTTAATACAAATTTTTTATAATATTAATTAATTATATATCATTTTTATATGATTTTTGTTAAAAATAAATACTTTTAATAATATAAAAATACGTAAATATTTTTAAAGGTTTGATCCATTTTATCGATTGTAGATATACTTATATTGTTTTTGTTTTTCAAAAACATTTTTAAATATTAAATATAAACCCCTCTCTTAATTAATATGCAAATCATAATTCACCATACATAAGAGACTTAACTCCTATTAGTAAATCCAACCCTCGTTAGTTTATCCTCATAAAAGTTCATCTACCAAAATTGAATTCTTTTGGTCGAGATAAAATCTACTTGATTCACTGGAAGGAAGATATTTTCGATCAATTTGTTTCATAATTTAAAATATAGAAGGAAAGTGGGGAAAAAAAGGCCTAGTTGAGGTTTAATTGACAGCCACCTTAGCATATTGTTTGTTTAACCTATAACTTTCGTCTTCACATTTTGATGGTAATAATGATGAAGTTTTGAAATTTGAATCTTGCATATCATCATGACAAAAGCATTAAAAGTAAAGTTTAATAGAGTAAAGTACTTGTATATAGTTTGAGCTTATTACACAAGCATCTTTCCTATTATCAAAAATTAAACACAGTAATTCTGAGAATATTATTAGACTAATTTGTTAATTAAATCGTTATTTCATGAATGTGCTGTAGTTGAATGTTATATCTACCTTTATTCATATTAAGACAAAAGACAATCTACTAATGTTGAATTAAATGTTATTTATTTATTTAAATAATTAAAATTTTAATTGAGTTACATCATAAACGGGTATTACTTTTTCTTTTCTTTAAAAAAATATATCCTATACTGAATAAAGACATAATTATCCTTTGAGCACACAACATTAACAAACTTTTTGGATGTGGCATTATTTTAGAATTAATTATAGCATTTTTCACAAACATAAAATAATTTTATGTATCTTTTTATGATAAAAAATCTTTATGATAAATAAATATAAAAACATGAGAATGAAAGAATAAATCACTCAAATTACTTTGTTTACTGGATTTGAATTTCATTGCTACTTTCATAATATTGAATCGTCAAACACAAAATTTAAAAGGAAAATATTGAAGAAAAAGAAAGAAAGAAAAAGTAGGCATCATGTCTAGACCGATGTTTTGGTTGCATATCTCATGTTCATATCGCATGTTTGTCTCTAGGCATGCATTTACTCGCAAAAACACTGTATTTTTCCCAGGTGCAGCTAGCATCAATTACTGAATTAACCTTAAAGTTTGACTCATGCTTGATCATTGATCAATATTTATTCATCAAATTAATGATAATTCAACTTTTCAATTTGAGAAGCAAGAGAGAGAATAAGTTGAGTATTGAAACTAGAATAAAAAAACACATATAATATTTATAATGAACACATAACTGCATCAATATATTACTATTATGTGTTTTATATGATCTGTTATTTTTTTTCAAACAAAAGCACGAGTTGGCTAATCATAATCCATAACATTATATAATATAATATATTAGATTTGAAGGCAAGCAGAAATATTTATAAATTCATTCTGTTCTCTGACTCATAATTAAGGGATGCTTAAACAGTCAAATGTCATAATTTGGTTCAAATTAAATACATAGTTTAACAAAAAAAAAAAATTGCTTAGAGATTAGTAGTTGATCATTGGTTCCTTGCTTTTTTTCATACTATTTCTTTTACAAAATAAAAGGTGAATAAAATAGCAATTTTATAACTAATACTGAAAACAAAAAATAATAATAAAAAAAATTTTAAAATCAAACATGACTTCATCTCCTACTTTCTATCTACACAAAAACAATACTGCTTCTGTTGGTGAAGCATCTCTGAAACACAAAGCGGGACAGGTTTTTATAGGCATTAAGCACGCAGGTCAACTTGGATACAAATGCACTATTTTATTTATTTTTTTTGTGGGTCTAGGATACGAATACCTTGTCAATGCAGCATGTGGGGAGCAGTTGGGCCTAGAAATAGTTCAGTTGGGCCCACATCCCTTTTCCCTCCCCAAACTCCGACGGTGATTTATTGTCCAATTCATGCCCCGTGAGACAAAAGGTAAGGCATGCCCCTCTGCACCGTGTCACACATTGCTGGTATTGGCACTTCAATTAATTTCTGTTAGGCATATGGTTTACATTATCACAATAAAGTTTATAATAAAAGAAGGCATGCGGTTACTGTTCTTTCGTAGTTGTACTTTGTGTGATATATACACTCGCGGTTGTTAGCCATAAATAAAATTGGATTGGATAATCATAATTCCAAGAAGCAATCAATTACGTGTCATATATATTTTGTTCTTACATGTAGCAGTTGTATCAGAGTTCTGGGAATCTATTGGAGTCATCGATACTGTTTTTGTTTTCAGCGATCACAAAAGGCCTCAGGGGTCACCCTCCTCGGGACCACAGGGCATGGAATCTAATTCTATATCTAATTTATCATCGAGTACACATATTGGGTGCAACTTATATATTACGAAAACAATGACTCAGAGAAAGGGACGAGGTACCCTATGCTTATGTACTCAAAAATTAGACTTTAGTCCTTTCTCTCCCACTGAAAAAGTTGCTTAATGTATTTGTGGTAGAGCCGTAGAGGGCTTTGAGCGAACAATTTTATCTGTACATTGAAGTAGACATTTTTTAGACACTATGAAAGGAGTCACATTTGATAGTAATATATGAGGTCAAAATTTTGTATCTCTTGTAATATGAATTTAATTTTAATATAAACATATAGTGTCACATTAGGAAAAAAACTTGACTCTATATCCACTACTAAAAAATTTTCACATATATAATATATAATTGAATAATAATATAAATTTTTTTAACAATAATAATATATTAAAATTAATTTTATAATATTTATCCAAAATATCCACTTTTAATATATAAATAATATTACTCCACTTAAGTATAAAAGATTTGAGGAACAGTCTTTTAACTTCACTGCTGGCTTGCCAACAAAGGCAAACAATATAATTAAAGGTGAGTGGGGCTGGTGGGGTGGATGCACATATGACATTGAGGACCACAAGAACTGAAAACAGGCACTCACTCCTAATTCAATCATTCACACCAACTTTTCAATCTTACATGCAATACCAAAAAGAGAAATGGAGCCATTTTACATTTCACCTAAACTCTTGAATATGAAGCAAGAATTCTGGTAAAAAGTAGTGCCTGCCTCAGAAAATGACCCTATATGCATAGTTTTTCATGGGATTAAGAAAACAAATAATCATTAATTAGTGTTTGTGTATAGGCTTCTGGTGCTACTTAATCGAAGCCTTTTCTTCTTTCCTTTATAATTACTTGGTGGTGGGTGGGGGTGCATGACTGGAAAACGGTTGATTCAGTCAAATTGAAATTATCTTAATAAGAAAACGAAGTTCATATCTTGCAAAATTGTCAATGTATGTATGTACTTTGGTTCGTGCTGTGTCGGTACAAAGGATATTATATAAGCTGGTGGTTAATATGTTATTATGTGGCTTGTTGTCAGTGATGGCATATAATTGTACTTTTTCGAAGGGAAAAAAAAAATCCGATGCTTATATTTGTAGTATTAATCGAAGTTGGAGGTCAACCTCGTGAAGGGGAGGATTTTCATAGGGATAGCGGAGAGTCATTGCTCCAATAAGAATTATAAAATTTCAGAAGTATACATATATAAAAAAGTTACTTAAATTCTTAAATATGATGTAAAAATTATAGGACAATAATATTTTTCCAGTCTAGTTAATCCTAATGTTTTGCGAGTTTGAAATTTGTTATTCTTTAATTAGTCACATAGGACTACAATCTCTGTGTAAATTACTCATCCGATTAAGTCCATTGTTTTATTATATTTCTTGAAAAATGTTGCTTTAAGTATTAATTTATGAATTCGACATTATATGACATCATAAATCAATTTGTATATTAGACATTCAATTTAATTTCTTAAAATTTCAGCCTTTTTTTTTTTTGGGGTCTTAAAATTTTAGCACAAGCTACATCATTGTCTGCCTATATAAGTTGGGTTTTGCAGCTTCAGATAATATAGTTTGCAGATAGGCCCTATTAACATATAGATATAAGTATATTTTTTCCTCAAAAATGACATTTTTTCCTCTATTATGTTCCTCCTAATGCAACCAGTCCCTAATTTTTTTTAATTAACAATAGTAGGTAGGCTAACTGCAAACTACTGTCTTTTAAGCATTGGATGCCCCTTCTTTTCTACCTGCTATGCCTTCAAAAATGTTCTCAATCCATATGCTATCTAGAATGAAAAGTAAAAGCAAAGTTCCACTACACTGCGAGGCAAAGACCAATTCAGTACACTTTACATAGAATGATGTTTAGGTACAGCCAATTTGGAAGCGGTGAAATCTTAGTAAAAGGGGAAAATGGAGTGGAATCATACTCTCATCATTTATTGAATGACATACTTTCTGAATCCACAAGTTTCCATCAGTTAATATCTTAATTTAGAATATATATATATGATGGTCGGCTTTTTATTTTTTATTTTTTTTTCTTTTTGCCTTAGAAAGTTGGATTTCGTTAACCCAGAGTTAAAAGGAACATGTGTGCTTACACTTTGATAAGTACTTAGAATATCACTAAACCAAAACTCAAATGGCACAATTTAGAGTTACGTCCATTGCTTATTTGAAACCACTCCATCAATTAGCTAATGTATTCTGAACACTACAATTAAAACAATTGGAAATTTGGCTTTTGAAATAGTGGTTTGTAAACAATAGTACAAGCAATCAGATTTTGAAATAATCATATTATATACAATAAAATTTAGAATATACCGAAAAAGATAAAGTAAACCTCAGATATAATAAGATATTGCAATTTTTTGTCAACATTTATATTTTATCATATTTATATTTTAAATAAAATATTACATGTTATCATAACTCGCTTGTTTCCTTTCGATACATAATGTAAATCCTACACCGTTGAAGACCGATTGCGATATGCCTCGCATCTTGTCATTTGACAAATTAGAAATGCACAATGTCATCGATTCCCATAATAAGACAAAATAACTGGTCATAAACTGGAGGGAATAAAGTATATAAACAGAAACATTGTGCACTAAACAACATTCTAGCAATAATCATTCATTAGGATGTAGAAAAGTAGAAAATGTGGAGATTCTTCATTGGTCCAGTATCCTATTGGAGTTGGTAATCACAGAAGACCATTGAAAATCCTGATAAAAACATTAGGGTGATGTTAACCTTTATTGATAAATTGAAAAAGGGGATCACAGTTTTCCCAACGGCGCCTACTGCAGCAAACTCGACTTTTGTATAATTATTTTCTCTTTCTCGAAATATTATTTGTATAATTTCTAAGATAATAATGATTATACATTAACACGAAGAATATATTGTTTTAGGTGGCATATGCTCATTTTCGCATTTCAATACCGACGCCTCCTATCTTATCTTAATTAGCCGGGAGCCCTTGTTTTTTATTGGCTCGTTTTTTCTGACTCTGAGTTTCTATCCTGTGTTTGGGTATGAGCTTCAAAGTTGGCAAACTCTGAAATATTTTCACATTCGGAAAAGAAATAAATGCTTTACAAACAGGTAGTAGATTTTAACACTGATTCATAACTCAGTTTTTTATTGCTTCCTAAATGTGAGCAGATCTCTCTGCTAAAATTCGAATCCTGATTCGCTACATACGGGATTATTCCCTTCCACTAAACCCAATCTCCATTAGCATTGATTCATAATTCATAAGCCACGGAATAATATGTTTAAATTACAAACACATCAGATGGTGTTCCAGATACCTGTATTCAGCTTTCAGCAAAGATGTATTCTTGGTCCCTCTCTTGTGGCACCCACGATTAATGTCCCACCCCACCTCGAGACCCCTATGGAAGTTGCCAGTGCCCTACTTTGATAAGAGTGCTCAACCACAACATTACCTTCCCACTATAAAGAGCAGGCTTAGGTCAAGCTCATGCTTCACATGTAAGTCAAACCAAATCTAGCAAAATTTTCTAAGGAAATGAGAAAATAAAGCATTAAGTTGATCTTACTTAATGTATTGTCCGCAAGGTGGGGTTGCAAGATAATGTGGAGCTGTGTTATTAATATCACTACTACCTCTAGTAAATTATGGATTATCCCCTTCAACTTTTTTTATTATGCCAATTATCCTCAAAACCTTCAATGTGTGCCATGTATATTACAAGAAAGTTTAAAAGAGTAATTCACACGGAAAGCAAATATAAAGTGACAATTTCTTATTTTTCTCTCTTCTGGTGAAATCAGGTTATCCTGTTTCTAACATGTTTTATTTGGACGCACATGTTTCACTTTGTTTTTGGTCATGACGACGCATGCGTTTCGTCCACAATTTCTTTTATTGGACGAGGCCCAACTGTTTTGGTCGAAAGTCCAACAGTTTCTAAAATGTGGATCATTAGCAACGTTTGATTTATGGGCTTTAAGGGCTTCAATAGCCCATTTGCCAAAGAAAAAAAGTGGATGGGCTTTAAAAAGAACCGAGCGCCATTGCCCATTAGTGCTAGTCCCTCTGGCACATCCAAATTTTCACCAATTACATGGCTCAATTCGGTGGCCTTTACGTGGCCGCCCTAATTTAACGCATGCCTAACATATTAGGATGCGATTGTCCCCCAAAAACATTGTATTAGCATGTGAGGTTCAATTTTACGTGGGAGAATACGCATGTATTAGCAAAGTGCCCTGAATAATTTCTTTGCCTTACCATTGGTTTTGGCGTGTATGGAATCAAATCATTTTTTCCTCTGGTCTGTTCCCGATCATGTTTTATGATACAGCATTTCCATTGATAATACGGAAACGGAATAGAAGATATGAATCCTTAGTCCATTATTCTAGGGAAATGATGAATGCCACCAAATCAATTTCGTCAAACTCAGCAGGAATGAGTGGAGTGAATTTAGATGGTTTGATTTCTGGTCTTCTCAATTTTTGTGGTTTTTACAATTTAACTGAAAACAAAAGGTGGAGTGTGTCTAACTGCAGCGCACCTATTCATTCGTGATCGTGAACCGTGCCACCATGTCTATTCGCTATAGATTGTAGTGTCAATAATTCTGTGTTACAAACTACTACATATTAATTGACTGAATAAGCTACATATGCATTCAGCAAATTTGAATACCTTGTGATAAAAATAGAAAGAACAAACAGCATTTTGTTGTAAATTCAGGAAATACGCTGAACTAAATTTTTAAACAAACTTGATATGAGCGAACAAACCCAAGAAAGAGACCTGCAGATATTTTACTTGCATAAGGCCTGAAGAGAAAGAAGCTACGCCTGCACAACTAAGAGAGTGGCCAATCAAAATAAAATAAAATAAAAGACTACGAATTTTGCTCATTAGCCGTTATTCTTGTGACCCTGGTTTTAGGAGAAATACTTGCATGGTATCAGATAGGTTACTAAATTGCACTAGGAAGGGCTTTATGTTTGCCTCTTTTTTTTTTATCATATATAAATAAATATTGAAACCACTCAATCTTAAGCTCCACTTAGCAGACAGGACTTACTATTTAGTCACACCATGATGGAAAGAAATAAGTATGACGCATGGAAATCAGTGTTAGGAAAACGAACCTTCAATGAATAACTACGGCTTTACAATACTTTCTCTTGCGCTTCCTTGCTCTTTGGATAATCCGCTGAGCTTCTTCATCTTCTTCCTTAGTAAAATTTCCGTATAGGTCTTCCCCATGAAAATTTATAAAGACAATTATAAAAAATTAAACTTTATACTAGAGTTGCATATTTATCAGTAAAAATTTTAAGGCAGCCAACAAATATATATCATTCTGTGATGATTCGTTACCATAAAATATATAGCCTATACAGAAGTAAGAAGGATCAAGTGATAAATCCATACACAAAGATTTCCATAACTAGATAATAAGTAAAGGACTTTAAGCATATTTATATGATACTGAATTGTCGCTGTCACATTTTTAAACAGCGGAAAATGTTAAGCAATGTTTTTCAAAAGGAATTGCTGACTACTATGTGACTGACTATAGCATTCCAGTGTCAAAATATTTTGGAACTAGGAGCAAATAAAAGATGACGATGCGGGACAATCTGATGTTTACTTCTGTGAAAAGTGGACTAAATATAGGCGATATTAGAGAGCAAGATGAGGTTCTGTTCTAGTTTTACCAACCTCCTGCGTTTTCTTCAACGAAGCAGGAACAACTTCCAGCAGTCTCCTCATCAGAAGAATCAATGACAATTGTACAGTCCCTTCCTCCCCTTACATACTGCCATTCAAAAACAATACATGGAAATTGATAAAGCTTATTCTCTAAGATTTGCCAAATTAGTAAGCAGAATTCTTTTGCATGAAAATGAAAAGTGGCAAATGTCACTATCAAGTACATCTTATATATAACTGTCATCATATCACATGATCGCCTATAATAAGCGAGAACACAATGATTAATTTGAGAGAGAATGCAAGCAACTTTCTCCCAACATGAATGGCATGAAACAAAAAATTTGAAAGTACCTTTTCACTGTATGGCTCTTTTCGCTTCTGCACCTGCACCTCAGATAATTTATCTGAGAAAGTAACTCTCGCTTTTTTTACTGGCTTCCAGCTTCCCATTTCTTCCTTTGAAGCTACAGTATCGCGTAAATTAATCTTCGCTTCACTGAAGTCAAGAAAAATACCTGTGATCTTGGTCATAACAACTAACAACTGCTCTTACAAGTGCCAAAATAACAGTCTTAAAGCAATATTAATATATCAACCCCCCAAAGAAAAAAGAAGCAATAATATACTGAGCAGATCGAAGCAAAAAAATATAGAGTATATCTTTGCCCTTAAATAGACATGGATATTTATCAGCCAATATGTAAAATTATATAAAATTATCAATAAAATTCGCACGTCTGGGAGTGAAAACTATGTCATATATTCCTGTAAGCAAAGCTTCAAAACATTTTCTTGAATGGTACTCGGTGAAATTAACCGAAAAATAACGTAGAAAATGGATGTAACGTTCCTACTTCCTACTTCCTAATTAAGTAGAAAGACTATTAGTATTAAGTATTAAATGAAAAGTTCTGGGTTACACTTACTTAACAGGAGGTTGTGGCCATTCCCATTTGGTAACCTGGTTGATTATACTCTGCGGACAATGTAGCAAGCTCTTTTATGAAACTATTTGTTTAACAAAATCAATTACAAGGTAATCTGTTAGGATTTGGATCCTCTCCTTTTCCGTAAAATCAAGATGGTGTCAGGTTAATTTTATAAGAAAAAAAGGCACAAACTACTTCTCTACAGGACTGGTGGAGCTCTGCACCGGTAATGGTGAATGGAAATACTTTTGACTTTCTCCCTAACAACTTGACAACGTCATGTTCTTATGGAAAAAGCAGTGGGTCCAAATCCAATCTGTTAACGATTCATTATGTCATAGATATAAAATACCTTTGTAGATAGGGTAGACTGTGCCAGATCATTTTGATTGAGGCGTTTTAAATTGCAAGATATTTCCTGCAAGTACAAAAAGGCGAAGAGGAGTTCGAACGATCTTCACATTGTAATTGAATTAAGATCTGTGACTAGCCCTTATAAAAACTGTCAGTTATAACATGTTTTCTTTTAATTATTACTAATTGCCGTCTCTTACGTGCCTGCATTTCCTTGGTGAATTTGCTATGGAGTTCACGTTGTAGACTTTGCAGAGAGGCCTCTATTATCTGTGGCAAGGTTGAAACTACCGAAGATACTTCCAATAACTTCTCTTGGCTTGTAAACTTGCATATTTGTTCAGATAACAATTTCAGGTTCCCATCAATGCTTGCTTTAATTTCTTCTTGTCCTTTTATCTGGTTTAAAACCAGTGTCTCTTAGTTAAAAGGAATTTGATGTCCACTGATGCTTAAAGAAATCATGCAAGTCAAGAGAAAAAGTAGGTATTACCATTAACTGCAGTGAGTTATCGTGAACGATCAACTTCTGCCGAATGCATTCCACTGAGTTGAAAGGGAGTAGTTAAAATTGTGTACTCAGGAATCAAACTTGTACATGCAATGTAACGGTCGAAGAAGCATTTAGATTTAAAGTGGTAGAACTAAACATTGGTTGAGCAAAGTCTGTTCTACACTGAAATAAACGGTGAACTAAACAAAGTCCAGATTGAGCAATCTGACATCGAATATTTAAGGAAATAAATAAACCACATATCAGACTTCTAAGTTCAACAGAGATGACAGCCGTACAACATATTTTTAGCAGAATGTTTTGAAAACAGTAATTACAACATCAGACATTTGAAGACAATGAAGGATTGATGCAACAAATAGAAATGGTTCTTTTTTTAAAAAGAAAATCACTCTTTTCCACATATATGATTTAAGTACTTACACTGACCAGTAAAACACAACTTCCATAAATCATTTTCAGAACATTTTCAATATGTGTTAGATGAGTCACTTACTCTCTAGATTAGTTTCCTTTGTTCCTTTGTTTACTTGCATTACATCACTTTGAACAGAATCCAAGATCATCGCAAACCTGCTCAATGAAGTTTCCATTATCCCAATTCGTTGTTCAAGTCCTTCACTTAACTGACCTGTAAGAGCAAATAATAGATTCATCTTTTTTCGCCTTTTCTTATAGAAGTCACATATACATGTGAAAAGTTACTAACTTTTAAATTGATACTGTTAAACATTTCCAAGTGCGGTTGCTAAAGAATTATGCTGTAGAAGGATAACTCATACTTTCATAAAGTGCCCTTACTTTTAGGATCTGCAGAATTCCATTTGCGCGTGAGATTGGATGAAGATCTCAAATTAGGTGGTTGACTCTCTTCCCGTGAGTATGTAAGTCGGGGCAAGCAAGAACTCCTTCTGACAGATTTCTCATGTTCTTGAGAACACACTCTCTGGACAGAATTTATGCATCGCATATATTTTTGTTTAATATTAAAGGGAATAAATAACTCAAACAAATAATATGCTTACTTTACTTAAAACGTTTCATAACCGGATAGAGGATCTAAGAACAGTGTCTCTAATAACTAGGAAAATTTACCTGGGTGTATACCTATAGTGCATTTCAGAAAGCTAACAGAAGCAGGGTAGAGGAAGTCTTCCCCTCTCAACTTTGTAGGTTTAAGTGCTATACAATGTATTGCACCATGGATTTCTTACCCATAATTGTTGTGCACTGACAATATAAAATAATTTTACACATCATCTAATAGAAATAAAAGAAATTGCCAACACGGTCCATTTCTATATAACTACCCATTATGACATGGCAATTCCCATTATTTCAATTGGATGAAATGTAAAATTGTCTTACATTATCATAGCATGAAAATTAGTCCCTTCCAAATACATTAGAAATTTCTCGCATATTGTACAAGAAAGATAGGTAAGCCCGCTAAGTAATTATGCACGAAATGAGAATTTATAGCGAAATTTTAAGCACATTTGTAAATATGCAACCATGCTAAAGAAACCATAAATAATTGAGAATCTTCAGCATATTCATCCAAGAGTTACAAAACAACCGCGAATAAAACATAATGCTGCTTAAGAAGTACAGAGTGAGACAACAACACGGTTAATTTCTTTCTCGCAATTCATGCTACTTACTTCAAGTTGGGTAGAAGGTTTCACCAAAGTCATAGATAATTTATAAGCACAACACAATCAATCTTATGCAAAATTCAAGCTAATTAAAATAGTTTCAGCCCTGGTAAAGTTTTGTAATTTGAAAGCCGATATATTTTATATGGAAACAGAAATTGTCTGCATGATGTCGTTAAGGAGATTTAACCTGGTCATTTATCACAGCTTCATCAAGTGAGTTTTGAGAGAACTGAGAAAACATTGCATGCTGAGATGAAAGTCCATGAGAAAATGATTGCTGAGATGGTTGTGAGCGAGGCTGCGATGATTGCAACCCACTTGGTACAGTGTTAGGTCTCCTAAAGGTCGTTTTCCACAACAAAAAGAATAAGTGCACACATATATATATATATATATCATCAACACACAACTATTTCATCATGGAACCTTACAGGTTATTGTTGTTCATTCAGATTCCTAGAAAACTGTAAGTTTTGGAAGTACAAAATCTCGTTTCTTTTCCAACATTGAATCAAAGTACGGAACCGACAGCAAATATTGCAAATGGCGCGTAAACTATTTGAAGTAAAGTTCATTGTAGTTTGTATTACAAATTTACAAGTGATTTTAATTCTTCTCTAGATCCTATAATTTGAAAGGATCCAAGACGAACTTTCTGCAAAATTCATGATACGCAAAATGCACAATGATTATTGACAACAGGAACCATAACTGAGGTCGAAATCCAGCAAATTCTCCTCAGATGAACACATATCAGAGTGAAAAAAAAAACCGATCTACTATTTTTTTCCTCCGATTTTCTCAGGAAAAAAAAAAAGAGAAAGTAATAAATTAAGTAATTAACTAACATAAACATTTCCCGAAGCTAGTTAAGTTTCTAAATTGAGAAATTTCATATATCTATATACATTCCTAATTTCTAAGCCTATTATAAGCATTCTCTCTATCGATTCAAAAAAATAGCTAGATCCACTCCAAACCAACCGGCACAAATAAATCATAACTCAAAAAGCGTAAAACTAGTGATTACAATGAACTGAGCTGAGTTTTCCTTCGTGCGAGTGAGGTATTATTAGATTTCCTTTTGATTTTTCAATTTTCCTGCGTTTTCTCGGGATCCAAATATCGAAACAACGATCAGCAGATAACAAAAGAGAGAAAAACCTGGAGTGCGGTGGAAGGACGGAGATAGAGCTGAGATCGGAGGCCCTGTTGATTTTCATATCTCCTTCGTTCGGAAACACACGATTTTTTACGATTCGGATATGAATCTCTTTGTTCGTTCGGTTTGCATATTTTCGAACCAACAGAGCTGAATAAAAGAGTTGAAGAATGTGCAGAAATGTGATGCGAGCGTGCGAGAAAGTGATGAAGAGAAGCAGTTAAACTTGCAAACTTGAAAGAGTGGCGGGAATGGGAATATAAATACATTGGCTAATGGGCCTTTTGGGCCTATGGAAATGGGCTTGATCACACTTCAATCGGTTCGCTTATTGGATCCACGATCATACTTTCAAAACTAGGATCCACCAATTTTTCCCCCACTCTCCATGTACAACAAATATCAAGAGATGTGTTGCTTATCTATCTATTAAGCTAAGATTGGAAGAATCCCATTTTGGAGTCCATATTTTTATTTTCCGTTTTATCGTCATTATTTAACAAAATTTAATTTAAAGTAAGAACAAAATTTAAAAAGTACTCAATATTTGTTTGTAAAACAATTTTTCAAAGATTCCCGTTAACTTATTCTAACAACTACTTGTTATAGCGTTTCTTACCATGCCCTTAAATTTTGCTAGAAGTTGATTTTATGATTTGAACTTGAGCCACGCATGCATGTTGACTTTCCCTTCACATTAGGAACTATAGATATGATTACTACAGTTCATAAATATTTGTTTTCACTTTAAATATTTGTTTCTGTCAATTTTCTCCTTTTCTTTCTACTCACATATAGATTCAAACAGTCAAACTCTTCAATCCTTGTATTAACTTTATATTTTCAAAATTTTCGTGATGTACGCTATTCATTGATACTTTTGGTATGAAAGGGGTTGTAATCTCAATATCTTATTCAATGAGGTTGAAGTGCGTCCCTTTTATCTTATCACTTCGAATTATTTGTGATGCCACGTGAAGAGGAAGACTTTACAGCTAGGTTTACCAAAAGAACAAAAAATAAAATAAAAAACCATTGGTTAGATATAGAATCATTAGTTGTGCAATTGTGTGTCTCGATTGTGACACCGGCATGCAAAAGTGGAAAACGCTGCTAACCTAAGATATGTGATGTATAAGAGCTAGCAAATAAAATGCCGCCCATTCCCATTAGGGAGTGTATATCAATCAAAAGGTCCAAATAGTCATCATAAAGACCACTTTAAACAAATAAATCGACCCACAAATATAAATTTGAACTAGCAAATTTGGGTCATGGGAATTCAATCCTTCTGGCCCAAGGTATATGTACCCTTGTCTAGTACCGGGAAGCTGATCTATTTGTTCCAGTCAAATACATTATGCCAGTCATATAAAGCACTACATCCTCATTATTCATATTATATTGTTATGACTAAATTTTAAATATCCTCCATCATTATCAATCTCAATTTTTATTTTATTTAAAATTCTCTAACTTAACAAACTAAAGTTTTAATCTAATGATTCTTCTTCCTTGTGTCCCAAATTGTCTCCTGCTTTGACCAAAGAAATAGTCTTCATGTCATGCATATTCCTTAGCATATCCTTCTGCTGACGTTTATTAGCAATTTTCATGTCATGCATATCACAAATAATAAATGCACAGAGAATCAAATTATGAACTTAAATCAACCTCTATTTTTATTCAGTCTTGATTGTCACTAATATATAACAGTAGCCCCTATATTTTAATCTATCTTAGTAATAAACAAATGATTAAATGATTAGGTTGACTATAGTACGATAGGCTGAGTCCAAAATAATAGACTTTGTGTGACGGTTTCCCCTCCCGCTGATAATATGCAATCGTGGGGGTATTAGCTTGATGCAAGGAAACTAATGAATAACATCAATAACCAAAAATAACAGAATATGCACAATAATGCTGTTATGTTTTGTTTGTACACAACAATTTTGTCTATTATTATGCAAAACGAAAGTTTACAAAAAAAAGTAAAATAAAATAAACAACCAACGTGTGGTTGTAATCTCAATGTAACATACATAAGGGGAAAGAATATGGAAAGTTATAATATTAAGGGTTTCTATAGTATTGTCATGCCTAAAATGAAAGAAAAATAAAATATGGTACAATTGATTGTGTTAAAACTTACTACTCGCTTTACATCAATTACGTTTACCCAGTTATTTAACTAATAAAGTGCAATAAAAAATGAATATAGAAACTCGTTTTTTCTCAAAAGACAAACAATTAATGCAAGGACTGGAAGAATATTGCTCACTATTGTATAGATTTCTTAAGTTAGACACATATAAAATAATTAATGAAGATTTACTTAATAGTTTTTTTTTTTTTTTTTGGAAGAGCATAGTCACATATACTGACCTTTATGATTAGGTGGTCTAGATACTAATGCTCTAACTAATAAACTGCAACTGCACAATATAAGATACTTATATCACCTTCTTATAGATTGAATTCTGATTAGTTATCTGTGTCACTTTCAGTATGTTAAATAACATTCAAAAATTGGGTACTTTTGAAATTAGTTCCTAACTGCAAATTAAATGACATTAATTTTTTAAAAGTAGTGCAATTGAGGTTAACCAATTTTTTGCTCATAATCTTCTTTTAGTCTAATAAAATTAATCACAGAATGTCGTCCCGATCTCTGAAATGTCTTGCTCCAAACAATATATTAAGCCTAGTCGGTACCAATTACTTAGGATTTTATATTAAAGATTTAACTACTCTGCAAGTCCATATAATTTGATCTAATTTTTAATTAAGTCCATATAGTTTAAAAATTTTCAATTAGATCCCTACATTAAATAAATTTTTGTAATCAAGTCCCTGGAGTAATCTATCATTGCAAAATTGATGGTTAAATTGAATAAATTTTTACGTTTGAACTTACAAAATTGGGTTATGACCGATTAAATTATATAAAATTTTAAAAAATTTTGTAATTTGAAGTTGCTCTAAGGACCTAATTACAAAAATTTATCTAATATAAGAATCTAATTAAAAAATTTTAAATTATAGAAACTAAATTGAAAATTGAGCAAAAAAGACGTTTAGAATAACCAAACCTATATTAAACACATTTTTAATGTCTTGTGTGAAAGCTACGTGCAACTTTCCAACCACTGCAGAGACTATACCGAGCACGTTTATTGCAATGATTCTTTTTACTTCATTTTCTCTGCAAGGAGAGAAATTATCTACCTGCCGTACCCCAGTGAACTGTGAGTGTGACCTACATGCATGTAAGAGGCTCAGCGAAATTTCCTATGTATTTCTGGCACTTTGTGATATATGGTTGAACACTTGATGGTCACTGTGAGCCATATCATCACACATAAAATTAAAGAGTGGGCCAAACTCATATATATGGAGGAAAACATTGTGTGACATAAATATATAAATGCAAAGTCTTTCTATATCATAGTTGTACAATCAGGACTAGACTTGTTTGCTTAGAACTAGAAATTTATTGACTTAGCATACCGATCTGATTGAATGTGCTCAACATTGATTGGGCGGCAAGACACATTGAACTAGGTAAAAACTAGAAAAACCAATCAGTTAGAACTGAAAAAGTAAACAACGTTTGTGATTCTTCTTTTGAATTTTTTTTTTACCGAGTGGACCGATAATCTAATTAATTAATGATTTAGTTGATCAACTCCCTTACCGGTTTGTTACCCAAGTTAAGTTTAATATAACTATTCTTTGATTTCAATTTGGTTTAATATGTCGCCTGCAGTTATACGCATTTGTTGTTACGAAAGAAGTTTGCAGGGGTTTTGAAATGTATACTAATACGAGAGTGTTATATTGTAAGAGAAAAAAAAATCAGAAACAAAATTAATAGATTAATATAAATAATAATAAATCTTACAATGACAAAATTTATATATATATATTTTTTCCTCCTATAACATGACACTCTCGTACCGGTAAAAAAAATTGAGAGTATATATATTTTTTGCAATTGTTTATGTGTAGTTGTTTCTTAATTTATATAAAAAATTTAGAGCAATTGGAGCCTCTAATAATTCCAAGATAATAACTAATCGCTAATTTTAGTTAGAAATATATGTCACTTATCAATGACAATTTCTAAATTCGAAGTCAGGTCATATTACTATATAATAAGTAAAAAGAAGGTCAAGTAATTAAGTGAATCATTATTTACATTTGTAGTTGTCTTTAGATTTATTAAGTCGACGTTTTCAAATAAGTTTTATATATATTTCACATATCTATCTAGAGAGGGATAGAGGGAAGCACTTGAGGATCCGCATGATATAATAAAATAATTTGAATAATTTGAGTAGCCCACGGCTTCTAACTTCTTGAGTTTGATGGTGAAACCCAAGAGAACAAACCTAATGAAGAATTTTCTTCCTTCATTAACTTCTCAATCACATCATCTACTTACTTATCTATTTGCTATTTTTTATTATTTTTTCTCTATCTTGATTATTTAGTGTGTTTGTTTTTGCATTGTGCCCAACCAACACACATTAAACTCTCTCAAACACTAAAGCGAACATGTGTGGGTTTTTTTGCGCTCGGCATCTCTCACCAAGTTTTGGACTTCTAGCCCGGCCCCCTTCACTAAGAAGTAACTCACTATTGCTTTTGCATTCATTTTTTACTGTTGAGCATTGGTGGCAATAATTGAAAGTTCCAACTACCCTTCTTTTCCACTACTATTTCCACCATGCTCAGGAAGAAGAAAAAATTCTTCCAAATACGGAAATATCATATTTGAAGGGAACAAAGGCATGCCCGAACTGACCTACCTCTCATCATAGGCATATTCCAAATATCTTAAAAAAATATTATTTATAATAATATTAATATAGTTTTAAATATGTTTAATATTTAATTTATAATATTTATATAATATCTTCAAATAATATTCATATAATTTTCTTTAAAATAATACTAATACAGTCTATTTAAATATCTTTAAAATAAAATAAAAGATAATATTATAAGTATAATATTATTTTCATGTCTTTTTTAGTTATTATATATTTAAAAGTGATTTATTTAATATTATTTAAATAATATTTATTTTATCATAATCACTTTTAAAATAAAAATATCTAAACATATATCATATTAACATTATCCTATTTTTACTCAAAATCAATTTTGATAAAATCAAGTTAATATAAACCCTAACTTACAAATACCAATCCAAATACACACTTAGTGTTTCATAGTTAAGTTCAGTTGCTTTTCCTCCACGTGTATATAAGATTCGTTTTCAAACGGAAATGGTTAGCAAAAATTATAGGTCTTGATTTGTGAAGTCTTACTGTTTTAAATGCAAAGATTCCTCTCTCTCTCTCTCTTCATCGGACTTCATTTCAGAGCACTTCAAACATGGTTAGTGTGTTTTATACACATATGCCTTATCTCCGTTTTTCAAAGCTGTTAGTCCTTATTCAAAATAATTAATAAATAATAAAGACACGTGAAACCAACTGATATTAACGTGAGGTGGCTCTATGGTATTCATCTTAAATTAAAGGGTTTGGACTCCTATTTAATTAATCCAATATAATTTGGTCATGTGTCAAATATTTGCTTAATTAGATAGTGATATATCACTTTTTCAAAATTTATGTTTAGATTTCTTTAATATTTTATTGTTATAATTTTACCCAAAATCTATTTTGAAAATTTAAAATTTCTTATTTCAAATTATCATACCAAAGTTAGCTATCATAGACTCCAAACATCTAAAGATCTACCCATTTTAATTTTGGATCTCAACAAGCTTTTTTTTTTTTTCAAAACAATCTTGAAAACCTTAAATTCCAATATTAGTGGAGACCTAACTCAAAACATTTTGAAGAATCCTAATTTACTCACGCCGTCACGTAAGAAAGAATCGTAACACGAGCCACTAGCATTTTTGTGGTATGCCTACTAAACATATTTGAAGTCATTGATTCCCATTGATACCAAGGTAAGGGCAAAACATATAATTCAAATATAAGAATTGTACCAATCGATCCAAGATTTTTTCAATGACATTTTGTTTAAACATGAAATAATTCATATGATAAAACATCCAACACTAAAGGTCGGCAATGAAAAAGTAGGCATCACTAATTGAACTGCGAGAGTCTAACCTCAAAACATAAACTAGCTTATGGAGACATCTCTCATGAACAAGAGATGAACAAGGTGAACCAATCAACCGAAAATCAATTAACAACAAAACTTGAGACTCAAAGCGAGACTTCGCAATGAAATTTTGGCAAGTAATGGGATTCATGACCGTTGGTGAACTAGGAGTATGAGGTCATCATTGAAATTTTTTTTTTTTTTTTTGTCAATATCTTCCCACCACTCCTTGTTTGAAATAGTGCCAAGGGTAGTTTGTGAAGAAAGAAATTAGCAATTACTTGCAGCTAAAAATAGCGACAGAACAAAATGTTTTGGGGTAGGTCTTGGCTTATTTTGGGGCTTGGGGTTCTAAAGATTTTTCTAGAAAAAAAATTATTTAGATAAGTCAGAATTATAAATGGGTAGATTTTTAGATGTTTGGAATCTATAATATCTAACTTTCGTTTGATAATTTGGAATAATAAATTGTAAATTTTCAACCTCTACTTTGGTATAAAATTATAACAATAAAAAATTGAAAAGATACAAATATAAATTTTGAAAGAGTGATATGTCAATGTCTAATTAAGCAAATATTTGACACATGGTCAAATTATATTGGGTCAATTAAACAGGATTCCAAACCCTCTGATTTAAGATAGGTACTATAGAAACCATCCTAATGTGATTCTGATTTTTCTCTACATTATATTTGATGTTAGTTTCTTTGACTATGACCCTTTTTGTTATTATTCTCAATGACACCAATCAATGTAATGACTAATGACTCATTAATCAAATAACCTATATACATTTCTCTCTAATTGGTGAGAATTTCTTTCTTACTTACACAATTTTATTATAAGATTTTTTTAAATTTTAATAATCGTTTACATAATTTTGAATTAAAGATAATAGTTCAATACAGTTTTATCTTAATTAAAGTAGTGACCGCGAATTAAAATGTTAACATTGTGAGTCAAGTTCATTAAAACTACGATCAAACTCAACTGTGATTAATATTTTTGAATTGCAATAGGAAACTCTGTATCATATGAATTCTTCTTTCAAGTTGAAATGTGACAAAAATCTCCAAATTTGTTTTAATTGTTTCCATTTCATATTTTCCATTACAGGCTTTATGCTAGCAATACCAAAACCCTCTGCAGTTCAATGCTTTAGATAGATGAACATATTGTGTTTAGGAAGACATTTTTAATGTTTCATAAAAATAAAAAATAAAAAAATAAAAAATCTGAAGAGTGATAACTTCCACCTGGCATCGAAGACAAATTTTTCATTTGTATTTGTCCTTTTGTTTGATTTTTTTCGATTGACTTTGAATATCTCTCTTTACATGTTGCTGTATGACAGACAGTTCCGAAAATGAGGTCCGATTTCTATATCAATTTGCAGGAGATATGCCAAAACATAATGTATGACAACTTCAATGTCTTTTAGCATAATTACAAATGTTTGTACCTTTGATTCACACAAAAGTCCTACAAGTGAACGTGAATGGTAGAAAGCGCGTCTTAGAATGTAATGATAAATTACAAGCCATTTGGAAAATTCATGTTAGGCGCAGTTTGATAGTACTCTATAAAAGAGTGCTTTGACTTATGAAAAGTACAAGCCTATTTTTTTTATTTGGTAAATCAAAAAATTGAGGTATTTTTGCTCCTGACTTTTGAAAGTTATAGGGTGCTCTCAGGAACTCTCATGAAGTGTTTTTCAGAGCTAGCTTGTGCTCTCTAATATTTAAAAGACTAATATAAACTTACTCTCATTAATAACATTAAAATTAAAAATTATTCTTTTTAATATTTATATCCATTATAGTCATTTTAAATTTTAAGAATAAATTTACCAAATATTATTTTTGTGATTTTTGCTTATTGAAAGCAGCTTTTAGAGAGCTTAGCGATTCTCAAAAAATCATAACAATACCAAACTAAACCTTAGTGCTTCACTTAGCATGAGGTGCTTCTTAAGCAAAAGAGGTATGGCGTTAATTACACTAACCTTTGTAAGGTTAGTGCTTATGCTTACACCTATCTTATCTTAGGAAATAATGAACTACTATTTTTATTTTTTAAAAATTATGTTATATTTTAATTTGATGTTTAAAAGATAGGTTATATGAATTTATTCTTTCAACTATAAAAATGATATTAAAATTATCTTTTTATGCACAAAAGCATAAGATTGAGAAATTAAAGTAATATTATTTCTTATTATTGAAGGATTAAATTAATATTTTTTATTATTAACGGAGTGAATAAATGTAATAATTTAAGTATTGAAAATTAAATTAATATATTTTTTAAGAAAACTAAATTAATGTCTTTAAATTAGTGTCACTTATTTTTTAAAGACTAAATTAGTGTCGTTCTAATTTTTTAAGCACCGAATTGTTAATTTACTCTTTACATAGTTACAAATATATCTTTTATTTTATGTAATAATTATTACACCTTGGTATAATTCGTTTGTTTAAAAAAAATATAAATACTTATCTTATTTTAGGTATATATATCATTCACTTTCTATTTGAAACTAACAATATAAGGGTGGGAGATGTAAATTTTTAGACAAGAAGGATGTTGGAATAATAAACTTGAAAGGTTATTGTAATTACCCTAAGCAAAATAATAATATAAGTACATAATTTTTTAAATTAGTTTACGTCAATTCTAATTAATGTTTACTTCGATTGACCATTAAATAATAACTCTGTATGAATAAATGGTTTTGTATAATAATCATTCTATTAAAAACATTGATATAATATGCTTGCGGTTCAAGACACCAAGTATTTGACCCACTCAGATCGACCAATGCATTGTTGAGATAGTAAGACATGATATTATTCCTTAACTAATCAATATCTACTTTAATTTCTAGCTAAGAGTTCTCTCGTTATTGATGTTGCCAAATAGAGAAGCAATTGCATTATCATTGATGACCTAATGGATTTATTATAAAAAAAAGTCATCATAGCTTAGACTTTCTTAATTATTTCTCTTCGGTAATCAGTCAGGAGCCTCACTTATATAAATTATCTTTACATAAAACCCAGTTAAAAAATTAACTTACATAAAGAGAGAATCATGGAGATTGGAGAAGACCCAAAGATTTTGAATGTTTCTGTTTGTTTGTATTTTAAGTGTTTGTGTTGCATGTATTACTAAGAAAATTTATAAAGTTTATGATTTTTTTTTTGGGTGAATGAGGTCATGATTATTTTCTTATGCTAGTTTTGGCTGAAAATGATGCCCGATTACGATTATATATATATATATATATATATATATATATATATATATATATATATATATAGCCACGCATTTGATATTAAAAATTCATTTAATGGCACAAAGATTCACAAAATATCAGACATGTTATTATCTTTTTAATTTCTGATTCAGGTGACCCATTTTTACTGTAAAATTATCAGATAAATCTGGCAAGAAATGAATTTCCCTTTTTTTCTTTCAACGAGGTGCCGATAGAAAAACAAAAACTCTTAAAAGAAAAAAAATATTGAGTTTTAAATAATATTATCTCTGTTTTAAAATAATTATCTAATTTTAAATGTATATATAAATTAAAAAAATGATTGAAAAAGTTGTAATATTAAAAAAATTTAGATATATTTTATAAAATTATTTTTATTTTATTTTTCTCTTTTTTAATTATTTTTTTTTTCATTTACTCTTTCTCCTCTATTTAATAAAAATATAATTAAAAAATAATTAATATTATCTATATTTTTTAAATAAATAATTATTTATAAATAAATAAAACATTAAAAATAAATAATTATATTAAATGAAAATAATAATTTATAAATATAAATGATACATTGTTGCGTGGAATATAGGTGCATCCATCATCTATTATATAATTTTTGTTATTTTTTACTTTCCCAGAAATTTGGCGACAGTTACTGCATTTTTGTGTCCTCTGTATCCCATTCTTACGGACAGTGAGGTTGATTCGTGCCACGTGGGAGAAGCTTCGGAGTCGTTTGTTGTGTGTTGATGACGTGGAGCATCTAACGCGACGATTTCAACAAAGAGAATCTACTATCGCATATTCCTCTTATTGTGTTTGAAACAGCGTTGCGTTAGCCAAGCTCACGGCAAATTGTCTCGAACGTTGGTCAATGCATGTTTGGATTTTTTTTCAGTTGGAGAAAATCTAATGTGATTTGTATCCCAAGGATATGTTTGGAATAAAGTTTGTAAATTGGGATTTATACTAATTTTATTTTATAAAATTGATTTTAATTAAAATTAGTTTAATATTAATATGATTTATATTTAAAAATTTTTATATCAAAAGTAATTATAATGGAATAAATATTATTTGGAAGTTATTTTAGGATAAAATAATGATATGTGTCTTACATGAGCATTGAATGTTGAGCCCCCAACAAAGAAGCAACAAATTCTTGCTTCAGTGTTAATTGGGGTTTCGATTATAAAACCTGTTGATGCAACTATGATGCAAAAAACCCAAACACAATATCACTATATTCGAGGGGTAGTTCAACCGAGGTTTGGCATGCAAAATGCTAAACCGAACACATGCCAAATCTTGTTTGGTGTTAAAACAACATTTTGTTGCTTTTGCAATGAGATTTTTCCGTTCAGAACTAAAAATAAATTTTAAATATCACAATTACCCTCAACTTTCTATTTATTTGTTTTATGTATTTTATTTTGGTTTTTTTTTGTTTGTAATTTAATACTAACATTAGGTATCTTAGAAATAATATTTATATAATTTTTATAATAATATTAATATAATTTATTTAAATATCTTAAAAATAAAAAAGAATAATTTATATATGAGTTTAATTGGTATGCACTGCTAGTATAAAACTATTTTATACTGTCAACCAATAGAAATAAGGAAAAATGAGAAATTATGGTGGGTCTCTCATTATAATATAGGTAGTTATTTGTGTGAGTTGGCACTTTCCACTATTTCTATTGGCTGACAGTATAAAACTATTTTACACTGTCAGTGTATTTAAATTAAATTCTTTATATATAATAATAATATAAAATAATTTTATATTATTAACCAATAGAATTTTAAGAAATTACTACATCATAATAAATAACTATCCACTATAATAACTATTCACTATAATTTATTATTTTTTTAAAATTTTATTAATTAATAATATAAAATTATTTTATATTTTTATATCTAAAAATAATTTTAATTAATATTATTTAAATAATATTTATTCTATTATAATTATTTTTTATATAAAAATTTTTAAATATAAATAACATTGACTTTAATTCATTTTTAACTAAAATTAATTTTAATAGAATCAAATAGAAATAAATCATTATTTATAAACTCTACTCTAAATACACATTAGATTCTCTTTCGCATCCAACCCTAACCCTACCTATTTAATACTATTATACTACATCTATTTATGTATTGATTGACGTTACTGCCATTTGTCACAAACGAAAATCACCGTACCACACGCTTGCCTTAGTGTACTTATACAATTCGTTGTGCAGGTTTGACCAATAGTAATTCTAACTAAGTTGTGTTTTTATACTACCACTCCTATTGGAATGGCCCCTCTCTATTTTTGGTTTGTCATGGCATGAATGCTGCTGAGGGGCTGATACTCTTCCGTTTTTTTTTTGGTGGGGATCCCACCGTTTCCTTCTCTTTATGTGGTTTAGGTGGTATTTGATAGATTATTTATTAAGATTGTCAGTAATATAGATTATTATTTAAAAAAATTATTATCTTTTAAATTATTAATAATATTTAATATATATAAATAATTTAAGTAATAATTTATATTATCTTATTTGATATATCAAAAAAAATTACTATTATATATATATATATATATATTAAACTAATATAATAATAATAATAATAATTAATGAGAATAAGAAAATTTAATTATTAATTAGGATTATAATAGTTAATTTTATTAATAATTATTATTAAAAAATAATTAATATTATTATTAAATAATAATAATTAATATCAATTTTAATAATTAATAACAACAACAACAATAATAATAATAATAATAATGGAAGAATTGCCATATTGGTGGTAATCCACATTATCACCTTTTAAGATGGCAATACACATTACCACGTTGGTAGTAATCTATATTACCTTAGAAATCTGGATTGTCAGTAATGTTACCCAATCAAATAGGGTAATGTTGTAGGACCAAGTAATTTAATCAAATATTGTCGATAATCCAAATGGATTACTCCATACCAAACGCCACCTTAGGGTTTTGTGTCTTTCACAATTTTTTTATGGTATTTTTATTTGTCCTCTTTGTGAATATTCATTGCCTTCTATTATGGGTGTTAATGTTATTTTCTTTGTGGATATTTTAATTTTTTTGTGAGCATTTTTATTTTGATGGTCTTACAAATAACATAAATATTTAGATTTATTTTAACAAGAGGTATAATACACTCTTTAAATTGTAACACTTTTTGTGTTAATCTCCAATATAAAAAATACTTATATATTGATAATTTTTGAACAAAGAACAGAGTCACAGCTCATTGATTAGTTTAAAATATAAAATATATTTGCTTCTCATTAAATTTGGATATAATATATCTTTTTTTATTTATAAGTACCATTCAACTTTTTCATGAATAAAATTTTCTTTTTCGTAAAGTGGGGAAAGAAACTAAGTTGTCTTTTTAGCAAGATTTGTTTATGTTTGATTGAATGTATCCTCGAAACTTATTTATTTATTGAGTAATGTTAGTACACGACATTGTTCTTTATATTAACTATAACATCCCCATATAACGTAATAAGAAATAATGAATACGTCCGTGGGTAAATTTCGATTATTTGTGACTTTACCCAAAACTTTTGGTAATTATATATTTATCCCTAAAGATCTTTTTCATAATTACCCCTAAACTTTTAGAAAATAACATTTAGGTCCCTATATCAATAGAATCAGCAGAATAAGGTTTTAAATGAAGCAGAACCACCTAACGGAATCGTAGAAATTCAATTCTTGGCCAATTAGGCTAAGGAGGTGTCCACATGTGAAATGACATAGGATGTCCCTAGACTTGCTCAAAATTACGGAAGTGCCATTAGTTACGAAAACCAGATAAAAAATACTAAAGGATTTATGAAAAAATTAAAAACGCAACAATTCTAAAGGAACAATGCGACTGATTTACACTGTTAATCAATTTATTAGAAAAATAAGAGTAATTAGGAGTGAATTATAAATATTAGAACTAAGGGAAATTTAGGTTGTCATGTAAGAAATTTTGAGAAATTATTTAGTATAACGCCCAGAATTAAACTATATTTAATTTATGTCGTTAATCGATTTTATCGGATAAGTAAAATTAGTTAGAAATTAATTAGAGATTAATTAGGATTTAATTAAATATTAATTAGAAGGATTAAGTTTAGAGAAGATTAAGATAGATACATAGGAATTCTTACAAAACTATTCAATAATGATTTGCTGGTTTGAAGAAAATCGATAAAAATTCGGTATTTTAAACTGTCAGAGCCGAATCAATAGAATTATGCATAAAAAATCCTAACATGAGTGGCCAGGATTAGCCACTCCTCCCCCCATGTAAGGTGCCAATTTACTGCCTAATTTGTGAAGGAAAGTGGCCAAACACTCACCATAAATACAACCACCAATAAGAGCCACTCTTTCTAACTGCCTATGTCATAAAACTCACAAAAATCTCTCCTCACTCATTCACTTTTGTTCTCCTCCTTGCAACTGACCCTTCTTCATTCTCTCTTCCCCTATTTCACTTTATCTAACTTCCATCTCCAAGCTCCACTCATATCCTTCACCAAAAACTCAAATTTAATTAGTTTCTACATCAATTTGAGATAGTTAAATAAATAATGAAGACGGCCAGAGATTACTGTCAGACAAAGTCCGTTTCAGGTAACAGTAACAACTTCTAAGTATGATATTATGACTTAAGTATAGTACTGTGCTTGGAAGGATATTATATTAAAGCACATCGTGCATTTACCTTCTTCTATTTTTTTTTTTTTTTGGTCTTTAATTGAAACATTCTTACAAACATTGTTATAAAATCGTTCTCATAGGTATGAGCCACTATATTACTAGAATCATCAAACGTTTATATAAGCATACTTACAAATGATTTACTAACCAAAAAAGAAAAAAACATAGAACCTAAATCATAGTAGCACATGAACAAAAACAAATACGTAGACACCAATACTTAATTGATTTAAATAGTTCAATACTTATTCTTCTTAAGCAATATCTCAAGTTCGGGTATTCTGAATGGAAAAAATTAATGTTGAGAGAGATTTACTCTTATAATGAACTAATCTAACTTGATCCCTAGTTGGATTCAGTGAATTTTTTATACTAGTGATTTAGATTAAAAAAAAATCTCTATTTGGCATGTATGATATAATTGTGATCAATTATCAACTAAGAATCTCTTTAATAAGTTTTTTATTTCATTCTTGACTATAAAATCTTTATGAATATTATTGTAAAATGAATTTTTTAAATATTTTATTATAATTAAGAGATCTTTTTAATAGTTACGTTCTTTAAAATTTCAATTTTAGTCTTTAAAAAACGTGATTTATTAGTCATCTCACATCCAATCTTTGTTAGTATTCTAATAAGTGTTTGCTCCAAGTAGACACAGATTCATAAGATTTAAAAAATTTACGTAATAAGAGTAAAAATTATACATAAGTACAATAAAAAATTTTAAATTTAATAAAATCATTTTTATCTTAGTGTGGTATGAAACTTTCTACAATAATAAAGGCAAAATATATGTATATATCTATATACTTCTAAAAAAAAATTCTCAAATTTTGATAGAGCATGTGCTTCCAACTATTTATATAGAGAATAGATCATCTTATATAAAAATTTTATATGATCTTATTATGGACATTGATTTTTATCATTAATTAAATATTATTATCAATTCTATATTTGATTGCACCTTCTTAATTAATAGTAAATATTAACACATAATATTGTCATATAAAACTTTTATATGAAAGGATATATTCGCATTTTATAAGAATGATGTCATTTTTATTATAATTTGTGACATTTTTAAAAACAATGAAACAAAGTAAACATACTTGTACTGCATATTTTCTCCGTACTTTCAAACAAAAATGTGTTAAAAAACCACTAACATACAAAAAACATTTCCATAAGTATACAAGGAAAATTACTCAATAGCTATGGATACAATTAGAGTAAACGAGTCGAGCCAAAGCGGACACTTGAAACTCAAACTTAGCTTGTTGTGGTAAAACAAAAAAGAAGCTAATTAAGCTTGACTTATTTGTTCGAATGAACTAAATTTAAAGCTTGAAGTTTTTGCTTGACTCATTTATTTTGTTTATTTTCATTGTTTATCAAATTTTTTCTTAAAGTATTTTTTAAAGTTTCTTAATTTATTATTTAATAGACATTTTTATATGTTAGAAAATGAAACAAAGTTAGAAGAAAGTTAACGCTCTTCGAAAGTTATTCTCCTCCTCTTTTTTTATTTTTTATTTTGTCTCCTCAAAGTCCTATATTTTATTTCTCTCAAAATTAAAATAAAATGAAAATGACTAAAAATTATAACTTTCAAGTAATATATATTTTTTATTCTTTTATAATATAACTTTAAAATAAATTACGAAATTTCCTCTAATTTTTTAAATAAGAGAGAGGATTTATACTATTTATTCTATCTTCTATTTTTAACTTATTCCACTAGTTTCATTTTATTTTATTAAAGAGAAAAATACATTCAAACACAGTGCTTGTATATTTTGCAAAAACATATTCTTAACATTTACCTGCATTTTAGGCTACTATTCACCTCTTCATGTCAGATCACTCCACGAGCCTCACTTACAATTGTAACACAAAAAAAAAAAAAAAAAAGACCATTTATTTTTATTTTTATAAAAAAGTTGAATATTAAATTTTTTTTCTTGAAAAAGAAGAAAGAGTTACATGATGTAAATAAAATTTATATTAAATATCGTATCAATTCATATTCTATTTTATTTTTATTTAATTATGAATTGAATATGAGAGGATAGAATATTTAATATAAATTATATGTACATAATTTTTTTATTTTATTAAAATATATTAAAAATTTAATTAATATATTGATAATATAAAATAATTTTATATTATTAATTAATAAATATTTATATTAATATATTTTAATATAAAATTATTTTATATTTCCTATATTTAAATTAAATTCAAATGTTAATATCCAAACTGCCTCGCCTACAAGTTATGTGTCCTTTTTTATTATGGTTGGCAGTAGTAGGCTAGTAGCTGTAGCTGAAACCAGGAAGAGACTAATCATGTGCCGTCCCTCATGCAAGTCATACCGGCCACCATAACCTCTGGGGCCCATTCCATTCTCTTTCTTTCCTTGAAACTTCGTCTTTAAGTCTAACTGTGACCCTGTCAGAGAGTAGAGAGATGAACAACATGTAAAAGAAGAAGAACTGGGTCCAAGAATCGAGAAGGATTGGAACAAACAAGCATAGAGAAATGTTTGTGTAATTTCCCATAGCTATTTATGCCCCCCAAATTTGCTCTGGAAACTCTTAATATTTATTTTTGATCTCTAATAAAAATTTTGAAAATAAATTAATATTTTAAAAATTAAAAATTTATAAATAATTTTTTATTATTTAAAAAAATATATATTAATTTTTTTATATAGAATTTATATAGATTTATATTATTAAAAAATTTATATAAATTTTGCACGAAAGGATTAATATATCCCTCTTTTTAAATAATGAGTAATTATTTGTCGATTTTTAAATTTTGAGAGACTAATTTATCCCCTAAAATTTTTATTAAAGACTAAAATAAATATTTTATCTAAATAAAATTATTTGTCTCTAAATGTTTAAAATAGTATTTGATTGGATTTTGAACTATTCAAATTTAAGATGTATATTTTTAGTTAAATTTAGTTAGATTTGAGTGAATTTTATTTAGTTTTTTATAGCCTTAAATATTTAAAGCAATAAATCTTCATTTGTTTACTCAGTTTACATATTTTAATTAAGATGAGAAAATAAATTTTATATAAATTAAATAAATTTTATTTGTTTTTAAAGCGTTTCGTGTATGAAAATAACATAAGTATCAATTTTTATCTTATTTTTTATCATAAGTTTTAAATATGAGATTTTATTTTAAAATCAAATCTCCTTAAATTAAATTAAATCATTTCAAAATATACTTTAATTACTCTAAATACATGAGATTTCTTTTGCACTTTTTGGAAGGAGGGTAGAGATATTAGTTATTATTACTTAAATACCTCACTTATTTTGAATACAAAAGCTTTTTTTGATGGGGTTGAATACAAAAGTTTTAGTACTTTCATATATATATATATATATTATGAATATTTTTCAATAATTTAAAAAAATACCCTTTTGTTTTGGTTAACCTAAGCGTCTACATCCTTAATCTTCCATTACATCGTCAATCTTACAATGATATTTTTGGGCAAATTCTATATTAATACTTCTGGAGTCTCTTCTGTCTGTACGCTAACAAAATGATTTTGAGCTCAAAGAGAAGGTTGCTCTTTTCATTGCCCTCATCCATATAAACTCATTCTTTCCCAAGGAGAGTACCTCCTCACATTTTCATCATCGCAAACACTCCCAACACCACCAACCTTCAATTCAAACTATTCTCTTTTTTCATTTTTTTTGGCCCCTTTTCTAAACACGTTCATGGCTTCACATCATTGTGTGAAAGTTTTGATGCAAGTGGAGATGTGCACTTTGGGTTGTGTGTGAAACTTTGAAGTGAGTTGGAGATAGAGACAGTGAGTGGGTTAAGGTTAAGCTCTTTTCTCTTTTTGCTACGTAGGGAAAGCTCTCTCTCTCTCTCTCTCTCTTAAAGGGTCTTGTTTGGTTTGTGCCAATTGTAGATGGAGAAAGAAAGTTTCAATCTTTTGGTGTTTGCTTCTGTTGGGAATTCCCTTCTAGCAGTGGCTTATTCTGTTTATTGAAACCGGCAGGGGTTGAAGTTCCCGAAAGAAGGAGGTAATTGGTTTTCTTCTGAGCTCTAGAGAACGAATCTTTGGTGGGTTTGGGAGATTTTGATGATTAATTTGTGGGTTTGAGAGATTTTGATGATTAAGTTGTGGGTTTTAGAGATTTTGATGATTAAGTTTCTGGGTTGGTAGTAACTAATGGGGTGTGTGTTATATGGAGAGAATTGCCAATAGTTGAGAGAGAAAGTTGAAAATTAAAACTTCATTGGCTTAAAGAGAGAGAAGGTTAAATTTTTTTTTTTGGTGGAGAGTTTTTGTTTATTTCTTTTGGATGACTCAATCATCCCGCATCTCATAGCATGGCTGTGGTGAGTCCTGTGCCTGCAACTACAGAAAGAAGGGGTTCTGCGAGGTCACTTCGTGATATTGGGGCTAATAGGGTCATGGCCAGTAGGGAAGAAATTGTGGAGGAGCCTAACCAGGCTGTGGTGGTTGATCAACCAATCTATGTTGCTGTGTCAAAAGATGTGAAAGAGAGCAAGGTGAATCTGATATGGGCAATACAGAATTCTGGAGGAAAGAGGATTTGCATCCTTCATGTTCATGTGCCTGCAACCATGATCCCCTTGAGTAAGTTTGCACCGTATATGTATATGCAGTATAGTTCTCTATATGGATTTGTTTTTTTTTTATTATTATTATTATTATTCATTAATTGCTTGATTTCACTCAACTTGAAGTCACTGTTTGGTTTATGTTGCCTTGATGATCATTGTTTTAGTGATTACCAGGTGATTTCAATTAGAACAACATAAGGCCTATAACATAATCACGCCAATTTTGGAAATATAGTTATAAGTTTCGTATGTTGGATTTTGTTTAAATTTTAATGTTTAGAGATTTACTTGACTAGTTTATGATGTTGGGATGAGTTTGTGGTCATTTGATGTATGGATTTATCAGTAAGGGAATTAATTTGAAGAATCAAGTTTAGCTTGAACATGTAATAACTCTATAAAATTCTTAATCGGGTGTGCAGCATTTGTAGTTCATACAATTTTTTCAATTTCTGATGATGATCTACAACTCCAATTTTCTTGTTATAGTGGGTGCTAGATTCCCTGCTAGTTCACTAAAAGAGCAGGAAGTTCAAGCATACCGGCAGATCGAAAGGCAAAACATGCATAAGACTCTGGATGACTATCTTCTTATCTGTCAAAAGATGGGGGTAATTTATGCTGTAATTCTATGTGTCCATTAATTTCAAAATTTATTTGGTTTTTCGTTAATTACTATCTGATACAGGTGCGAGCAGAGAAAGTGCACATTGAAATGGAAAGCATTGAAAAAGGAATTGTCGAACTTGTCTCCCAATATGGTATCCGAAGACTCGTTATGGGAGCAGCATCTGATCGGCACCATTCTAGGTAAGAAGCCAGATAACACTCCCTCCCTCAGCCTCCTTCAAAAGAAAATGACCACATCGCTCTCTTTATTTGATTTTGTTATGGCTTGGCCTGCAGAGTCACGGTCCTTTCCAAATCCATATCCACTTTTAACTCAACTACTTGTAGCTTGAGAATTTTCCAATCTCTGTCACTTTTGGTGAAGTCAATATTATGTTTTCAGTTAGCTCACTTTTGTGGCATTGCAGGAGAATGATGGACCTCAAATCTAAGAAAGCCATCTATGTATGTGAACATGCTCCGGCTTTTTGTTGTGTACAGTTTATCTGCAAAGGGCACCTTATACACACAAGGTACGAGCCATTCTAAAATATTGATGTCTTCTGATGTGAAAGGAGTATAGTGTACACGAACGATAAATGCAATTAAGAAGGAGAGTTTGTAATTGCCTATGAATACTAATTTTAATACATAGTAATTTCAAAAAGCTTTTTTTTCTTGCTTTGACAAACAACTTGTATGATATTCTGCTGCAAAAATTCTTTCTGGTTATAGTTTCTATAGCATTTTTTTTAAGTTTTTTTTTTTTTAATTTTTTTTTATTTTTTAAATTTGGTTACTGATGTAAGTATGATATCAACACAGGGATCGCAGTTTGGATGAAGGTAATGTGGTTGCATCTCCTTTGGTGCGGCAAATGCCATACTCTGAAACCGAACAGTCACTACCCCTGAGATCTCAATCTATTGCTCTGGGGCAAAATCGTGGTGCGAATCAAATTAATCATGGTCTAGAGTTATTTCGCAGAGTAAGGTCTGCCAATGATGGACATGTAGGGGGCGTTTTGGCCATTTCTTCTCCAGATACTGAAGGGTTTTCGATGCCACAAAACGGGATAGGTACAGATTTGAGTTCTGATGAGGCAGATAGGCTCTCAAGGATGAGTCCTTCAGCTTTGTCAATATGTTCAGATAGCAGTGCTGTTGAGCCAACATTGGCCCCAAATTTGATTAGTGAGAGCAGTGAGAATGTAGCAGAGTTGACTTTGAGTCATGTGATAAAAGAGGATCATCATCATTCTTCTTCTCCTCCTAGTGTACTGGTATACAACTATTCTTTTCTCATTTAGTGATGTTTGTCTCTGCTATGGAGCATTTGCATATTTTAGTTTTTAACTCTTTGCAATTGATGAGAGCATTGTTTTACTTTCCAAATTTGCATTGGTGAATAGCATCTGAATACTTGAGCTTTATGCTGATGCTTTGAATAATGTGATTGAACACTAGCAGGATGGAGGAATGAATGATACTCTGTATGATCAACTTGAATTGGCTATGGCTGAGGCTGAGAATGCCACACGAAATGCATATCAAGAAACATTTAGGCGTGGGAAAGCTGAAAAGGAGGCCATTGAAGCTATACGCAAGGTAACTGGTCTGTTTTTTATTGCTTCTTGTTGATGTAGGAGAAGAAGGAGAGAGGAACTAGAGAACAAATAATACGTTTTCTGAACTACTTGTCTCTATTATACACGTGCATGGGCGCACGCGCGCACACACTAGAGACATTAACTACAACTACTATTATAAGAGGATTTAATGACCACATTATTTCCAAGGCTATTCTTATCATGTTTCCAAGATTTGGAGATTCACAACACTGCTTATTATTTGCTTCTTTTTATTCATTGTTTGTATCCAGTTTTCTAGTTTCTATGTTCTTCTAAGTGGTAAGGCATTTATCATACTCAGAGTATAATAAGAAAATGCAGGATCTACAGCCAACCTTAGCCAATGCTAAATATCATTTGAATGGATGAGCACAATTTTAGGTTGTATTGTCAAGTCATGTGCTGAGTTTGCAACTTGATACACCACACCCTCTAATCCTTTTGAATGTTTGAACCACCCCATTGCCAGGCTAAGACTTCTGAAAGCTTATACGCAGAGGAGTTGAACCGGAGGAAAATGGCTGAGGAAGAACTACAAAAAGAAAAAGGAGAACTTGAAAACATGAAGAGCCAGCGAGACAAGGTTAAGGAAGAACTCCGACTTGCCCTAGATCAGAAGTCATCACTAGAGAGTCAAATTGCATCATCTGAACTTATGATGAAGGAGTTGGAGCAGAAGATTATATCTGCTGTGGATCTGTTACAAAGCTACAAGAATGAACGAGATGAGTTGCAGATGCAGCGTGATAATGCATTGAGAGAGGCTGAGGAATTGAGGAAAAAACAAGGAGAGGCCTCTAGCACACATGCGCCTCAATTGTTCTCAGAATTCTCTTTTTTCGATATTGAACAAGCAACAAATAACTTTAGTCCATCCCTAAAGATTGGAGAAGGTGGATATGGAAGTATATTTAAAGGTATCTTGCGTCACACTGAGGTGGCTATAAAAATGTTGCACTCCAACAGCATGCAAGGACCCTTGGAGTTTCAACAGGAGGTGACTTGGTTTGACTTTTGTTTGATTGATTAATTATCATCTTATTTTGGTCAACAATAATATATATATATATATATATATATATATATATATATATTTGGCCTGTAGCATTTATAAATTGAAAAACTTCACATAATGTGCAAGTTGTTATATGTCCGAGAATGAAGTGAATATGACCTTTACTAATCTTGCTTCTAACTTGCAATTCACAGTCTTTCATGTATGAAGATAAATAATGAATATCAGTAAAAAAAAATCTGGCAAGAGTGGGCAGTAACAAATTTGTGTTAATTTCTTCTAAAATCCAAACTCCCATGCTTTATATAATGCTAAAATTGTTTTTTATTACTCCTTGGCATGATTTATTTTCAACTTTGTCTCTACAAACTCTTGAGAAGAGAAAGAGGATCAAGATTTGTGGTGAAATGAATATTTATTTTGACCCCAGTTTTGATTTTGTACCAGGTTGATGTATTGAGCAAGTTAAGGCATCCAAATCTCATTACTCTTATTGGAGCCTGCCCGGACTCCTTTGCTCTCATCTACGAGTATTTGCCGAATGGAAGCCTGGAAGACCGTCTCGCCTGCAAGGATAACACACCTCCATTGTCATGGCAAACTCGAATTCGCATTGCTGCAGAACTGTGCTCAGCTCTCATCTTTCTCCATTCTAGTAAACCACATAGTGTGGTGCATGGCGACTTGAAACCCTCCAATGTTCTCCTTGATGCAAACCTTATTAGCAAGCTCAGCGACTTTGGAATCTGTCGCATATTATCTCGTCAGGAGGGTTCAAGTAATAACACTACACAGTGTTGGAGAACTGACCCAAAGGGAACTTTTGCCTACATGGATCCTGAGTTCCTTGCTTCCGGGGAACTTACTCCTAAATCAGATGTTTATTCCTTTGGAATCATATTATTGAGATTGTTGACAGGGAGACCAGCCTTGGGAATAACAAAGGAAGTGTCATATGCATTAGATACTGGGAAGCTGACATCCCTATTGGATCCTTTGGCCGGAGACTGGCCATTTGTGCAGGCCGAACAGTTGGCTCGCTTAGCCTTGAGGTGTTGTGAGATGACTAGAAAGAACCGGCCGGACCTTTATTCAGATGTATGGAGGATATTGGACCCTATGAGGGCTTCTTCTGGAGGCTCAAACTCCTTTGGACTAACTTCTTCAGGGCTTTACCAACAAACCCCTTCATATTTCATTTGTCCAATCTTCCAGGTATGGTTCTATCTATAGCTCTTTCACAATTCTATGCCCTCATATCATTTTATGATCTCCATAGCAATGCACACTTCTCCAAGCAAATGAAAGTCTTCCCAATTTCTCATGTTTCATTGCAAAGTCAGTCATTATTTCAGACGTGCCTATAACTATTGTGGTGTTTTATCTATTTATCTTATTTTATACCTTTATTATCTCCACTTGCACAGTAATTATCAAATCCATGGAATGATATAGCTTTGAATATTGGTTAAGAATTATGAATTATTTAGGATTACGGAAAAGAGAAAATCAGACACAAATAACACTGAATATATTATTGATAGATAATAGGATACAAAACACTAGCTTAATACCTTTATTTATACTAATGGTTAGGTCAAATACTAGTATTACTAGTATGAGTACAGGTCCAATAACAAGACTGATAACCCTAATTAAAACACATCAGAAATATGACGGAAATTAGGAATTCTAAGATTTGCTTCCTTAATTCGACAACTACTTGAGTCCACAAAATATTCTGGAGATATTTTGACATAATTTAAGGGTGTTCTCAATATTCTGTAACAAATATAAACCCGCTATCTAAGAAAATTATGTTCCTACTTTGCAGGAAGTCATGCGAGATCCACATGTAGCTGCAGATGGTTTCACTTATGAAGCTGAGGCCATAAGAGGGTGGCTTGACAGCGGACATGATGCATCGCCAATGACGAATTCTAAGCTCGCTCATCGCAATCTTGTTCCGAACCGCGCCCTCCGGTCTGCAATCCAGGACTGGCTTCAAAGTCACTGAACAAGCTTATTATTTTTGTGCTCATTTTGATTAAACTTCATATCTATCTACCTGTTTATAGAATGTAGGAAAGCAAGTTGTTATTACATTTTTCTTTTTTCCTATATATGATTTTTGTTTCTTACACGTCTTTAAGATATGGAATCACATGTTGTAGTCATGATGTTGTATAGGTTAGATAACCACGTGGGTATCCTCACTCATTGTAAAGCACATATATTGTAACATATATGTCAAGGAACAGTATTTTGTGTGATTATGTTTGGCAGTAGTGTTCATGAATACTTAGAAGTTTCTATCATGTAAGGGTATTACTTTATTCCATTGCAATACACATGCAGCATATATTGAATCAATTTCAATTATTTGCAAATTTTGCAAGTTTGAAAAAAATAGAGTTTGGTTTTTTGCATAAGCTTGTTAATTTATGCAGGTCTGTATCTTCCAATCATAGGCATGTTAAAATGCAAGTTCACTAGGCTTTTAGGCCATTTGGGTCAAAGCGGGCTGAGTGGATTGGACCATGGGCCAACCCATGAGTTAGCTCTTTGAGTCAGTAATTCCAAAGCTTTTTAATCAATATTTTAGATATATTTTCCTTTATAATCATATTGAATTTTCATCATTAATTTATGAAGTTTATTTTATAATTTTTTTTATTTTTTAAATTTATATGAATCATGTAAAGACAATTACTCTGTCCATAATAAAAGATGGGATCGCAAGAAAAATATTACTAATCATAAGTTGTAGCTTCAGTTGTGAAACTGAGCCTCAGCCCTCATGGGATCAAATCTCACCAACAGTGTTTTTTTTTTGGAGGGGGGGGGGGGTTAAAAAGATTGGTGTATTGATTATTAATGCTTGGTGTATATATTTTACAAAGGGATTACAAGCAAGTTGTTTACTTTAGTTAAACGTTTGGGATCTGCATTTTTTTCCCATTATAACTTGAAAAAGGTGCATGATCATGCAAATTATTTTTGAATAAATTAAAGAAATAATATTGAAGAACTATGCCATTTCGGATACCCATAGATAAAAGGAAAAAGAAAAGGTAGACAACTAAGTGTGTATTTCATTTTTTTTTTTCCAAGAAAAATATTTACTATTTTTTAAAATGTTATTTCAAAAATATTTTATTATAGATAATTCAAATATAAAATTAACTAATCTAAATACATACCAAAAGTAACAACCGACAAATAGAATGGATGAGTAGATGATGGCAACAAAAATAAAATTAAAGGTTAATTATGATTCAATCTTTGAGCATGATAAGGTCATATTATTATTATTATTATTAATTTTTTTTACAAAACTCACAAGAAAACTTAATTTATGAACTTTTTTTCTATGAAAATTGTCCATTTAACCTTAATTTTATATTTTTTAACATTGAGTGTAATTGTATGCTCTTTCAATCTTTTATTCTAATTAAAAGTAAAGATTTTTAAAGGTTGGTTTGGTGGTAGACAAATATGTTATGTCTAAGTAGGCATATAATCATATACTTAAATTATAATATGTAAGTCGCAACAAATATTATCGATTATTTCCTTTTTTTTTTTTCAAATGTTAATGCTAATAACCTGTCTTAAATCTAAAACATAATTTTAATCGACGTACATAAGAGTTAAACCAAACACTACTTAATTCACCCTGCTGAAATAACAAGAAGAGAAGATATTCTTATTTATACTCAAAAGAAATTTTTTTATATTCTTACACGGGATAATGATAGCTACATAGTGTGGTGTGAGTCCTAATATGTAGATCCACAATAATTATGAAACACGCCAGATAACTGTCATCATCCCATAGAAGGTAATTAGGATTCACCAAAATTATAAAAAAAGAAGAAGCTAATTAGGTATATTAGGAGTGTAAAAAGATTTTATTCCTGTAAATTTCAATCCATCTCTAGGCACATAATTTACTGGTTCCACTTGTTCGTTGGGATCAACAGCGAAAAACGTTAAGGTAGTTGACTAGTTGTCAATTTACATAATTTAAAATATAGTATTGTTAGTGGAAGATTAAACTATTAGCTTCTATTGACGGTCTTTGTCAAAAAATAATAAATATATTATAAAGGCATTCGATTTGTGCTGAATTGTAATCATTCTCATACACTCACAAAGAATACCCCTAAAAGGCAGCATTTTAAACATAAGGAAATGAAAAGAAAAATGTGAGTGACTTTTGTTTAAACCTAGTATCTTAATTTAAAAAAATAACAATAAAAGATTGGAATATCACAAATTATAAGAGATTCATTTTAATATACTGTCAATATAAAATATTTTATACTATCAATCAATGCAAATACCATTATATATGTGACTTTTAATTTTGAGGTAGTTATTATAAGAAGAAACAGATTTTATAATGTAATAATATATAATTAAATAATTATATAAAAATCTTTATATTAATAGTATATCAAAATTAAATTTTAATTATAATTAAATAAATATATATTAAGTTTTATACCGATTAAACATATAACTAAGGTAGACTATAAGACTTAGGACAACTGTTTTTTCAATTTTAGGGTGATAAAAAGATGGAAATTCTCACACTAATTTTTTATCTAAACCACTAGTATTTAGAGTTTTTTAAACTCTAATTAATCTAGCTTAAGTTGGATCAATCCACTATAAAAATAAAATTCTCTGGTAATAACTTTGATATAGGGTGAAAGCGTCTCTTATAATAACTTTGATAGTCCTCCCATCTTAAACTAGTTTTTGAACTTGAACTAAATTCAAGTCTAATATTAATTATAATAAAATTTCATATTCGTAAGTACATTAACAGTGTATAACTATTTTATTAATTTAATGCAGTAAATTAAATATATAAATTTATACAAGAATTTCAGTATTGAATTTAAAAGTTGAAAAGCTCACAGTGTCAACTGACTCCATTCTAAATCAGCTCCATGTGAAACCAAATAAAAAAACAAGACAATAAAAGCTAAACTCGATTAAAACCTTTGATTAAATATATAGTTAGAGAATAAAATAAAGTGTCAGACTGTCAGTAGTGCCCCTTCATAATTTCTTCAGGATTGTATCATCTAACTGACTTAAAAAGAATGACGTACACAAGCTAGGTTTGTATTAGTGACTTATTTTAAAAGAATTTTATTTTGGCATATGGTTACAAGCTTTTAGATTGTATCATGAAAAGCTCAAATGTTTATGCGTATGAGTTTCTTGAACTAATATATTTATAGTTTATAACTTACCAACTATTAAATATCTACAAATCTCAAAGGAAAATGACAATCCAAGAAGAAAACCGATTGAGCGTTGTGATGCTTTTTTAATGTTTGTTGTATTACCGTTTAATCATATATTATAGTGTATTAGTTAATATATAATTAGTTAATAGTGTAAGTGTATTAAAATTGAACCCATTTCCCCCACTTAAAAAAAAAAAAGTTTATGCATATTTATTCACCTTTTTAATTCAGGTCAAGCTTTTTAAACTTAACACCTCCTAAAATTTAATTTAATTATATTATCACGTAAGAAATTTGTAGTAAACTCTTTATATGACCGACATGAATTTTCTCTTCTTTTTTTTTTCAGAAGAAAAGCAAAAAGTATAGCACATGTTCTTTTTCCCTGTTTTTCTTAAAGCAGAAGCTGAAGGCGTAATGGGCTGGTGTCTATCTCTCGTGACTCATGAATGATGAGCAATTGGGCCAAATTCAAAGAGGGAATATTCTGAGAAGGAAAAAAAAAAAAAAAGACAAAAACTCAATTTATTATGAAGGGGAAAAATGCATATATAATATACGTCGGTTCAGGTTATATATATATATATATATACACACGTCAGTTCAGGTACAATTTTTTTCACTCATTCTGTTTTCACTTACAGAAGTCATGTTAATAGAATAATAATCACACGAGATGTCAAAAGTATAGTGATTATTTCTTAATAGTATCAATATATAGTAATTTTTTTTATTGAATAATATATAGTAACTTAATTTTGTCTATCAAATAATTAAATTATCAAGATTTTATATCATAGTCCAACACAATTAGTATTAGATTTAGACCTAAAAACACAGCGATTTCCAAATTCATAATTAATCACAAAATAATACATGAATCTTTTAAAGAGTTGGTAGCCTATCTATTTGACCCATTTAAGCTAAAATATCAACCAATAAATGAAAATCTCAAATGCAAAAAGATAAAAAAAGTGCACGTGTGATCCAACCCATCGATCAAAGGTGGTGCGTGTGTCATGTGTGGATATGCTTCACCATATGCTTCGTGTCTTATGCTTAAGGGAACCTAAAAGCTTCACTCTACGGTCACGTCTACACCATTTTGCACACGCATCGCAATATCAGTAGCAAAAACGTTTTTTATTTTATATTTGATAAACGGGTGCATTATATACACTAAGAATAATGTTTAGTGAATGCACATTAAGTAGTCTGATGAGTATGAAAAAAGTGAGAAAATTGATAAAATTAATTGAATAATGAGTTCTATATGCTCATTTTAATTTTTCTTTTTACAAAATTTATTAGCATAAATAGTGTAAATGTTGATAAATTTTGTAAAAAAAAAAAATACCAACGCAAATAATATAAGTGCACTGGTAAGTTCTTTTTTACAAAATTTACCAATATTTATATTATTTGTGCTAGTAAATTTTATTTATATATATATATATATATATATATAAAGTTTATCAGAGTAAATAGTGTAATGCTGATAAATTTTTAGATAAAAAAATTTGAATAAAAATAATAATAATTATATAGACCTATTATTCAAATATTTTTATTATTTTTTTAACTTTTTAGTATGCGTCACACTATTTATGCATCTCGTTATCATTACTTATATACTAATATAGGTTTATGGGTTTCCTGCCCGAATTACGTTAATATGGGATTATGAAAACTCGCAATTGGTGAGTTATACTACTTTTTTTTATAAAAAAAAAAAAAAACAAAAACTACATGCATGGTCAAATCTGTTGTCAGGGATCCCGTTTCTGCATGCATGGTCAAATCACGCTGTTGGAGATTCCCGTTTTGCACTGCATGCTTGGTCAACAGAGCTGTTTCCTCTGAAAAATAGCCAATGGCGATTTTTGGGTGTTAAATCTGCTGCTGCAGTGTCAAAGATTCTAGGCGTGGGAATTTGAACCTGAAAAATCACCAATTGCTACAGAGAATCTCTACGATAACGTCCCATCCTATTCCCTTTGAGTGTGTTTACGGTCTATATATATGAGATGAGGAAGAGAGAAAGAGAGACAGAAGAACAGGCGGAGATTGTGTTTTGAGGAAGAAAAAAACTCCCAAAGAGTGTGTTTTGAGGGAAAAAACTAGTTTTTATTTAAGGAAGAAGAAGGGAAGTGTAAAAAAATAATGGTTCACGATTCGATAATAAATCCACACAGACATGTTTTGGAACAAATTCGCAATGACAATGTAAGTATTGTTTTTTCAAAAATTATTTTTTTTATTATGTTTGTGAAATTTTATTATTGGTAGTGTTGATAGATAAATTAATTTTATTACTAACTATTGATATTATAAAAAAATTATTTATAAAAAAGTTATTAACAATTATTAGATTGTTAAAAAATGTTTTTGTTATCTGTGCGCCTTTAATTTCTGTTACTGCATTCTTATGAATATTTTAGGGTCCTTCTTCTTGTCATGTGTTTTGTTGTTTTTAATTATATATGAATTTTTTTATTTTTTTTTTCAAAATGAGAGGCCTATGCATTAGAAGAAGGATATGAATGATCTATCAATTTTCATTTGTTGTATTTGCTGATCAGTTTCTGCATTATGGTTGCATACTTAATTGTGAATCTTTAGTCTTGCAATAGCCAGTTATCAGTTTAAATGCAAATAATGTACATTGTAAGCAGATGGATTTTAAGTACAATTCCAAATTGTTTGCCTTTGATTTCCTTCACCTTGAATTGTATGACTTGGATTCTTCTGTGTTGTTGGAAATAAGATATTTTTAAATTCCAAATTCCAGATGGGTGTTAAGTACAATTCGAAATTGTTGGATTCTTCAGTATTTATATTTTTAAATTTTATCTTATTATAATTTTAGGACTTTCATTTGTTTTAAAAATGGGAATTGATTTCAAAAAATAACAAATAAACCTTAATTTTATCTTATTATTTTAATTGTGAAATTTTATTATTAGTGTTGATAGAAATTTAATTTTATTATTGTCTGGTGTGATTTGATTTTTTTAAAGGAATTGTATTATTATTATTATTATTATTATTATTATTATTATTATTATTATTATGTTCATAATGTTAACGTTAGTTCTTTTAAACTATTTTACTATGACCAGAATAATAACAAGAAAGTGTATTTTTTATCTAAACATTGAGTAATAATATTGTAATATGTTATTAAAAATATTTTACTATTATTAAAAAATTTTTAAAGATCATAGAAAAATTATATATTATTAGTTGACAATCTAAAATATTTTATAATGATAGCATATTAAAAAAATTAATTTTTTAATATTAACATGAAATGTTTAATTTTTAAAATAATTATTCTAAAAGCCTCACGTATAGTTACCTATAATTTGTTATTAATATAAAAAGTTTAATACTAATAATATATTAAAATTTCACGCTTATTTATTAAGGGATTCAATAATTTCTATTTTAGTTTTAGATTTTCTGTTTGGGCTATTATGTTGCATACTCAATTTTAATTTTTTTTTTTATTTTTTTGCTTATTATTTGTAATAGGCGATGAGGCTATTGCGACCTCGTCACTTATACACGATGCCACCTAGGGTTGAAATACATGAGCATTTACAACAGGTTGGTCTTGATCATGTTGCACAGATTTGTCAAATACAAATAAACAGCCCCTTTATTAATGCACTCGTTGAACGGTGCAAGCTGGATATAACGGTGGAGGCTGGAGACACTCACATTTCATCTTCCTTGTGGAGAATGCACAGTCACATTGGAAGATGTAGCTATTTTACTTGGACTTTGCATCCATAGTCTACCAGTCATTGGTTCTACTAATCCCAGCACTGTAGCTCTCTAGGATATGTGTGAGGAGCTACTTGGCGGCTGATTTGGAGCATATGATGTTGATGAAGCTGAAATAAAATTAAAGTGGCTCACATAGCATCTTAGTTGGCTTCCTATTGATTCTGACATTGTGATAGCATGACATGTTCGTGGATATATACTACCTCTACTAGGACACACTCTAATGCCGAATAAGAGCAATTCGGTGGTCCATGGAAAATTACTGCAATTGTTGGCGAATCTGAATGAAATTGGGCTGTATAGTTGGGGTTTGACATGTATCGCTTTTCTTCATAAAGCCTAGATCATGCTACTCGCAACGATACGAAAAAAATTTGTGGCTGCATGATACTGTTACAAGTGTGGGCGTGGCACCGGCTCCCATGGTTGGCTCCAATATCAGGCGAACCAATTGCTTTTCCTGTTACTTTTAATTAATTTACCTTTACATAAATTATAAGTCCATTGTAGTCAAAATTGTATCTAATTAACATAACTTTTCACAAATGGAGACAAATCGCAGTAACAACGGAACACTCCGTTTAAAAATCTTGGGAATATCAGATTGGCATTAGATCATGTGGGAGTTTATCAGGTAAGCATTAATATACCATAGAATCTCTTGTAATATCGTATTTAATATTGTTTGTGTATCTTATTTATTTTTCATAATACATTTTGTGTGGCAACCTATGGGAATGTTGCTATTGATGCCCATATTCTAGATGACATGAGAGGCAAACGGCTATTGTGGTCAACTATTAGCCCGTTGATCTGCTTTTGAGGTATTAGAGTAGCATGCAACTGATCCCAAATTGCGTTAGTTTGGGTTTGCTCAACCTATTCCTCTTCTGCCCCAAACTCTAAAGGGATTCATGACAAAGAATTACAGGGATTAAGAGAACCAAGAAATTGAAGAGCCATGCATGATGAGTGGATGACGATGTGGGACCACCGATATCAGCGTATCTTACAGAGAATTCCCATTAACAATTATTATCCTTCCGCTAAGTATTGGGCATGATATACACAATATGCGATTAACTGGCTATGGTTGTCCCTGCAGATGGAGCAACCAGCCCCACAACAATAACTATTCCCCATGGAGGCGCCCCATCCCTAGCAACAACAGTTTTCTATGGAGCAGCCATCCCCTAGCACTAGCAGTTCCCCACCATCCCCCAGTACCATTAGTTCCCCATGGACCAACCACCCCCAGCAACACCAGTATCCTATTCAGCAGTATCCTAAGCAGCAGTTTCTTGCACCTTTAGCACAGCCAAATGAGGAGTTATATTGGTTTCCGTGGATGAAGCAGTGGTGGCCATTTCAGTGGGATCAACAACCTCCACAACATCAACTAGTGCGAATGCCCTTAAATGTAAGGGACATCCGTCATAGTTCAAAAAGCAGGGAATAACGAGGGAAAAAATCTGTTGATTGCAGCAGTGGCAGTGGTATATCTCGTAAGTTACTGTGCACCTATGACTTTGTCATTGATAATGCTCAATCTACCCAATGAAATGCATATTGTGAGTTTGACCTGAACGACGAGGCGCCCATGGAAGAAGTACTCGTAGATCAGGTGCTCGTACAGGAATCGCCTGATACAGGAGGATGTATATCAATCGAGATGGTGACACCTGATTATGGGATGACGTCTCAGCCAATATTCTTGTCGGGTGATCAATGGTCGGTTTCACTGATGCAGTAAGAGATGACATAGCAAAATTTGCAAGACACATCTACATCTACCCATGCGGCGGAGCGCGAAGTTGCAGGAGATGAGGCTGGGGGAGATTAGGGTCCGGGGGATGATGGTGGCAGATGAGGAAGAGGAAAGGAAGCCATTTCTTGCATGTTACGTCCATTTATTAATCCCCCTAGTAGATGGAGGCTCTCACTAATCAAGAAGAAAAAAGGGAAAGGAGGGTAGTATTCTTTAATCTACTTAGGTACAAATTTAGTGTTTAATTTCTTGTAATATAGATGTTGTTTATTTAGTTTCCATGTTTATGTATAATTAATATCTTTTGTTATTCTTACCCTTATTTTTGTCTAGCTTAGTTATAATTTTACCCCAAATCTTTTTTTATGAAAACTAGCCCGTTTATTATAACTAAATTAAAGGTTTATTTTTGTTCCTAGCTAATGGATTTCTTCTTTCCTTTCTTGACCTTCCTAACATTTTGCATGTTATTTATTAGTTTTACTTTTTTTAAACTTTTTTTACTTTCTTTTTTTTCCTTTTAAAGATAAAAATAATTAGATTAATATTAGTGAACTTAAAGCCTATAAAAGAATGAAATGATTCTGTTCAGTAGCTTCATTATTGGTAATTATAACTAAGCACAATTGTCTATGAAATTTCATCCATGGGCATCATTTCTAAAACTTTTATAATATTTTATTAATTTTAAGAGAAAATGCTTCTATAAAATAATTTTATTTGTAAATTAAGAAAACTAAAATGTATTACTTATTTTAAATACATTCACTTAATCTTATTAAAAAAATAATTTTTTTTTTTACTTTTTATGCTATATTTCTTTTTCTTTTCTTTAATAACTGCTCTGACAGAACCCTTATAATCTACTAATTCTAATAATCTTGACTAATTATAAGGAAAGTTAATCCACATATCATTTTTAATTATTAATTTCAATAAAGTAATTCAGTAAAGTGCTAAAGGATGATAAGTTAATATCTTAACGCCGCTAATTATGCAACCTTTTAAAAATTTCTCAATTCAAATCATTAAGTTAAGGTTGTGATTTTGTTGCCAAGGATCAAAATAAGGGAATAGCAACATGAAGCTTTTAAAATTGCACTTTTAAATTTTTTATGTAATTTTAGTAATTTATAATTTTTTTTTCTAATTTTTGGTGTGAATCAAACAAATGAAGAAAAGAATCCATTTACAAATACATTTTTAAATTTCTTATAGCAAACCTTTTTTTTTTTTTATAAACTTAACCTTTTTATAGAAATTTGAATTGAGTTCAAAATTTTTTCTTAATCTTTTCATAAGTACTTTAGTCAAGATAGTGACCATTGAGTTTACCAAATGAAAATGTTTAACAACGGATTTAAGTGATTAAGCAAAGTTTAAATTGAGTAAAGTTAAGCAAAGTTTAAATTTAAATAAAGTAATATGACAACTCAATTTAGTAATATACAAATTCATTAACAATCTAATCGTAACTACAATCATATAGAACAGTAAGAATTTAGTCATCACAGAACAAAATAATAATAATAATAATCTAATGATAACTACTCAACACGATGAACTAGGCCCAGGAGCATTCGGAAATTGGGACATCGGCTGTGACTATGCCCCTTGCCTCGACAAAGACCACACCGTTGTGGTCCTCGCATCTCACGCATGTCCATTTCATTCAAGAAACGGGTTGATCTAGGACGACCTTTTATTGTGCACTTTAAGGTGGGGTTAGGACAAAGTCTTGGGCTTATATACTAGCGCCATGTACTTTTGATCCCAACAACCCCAAACTCCTTCTTATAAACTTTGCATATTTCACTGATCCCATAGACATCATCAACATATGCTCACCAGTCAATGTTCTGGCTAGAGCAACTGGTACTTACATGATGACACGAATATCAATTTATCTGGATGTCACTATAGTCACAATACCGCTGCCTCAGATCAACTCTATGATGCTGCTGGATAGCTCTTGAACATGGAAAGCCTTATTTCATCTATCCAATTGACTGACACGAAGGTTTCTGGATGCCTGCTCATTTGATTGAAGTTGAGTCGTCATGCCTTCAGAGAAAATGTGTCCAGCATTTTTCCGTGCATATGCCTTGCTTTCTTTCTGTGCAAATAACTCAGCCAACTGGAAGTAAGTTGCTCTAATTAGTGCCGTGATGGGAAGATTGCGAGCTCCCTTTAACATAGAGTTTATGCACTCGACTAGATTCGTGGTCATGTGACCCCACCGATGCCCACCGTCATATGCTTGAACCTATTTTTCTCGTAGAATTTCGTTAAGTCAATCTGTATATACCTCTCCACGTTCCATCCACTCATAATGAATACTAAATTCACGTTCGGTCCTCGAATACCCTGCAAAACATAGTATGATTGACATATTATTTTCTAAAAATTGCATTCACAATTTTGTTAATTCACAAGTACAAACAAAATGTAAATTACCCATGCGAATGACAAGTTTGTGCAAGTAAGGAGCCTTGAATCTTCGCAAAAAATTGGGAGCAATGTGCTTGATGCAATACATGTGGAATGCTCTCGGAGGTTCACATTGTCCATTGCTTTGCCTTATTGCTGCATTAATTGACTCGTGGTGATAAGAAATAATGTTAACATCATCTCGGGTCACTACATGTTTACATAAATTATCTAGGAAAAAATGCCAAACATCTGTAGTCTTTCCTTCAACAACAGCAAAAGCAATTGGTAATATATTTTGATTACCATCTTGTGCAACTGCTACTAAAAAAGCTTATTTGTATTTCATATACAAATGTGTCCCATCAACCTGCATACGTGGTTTGCAGTGTCTAAATGCTCTACTGTAAGGATCAAAACTCCAAAACACCCAGCATAATATTCGAATATCTGAAATTAGCTCATCTTCGCGGTAAGCCTCTGTAGTATCCAGGTACACAATTAATCCTTGAACAGCATCACACATTGCTATATACCATTAGGACAAAGCTTCAAATGAGCCTTCCCACTATCCGAATACTTTTTCAATTGCCTTTTGTTTTGCCATTCACGCTTTTTCGGTATGTTGTCGTGTATTTGCACCGAGATTAAATCTCCGCAATAACGAATTTTATCTTAAAAGATAGGTTAGATTCTACCATGGGCTTGATACATTTTGCAATTGTGTCTGAATCCAACTTTGTGTGATCCTACAAAATTATTTCCCTAGTGCAAGTGTATGGGATATTGTATTTCCTGATTTCCCAATAATACTTATTCTTCCTAAAATTAGCCTTAGCAAACCATCCTTAATCTATGTCATAGCATATGCATTTTCAATAAAACGTAGTTGCTTTTGACTCATACACTTTGTAATCTATTCTTTTAGATATATTGTAGTGTTTAATTCCTCCTCTAACAACTTCTCTGTTATTGAATTGCCTTCCAACACACAATTCTCCATTTGCAGCAGGATCACCTATGAAACATGAAGATAAAATAATTAAAACAACAAAAATTAAAATGCCAGAAAATTAAATAAATAGGGCAATTAAAATTAAATAGCAATATTTATAAAAATACTAAGAAAAGTTAATAGGGCAAAAGAAAATCAATAAATAAAATCATACATAAAGTAAGGTCAAGCAAGGGATTACATAAAGTGCATGAACTATAATAATAAACATGCATTGGAACTCCATCCATACTATAATATCATAACCCTTAATGCTATAACAATAATTTTTAAATTTCAAATAATAAATTTTCTACTAAAGATAATGATTAAGATAAAGTGTCAGTGACTACATACCCAAGTTTGTGTATTCTGGAAACTCAGGTGCATGCATAGTTTCAAGATCTAAAGCAAGCACAAATAATGGCTCCCCAAATGGATGCTGACTAACCATTATGTTTGATAAGTGCAAGTGCTCGTCATCTGCATCATCATCCACATCATTGTTTGCACCATCATCGCCACTTCCATATTTACTTTCAAAGTCCTCATCATCACTTTCGCTAATATTTTGTTCCCATTCTAACTCTCTTTTTGGAATTGCGCTCGGCTTAAGTTCTTTTTCCTCATCATCAGCTTAATGATAACGCACAACATTAGCTTCTTTGAAAATGATGTACAACTCAATGATAGGAATTTGTGCCTGATGCTGCTAATGTATCCGAAACATTTGTTGAATGCCGTCATCATCGCTTATTGGAATTGCTTAGTATTGTATGAAACTGTCAGAAATCGAGATTAGATACCTATATATTATTTTCTCCACTGTTTTTGGAATCTCAACTTCTATGCATTGACAAAGCCCATTCTCTAAATCTACAAATGATATAGTGTACGGAATATAAAAATATGCTAGCTTCTCGCATATAAGTGTCACACCTTCACTTGTGTTTTTTTTCTCCATTTTCTATTCTATGCTACTCTCCACCCTATACTCCAACACTTTTTCTCTCTCAGACTTGCAATCTTCTATCAACAGGTTACAATGAGGAGGAGGTGAGGTTATATAGCTGCGGTTTTAAAAATCACCAATGGCAACAAAAATCGCTAATGGCAATTTTTGAATTTTAAAAAATCACAACAATCAATAAAAGATAAAATCGCTAATGGTGATTTTTCCTACATCCCATATTCCCATAATTCTCGCTAGAACCCCATATTCAGGTACATAATGTTTTCAAACCCCATATACAAAAAAAAGACCCTAGCAAAAATACATTTTCAATTTTTTGAAAGAATACAAAATATACATTATTATACTTAAAGAAAATACTTTACTTTTATGCATTTTATCTCAAATATTTTGAAAATATATAAATCAAGCCTTAATTTTTTTTAATATACAAATCGGCTCTTCAGTTAATCTTTTATCTATAATTAATGAAGGGCACCGTTGTCTTTTATGATTAGACATCATTTATTTTATTCTTCAATAATTAATAAAAAAATATTTAATTTATATTAATTATTAATATAAAAAAATTTATATAGATATTCAATTATATATTATTATATTAGCAAAAATATTTAACTTAACTATCCATTATCTTAAAAATCTATATGAATGGGTAAAAATTTATCTCTAAATAAAATTGATAAAAATATAATATTAAAATAATTTATTTTTGATATACAGTTAATATAAAAAATTTTATATAAATATTTAATTATATATTATTATATTAATAAAATATTTGAATCAATTATCCATTACATCAAAAATTTTATAAATAAAAATATATAATTAGATGATATTATAAAAGATTAATTTATATATATTATTAATATAAAATTTTTTTATATAAATATCTAATCATATATTCTCATATCAAAAAAAATATTTAATTTAATTATTTATTATCTTAAAAATCTTATAATATATAATTAAATAACAAAGTATAACTTATTTATATTATCAATATATATTAATTAAATTCTATTATAAAACTCTTTTATATTTAAATTTATGGTACATTAAAATTAATTTCGTATCTTATCATTTTGATGTAACGTACAATACTTTAACATATTTATTTATAAGTAAAATGCTGAGGTGACGTAAGTTGGATATCTTTGAAAGAGTGGAATCGGATATATTTCCTTTCTTTCAAAGGGAACGGAGAAAAAAAATACAGTGAAAATGCTTGAAGAGTTTCGTGAGGACCAATAAATACACGACACGTGGGAGAGCGAAGGTGTTATCCGATGCAGCGGATTAAAGTCAGAATGCGAATTGTACTGCACGTCCTGCAGTCTTATCTGTACGGTCCATACGGAACCTACGACGGGCTTAGTCGGTAGCCGGTAACGTGTGTACTGAAAAGTTAAGATAACCCACGCGCTCCTCTTTTACCAAAATACGGAATGGCCAATGCAAGTGGGGGCAAGGACCACGCACCGTACGACAACTTGGTCCTTTTTTTTTTTTTTTTCTGAAAAACGAAAAATAATTAACACGAAATATGGGTGCGTTTTAACCTGGAGCACCTATATTTCGGTCCATGGTGGACTACTTGCATTTTTGCATTTAGCCACAGTTGAATTGTGTCGGTAAATGTACAAAAGAAGTGTGGTCAAATGTCTAAGTGACTCAATTATTAAAAAATATTCTCTCTTTTTTTTTTTTTTTAAATATGCTAGCAAATTTCCTTATTTCACCTACCCGCCGCTGCTGTGCCTCTCCATTTTTGCTCCTTAACTAAATATATCTTAGAAGTGAGTATCTTTCTCAATTGGAATTCAAACTTTGATTTCACATATATGCAGAGAATTGGTCTCTTCTATTGAAGTGAATTCCCATTATTATGCTATCAATTGTTATAAATAATAAAGTTTAATTTTGAAGTTTGGGAATAATAACCATTGGCTAGCTGAATGTGAAGTTCTTTTTGTACGTAACGTCACAACAAGTGAGCAATTTAAAAGCATAAAGTCTTACTAACCATTGTCATTAAAAAACATTTAATATTAAGAAAGCAAATCCCATGTCTGTAGGTACGCATGCTGGACTGAAGCCAGCTAACTTATATACGCACATGGCTAAATTCACCGGGGGAAAGTTGTCGAATTTTCACATCACATAAGATAATGAATAGGGTAGTACTGCACATTTAGAAAAAAAGGTGAACTTCAAATTAACTCATATTTAAATTTAAATATGGTTATTACTTTTTGGATAAGGTGAAGCGATATCCATCTAAAAATGTCGATTACTTCGATTCTGTCAAATTAATTGTGACTACATGGCATATTTCAATTTTCAAATATTTCAGATTTATGACGTGTACATAAATAATTTAACAAACACGCTAAAATGTACATTTTTCTTTTTCGTAAAATAACGTACGAAATCATCAAAATAAAAGAAGTGTTGCCCTGTCTTTTTACACATAATTTCTTCCTCCTTATGTGACCTTCACCCTAGTGACCCTACCATGATTGGTTGTAGAAGTTTCGTGACACTTGAAAAGAATAAGTTGCACTCACATAACATCGTTCATAATTTTAATTTAAATCAAAATTTACAATACTGTTTTAGAAATCAAACCGAACTAAGCAATCGAGCTGATTAGATCATGAGCTAGTTATGTTTTTCAGTATAACTATTTTCAATTTAACCATAATTTAATTATAAATTTAACTAATCAAACAAGTTAAATAATAAATTAGAAGCTTTGTAGATTTAATATACATTTTTTTTTATCAATTAACATTAATTGAGTTTGAGATATGTTATTTAAACATATTTATTAGACACTAATATTTTTTCTTTTAAAATTTTTTATTATATTTATTTTTTAGTTTAATTTTTATATATTGATAATATAAAATAATTTTATACTATCATTTAATAAAAATACAAGAATATATCTAACAATTAAATTCTTTATCTTTTATTCAACTCTTTTTTTATATAAATAAATTGAGGAGAAGACTTACTTCGACTCAAAATGATGATATATTTTTAATCTCATCAAAATTTTATAAAAATATTTATAAATTATCTATTAATAAAAAAATTTAATAATTAAATCCAAGTTATAGAAATATATTAGTAGAATATCGATCAAGTGAGCGAAGCTATTGTCTTATTTACTCATAAGATTTGTAGGTATCTCTTTTACTCAACTTATAAGATAGCTAAAAACACGTCTAAGGACTCTGTATATATATTATTTTCAATTGACTTTTATCCTTAGTTTGAGTCATCCTCGAGTGTAGCGTGAGCACCACGTACACACAAAGCTCGTGGCCAACCCACCAAACCATCAGCGTGAAGCACCGGAAATTCTTGTTCAACGGTTACCCGCGGTGTTTTCCTCATGGTTTCCCATCTTACATTCGACGAACACAATCCCGAAAAGCCAAATTAAAAATAAAATAAAATTTTTTAGCAATAAACTTCTGTGACCCCTTTTCCTCTCTCTCCGTCTCTCACGCACCCCCAATTCTTCTTCTTCTTCTTCTCCTTCCTTTGTACTTTCCTCTGTTTTCTCTCTAAAGATTAAACCTTCACCCTTCACACAAAAAACCCTTTTGTTTTTTCGTCTCAAAATTGCAAATACAATATCTTATCTTCTGAGCTCTTCTCAGGAAGCATGGTTTCACTTGGTGGAGCTGTGTGGTGGTGTGTGTTGATGGTTGTTGTCACTTTGAGTCATGCTGGGGACATAGTACACCCTGATAATATTGCTCCCAAGAGGCCTGGTTGTGACAACAACTTTGTTCTGGTACCAAGAAAAAAAAAATTAAAGTGAAACACTTCTTTTCTTTTTATTATTTTATTTTGATTCTTTCTTGGTGTGAATTGCTTGCTGAGCTGGTTCTAGAAATGCTATTCTAGCTGGATTTTTTGTTTGTTTGGATGGTTGAGACTTGGCAAGTGGAGGAAGAAGGAGGGGATTTTGTAAGAGAGATGAAAAATCATTTTTTTTTTTGGTACTTATTTTTTCAGGAAAGTTGAGGAGTTGGGTTTGGTTAGAATTCAAAAAAACACTTTTTGATTCTTTGTTGGTTTGAATTGCTTTGAGCTGGTTTTAGAAATGCCATTCCTGCTGGTTTTTGATTTTTGGGATTTTTGTTGTTTGTTTGTTTGGATGATTGGGAAGTGGATGAACAAGGAGACGATTTTGTAAAAGAGATGAAAAATCCTCTTTCTTTTTAACTTATTTTTTCAGGTAAGTTGAGGAGTTGGGTTGGATTAGAATTCAAAAAAAGTGATGTTTTGGCGTTTGATTTTGGCATTCTGTTTATGAAAGAATTTTATTTTTTCTTTTTTTGGGTTTGGGTTTTGGGGTGCCAATCATGAATGATGATGTGATGTATGCTCAATTGAAATGCTCTTTTTTGCTATTATTGAGACATAAGATGCTCAATTATGTTATACATTGCTTGTCGTATCAGGCTCTTGTTCTGTGAAAGATACTTCTTTTTGTCAATGAGTTTAACCTCTAGCAGAACTTTTCATGTTGCTGAGAAAATGATGGAAAAAAGAATAACAGCTTGCTTGGATTAGATTAATTTTTGGGGGAAAAAAATCCCTTTTTTTTTTAACTGTGTTAATAAGCGTCTGATAATAAACTGTTTTGAACACAAAATAAGCTAATTCAAACACACTAACACTGGAGTGATTCAATTAAGGTAGCTTTTTAATAGAATTGCTTTCTGTAGGCTCAATTGTTGTGAGGTGCAGCCCTGTTTGATTGTGCAATGGTTCCCTTTTTTCCTCTTTTTCAGCATATAATTGGTGTTTTTTCTGGCTTTAGCAATAGGAAGATCTATGTTATGTGGTTCAAGTAGGATCAGTTTAGTAGCTATCTCTTCTGAGATATCTTTGATTTCATCATTTGCTTTTTCCTCTTTGCCTATTCAAACAATCATGGAAGCTTGCATCTTTGCTACTGCTGGTTGACTCACCTGAAGTTTTTTCTAATTTTCTTCTTCAAAAACTTTTTACCAACAGGGAAATGTTAAGTTTTTTAATGCATTCAAAATTGGACTGAGAACAAGATGACGGTGAGAAACCGAGTGATGAAAGCATATTTAATAAAATATTAAAAATGAAATCTGCAAATGTTTTGGCTTATGCCTTTCAGGCTTTCAGCAAATGACTATGTGGCCTATTGCTATTTTATTTGAGAGTATTGATAGATATAATTGTGAATGAGTCTTTTCTTTAACAACTTTTACCAATTTCCCTCAGGTTAAAGTCCCAACTTGGATTAATGGTGTGGAAAACTGTGAGTATGTTGGCGTTGGTGCAAGATTCGGCCCTACATTGGAATCTAAAGAAAAACATGCCAACCATACTAGTGTTGCTATTGCGGACCCTCCTGATTGTTGTAGCAAGCCTAAGAATAAGGTAGTCTAATTTTGTGCCGTAGAATTTACTATATGCAACCTTTTCTCTGCACATGAAGCATATATGTCCATATTAAAAGATCTAAAACTTCTTTAGATTATTAATTTGTAATATGGAGTGCCTTGTGGTTTTGTTAGCTCACTGGCGAGATCATTTTGGTGCACCGAGGACAATGTAGTTTCACAACCAAGGCAAATATAGCTGAAGAAGCTGGTGCTTCAGCAATCCTCATTATAAATAACCGTACAGGTGTTTGCATGTAGTCTTTGATTTTTAAAATGCTTTTCAGACCTCTAGTCTCTTTCATTTTCCTTTCTCCATTACCAATTTTAAAGTTAGAGGTGATCATGTGGATCCTAGCATTGGAGAATGCTAAATAACTTTTGTTCATTATTTGTTGCTAGAGTTAACACAGACATTGCAATAAGGGGTTATACAATGTTTTGTTTTAACCAACTATTCTATGTCCCTATTGTGCAGAACTTTTCAAGATGGTTTGTGAAGACAACGAAGCTGATATTGATATTGGAATTCCTGCTGTCATGCTTCCACAAGATGCTGGTGAAAACATTGAAAGTCATATACAAAACAAATCCATAGGTATGTTTCACTTCCTCCATTTGTTTATTCTTTTGTAATTAGTTATGGATTTCCTTTGCTACAGAAAAAAAAAAAAAAAGTTAAAATGGCTTCTGTTATATTTTGGTACCTGATCTTGTTTTGTGTCTTACACAATATACTTTGCACTTTTGCATGTACACCAACTCTTAAGTGTCTGTGCAGTTATACTCTCCACTGCGCCCATTAGTTGATGTTGCAGAAGTGTTTTTATGGCTTATGGCTGTTGGTACCATTCTCTGTGCTTCTTATTGGTCTGCCTGGACTGCCAGAGAGGCTGCCATTGAGCGGGAGAAGCTATTAAAGGTTACCCGGTTCCTTTTCATGCCAAATATATATATATATATATATATATTGTTAGAGTGAATGGAGGAGGATTACAAAAATGAGAAGAATGAGATATCCTCCTTAACAAAGACAGAAAGAAGAAATGCTGGGAAAAAAAAAAAAAAAACTCAACTCATTAACAAAAGCTCTCATGGTCCTTGACCTGTCATTGAGGCTTCCATAAACAAAAGTTTATTCTCTTTTTGATATAGCTCAGTTTGTTCCTTATAAAGAAAGCTTTCTTCTCATACTTAAAAACTCATTAATCCAGCTACTCATATATAGATAATGTTTACACTTTGCAGGATGCTTCAGATGAATATTTAAATACAGAGAATGCTGGTTCCAGTGGTTATGTAGAAATCAGTACTGCAGCAGCAATTTCATTTGTCGTGGTTGCTTCTTGTTTCTTGGTTATACTTTACAAATTAATGGCATACTGGTTTATTGAAGTTCTGGTGGTTCTATTTTGTATTGGTGGTGCTGAGGTGAGTTATTCTTTTCCAGGCTTGGTTCTGGTTGATTACAATTCATCCCTAGGAGCTCCTTCTAATCTTAGATTAATAATTGATTACTGATCATCCGTATTACCATACTTGTCATCAATTGGCATCTTCTTTAAGACACCAGCAAGATCTTAGCTGGTCACTCAAGTTTCACCTTTGTATCCTTAACAACATTCTGCTTCTGTTCTATCTACCCCAATTCCCAAGTCAGACATCTATAACAAAGACTTTCCTTTTATTTTGACATGAGGCCTTGGTTTGGTTTTGGAGTTAATAGAAAATTAAGAAAGGAATGTAAAAGAATACTGTTTTAAGTAATCTCGTTTTCACTTGTTTCTATCTTTCCTTTGCCTTTCTTTGAGTTATGTCTGACTTGCAGCTATATTGAAATCTCTTTGTATCCTCCATAGCCGTTTTGGAGTTAAGGAACGTTAAGTGAATAATGCTGCATTTAAAACCTTGATATTTGACATATGTGGTATATCTATTTATAGCCTCATTATAAGTGCATCTGGAGGTTATGATTTGGGAATTCATTGGTCAAGGCACATGTTAAGGAATAAAAATATGAACTGCTAAATGAAATTACTAGCATTTGCTATCTTCAATATCTAAAAATGAGGCTCAGTCTTTATAGTTTTCATGTGCTTTCAGGGACTGCAAACTTGCTTGGTGGCTCTGTTATCGTGGTAAGTCTTCTATCCTTGAAGGTGTTAGGTGAGAGGAGGATTTAATAATTAATTTGTAGAGTTCTGTGAGAATTTGAGGCACTGTCATGTTAAGTTTGTGGCTATTAAGTACATGATTTATTCTATTAGACTCCCTTGTTATGATATGGAATTGACAACAAAATGTTTATAGTTTCAGATGGTTTCAACATGCTGAGCAAACATTTGTGAAAATACCCTTCTTTGGAGCTGTCTCGTATCTGACACTTGCTATTACTCCCTTCTGCATAGCATTTGCCGTGGTTTGGGGAGTTTTTCGCCGTGTATCTTTTGCTTGGATTGGACAAGATATTCTTGTAAGAATAGTCATGTTCTTTTTACTTTTGATACATACTTATGCTCTTTTTTGGTCCAGCTATTTCTGATTAAAATATAGAAAATTGTGATACAATCATACAATTATGAGCAATTCTCTTCCGGGTACAAATCTAAAAATGTTTTGGAACTAGTAATTAAATAAAGACCTTAGGATACTGCCTCCTTGTTTGTGGTGTATTATTTTTCTTTAAATGTAAGATCCAGTAAGTAGTTACTTGTTGCATTAGTATTATCTGCTAGACGTGGTGTCACAAACCAAGAGAATTGAGGAGAGAAAAAACAGTTGAAAACATGATCAATCCTTCTATCTCTGCTTTGTATACAAGAAACTAGACTGCTGTTCTTGGCCCAGGGATATTAGCCCCTATTGGTTTTCATGTCCATTGTTATTACTGTTTCATTTTCAATTCCTTGTTTTCTCTCTTATCACTTAAAAAAATTAATTTATGATACTTGGCCCATTTTGATAAATCATAGCTTCACTTAGAAATTAGAAATTGAGGTTGTTCTATTTCTCATAACCTGAATTCAGTTTCTGAGTTGCAGCCTTGCAAAACATCCAATAAACTGAGAAATGAATTCATAGCATATTTATTTTTCTTTTCTATCTACTGTGTCATTCAGGGAATCGCATTGATAATTACAGTTCTTCAGATTGTCCGCATACCAAATCTCAAGGTAATTTATGCTTTGGTTTTTCACTGTTTCTGGTTTTTTAAAGAGCTTGTCTTGGGCAAAATCTCTTACTTAGGTTGTTGGTGATAATTACTAATGTATATATTTATTTCTCTATTAAGGTTGGAACTGTTCTTCTTAGTTGTGCCTTCCTATACGACATCTTCTGGGTGTTCGTCTCTAAGTGGTGGTTCCATGAGAGCGTGATGATAGTGGTGAGTGTTCCCTTCTCTACCATTCTTTTAAAAAGCTTGATTTTGGTCTCATAAACATGATGCTTTTCTTCCCCTTAAATTAATGCAACACTTTCGCTTCCGTACAGGTAGCTCGAGGTGATAGGAGTGGAGAAGATGGTATCCCCATGCTACTGAAAATACCGCGTTTGTTTGATCCTTGGGGCGGTTACAGCATCATCGGTTTTGGGGACATAATTTTACCAGGGCTTCTAGTAGCGTTTTCACTAAGGTTGAATTGAAAGTCACATATATTCATCTTCCTTGGACTACTAATGTTCATTTTAATCTTAAAATCCAGTCCACATTAACTCACTTGTAAAACATTTTAGACACTAGAAAGATAGATGAAGAGAATGCTGTGTCCTTTTAAGGGTTCCTGAGCTTAATTATTCTATTGATAACTTTACAGGTATGATTGGTTGGCGAAGAAGAACCTCTGGTCTGGATACTTCTTGTGGGCAATGAGTGCTTATGGTTTAGGTATGCTATGTTTGATCTGGGGATAGTTTTGATTGGTAGGATGTGTCAATGGAGAAATTTTCCTTGGAAATGTTTGGATCTTGTTAACTTTATGGCAAAAATTGGGCCAGCTCACTTTCGGGCCAGAATTTTCGGGCTGAAATCTGACCAGCCCCACCTTTGGGTGTAGATGAGGTCAATTATTTGCTTGGTCTTTACATCATTCCTTGAATTTTGTTCTGCAGGTCTCCTCATCACATATGTGGCTTTGAACTTGATGGATGGGCATGGTCAACCAGCTTTGCTTTATATCGTCCCATTTACTCTTGGTAAGTAAAACTATAGACTCAATTAAATTTGAGTATAAATACTGAAAGAAATATTTCAACATGTTCCGTTGGCCGTCAAAGCACCTTGCTGAACTAATGTTATGCATGTTTCTTACTATGGCCTTCCTCCTGCCTCTATACCATACGAGCCATATTTGGTTACTGCATGATTTGTGAAAACTAGTACCAGTTTTTTAAACCATTTTTCTTGGTAAATGCAGGCACCTTTTTGTCATTGGGAAAGAAGAGAGGTGAACTCAAGGTACTATGGACAAGAGGGGAACCAGAAATGCCTTGCCCTCACAGGCAAGAGGGTCAACAATCGATGCACCAGTAATCCCCAGCAGGATAGTAGTATAGTGCCATAGGTATTAGTTTATAGGAGACTTGATAGCAACCATAGGAGATTATGTAACATTTGGAACTGTCATAACAAAATTTCAACCAAATATTAGATATGATAGCATGTGCTTAAATCAGCAGCTAAGACTTGAGATACTCCCAAGTATTAGATATTGGGGGACCAATGGAACTATTATTTTGTAAGATTAGATCTTTTTTTGAGATGGAAGATGGTCTGAGGTCAAGAGATTGAGACTTGGGAGATTCCTTTTCCTGGCTCTAGTTTTGCCTAAGGAACATGGTATTTTTGTTATCATCTTTTGCAAGTTGTCTCCATGAGGGTCTGGCCAAAATGATGTCTTTGTCAAGCAAATGGCAATAAGGCAAGTGACATCACGGACAACTCTCAATCAAAGGAGATTTAGACCGGGAAAATGATGCAGACACTTGAGGAAGCTGCTTACTACAGCTAAAAAATTGAGTTGTATGAAGATGAAGATTATTATTATGATTATTATTATAACCTAAAATTGAATTACAGATGGCTAAATTTCATTTTTTGGAAGATTACTACGTGTTGAGTTATCATTGATTTACCAATTGTTGGTTTATGTAATTTGGCATTAATTTTCTTTAAGGTCTTAGGTTCGAATTTTATAAATAAAAAAAATTAGTGTTGTGGGAAATTTATTTCATTGTTAATAAGCCTTATTTAAGTTAGATTAATCGAAGTTGAGTAAACTTAAGTATTTGTGATTTGGGGGGAAAAAATCATTGATCTAAATATCACATGTAGTGCTGAATCAATCTCAGTTTTCACCAGCAGCTTTAGTAATTCCAAAGTAGGTAGCAAATAGAGAAGCATATTCAAAATGATCTAAGCAAACCTCACATAAAATCAGGAAGATTATTTAGGCAAAGAATCAGAGGGAATAGAAAGGAACTTACTTTGTAAGTTGGGACTAGCCTCAAGTCCAGACCCATGGATGGATTCTTTCTCTTCTGTCCAATCTTATATGGATTTAATTTTAAATCACTATTGTGTGAAAAAAAATTCACTCTAACTGCATTGACACATTATTAGAAGTATGAATATGATCACAACTAACTCAAAAAGTCAAATTTTATAACAATTTGTCAACACATTTTGTGAGAGCAGTGTCAAACAATTTGCACAGAAATGGATCAGGTTAAAAAACTTTTAAAACAGCTCATAATGGAACAACCAGATGCAAATAATACACAAGATAAAATTCCATACAAAATCAGCCTAATTTTATATTTCTTCTCTATAAGTACAAGAGACAGCCTCCAGCATCAAATTACGCCGGGGCCAAGGACCAATAATGAATTAAATTGAACAGTAAATGGGAAAAATAAAAAACAACTGACATACAACACTTTTCTAACACTTGTCAGCATCTCTCAAAATTGTTCAAGCCATTGGCCATCTGGATGGGGCTTGTAAGGATTCATTTCCATTGATTCCTTTTGTTTTCTGCCGTGACATATTCATTCAGTCCAGTCCTGTACATAGAAAGATGTTTAATGAGTGGTGGAAGACAAGACAAAAATGGCTTAAATGGTATAAAATACTATGAATTTTTTAAGCATGCTATCTCAAAAATAGGAAGCCATAATCATATGAAAGTGCTGTATTATTTACACACTGAACAAATTCAAGCACTACTCACGGAGATAAAATACTAATCAGTTACCAAATTCATCATGCCAAATTGAAAAGGGTAAGGCAAGAAGAAAAGTCTCTCTGGCAATAATAGCACATCATGGTCTAGACATGGTAAGATGCAATTTTCAAGTTTTAGCATGTAATTGAAAAAAGGAAACCATACCATCAACTCTAGCAGACCAAAATACAGTAGGAGGAAGAGGAAAGTAGAATGATTTTGGAAAGGAAACAAAAAAGAGATAACAGAACTTTTAGAATAACCAATTTTGGAAGTTCAGCTGGCAAGCATATGATGGGTAAATAACATCACTGAAAACACAGGGAAAAAGCATACAAGCATTTCGTCTTAGAAAACCATTCCCGTTGGATGTAAAAAGCATTGTCTTCCTTTCTAGCCCTGACGATAACAATTCTTGCATCCTCTCTGGCCAGTCTGAGTTTAATCTGCGGGCAAAGTCTTCCACTTCCCTGTGTCAAAGGGTACCAAGCAAATAAGGTTTTAGGCATTTCATCTTAAAAACACATTAATATAACCATCTTGCAGACATTTCTTTATATAAATTGATATCTTCTTTTACCCAAAATGGCGGGCAAAGCAACACGCAGAAGTAAATTAACAAGAATGCCATGAGCATTGTCACTTGGGCTTAGCTCAAGTAGTAAGAATAAGGTGGGTACAAGTCATAGGTACAATTCTTTATTAACCAGAGAGTGTGTGTAATGAACTTAGGCAATAATGGGAACAAAGTTAAAGGGGTATGCTAACCAAGTAAGAAAAACGTGTACCATAATGTATATCGAACAACATCACCAAGAACCAGGATGCCAGAAATAATGTTGTCAGATTAGAAGTTTGTTAGTTTGTTAGTATGTGTATGTGTTAGCTGAGTCAGCTTGCATTAGGCTTAAGCGAATCTGACACTGTTGAAGTCAGTTCAGGGAGTTAAAACACAATGCATTTTGTTGAGTTGTTAGAAGTTAGCTAGGGAGTTACATCTCAGTTCTGAAGTTGGTTATCTATATAATCATGGAACTCAAGTTCACAGGTAATCAATCATCTTCACTCTCAAACATATAGAATTCTCTTTGGATTTTCGCCTCACTTTCTCACCCTTTCTTACATTTTATCATCTGTTTCTGTTCTGTTCCCATTTTTTTTCCGATAACGGACATGCGCATGCAGATCAAAACAAATTGCATTACCTATGCAAAGATTTTACAATATTCAAGATCATGAAAAATCTATTGCTAGACTGTTGTGGGATACAAATATTATTAAATTTATCATTCTCCTCCAAAATAGGAGCAAGATAAAATAAACACTAGTAATCCAACCAATTTAATTTGAATATTGTCATGTCTCCCTGTCTGTCATAAACACATGAATGCATATACAACCAGCAATTGACAATTAAAAAAAATACAATTTGTAGAAGGAAAGAGTTCATCAGTCATTCTGATGCCTTGTCCTCTGCATATGCTATAATAAAGATAATAATGCTAGTGATCTGCCACTGCAACTATGCTAAAGATAATGATTGTCACCGACAAAAGAAAATAAAAATTACATTTTAACAATATAGAGTAAAGACTGCACTTAGAATATAGTCTAGCCCCACCTGTCAATTTTTTCCTGCAATGCAGGATCGATCTCATCATCTATATCTCCATCATCAAACTCTTTATGACCAAAAGTATCACCTTCTGTATGAGAATGTGAGGCCTCAGCAGTTCTATTAGCTTCAACAGTTTGGGGTCTGATATTATGACTATTTACCTCCTATTAGAAGAAAAAGGTAATAAACACTTAGATTATAATTTAGACTATAATAAATAAATGACTTTGTTAATTCGAATCTGACATAAAGCCAAATTATTTAGTAGTAGATAAATTAACAGCAAAATTACATGACAGTAGCAACAACCTTATTATTCAATTCAGAAGCTTCCTTCAAAGAAGAGCTCTTCTGTTGCTCTTTTTTCCTCCGGTTCTTCTTTTTATTCTTAGAAGTTTTCATCCCCTTTGGATCTGTAACAAAAGTCTGCACCCATTAGGCATTCCAAAGGAGATGAACTGGAAAATAAATTAAAAGGCTGCAGCTCTCAAGACACTACCACTCAAACGAGTTACAAGACAATGTCAAAATGAAACTAAGAAAGTAAATGGTGCAAGACCAGCAAGATCAGCAATAACGATGCTATAGACATAGTAACATACTAGTTCAGTCAAATATGCCATACAATAATCATGTTAGGACCTGTAAGTCAAGTGTAAAGTTCTCATTCCTCATCATTATCATCGCTGCCATATAAACTTCATTATATGATGATATACCACCAAAACAGAACTTAAAAATGTAAAATAAACAAGAGTGTGCATGTTAATGAAGATAAACATTTAAAACTTAGAATAATTTTTCATTTGATAATTTTTAACAGAATTGGCCTATGCTCTAACTATCAGAATTCCAGCAACAGGTTGTGCCTAAAAATTTAGCGGAAACAGAGAAACCCATGTAAATAACCAACAGACAACTTCCCCACTAGACAATTATGGTGGTCAAGAAAATTATTTTGTATCCATTTTAGATTAATTTTTGGCCGAACAAATCTAGATCTCTTTCCTTACTCTCTCTTGATTGTGCTCCTTTTTTTTTTTTTCTTTTTTTTTTTTCATTTTTCTCTGCTAAGTAATTCACAGATCAATGGCTTCTTTGTCCATTTGCCTCCCTCTCTAAACTCTTCCAGATTTCTAAGGAACTGATGACAGGCGAGAAATATAACTAAAATTTACTATGAAACAAAAACCAGAAATATTTATGCAAGTGGTAAGGAAGTTGACTGATGAGTGTCAATTGGAAAAATTCCAAATACCTCAGGGAATTCAAGACAGACCCAAAACCTAAGTCAAGTTCAATTCTACATAAATTACAGCTATGCACTTTAATCTGTTAAGACTTTATGAATGGTACCATACAAGACGCAAATGCAGAAAATCATTACATATAAATTTCACTCAATGAAAGATTGTATATAACTACAAGAGTTTTACCCTACGCTGCTTTTCTGTAAACATACTAATGATGTGGAAACATATGTTAATTAGAATAAATTCACATGTTTTATACAACTTTATGATGTTTTAGAAGTTTGATTTAGCAGGCATGTCAAGTATTTCTCATAGCTCACAATTGATTTTGAATATATTCTAGAAGTGCAAAAGGAACAGATATTAGTGCTGACAGCTAATGTTGCCTGTGCTACTTCAACTAGTCTGTCCTAAACTCGGTGGAGGCTGGTGATAATTTATCTACTAAAAATGCTGCCAATGTTCCTCTCAGTTTTAGAGCACCATCATCTTTACCTGTAGATCACCCATACTGGGCAGTTCTCTGTCCATACTTGCATTCAGAATTACATGGTCAAAGGATCTAAGAAATACTAATTTTGACATTGTGAACATGGCCATGAATCCACTGGCAAGCTCATCTTATGAGTTCACAAGAATAATTTCCTATGGTCAACAAATTACATCAAATAGAGAGTATTCAATTAGTGATGAGCAGATACACATTTCACCAGTCTACAGACAGAAAAGCACAAAGTAAACGCAATGAAAAGGGGATCAAAAAATGCTCAGTTTACCTGCATCATTTCCATTAATAAAAGACAGAAGGTCATCAACTGAACGTTCATCCACGTGCTCTTCTTCGACTTCAACATTCTAAAACATGTGAGCGACCAATTCTTATTAAAAGTCAACACACTACAATTTAGGATTTAGGACATAAAAAAGGTACAAGCATACATCTAGATAATTCTCAGCACCAAGTTCAACTCATTTAGAAATACTTAATTAAGGAGTAATGACTACATTGGACATTGTGACATATACTGTAATGTGATGAAAATAAGAAAACCATGCTGTAGCACCTTTAGCCTCTCACGCTCTTTTAGTTCTTTCCTCTTTTTGGCATATAAACGGTTCAAAAGCCTGATCCTTGGGTCAGCAGTTGTATTTTTCAAGGGCTCCAATTTCTCTTCCTGGATCAAAAAAATGTGTAAAAATCAAGATTGAAAATGATAGAAGACATATTCAGCATACAGAGTTCTCACAAGCACCAGACACCTCTGTAAGATCATCAGGTAAATTAAATATCTCGCGTATTTCCTCAGGTGATTTTCCTTCAATTATTCGAGCAAGTGTACGACTAGTAAGATCAACCAATGGCTTCAACTGAAGGCTGTCTGCAGCAGATGTTAACTCGCAGAGCTGCTTTGTGTCCATCCGAATGAATTTTTCATCATAAGACTTCCGCTCCTATACAAACAACAAGCCCTAAGTGAAATCATCTTTTCCATTCATTGTTGTACGGCCTGAAAGTGTATTGTCTTATATTAAGATATTACAATGTAAAAGCATTAAAGAAAGATATAGAACCTTGTTTGAGCGACCTGGTACTTGATGAAACCGACAATAGTCAAGAACTAAGCTCAACATGGCAGGAGTGACTTGTTGAGGAAGACATATTGCACAATTCTTGGAAGATCCCATGCCTTTTTGTATCATTTCTTGACAAATCAGAGGGCAAAACATTGCAATTTCTTGTTCTACTTGTTGGATTGAACCATCTGATGTCTGAAGCCAGACATAGGGCTTCATCATCTAAAAATGAAAATTAATATCAGTAAGGCTTAAGTTTCAACGTGAAAAGCAAGCAAAGCAAGGTCTTGATTCTATAGTAGAGTACACCTTCTTAGGTTGAAGTTTACCAGTTTTACCTTTCCAGATAAGGCAGGCGGACAGAAAACAATGAGAGAGAATTTTTCTAGGCTTTAATCAGACGGGTTTCTGTTTCCCCACAATGATGGAAGAATGACAAAAAAGTCAACTTGGTTTAGCTATGAAAGCTATCAAAGAGACTATACTAAGTTTATTCAAGAATTCAAGGTGGGTGAGTGTTGGCAATAGAGAGATAGAGAAGTAGTAAGGTCATATTTAAAATTTAGAGATAGAAAGAGTGTTGATCCTGAGCACTGTCACAGCTAATGCCAAAGAGTGACAAAAACTAGCACGGAGTATATGACTCAAAATGTTCAATATATATGCATGCACAATGAACTCTGAATCTATGATCTCACATTACAATCTCAAACCTGAGAACAAGATCCAAGATACATTTCAAAACAAAACCAATTCCTTTAAGATCCAAAACTCAAGACACTTCATATTGTTGTCTAATAATTAAAAGTTAAAACTCTCAAGTTTCGAATGTCAGCAAAAACACACAAAACATTGACAAATAATCCATAATTTCGGAAATTTCTATGACATCTGAGGGGAAAATTCAATATTCTAAGAGAAGACAATGGCATGAAACCCATGAAGAGGCTTCTCTTCAATAAATTTATTTTTCCATCAACAATTGAAACCCTCGATGAGGCACATGCATTCTGGTTCAAAACAAAGCCAAACCTATTCAAGTTATTTGAAACCGAGTACAATAACAATAAATTAATAAATATTACTGCAAATGGACTACTGAACCATAAAGAACAGAATGCATATTATAAAAATAAAGATTAAGGAGAAAGTTCAGCATGACTACCAAACACAATGAGATAAATAAGGAAAAAAAGGCAGTACAACTTAATTACTTAAATGAAACTTTAACCACAGAACCAGATGGATTTTTAAAAGGGAATCACTTATGTTATATAAGAAGGCATCATACCTCTGGTTTAATAACTGCCATGTCAACTTCTGACATTTTATGCCAATTTGAAAAGCAAAATCTGTTGATATTCGAATTTTCTTTGTGGTGCGATCAATATAAGCAGAGGTGGAAATTTAAATTTCAAGTCCAGACAACCAGATAATACATCCACTAATCAAAGAACTTCTGTGATCAGGATTACATTCCTCCAGCAACATTACTCAAATGCATATGGTCCATGAAAGCATTTGCAGCGATACACAATTCTCTATACCACAATATTTCAACAAGTAAGCAAAACAGATGTAAACTTGCCAAAGAGCAGAATGGAGAATAATTCAGCACCTCCCAAATTCCAAGAGACTCGGTGGTGAAGTTAAGGATAAGAAGTCAACCTGAGAAGCAAATAACAATACAGAAATGAAGAGTTAGGAAAATATATAATACTACACAATTAAGTACAGCCAAACACAAGCACAATTAGAACGCCTCACAATCCAATGCCAATAACTATCATGATTCTAGCAATAAGCTATTTTCATTATGGCACTTTTAAACAACTAATCAAGTATCACATTAAAAGCTATTATGTCTATTTGCACGTGAACTTCCAACAGTACTTGCTAATAACATACATGTCCCAGTCATTAGCAAGTAATTTAGAACACCTCTAGCAAACTAGCCTTAAATTTATCTAATTAATAATTTGCTATTACTTGCTTAAAAAATCTACATAGACTTAAACTTGCAATTTTTTTTCATTTCCCAATGCTCAGACGTACCAAACAAGCTTCCATAGTCCCTTTTTACTTGGCAGTATCCAAATATCACATTAAATTCACACACACAAGAAAAGAGTGTAAAGAAATCCAGCCGTGTTTCCACCAAGTTAGGAAAAAATAGTGATTTTTACCATTTTCTGATTTAAGCAATCAAAAGAAAATAAAAGACAGAACAATTAAGGGGTTACTTGTTAACAAATCAGGAAGTTAACATAAAAGAATTCCCATATTCCTACAATCATTCCCTTCCCAGCTTCCCAAAATAGTAAAGGCAGAGTTAAAAAGAGCTAAATTTTCATCATTTTACATTGGCTACATAATTATCATTAGCATCTCATCTTTGTTCATACCATCATTTCCAACACAACACAAACACAACAACATCAATAAGAAGAAGAAGAAGAAGGTTATATATGCTAGCACATTAAAGGGCCAAGAGAAAGGACAAAAAAAAGCGCATTTTGAAGACAACCCACGATTCTTCACCACGAGCTTAGATTAAGGAAACACTAAGAAATTAACAAAAAAAAATGCTAAGCACTTTGCTTCATTCAATCCATGCGTTGTATATATATGTTGAGGAGAGAGAGAATAAAAGGTGTACCTGGGAACGCGCGCAGAGAGAGAGAGATAGAGAGAGGGCTTTGAAATGGAGGGAATTGGCGGTTGTCGGCGATGACAGAAAAACTGGACAGATTGAGAGAGAGAGAGAGAGAGAGAGAGAGAGAAACAGGGGATTTTCATTTACATTGATGAAAAATAAAAAAAATAAAAAATAAAAAAGTGGTGGTGAGAGAAGTGGTTCGAATCTTTTAAACACGAGGCATTGATGTCCATTGCAAGATCTATATGTATGGAAAAAAAAATTTACTGATGTGAGGATCTTCGTTTAAATACCTAACTATACCAACGAATCTTATCTATAGAGTAAAACATACAATGAAAAATTTAAAAAATTAAAAGAAAAATTTTCATTAAGATAATTAAAAATTTTAAAATGAAGAAAAAAAAAAGTGCGTAGAGAATTTTTATTTTTATTTTTGGTCACTATTTTTATTTTTTGTGATTGAGAAAATTTCCAGTTCACCAGTTTGGTCTATCGAATTACAGATCTGAGCCCAATTGGGTTTCGGTATTTTCCTTGGGCTAAGGCCTTGTAAAAACCTCTCGGCTGTGGGCTCCAAGTTTTTATTCTTGTAGAAGGCATGGAATTCAATTAAAAAAAAAACCAAAAACTAAATGAATAAAAAAGAATGAAATTTGTTGAACAAAAAAGAAGAATGAAATTCGATGGCGGCTCTTAAAAAATAATAAATTTCAGTAGTACTTACATATTAAAAAAGATATATTAGACCATGAAAGATAAATAAGAAAGCTTTATATCCTAAACAAATAAACGATATGTAGTCTTGCTATTTATTTGAAAATTTAGCAATGCTATAAAGTCGTAATAATATAATCAAAATTTTGGCAAAAATTATGGTGGTTTTTGGGGTAAAATATAATGATAAAGGCCTACTTAATTATCTCTAATGGTCATTAATCATATCATATTATTCTAGCACTTAATTTTTGGCAAAAGATTCTAGTTATATAGCATTTTTTCTTGAAAAATGGCTATGTGTAAGTGTTTTTCAAGTAAAGATCAACATAAAATAGTATTGTAGCTTGAATAGTATATTGCACGTTTTTTTAAAATAGACTTGGAACTCTCCTACTAAAATTAGAGTTTTGATTTTTATTTTTCAAAACTTAATTTAATAATGTAATGTTGAAATAACTTAAAAATACACTTATATGTATAATATACATAATAAGAAGGATATTTTAATAATTTTATATATAGGAATCTTGGGAGTCAGAGAGTTTGATCCCCACCCTCATTCTCAAATCTGTCTCAGAGAAATTTTTGTTTCCATCCTATCCCGTGAAAAAGAATCAGACTCCAAATAAAACAGCTTCCACTAAGATTTTCAAATTCAAGGAAAAATTGTCATTCAACCTGAATCGCTATTGAATAATAGTTCAATTACACACCAAATATGCACATACAATACTATATGGTATTTGATAAGAAGTTATGGCCGGTGTAGGTGCATGAGATTGGATCAGAAAACCATAACCCAAACCCTAGCCTATTTGATTGGAATGCATGTTCATTTTTCACAAATAACTAATTAATCTAAATCAAAATCCAATTATATTGCCATAAAGAAAATGAACAATCAACCAAATTTTGTAAACACCATTTACTTCAACAAATACAAATATTCGAGATCAGGGGTTGTAAGTAAGCGACTACCTTGGTAGCTAGTAAGTAGATACCTGTAGAAGACTCCACCGTCTACACAGTCGGATCTGGCTAGAAAGTTTAACTAGAATATCGGTTTGGTGTTAGAATATGATATAATTGTGATGTCAAAGAACATTGATGACTTTCAAAGGAAGGGAAAACATATTTGATATGATGTTTGTGCGCTCTGTAAATGTGATTTTAAAGATCAAAATATAGGCATATTTGGTATACAAAATCTATTTCTCTTTTATATAATTGGAATAAAAACTAAATGTAATAAATTTAGATTTCTTTATCAGCATTATTATTTGTTATGAATACGAATTGACAAAGTTATAAAGGTGGAATGCATTATTTTATTTTTTTGGTACATATAAGTTTAGGTGGGTTCGGCATCAATCATCTCACTAAAGTCAGTGAGGCTCCCAATTTCTAAGAATATTTATAAAAGACTTACGAAATCGTTTACCAATAAAGTCCTCATATTAGCAGCAAGAATTGAACTCGCGTCTTTGTGAGATATAATTCCATTTCTTACCAACTATGTCAACCCTCATTGTCAATACATCATTTTCATTATATACCATTTTATATTTATTTAATTAAGAAATAACTACTTTTAGTAAATCTACATCATTTGTACCGCATTTGTATCAATCTTTTTTGTACAAATAACGCTTCTATTTTAATTTTTCTTTTATAGGTGTTGATTACACTTGGAAATGAGTTGAGCAAACCTGAATCCTATTTTTTCCTTGATATCGTTACCATTAGAAATGATTTAAGCGTACTGCTAACGTTGGTCATGGCTAGGCTCATTAACAACTTGATAAGCAAAAATCTTTGGTCAAAGTTGAACTTTCATATGTTCAAGTAGGTGGCCCATTTGGCTAAATATTAATCATTAATTGCTAAAGGATATCCGTAAACTCATAAAATTGAAAGGTACTATAGAAATTCACTTATAAAATATATGAAAATTTCTAATTTATCTCATGTATAGAGTCATGTGCATTTTGTTTATCAATATATATATATATATATATATATATATATATATGATCCCTAAATTTTATATTGCGTATATGTTAGACATTTTGTTAAATTTTCTTTGAGACATTAATGAAAGTTGTCATATTTTGTAAGTTTCAATATCAAAGTGCACAAAAATCTATATTTAGGGGGTGATTGAAATATTCTCAAAGAAATTTAGTAAGAAATATTTTCTTAATTTTTGGAAAGATTATAAGGTATCATTATATGTTTGACCCATTTGAACAATCTACAAGATTAATCCTTATTCAACTGCGAGAGTATAAGAACTATGCAATCTGTCACATGTTTTGTCTGACCAGGATATGAACTCAGCTTCCTTCTCCTAGAAAGTCAAGGTTACATAATTCGACCATATGAAAATGCACATTTTCTACATATATTATGGTTAGGATAAAGTTACACGTACTAGTACAACTGTAAGCAACTCTTACACCATTAAATAAACTATTTATTAGTGTGTGTATATATATATATATATTATTTTTAACAAAACCTATCATTGGATTACAAGTTTATATCTTATATATCTTATTTGTAAAATTTTATATTAATCTAAAATCATTTGATGTTGATATTCAATTTTTATAAAATTTGATAGAAATGATTTTCATGATAAATAATTATAATTTAATGGTTGAATCGATAACAAAATATATTCTATAAAAAGTTATAAGTGATATAACTATGCTTAAAGTTACATTGGTATAATTTGATCCGGACCCATATGCCATATTCATACACACATGAGGAGAGATGAGATATCAAATGACACTAGTTTAGAATGACTTAATTAATTTTATTTTAATCTAACAATTTAGAATGACTCAATATTTTTTGGTCAAAATCATATATATCTTCTTATAGAAGACAATCCTGCTGTGGTGGCAAAACTCTCCCTTCTATGTAACTACATACCTAGGGTTCAAACCTATGACCTCCGATTAAATTAAAATAGTGTCACTGCAGCTGAGCTACGTATTCGTTGGTTAAAATGACTCAATTTAATAGAGAGAGTAGTAGATTAAAATTTTAAAGAAAAGAGAGTATGCTTCGAACACTTGTTTGTTCTCTAATAAATAAACAGATTTTTCTCCAAATAACACATTATTTTCTAGTAAAGAAATGTAACAACACAAGAAAAAACAAAGGGGTGAAGAGAGAGAGAAGTTATTTGAATTCTCAACAAATATATTGAATTCCTAAAAAATTAAGACTTAGTGCACGAAAAATGTTAAAAAAAAATTGAAACATACTGCGAGCACCATACTGCTAACATGTGTATGGCAGAATTCTCCAAATAAGAAACTACTCCATTTTACATTGATTCTAGTCGCCCCACATTTTAACAACTAAACAAACTTAACCCCAAAAAGAATGAAAAGAACTAGTGGTCCAGTTTGTTTAACAGAGAAAGGGAGCACCAAAGATTCATCACAGGACAGGTACAGGTACTCCAGATGCAGCTAGCTACTCTTGCCTTACAAGTGTTAGTGCATCGTACCAGTTGGCTGCCATGAATCACATGACAATGCAAACAGGCACGAGAAATCCAACACGTAATTTTTCTGAAGGCATTGTGTATGAGATTTCAAGGCTTAAGGCACACAAATACTATAGAAAAAACCAACACAACAGTCAATGAGTTGGTTCAACTAGTACGGGTTAATGAATTTGACTTGAAAGGTTTAGGTTGGTCTGAAATTTTTGACATGATTTCATTTTAGGATAGTGTTGCATTTCCTTCCACTTAACATTTTTCGTTAGAAGGGGAGAAAAAAAGCAGTTTAGTAAAATTACTAAACCCGTAAAATTACACGTTAATCATTTCAGTTTTTTAGTAACTAGACCTCAACTAATTAAATTGAGTTGAGCCAATTTATTATAAAGATAAAACTTTCTTAGAATTAATTTTATTTATTTATTTATTTACAAGACTCAAATATACAAGAGAATAAGTACTAAATGATTTCAGTTCTCAAACTCAAAACACTGATAATATGATGGGGGTGGGTGAGGGATCAAAATTATGTTTATATTGCACATTAATGATAAACGACACTGTCGTCATAGCTGAATAAAGTGATGGTTTGCTCACCAAAAAAAAGCGACGGTTTTCACATCATGAGATAAATGAAAGCAGAATGATGCTAGAAACACATAAATAGCCTTCCTTTTGTTTTTGAAACTAAGGCTGAGTATGCTACGCGTCTTATTATGTTTGGTGAATCAAGTCTTCCTATTTTTACCATAGAATGGGATTAATTTGTCATTTATTCGAGGGATTAAGAACTAGTTTGATAGTGCTATTTGGAAAAATGTTTTGAATTATGAAAAGTATAAGTTAATTTTTGTTTTAGTAAATAAAAAAATTAGAGTGTTTTTACTCTTGACTTTTGAGAGTCAGGGGTGCTCTCGAGAGTTCTCATGAAATATTTTTGGAGTTGGCTTATATTATCTAAAATTTAAAAGATTAATATATCTTTACTCTATTTAATAATATTAAAAATAGAAATTATTCTCTTTAATATTTATAGTCATTGTAATTATTTTAGATATTAAGAGCAATTTTACCAAATACTATTTTTATGGCTTCTGTTTATTTAGAGTAATTTTTATATTATGTTACCAAATGATACTATTATAACTTTTTGAGAGCAACTTTTAGAAAGTTGAGAGAACTCAATAATTTTTAAAAAGTCACAGTAATACCAAATCAAGCTTAAGGATGTCCTTATACCATCCTAATTCTGATGCAACAAATTTTCATTTTTTTTTTTTAATTTTGCTCTTACGAAATAAAATCCATTCAAATTTCAAATGTACTAACATCCTTTCTTATGGATACTATAGAAAATATCAATCTAATATAAGAAGCTTTTAATTTTTGCCTTTTGCCATTCTAATTAGTCCTGTCAGTTTGTCTCAAATCAAATCTCTCTTTTGACATAAACACTTATACAAAAGAAGAAACAGTTGGAGTGCAAAATTGTTCAAGTTTTCACAACATGCTTTCTTTTTCTTTTTCATATATCATGAGATAAAAAAAAAAAAAAAAATCTTTCTCCAACAGTATCTTTAGTTTTGAATTTTTATGAATTTTATCAATGAGTCTCACTATTTGAACCCATAATTTGAAATATCAAAGGTATAAAGTACTCTTAAAAGTAGCGTAGGATCTAAGAGCATAAGTCTAATGCAATGAGATGAAATCTTCTGATAGGCCTTTGCCTCAGTGGTAAAGTCTCCTGCCTCCAGGAGCCGCAGATCTGGAGGGGCATGACTTTGAGTCGTAGGAGCAGAGATCCAACCCCTCTGTGCACACTCGCGCACGAATGAGATAAAATCAGCGTGCAAATGAGATGAAATCTCAAAAAAGAAAAAAAATTTAATTCTCCCTATACATCTCGTTTAGCATATATTAATAACATGCAATTGTACTGTGCTTAATATTGCCAGTGTTAAAACTTAAAAAGCATATTATTTACATGAAAAAAAATATTAATTGTATATTAGTTTTAAACATTTGATATATAAATAAGAATTTAATTTAAATATATTAATAATATAAAATAATTTTATATTATCAATAGAAATAATAAAAAATATTAATTCATATAAATAATTATTTATTATAATAAAAAATTAATCATGATTTTTTATTTTTTTCTATTTTTATTAGTTAATAATATAAAATTATTTTATATTATCAGTGTATAGTAATTAAATTCTATAAATAATTATAGATTTTAATTACATATTTAATAAATATAATGAATGTGATAAAAATTATTGATAATATATAAAAAACTTTTTCGCCAAATTTATAATAAAATTTACAATTATTAACACATAGATCCCATATTTTTTTATAAAAAAATTCAGCGTTTACATAACCAACATCTTTATTTATTTGCAAATGATTTTATAGATATTAAAAAAATCTGTCCATCATTATTACGCATAGATAATAGTTCTCTATTTCGCGCAAGAATATCAGAAAATCGCATCACTTTAACACATATTTTATAATGCAAAATGAAAAACCAGAAAATCATAATACCTTAAAAAATGAATATAATAATATTTCTTTTGCACTTTCCGGCTGGGACAATCTGGACTCAGCGTTCATATTTTTCTCAATCCCCATAATAACCCTATGTTCACTCCCTATTAACGCCTCAACCAAACGAAAGCAGCCAAACAACCACAAAGCCAGCCAGCAGGGCCCTTTTCGTAAATTCATCCGTTTGTGCACAGTTACTTTTCTTCTCGAAGATGACGTGCCAACGTGTCACACTCTCCACCCCTTTCCTCTTGCTTATGGTGCCACTCGAATATATTATTTTATCTTTAAAAAAAAATCCCACAAAAACTTAATTATCATGAAAAAACTGTCATTAATAAAGAATAGTAAAACAAATAACATCTCAACTCATTAAAAAAATATTTTTTTCCCCCAAAAAAACATGTCTACATTAGGTTCTGTCTGCTTTGCTTATCCTATGTTCCGCCACTTGAGAGAGCATAGCATAAGGAGAGAATTTTGAATTTTCATAGATAACATGACATCATTGTGTTGAATTTGGATTCTGTTCTTGTATCTCTGGCATGGTGTAAGGCCCTTCTGACCTTTCAGTTCTCACTGTCTCATAGCTCCTCGGTTTGCATTACCAATATTGCACCAATATGGCTATGGCTGGTTTGGTTTCCAACAGAAACTGCACTTCTTTCATTGCCCCAGGTTCATCTTCTTAAACCATAATCCATAGTTGAATTTTCACTCAACTAGTTCTATTTTTTTTTATTTTCCCCTTCTGATGTTAATTTTTTTTATTCATTTTTCTAATTTTTGGGTGGCTACCTGAATTTTATGAATTAAATTATCTGCATGTTGGTTGTAAGTTATGTTGCTTTTGATTCCAGGTTTGCTCTCTGTGAGACAATGTGTTCGTTTTTATTATTATCAATCTTTAGGTGCTGTTGAAATTTCTTTAGTGCAGAATTCAGTCTACAGGGTTATATTTTACTGGCAAGTGTATGTTTTTTCACTGAGCTGTAGTTAGTAAAACCAATCGTTCAAGTTAGACATAAATTTATTGGTTTTATGGAGTTCCTTGATGATTTTATTGTTTAAAGCATGTTTGCCATCAGCTTTCTATAGTAAATGGAGCAACTTGTGGAATGCTCATTACATTTTTATATTCTGTGCCGACATTTGCTTGTAGGAACTTATACATATATCCTGCATGTGGATATAAATGGTACTCTGATAAATTTATCGATTGAGAGAAGCATAGATTTTTATTTTGTTTATTTTTTTATTTGTCTGGAGAAATGTTGATTATTTGGAAACATATAGAAATCATGGTATTTATGATAGTACACTATGGCTTCCATTGATTTGATCCATATAGTCAATCCCACCAGTGAAAAAAAAAAAAAAAGACTTAGTTGGTGTATGTAGAAATCATGGTAAGATTGGCTTTTGTATAAATCAGGTTGGATTTTGTTCCTCCTGAAACTCTTTAAGCTTGGATTATGCAGATCACTATTGTAACTGTGAACAACTTTTGGAAACTGTTTGATATTGTCAGGAAATGTATATCGATTGGGAAAGGATTTATCACTTCAAAGAGGGGGCATTTGCGGTGTATCTGTTGCACGGTATGGTGGCCAAATTGCAAAGGATCACTTTTCAAGATGCCTGCACGGCATGTGTTATCATACTAATGCACCCTTCAATGAGAAAGTTTCAAAACCAATAGTAATATTTCATCGTGAATTGAAGCATTGTTCGCCAGTATCCCAGAAATCTATTCAATGCATGAACATGAAACTAAAGGGCAGCAGAAGATGTCAATGCTACCTTTCTTCAGATCCCTATAGCAGTAGCCATATTGAACAAAGAGCAGTAAATGGACTTGGTTTAAGCAAAACTGGTAAGGCAAATACAGCCTGTGTTCATTACAAGTCTGAGGAGGATGACATTGCAGAAGCGAAGTTGGACTCTCTGGCATCAACTGAAGGGACAGGTGAAGCCATTCTAATGGAAGGAAATGTCCAACAAGTATCTCCTTGGTGGCAGCAGTTTCCCAAGCGCTGGATTATTGTATTGCTATGTTTTGCAGCATTTCTGCTGTGCAACATGGACCGCGTGAGTATCTTGTTCTGGCATTTATAGTTCTTATTATGTTGTTTATATATTCATGTTTCCCTTTGCCATGATTCACGTTCCCAATAGTATATTTGTTCATCGTATTTCATTAATTGTCACTGCAGGGTGTCTACTGCTTTCAATTTTCTACTACATTTTTATGCAGTTGTTATTGTGCTTTGTCCTTTAATTATATTAAGCATTTGTTATTTTCTTGAGTATTTACAATCTCCATATTCTTGATAATCTAAGATTAATCACTAATGTTCCTTCTTTATGCTTTACATGTCCATTATAATATATAGGTAAATATGAGCATAGCGATACTTCCAATGTCACAAGAGTTCAACTGGAACAGTGCAACAGTTGGCCTGATTCAGTCATCTTTTTTCTGGGGCTATCTACTTACCCAGGTCTGATTGCTGAACCTATTATCAACTTTTGCAGAAATATTAGCCTAACAAGAAATTGTTCTCATATATTAATCTTCTCATAAGCATTCAAGTAGCACTGCTGGTAAAACCTGCCATAGCATTTTTATGTTCTTAAGATGATACTAGATTGTTTGGTTATAGTAACTGTCTTTTTATAGTTGCATTTCTGCAAACTGACTATTATGTAATGCCTTTTTGGTTTAGATCCTTGGTGGCATATGGGCAGATAAACTTGGCGGGAAGCTAGTGCTAGGTTTTGGAGTTGTCTGGTGGTCAATTGCAACAGTTTTGACACCTGTTGCTGCAAGAATCGGGCTCCCTTGTTTGCTTTTTATGCGTGCCTTCATGGGGATTGGTGAGGTTGGTCCATTCTATACCTATACTTCTTCTATGGTTTCTTTAACCTGTCTTCCATAACTATGTTCATATGGTCACTTATCTAGCTTTCTTTTGTTATGCAAAACCAATTGTGAGTTCTACTAGGAACTATAGGTAGAAAGGATTGCTTCGAACTATATAGCCAATAAGAAAGAAGAAAAACTAAGAAAAGTAACCTAAAAGCATCGTTAGTTTTATTTTTTCTTTATAACAGACAGGGAAAGTGATGTAGAAACATGTTGATTTTACATATAACTTGGTAGTTTATAGTCTCCCCCTTGCCCCCATTAAGATAGTTGTGTCAAATATACAAGCAAATGAAAGATATTTTCTTACTTGAATGGTATCATGTTCAAAGTCCGTACAGAGTGTAGACATGATTTTTAGTCCTGTGATTGGCATTGAGATATGCTAATTCGTTCTTTTCACTTTCAGGGTGTGGCCATGCCTGCTATGAATAATCTACTTTCCAAATGGATTCCAGTATCAGAGAGAAGCAGATCGCTTGCACTAGTATATAGTGGCATGTACCTCGGTTCTGTCATCGGCTTGGCATTCTCACCTGTGCTAATCCAAAATTTTGGGTGGCCATCAGTGTTTTACTCATTTGGAGCCCTTGGAAGTATCTGGTTTGCCTTATGGTTGAAAAAAGTAAGTCAGCTTTCACACAATTCCAGTAAAATCTATTCCATGTATCTTCTCCTGCTGGAAAAATGTTTTGAGAGGAGGAAACCAAGCATTTCCTCTTTGACAACCCCTTTTCTTAACTGCTGATTTATTAAGGGACTGTCTCAGAGGTGTTACATAATATATGACTTCAATTCATAACTATGAAAGCATATTTAAATAATAAATGGTCCATTAACTGGATATATGAGCAAATCAGCTATCTTGCACTATATTTGTGCAATTTTATGTTGGTAACAATACCTTGGCATTGATCATGACATTTCTAAATGTGAAGAGCACTCCTTGGTTCCTTCTTGGCTAGTTGATTCATTTCCTTTCACTTCTGTTGGGTTCTTCCAGGCATATAGCTCACCCAAAGAAGACCCGAATCTCTGGGCTGAGGAGAAAAGGCTGATACTCAAAGGCAGTGTATCAAAAGGGCCGGTTTCAGTCATTCCATGGAAATTAATTTTATCAAAAGCACCTGTTTGGGCTCTAATAATTTCCCACTTCTGCCACAATTGGGGGACATTTATTCTATTAACCTGGATGCCAACTTACTACAATCAGGTTCTTAACCCTTCCTTAAATAACTTTTTTTAGTATTCGTAATTTTTTTTTTTCTATAATAGGTATTTCCTCGACATCACTTTTCATAATAGCTTGTATCTTTGCAATGAACTTGTAGGATTTAGTACATTACATTTCCCCATTTAGTCCGTTGAATCATTGAACCGATGGGTCATTTTCTCAGGTGCTGAAGTTCAACCTCACCGAATCTGGGCTCTTATGTGTCCTTCCATGGTTAACCATGGCTCTTTTTGCAAACATAGGAGGATGGATTGCTGACACACTAGTGAGCAAAGGCCTTTCCATAACGGCTGTTCGAAAGGCAAGAAAATCACTGATCTTGTAGCTGAGATTTGTCATGCATGATCAACTTCTGTACAATTATAGTATTTCTAAGCATTATAATTTATCATAAAGTCTTTCCTAGATAACATTTAATTTCGTATTTTGGAAGCAAATTTTGATCCATAAAACAAATTATGTTCTTAATTGAATGTCCAAATAATAGTACTGGGGAATTCATTTCATTGCTCAGTCGAGCAATGTTTTTGGTATTCATTTCACTCTTCATAATCATTCTGCTTTTAACATTTCTGATTTTGGCAGATCATGCAATCAATTGGGTTTCTGGGTCCTGCCTTTTTTCTTACACAGCTGAGCCATGTCAAAACACCTGCCATGGCAGTATTGTGCATGGCCTGCAGTCAGGTTTGAGCTAGTAACATAATTTCCAAGTTTGAACTCCTTAAATTTTGAGTTTTCTATGCTCTAGGTTTTCTACTTATTATGAAGCATTAATGCCTATGCAGCATGTTTGCATATGTTTTAAATCATATGGACAGTCACCTAATTTAAACCATAATCCATTATTTTCTTTGCAGGGATCTGATGCATTCTCACAATCTGGTCTATATTCTAATCACCAAGACATTGGACCACGCTATGCCGTGAGTGTTTGCTGTCCTTAATTTATTTACATGAACCAGGACCAATAATCTGTCAAATATGAAGTGTTCGATTAGTGATAGTAACGGAAATATTGCAAATCAACAAAATAACTTTAGTTAAAGACTATGACATACTTGCTTGAATTATTTTTATTCACATTCATACAGTTGTACATCAATATGTCTCTATAAGAATGCATGAACTTCTCTGACATATGTTTCCATGATACAAGTCCTTACTCCTTTATTCTTTTACTTTTCATTCAATACATTCTGTCAGAATGCTCATTAAATTTGATTTCAGGGTGTGTTGCTGGGACTATCAAACACCGCAGGAGTGCTAGCGGGTGTCTTTGGTACAGCTGCAACTGGATACATACTCCAACGAGGTCTGAGAGTTCCCTACTTCCATTTTGGAGTTTTTTCTCAACTTTTGCCATTGGTTATCACTTATATGTGATATTTCATTGCAGGTTCTTGGAATGATGTATTTAAGGTTTCTGTTGCACTGTACATAATAGGCACATTGGTCTGGAATATCTTTTCAACTGGGGAGAAAGTTCTTGACTAACGAATACAATGATATCACAGAAGAAGTAGCCTATCTAGCCTGGAGATATAGAAACAGGTGTAACTAAAGTTTGATGATAAAAAATGCCAAGTTGAAGATTTAATCCCTGCCAACCGAGGCCTTTCTATTTTCTCCAAGAAATTTTGAATTAACTCAGCACCTTTTGCAAATGCCTTGCCTCACAATCTTAAAAACCTTTCTGTATAGAAAATTGGTGGGTAGTTTCCACCTATAGAACAAGACATGTTATTTGAGTAACGCTCCCATGATAGCTCGCTAAGAAAGGAGATTACTCGGATTTTGATTAGACCTCTCTTACAAAGGGATTCGTATATCTAGTTTTGTCATTTACCTTGATTCAATGTCTTCAATATATTCATTATATCTTCCATGGTCATGCATATAAGTGTCCAAGAATTTTATACACAATTTTCACGACTAAGAAAATGAGGTTGGCTTTGGTAAAGAAACCCATTTGGAAGGATTGAACATAGACTAGAAATTTTATTGAATTAGAGAGTAAAACAGTAGTAATACTTTTAGGCTTCATGTTTGATTAGGCAATAGGCAAAGATCCTAGAACCAGACTCATGAACTTTAAAGACTAATCGATTTCAAAGATTAAGATATTTATATGGTTCTTTCTAGGTGAAGCACAGATGAAGTGTTATGTTAAAGTTTTGTAATCTTTCCGGAAGTTTACAACTCAATATCCAGAAGGCATGACAAACGCAGCACCAATAAGATATGTCAGCAACAAATGTCAATTACCACCTTAAACTTCCGTCTAACAGGGGGCATTCATTTGACAACAAATGTTTGTATGAACTTTGGCTCTAGCACAATTTGTGCCATGTTACAATTTTATATCAGCTAACAGCAAAATGATTTCAGAATCTATTCTACACTACTACGTACAGGGGCAATTCTACGGTGCCCATGGCTACTAGGGAGCACCAATGCCTGTCTCACGTGAGCCAGTAATGCTACTCTATGTGTCAATGGTAAAAAAGAAAAAATTGAGGTAGCTTTTCTAATAACTGTGAACGGCATTACTTCCCCCCTAATATCACCCATCTTCCCCTCTTCGTAATATCATCTTTTCATATCATTTTCCCCCCAAATTTGGAACCTTGCTTGTGGATCAAATCATCTTGCTGCATTTTACCTATCATCTATCCCGCTTTGTTTGGCAAGACGAAGGTGGTGTAGGGTGGATCGAAAATACAAAAGGCAAAGTTGCTCAAGGTATTGTTGTTTGTCTTTGTTGCTCTCCCCTTGAACAAGTAACATTTCACATTAACATTCAAAGATGAGTAACTTGATAAATACTAGCTCAAATGCAACTAGACCACGAATCTTTAAAGACTAGTAACTTGATAAATAGATAACTCAAATGAAATTGGATCACAAATCTCAACAATAGTCACTGAAGGTAGCTCAAATGAAAAATAGCTGAACTAGATCACAATGATATGAAGGAGGAGTCACAACTTAGGGTTCCAAAGGGGGAAGATGGGTGATATCAGGGAAGCAACCCATTCACACCTATTAAAAAAGTTATCTCAATTTTTTCTATTTTGCCGTTGACACATAGAGCAACTTTACAGGCTCATGTGAGGCGGCCATTGGTGCCTGCTATTAGCCGTGGGCACCATAGAATGCACCATCTGCAATATATTCTTTTCTGGAGCAATATTGAAGACAAGGAGCAACAACCAAACTATACTAATTTAGATGTCCATTGAAAAATATACATTCCATCCATCCCATGAACTGAAAGGTTTACAATCTCTTAGAGGCTTCCAGCCATTTCATGTTGATAACTGTAGATAGCACTAAAAGTTGTACACACTCTTGGCGGATCTATCAGAAAAATCTTGACAACCAGGCCTTTTGAAGCATCGATGTTAATGGATTTTGAAATACTTTGATAACGGGAACTTTGGTAACTAGCTTCTATACAAATACTTTGATAACGGGAACTTAAGGCTCCTTGCAACCTGCTTAACAAACAATGAAAATATTGTGCTTCATTACATTTTTTCACATCTCCTTATGAACAACAACAAAGAATTTTGCGGGAGTATTAAGTGGAGCAGATAGGTTACCTTCAAAGCCAGGTCTTCAGATATGGTTGACCGATACCGAGTTGAGCCTTCTATTGGACAGCTTCTTCCCTTAAATATAAAATTAGCATTGCAGAGACTAGATAGCTGCAAAAGAACATCAGACATTAGACCTCCATTACCACCTTGAAGTCCTAGTCCATAACCATTTTGTTCCTCTTCATCAGATGGATCTTCTGCAACTGATACAATACACTGAAAGATGGCTAACAACCTCTCCAATGGGAAAGTTCCAGGTCCTTTCATTAGTCGCTCCTCTTCTAAACTTTCCTTCTGTTCCAGCACCTTCTCAGAGGGTCTACACATGAAAAGGCATAACACAGACTACAAAGTTAAACATGCACTGCTCGAAAGAGATAAAATGAAAGCAAAATTGCACTATGGCTACAGACCTAATTTTTAACATCAACTAACAAATCCAGTCAGAGACTGAATAGAATTTTAATAAATCCTTCATAAAATTACAAGGAAAATAGTAAACCAGAAAAGGCTTCATTCACAATAATGAGAAGAAAAACTAAAGGCTGTAAACTGAGTACTAAAGTTTCAGAAAAAATCATGTGCATTCTATTTGTCGTCAGCACGTCACACATTTGGTATTAAATCAGCACACTTACTTCCTCTTTCGCTTTCGATTATCAGAGCCTCCTTTGGAATCAAAAAGTGAAGCATCAAGAGTAGCTGGGTTTCTAGAGGCAAGAAATGCTGAAATAAGAAGATATTTTGCACTAGTAGACATATGAAAATCTAGCTCTCCAATTTCTTCAGAACCCTCCAATTTCTTGGGATTCCCCTTCTGCTTTGTGTCTTTACAGTTCTCAACTTCAGTTGAAGGAAGAGATGAAACCTTAAATATCTCATTCAGAGAGGCGGTAATATGAGACTTGATATGAATGAATAGCCTTCGCTTCATGTCTTCAGTAGGAACAACTCCCTTATCACTTAAAGGTTCACAATATTTTTCATATAGTGGCTTGAAGGCAGTGGACAATTCATCAACCTGCCTAGTAGTTCTAAAGAAAGGCTTTAGAGTTACACTGCATGAAAAAGAAACAAAAGTTAACTATGAAATCATGTAAAGCTGAAAATGGAAATTGATATAGGGATAAAATCTTACTCCAGAAATGAGGAATACAGTTTCGGGTTGGCTTGGTTTCTCAACAATATTTGACGAATATCACCTTCTGTGTAATCAGGAAAGTAAATGGGGATAGGCTCCACATAACCCATGTTAGAGTAAAAGGTATCTGGGGAAGTACTGCTGATAAAAATCAGACCCACCTCAGGCATCTTAAGCATATCATAGAGATTAAACACCAAGGGCAATATAGTAGAGCTCTTATCCCAGTCCCTAACAAGCTGAAAATTGTCAAATACCAAGTAGATCATATTTCCAATTCCCCCTTCTGTCGTCTTGTTTGCAACCAGCTTCTCTGACTTCTCCTTCAGACTGTTTATAACATTGGTCAATGCTTCCCGAAGAAAATTGACAAAATCTGATGGTCTCTCACAGCGCTTTGCATTCGAATAACCATTGGCAGCATTTTTTCTATGGAGAAGTAGCTGATTTAGAATGGATTCAAACAAGATACGCTGATTATAACACGTCCTACAACTAGAGTAAACAAGGGGCCTGTTGAGATGCCTGAATAATTGAAGAATGATACTGGTTTTTCCAGTAGAAGCACCTCCATACACAAACAAAGGAAGCATTGGTGAATTCAAAGGTCCCAAAAGACGCACAATCTCATGAATCTGGCTACTTCTACCGGGGAAACTAGAAATCAAATCATCTAGGCTAATGGGGTCTCCTCCAACTAAAAGGTCATCAATTGTTAGAGGTCCAAGGCTATTTACTTTTGCTGCAGATACATTATTTGAAGTGGATGCTGAACATGAAGCTAAAGACCTCGTTGTTCTTCTCAGAATTTGTGGGGCTTCCTCTTTATCCATCTATTTCAGTTGCTGAAGATCCTTAACTTCTGATCAATGATGGAACCATCGATTAGAAATGAAATTTGAAAAAATAAATTGTACCAAATTCAATGCACTCCAAGAGTCCTCAATCATCCATTCTAGTGGAGTTCACACACAATCCAATTAATTCATCTTTCATGTCATTTGGTTAACAATAACTCATGCAAGCATACCTCAACAACAAAGCAATTTGAAAAAACTTAATACTGACTATGATCACTATACTAATAAGATTCATTAAATCATTATCATGAAACAAGAAAAAATTGCCATGAGTGAGATAAATGCTTCCTTTCAGTGGTGGTGTTCGGGATCCAGTTTGGTTCAGTTTTAGGGGGAAACCCAAACTATTGGAGAACCAAAGCAAACTGAACTGACTCTAATTGGTGTGGTTTGGTTAGGGTTTTTTGGTTATGGTTTGCTCCTTTTTTAAAGAATTATCATGGAACCCATGGAGTACCAAGTGACAGTCAGCTAATAACATGACATCTACCCTGCAAGTTCATTAATTTTCATTGGTGTGTGAGACTGTGAGGCAATATATTACAGAACATTTTAATGCCAACAATTAATTGAAACTGAGAAACCAAATTCCAGTACGAAATTATTAACTTAAATTGAGATAAAAAAAAAAAAAAACTAAAAACTTCAATAAGAAAAGATTGTTGAACGCATAGAGTTATTTATCCAGAAAACAATAGTATTAGCAAAAGAAGGAGGCAAGGCAATCACAAATAGTAACAGAGAGGCACAGCAAATTTAGATGCCATTGTGAAATGGGATTTTAATTCACAATTAAATTCATTTCGGTGGTGAATCCTGGCTAAAACAGTTTTTGGCCATTCATCATCAAAGTTGAATGTAAATGCATAATCTGGTATGCAGATCTTTGGGACGATAAGCAATTTTTCATAGACCATCCTGGTGCAGTACCAAATTACTACAGCACAAGTATCTTAACATAATTTGCCCATCAAAAACCAATTAAAGGGTCTCACCACAATGATCAAAACAAAAACCAAAAACCCACAGAAAGAAAATAAAAAGTAAATTAATAATAATAATAAAAAAAAAACACACACACAAAAACAGCCAAACTACGAACCTAAAGCCAACGGGCTAATCAAAACAGCATTCACCGAAGATATGCTGTACGCGGATACTGCTACAACAAAACATGAAAAAGTGTAAACAAAACGTGTAACCAAAAAAAATGAAAAATAAAAAATAAAAAGAAGACTTTCGTATGACCCCATGATGAATCTTACGATATGGTGCCTGTGTAATCAGGGCCTGTGATAGATACGAGGAAGAAGAAGAAGAAAATAACAAGTAAAGGAAGTGTGTCAGAAGGGGATAGAGTGCAAGAATGATATCCCAAGCGATGCACTTCGTGGCAGTGGCGGCAAATTAGAAGAGAAGGAAGCCAGTTTGCACACTGATGGCGCCAAATCAAGACCATAGTACCCGGGAAGTTTTTTTTTTTTTTTTTAACTCTATTTAATTTGGGCCTGCCTGCTGCAGCCCGAGTCAAATATGGGCTCACCTATTGGAAGCCTAGTATAGTGAAAAGGGGAACAGCACATTTAGAACACAGCGCGAGTACTTGACCAAAAAAAATAAAAAAGAACACAGTACGAGCAGGGAGCGCGTGTTTCTAAAAGTGATATTAAAATTATTTCGATAATTATTTATTTGTATAATTAATTTTCATATAATTGATTATATAAAAATTAATTTATATGTGGATATTTTAACTAAAAAATAATTTTAAAATAATCCATTTTCTTTGAATTGTATGAAAAATTTTGATTTTATATGATAAAATTACTAGAAAAAGTGAAACATAATTGTTTATATTATACAATATTTAATACTTAAGGTCAAGTTAATAAAAATATCATAATTCTAAAATAATATATTTCTAATTATAGTTAAAAGTTTCAAAAAATTGTTTATGGTTATAAACTATTTTTCAGTTTAAAATTATTAATTTTTAATTATAATCCAATTCCAGTTGGTTCCCAAATGTCACAGATTTTTCTAAAACGGCATTTTTTCAAACATGCTAATAAACCAAAAGCAAAAATAAAAACCGCTCTCAAACCCTTGCCCAAAAAACAAAGTCCCAAACTACAACACAAACTGCAAACAGAATAAACCACCTATGTCCCAGGCCACCATTGAATCAAAAAGAAAGGAGAAAATCACAGAACAAAGAAGAGGGGCAAAGAGTATACCAAAGTGTGTTTGGATCCGCTTCTGAAATATTTAAACAGGGGTTTGAAACATTTAACATGATTTTGTTCACATTTAATCTTGTTTGGATTTACGTTGAGCAATGATTCTAAACCCAATTTTGGCTTCAAACGGGGGATTGGCCTGAAGCAATATTGACTTGCTTCTTGGTTTAATAAAATCACATTTACTACAAAGTGAGGTTCTCTATGCCAAATTTATCCCTTTTTTATTCATTTAAGGTTTAATTATTTTACTGGCCTCTATAGTTTCACTCTCAACTAAATTCTTATAATTTAAAAAATTATAATCAGGTCCCTACATTAAACAAAATTTTGTAATTAAGTCTCTGATATTAATATCTATTACAAAAACTTGAAATTGAGTAGAATATTCCTTCTTCCTCTACATCTCCTTCTTCTCCCTTTCCTCCGCCAGAATCCTCGCCACTACCCACCTCTCATCCTTCATCAAACCAAGAACCATAATGTCCTCAATCCACTATCATCAAAACCAAAATCAATCAAGCCGAAAGAAGAACCCAAATCAGCCAATTCAGAACAACTCAAACCAAAACTAGAACCAAAAACAGCCATCATAAAAAAAAAAAAAATTCTTGTTGACCCTAAATCAACCCTCTCAACTATAAGTGCACCTTGGAACCACTATCAAGAGCCCATTCCTCTTCTAACCGTAAGCTCTATTGCATAACCATGTCCCCTACCCCTCAGCTATGAAGAACCATTTAGCCTTGTTGCTTTGCCATCATGAACTACCTTTTACCGCCCTATCTATAGTCATGTGCCACCACACCGCCATCCTCAGTCATACATTGTTGTCTTTGTGACCACCATCACCATTGCATCAATGGCGCATTGCTGCTTCAACTCAACCTTGACCTCGAATCCAACATAATCGTGACAACCACCTAGCATGTAGTGCCTCGGCGTTGCCTTGGTTCACCATTGCAACCCAAACTTCACACTGCCTAAGCCCTATCTGCGACTAGACCCGAGCGTTATGCTCATAGGAGGGAAGTCAAAACAAGGAATAACACCAAAGGAAATAGATGGTAATGGATGATGATGATTGGTTTAGGATTGTAAAATCAGTTTGTTGGGTTTGGTATTTTTGATGAAGGAGGAGAGGTGGTGGGAGAGGATTCTGGTGGAGGAATCTTAGAATATTCTATTCAATTTCAAGTTTTTGTAATGGATTTTAATGTTAAGGACTTGATTACAAATTTTTGTTTAATGTATAGACTTGATTATAAAATTTTAAATTACAGGGATCTAATTAAAAATGGAGTAAAACTATAGGAATTAGCAAAATAATTAAACATTCTTTTATCTATTCCAACACTCAACGCTATTTTTAAGTGTGTTTCTTTGAAGTGATTTTTAAGTTTGTTTATTATTAAGAATAAATGTAAAAAATTTTTATACTATCATTAAATCATATGATTGTATTTGTAAGATTTCCAAGATAGTGAATAATTGAATTAATACTTTTGTTAATGTGGCAATACATAATTAGATATCTGTATGAAACTTTTGAGTAAATAACCTTTTTAATCATAATATTTTAAAGTTGACATCAATTTGCTCCTAAAAATTTTTTTGACATTAATTTAATCCTATCACTTTGAATTTTGATATCAATTTAGTCCTAATATTTTAAGCTTTGACATCAATTTGGTTCTAACAAATTTTTCATAAAATCAAATTTTCTATCAAATCATCAGTATAAGACTAAATTGATGTCAAAATTCAAAATATTAAGACTAAATTGAAGCCAACAATTTTTTCAAAACCAAATTAATGCCAACTTTAAAATGTTAAGACTAAAAAAAATATTCACTCAAATTTTTTTTACACTGATAATACATATAAATTAAATTCATAAATTATAAGAACTTATTTTTGGTGCACATAATAAATTATAAGAACTTAATACAAATTGCATAATTTAAAAATAAAAAAAATAGTTTACATTGTTAGCATAAAAATTAGTTTTTTTATTTACTATACGAAAAGAAATTTAAAATATAATATAAACAATATTCTTACTTAAAAATAATAAAAGCCTTATTACCAAATGCTTTATATTTTTTATCTCTATCATGTCGTAAATATGTAATAACATTATTCAATACATAAATAAGTCCCAATGACAATAAATGTGTAGCCCTGAATTTTTGGGACATCACCATAGGGTAGAGGTGTTTATTTTAGATAGTGTGTGGATGAATGGCTAGTAATGGGACGACATGCAATGGAAGAGCAAGTTTTTAAAAACATGTGTTTGGTATATACATTTTGTGATTGAATGGCATGGCTAAGGAGGGTGTGGGAGTCCCCTTCTTGCCATCCATCTTGTCCATTTTGTTGTCCCAAAAAATTAGGGGGTTTAAGAGAGACAAGTTAAAAAAAATTCTATATTTAATTCAATTACAATTTTATCTTTAAAAATAATAAATTTATAATTTATTATATCAAGTTAGAAGATAAAATTGGTAAACTAAATTTATATTATTTCCATTTCATTCACTTATTTTAAAACTACTAAACAAGAGTAAAAAAACTATTCTTCATCCCTCTATTAAACTCCCAAATAATAGAATGACATACAACTAACCACTCCACTCCTCACCTTTCTTTTCTATTCTATTAATGGTCATTCCCTTCCATTATCTATGAAACTCCAAACATACCCTTAGGTAGGAATAAAATTGTCCATGCAGGCTCTGCCCAAGGACTCGAAGTCACAACCCGTCGGTTTCCCGTAGGTGTGCAAATTTACCACGTGTGCTGGCCTGAATCCGTCGATGACACCTTTTGCAGCTTGCTCAGCTATCATGTTATTTGGTGGACTGACACAAAATCTCTCGGAAAAGGCTGGATTAATGTAGAGAGGCTCTACTGTCTGAACCAGTCCAATTTTGATACTTGTACGTACGTAGTTGATTCCATGCTTTTGAAAGAAAAACGATAACTGTATTACTTTGAGGTAATGGCTACTGCATTTGATTACTTATCAATGAAAAATATTATTGTTGACCAAAAAAGAGAAACACAATTTTGGTTGAGATATGAAATACATGTATAAATATGAGATTCAGATGCAATATAATATGAATATGAGAATTCGATAATGTTTAAAAATGATAGACCATGATATGACTATAATATAATATATAAAATTAATATAAAAACGTAACTCTTTAATTAAAAGGAGGAATAATAATTTTAATATGATCATAAATTATTGTAAACAAACAAAACTATATTTATTAATTATTATGTAATTTCTATTTATTTAAATATAAAAATTCAAAAAAAGAAGTTAAAGTAAAAAATTGTATAATATATTTAGAAGTGTCTAAAAATATTTTGGAAGTATCTATTATTGTATATATAAGATACGGATACAACTATTATTTTAAAATATTCGTGCTAAATATATACTATATTGTTGCCTAGAAAAATCACACCATTAGGGCCTATAGCTCGACTAAGAGATTCATCCATCCCCTTTCCTTAACCCCCCAATCCCCATATCCTGACCCAGAAAAAAAAACAGGAGCACAAATTATTACTACTCAACCTAAATTCCAAATATGTAGTTAACGAGCTGTAACAACACCTTCTCTGGACCTTGGGATCAAGAAATTGATCAGACTCACGGGCTTTGATCCTCCAGCTGCTGATCCCCTCCCCTCTTTCCCTATTAGTCCCACTAGGACCTCCCCAAAATAATTCAAATAAGTAGTATTTCCTCTTAATTTATTTTCAACAATCTCTTTTCATATATATTTTTAAAATATCACTACATGTGTATTTGTTTTTCAAATGCGATGCCTCGTTGAACAGTATCTATCAATTCATAACTCACAAGCATCCGCTCAAGTTAAAAGGCAGTCTAGTACAAACTCAGGTTCAATGCCGTTTTGAGCAGAAGGCATATTCAATTGGATTTGCCCATTTCAGTCTCAATAGCAAGACTGCTGCAGCTATTAGAGTCAGGAAAAACTAAACACCAGCCATTAAAGTAATCACTTCATTTACATCTCATCTTAGGTGTCTAAACTGCAAATTCCACATAATCAGAATAAAATATAAACTTAGTAAGTTGAATAACATTCCAGAGCTATACAATAATGCAAATCAAGGCAAAGATCAAGAAAATTCACCATAAAATGTTTAACAACATTCATAAATTGGAAGGTTGACCAATGCTAGTACCAAACCTGCATTTCACAAACCGAAGCATTTCCCTTTCTCAACCTCTCTTACATGCAATTTTTCGTCATTATCTTAGCTTTTACCACAACAGTAGGAGCCACATGCATCAAGCAATCTTTATCTTAACTTTCACTAGAGGAGCCTCCCCTGAGTAAGGAACCACGACGGTGGCCACCAACAATCACATCTTTGAGTCGATATATGGGAGCAAGCATCCGACTCCTCGCCTGTGGAAACAGGAAAAATTTGAATGCTAGAATCTTTTGAAGTATTCAGATAAGTCAATCGGGGCAGTTCAAGCATTGCACCAAAATTTAATAACAGCAATCTTAATTTTTAAATTGGAATCAAGTTCATTCTTGTACCAAAATCGCTATACATGATCATTCGGTCTGAAGTCACGGTTTTCACCAAAAAAGATATCAAAGCCATTGAACAGACTGCGTTATCATTCATTACCCATTCGCAGTATCACCAGTCACCACCACTAGATTTTTAATCCATAGTGTCATGACAAATCAGTGCATATATTGTCATGCTAGTTGTAGATGAGTACACCGTGCACAATTATAATCAAAGATATGAGTTTGAATAAGTGCGACAAAATTAATCATCTTTCTATATAACAAGTACATGCAGTGCTTTACACTTTCACTTTTATATGACACCTAGTGCATTAAAGTAGAAATTCACTTTCAACAATGTTACACTATTTATTAAAGAGATTAATTTTGATACACTATCAGTGTAAAAAGTTTTAATTGTCATCTCATTATATATTTCTATACATGTGACTTGTAAGATAACGAAGGTAAAAGTCAAACACAATTATTGATATAACAATATATGATTAGATGATTGTGAAAATGAACTTTTACACTAACAGTGGATGAAAATTAAGGGTGCGTTTGTTTCAAATTTCGAAAAAAGTGATTTTGAAACTTAAATTTTATATATAACTGAAAAAGCTGAAAACTGATTTTTTTCAGAAGCTACTCTTTTCAGCTTCTCCAAAAAAGCTTAAAACAGATTTTTATGAGAATTTGATTATTTTTAAAAAATTATCCAAATATACGAAAACTGATTTTTTTAGATGAAAAAAGTGATTTTTTAGCAAATTAATCCAAAACAAACACACCCTAAATCCTTTATCAAATGCATATATTTTTTTGATGAAAGGGCAAACTAAAATACAATAAAATGAAGCATATCTTAGCAACAACTGAATGATATTATGAGAATCGAAATACCTCCTCATTTACACTGATATGCCACTTAAGTTGTAAAGCTCTTTCCTGCTGCCAGCGGTGCCCAAGCATTACAAGGCCCATCACCGCAGCTGCAATGAAAACAGACCAGAATGCATTTGCCTCTTTTGCATGAGCATATAAGGAGGCAGCTCTTCGCTTCCACCAAGCTCCACAAGGAAGATCTGAAGGGTTGTATTTATCATCTTTGGAGGAGTTCTTCGACTGTGATAGATCAGGAGAGACACTTGACCGTTGCTCCATTAATTCGGTTGTTTCAGACTCGACTATGCTTTCTCCATATGCTACACTATCAATAGCTGTTTCACTGTGGAAAGAAGTGTATTTTGCAGAGTCATACATACTTTCCTCTTTTCCAGTCAAATCAAAACCGGGTAGAGTTGTACCTTCCCCAAACTGTTTGCCATGAACGGATAACCTGTTGATTTTCTCATCAAAGTATGGCATACCCTCAAACTCCTCCGAAACATTCAATCCTGCGAATGTCAAGTTTTCTTCATCCTTTCCAACAGGTCTGGTCCCTTCTTCATTAGTCACTTCAGAGGCAACATCTTTGCCTCCGGATTCATCATGAATCTCACTATACTCAGGTTCCAATGGCAAGTTCTCATGCTGACTGGGCGGAAAGACAAAGTGGCCAGACATGAACAAAGTGTGTGACGTTTCTGCTTCATCCTGTGCATATACATCTTCCTTGTCATCATCCTTCAACTCAACTTCATCAGGACCAGGAGCAGCTGCATATGTTGACGCCGTGAGAGATACAACCTCCCAATCAGCCCCGCGGGAAGTCTTTTCCTCTACCTCCTCATTGTCTGCCATCTTTTGTATTCATCAGAAAAATTACATCAGAATTCCAATTCTACTTAGAGTAAACTTAAACATAAATAAATACAAATGCATGCATCCACAACAAGCATATATACAGGGGAGGGAAGATTTGATTACACTTAAAAAATAAATAAAAAATAAAAGACAGAGAGAGAGTAATATGATTCAAAAAACCAATAACCTACCAGAAAACTGCTATTTTTGAAGAAGAAAATTATATTCAAAAAGTCGCAATCATGTGCAGAGTCAACGTACTGCATTTCAGTAAATGTTTGATTCAATAATTGGCAGTAGAGAATGGAGTGTGACCTTTTTACATTTTTTTTTTTCTGTAAATGTGTGTGGATGTTGGATTGCTCAATTTATAAACCAACAAACACACACATCATTACCAAAACTATAAATCAGCTTCATTTCTACAAAGAGGCAAATTCCACAGCCCCCCCCCCCCCAACCCCAACAAAAAAAACCACAAAAAAATGCCAGATAGAATTACGTAGCAAGAACAAAACTAAAATCAGCCAAAACTTCTTGCAAATAATTCCACGCACCTTTTAATATTTACTTAATTCAATTTCTTCATATTAAAGTTAGAAACCCCATAAAAATGAAACCATGACCACTTTCTTTCCCCGCTTCTCCTTTATCCATCCATTCTAATCAATATGAACCCCACACCAATGACAAATTCCATATTATTATTATTGCTATAGTTATAACTATTTCTCTCTTTACTCTCAAAATTGAACATAAATCCATCCAATAAGCACAAGCTCCACCATCAACCTATCAATCCAATTGACACAAATAACACGAGCACAGCTACTCACAAACCACAAACAGAAGCATCCAAGTGAAATAACACCCCATGTAGAGATCCAAACATGACACAAATCACAAAAAAAGCCAAACCCCAAAATCAAAAATCAAAATCAACAACACCTCCAACTCAATCCACACAGATCAGGTTCCAGAACGATCCATCAGTTTTTTTTTTTTTTCTCTAGTAAATTAAAATAAATAAATATTAAGGAAAATAATCAATAATTAAACACAAAAACAAAAAACTAACCGAAGGTGAAACACGACACGATCTACGACCAAATCAAAAGAACAGAGTTACGATGATGAGCTTCCGATGAGGTTGAAAGTTGGGGAATTGCTTTCGGGGAGGCTTTTATATTGTGCTTTAAGATTTATCGGGAAAGTTACCGGCTGTAGCAGGTGGAGTGAGGAGTGGTGGAGGGAGTGGGTTACCGGTTATCGCCGTTTGCGTGGTGGCTGAGACATGGGATCTAATCTAATCTAACTGTCCACGCGCCTTGTTTCACAATCGAACGTGTAGCACGAACTCTAAATAAATAAATATGTATCAATAAATAATTCAACTCATTAAATAAAGAGATTTTCGGCTAATATTTTTAACAATATAATGAGATAATAGTTAATATTTTTACGTGTTTTATTTATTTATTTATTTTAAATAAAGGATACAAAATATTTTAAATATAAATAAAATATATAAGAGATAATTCTTAGACTATATATTCAATTATATGTGTTTTGTTTACTTTAAATAGAAATGTAATGAATTTTTTTATATTTATATATATTGTATTGTTGTATACTAAAACGCGCATCAAAGCATTAACTATATTAATTAAATGTATTACGAAGAATGCATTTTCTTTTTTGTATTTACGGGAAAAAGTCTTTAAATAAAATAAAGAAAAATAAGTTCTATTTATTCTGCCCAAAAAGGTGAAAAAATAGTTAAAGATAGAGCAGGGAGCAGGATGGAAGGAAAATTTCAGTGAAGGGATGCGATCAGACGGTGGGATCGTGACATATGACCAATCAATTTTTGTGATCTTCTATTTTTATTTTTTTCATTTGATTCTCTTATCATATTGTGCACATCTATGTAATTCAATTGGCCTCTTGATTTTTCTACTTTAGTTTTTCTCTAACTAATTTTTATATTATGCTTTTGGTCTTTTTAGAGATATTAAAGTTTATTTTAAATTTGTTACCAATATGAAGTTTGGTACTATGTTTAACTCATGTGATGTCATTCATTGTTAAAATTTTTTAATATTTTATGCAATATTTATAGCTATTTTTTTTAATGATGGTACGCAAACAATTAAATAATGATATAGAGAAGTTATACTAAAATGTGTTAAAAGAAACACTTTATTCTTGAAAAAATATCAGCTTTTAAAATAAGATTATGTATCGAAAACTTTTTAAATAAGATTTCTCTTTTCTTACATTCACATCACGTACAATAATTTTAGAGACTAATTTTGATACACTTTTAATTAATCATACAATATTATATATATAACTTTTAAGATATTTATTAAAAAATTTGAACATTTTTAATAAAATTAAAAAAAAATGACACAATATCACAAGAGCATTGTTATGTTTAACAAAATATCTCCTACGAGAAAATGTTTTTAATAGTGATTTGATTCCTTTAAATAGTTATTAAGCTCGAATTATTTACCTTTCCGACTTTGGCATTAATTTGTTATGCCTTTTATAATTAGGTATATATTAAGCATGAAGTTGTTTAAGTAATTTAATATTTATTTTTTTAAGTAAAATCTTAAATTTAAATTTTATATATAAAAAAATTAGTGTTCAAAAAAGTTTACTATCACAATAGGGCCGACCTTGTCAAACTAGAATAATTGTAATTCAAGTAAATTTTAGATATTGGTAATTTAAAAAATATTGTTAAATTTAAACATTCAAACTGGAAGTTATTTTGAAAAACCAACTAGTTGTGGGGCAAGATGCAGAAGGGATGTTCTCAAGGTGGTCAATACTAGGGGACCAGCTTAGGTTGGTTGAGAGTGAATTGCAAACAATCAACTTTGTGCATGAAAAACTTTTAAGACTCAAGGAGAGTTTTCTAGGCCACACCATGGATCCCCTGTCATTGTACAAAATTATCTACTTCTTTTTTGAATTTATCCTCTTTTTTCCCACTCTCATCACTCTCTCTCTCTCTCTCTCTCTCCCAACTGCAAAGCTATCCTAGCGTCATCCATGGATTGCCAGAACAGAAAGGTAGGATTTCCAACAATTGCCTACAAGCAGCATTTATGAAACAAGCTCATATGTATGAGGGACAACGTCAGGAATGAACCCGGGATATATAGCAAAATTCATTACAATATTGTATTCATTGTAATGTATAATTAAAAGTTTACATTATATGGTAATAAGTGTAATAAGTCAACGATAATCACATGCATTGATAATGGTTAAATATTGTAAAAAAAAAATTTGGCTACTCGAATCACAAACAATAATGATATTCAATTATAAAATTTAAAATTAATTATATGATGACTTGCATTTAAATAAATTTCATAAACACGATAAATATTGCACTATATGCATAAATTATATTGATTTTAATGAATATAATATCAATAATAATATATTTTGTTAATATAATTTTATTAATACAATATTTTTATTATTCTATTTTCTATTTTAATGCTATTTACAAATCTTTTTTATTTAAATTTTATTTTAGTGTATATATTTTTCTTTGTTAATATCCATTTTATGAAATAAAATCGTATATATATACTAATATATTGGCAATGAGAGACAATACATTAGAGTAAGAGAATACATTCTAACGAGGATTAAAATACGAAGACAATATTTACTTAAGCTAACTAGTGGTTTAGTAAAATAAATTGTTGTAGCACATATCCATGTTAATAATATCGAATGTAGGATTAAAAATATCTTTGAAAATAGTAATACTCACTCTTTAAATAACATTGTTAATGAAATCATTTATTATATATTTCATATAATTGAAAGTCCAACAAATTATACCATATATAAGATTATATGAGATAGATAAAACAACTAATAACATAGTTGATCAATAGTTTATGTATCGAGTAGAATTTTTAATACTTTAGACTGGATTCTCATATCATTGCTTGCAACCAGAAAAAAAGAGAAATGTCAATTATACTCCTTAGGAACTAATAAATTTAGTATTAGAAGTTTATGCATCTGGGAGAGTAGATAATAGAATAAAAAAATTACATAAAGCAATATCGGTTCATAAATTCTTATCCCATGAGTAGTTTTACCAAGAAAAGACTCAAAGTGTTCTTTTATTTTGAGAAGAAAATAATTTTAAGTAATTAAAGGTGTAACACTCCCCGAGTTTCGAGTTCTGAGTTCAATTAACGTGACATGTTAGCAAACAGTGATAGTGGACTAACAGAGTTGGGGGAAAGGATTAACATGACTCATATTTTATAAAGTGAGAGACTAATTTGACAATTTCAAAAAGTCAAGGATAAAAATGACTCATATGAATAACAATTTGACAATATCAGGGGCTAAAATGAGCATTAGCTTTGGTTAAATTTAATATGTTCATATGAGTAGCAGATTTTATTGAAACATTTGACATTTCATTGGAGCAAGGGGAAGTACAAAGGAAAGGGCAACAATTCTTCTTTGTTCAATTGTACACATAATCATGGTTGTGGAAACTTAATATTTTTCTGTACAAGTGATTCAAGAACCTCTAATTTATTTCGACATCATATGTCCATAGAGAAATTCTTATATGCTTGTAAAGCACTATATAGATGTACTCAAAATCAATAGTAAAATAAAATTTTAAAATAGGATATACTATTAATTTATACTTTTATCTAAAATATCATTTTATTATTGATTGTAAGTACGATCGATATAATACTCTAAGAGCACCCAAAAATTTCTCCACGTCCATATCCTTCCTAGTCAATCATTTCATTACAAGCAAAGGCGTTACTCTACTCACACCAACGGTACTAACTACTGAGGCATCTCACATACCATTGAAGAAGAATCTTGTTAATAGTCCCAAATGTTACAAGATTAAGATCGAAGAAGCCTAATTGCTTATGTAAGGCTAAATATTTGGAAGGAATAGTATGAAGACTCAGAATTATCCCACATTACAATTTACATTTTTTTTTCTATGCCACCACTCCCCCTCCCTTGGAAGAATCCTCTGTCTTCACAGCCATCTTCACCTTGAATATCCTCAAACGGAATATTTTGCTGGCCAGGATAGTGTTTTACATTTGGAAGGTTGGATGGGAAGAGAGAAGAAGACGTGAAAGAGTGACAGGAAGTGAGTGGAAAGAAAAGACAACAACGATGGATTTATAATTTAAAAGACTAAACTAGCAATTTGATTCTTCAAGCACATAAAACTTTAGTTTCTAAAGAATATATGTGACATCAATTTAGTACCTAAAAGTTATATGTGGTATCAGGTTGGTTTTTGAAAGATGCACAGGACATCAAATAAATTCATGAGTTTATAGAAAAGAAGCGATCAAATAAATGTCACATATATCTTTTAGGGACCAAAGTGATGTCACATATATCTTTTAGAGATTAAATTGATATAAATTTTTTTTCAAGAACTAAACTGATATTACGTATATCTTTCAGGGACTAAATTGATGTCAAAAATCTTTCAAAGACTAAACTAATATCACATATATTTTGGAGGGATCAAATTGCTAGTTTAGTCTAATTTAAAAATATAATATATTATTTAAATTTTTATTATCTTTTAATTTAGTCATTTAGTTATTATATTAATAAATCTAAAGATTAACAACAAGGGGTGCCTATGGTAGACTCAAAATTAGAGGGTCTACCTTAACAATATGTCTATATAACAGCTAATGGGAGGGAAAGGCAAATGATAAGGAAAGCAACCTCTTTCCTTATTTGGAAGTTTAATAATAGGTGAGAAGAGAAGGGAATTTAGGGAGAATGGTTTCCTCTCATTCCTCCTCAAAAGTCCATTCCCTAAACTTGGGGTGGAATGAGGAAAACTGAAAATCTTTCAAAGTTAAAAATAGGTTTAATTAATCAATAAGTTCTTATAGTTTGATCAAATTTTCAAATAAGCTCTCATAGTTTAGAAGTTTTTAATCAGATCTTTATATTGGATAAATTTTTGTAATCAAGTCCTTGGAGTAATCAAATGTTACAAAATTTTTAAATCTCATGCAGTTTGATAGGTCCTTACCCAATTTTGTAAACTCAAACATAAAAATTTATTCACTCTAACCAAAAATTTTATAATGATGGATTGCTGTAAGGAATTTATTATAAAAATTTATTTAATATAAGGACTTGATTGAAAATTTTTAAATTATAGAGACTTAATTAAAAATTAGATCAAACTATAGGAATCTGCAGATTAATTAAACCTTAAAAATAAGTATTTTACATTTTTATCCCTTATTATATTTATAAAGTTTCATGTTGCACAAATAAGGATTCAAGTATTGAATATGATACAATATGATATGTAAATACAAAAATTTTATAAAAATATAAAATATCAATACAATGATGAAGTACAAGTTCCTAAAAGGATACTCAACGACAATAGGTTTTACCCATATATTTTGGTAAAACACAATCTTATTAAATTGTAAATTAAGCTAATAAAAATTTAAAATTATATAAATTTTAAGAGATTAATTTTAATATATTATTAGTGTAAAAAAGTTTTACATTATTATCTAATCACATGTTTCTATTTGTAAGACTTTTAAGATAATGAATGGTTGAATCAAATATTTTTGCTGATATGATAATATATAATTAGATGTTTGTGTAAAATATTTTTATGCTGAGAATGTATCAAAATTAAATTCAAATTTTAATTAGATTTTTGAAACCCAGAATTATGTAAGAGCAATTGACGACATACATGTGTGTAAAAGTTTCCATAGAGTAAGCCCTTAAATATTGTGATAGAAAAGATTTTCCAACTCAAAACATCTTAGTAGCATACTCGTTTGATTTGAAGTTTACTTATATCTTACCTAGTTGGGAAGGAACAAATCTTACTCAAGAATTTTGAAAAATCTATTAACATATCAACATACACCGAAAATTTTAGAAGGTGAGATATAATTTAATAGTAAGATTTTATTAGCTTATAACAAAGTGAGCTAATGACACATCAACTTGTATTAATTTTCTAGGAAAATTTTATGTTGTTGATGCTGGATGTATGTTGAAAAGTGGACTAATAACTCCTTATGAAGGAGTGTGGTACCATTTGAAGAAATATTCAAGAAATTCACATCAAAATTTACACGGGTTATTCAATCTCCGGCATGGATTCTTACAAAATCCAATTTAAAGAGCTTTTAGTGTTTTGATAAAAAGGTTTGCATTTTCTAAATAGATTACATTATTTTTTCTCATGAATTTATATGTTCTTATAATTATTTTTATTTGAAACTCATTATAAATATTCAATAATTATATGAAAAGAAAATTGTTTTATGGTAGTAAAATGGTGGACTAGTTTATGTAAATTGTGAGTCAAGTGAATTAGCCCAAATTCAGCCTAAACTTTTTTTTCCTAGAAATTACAAGTATCCTCTTTTTAGAGATACTCATATTGAATTATTTGAAATCTTATAAGGAGCATGACTCTTCCAACACTAATTACTCTATTCTCAGTACTTAAATCCAAAATCACTTATTAAGAAAAAGAATTATCTATTACTTCAACGAATTATATGTTAGTTAACTTCGGCCCAAACTTTGGTTGATGTATAAGTGAATTCCAATCCTGTTGCAAAAATTGACCCAATCTCAAAACCCAATATAATAGTATTTTTCACCTGAATTTAATAGTATTTTAACTAAACACTTGACTATCATCCATACATTCATGTGAACATTAGCAAACTTCATATTTTTGGACAAAATGCTTATCCTTTCTTTTTGTTTTTTTAAGTCAAATTATAATTATGAGTAATTTTGTAGTTTTATTTTATTTATATTAATTACTACCTTAACATTTCTTTTACTCCAATAATATCCTCTCTCTTATATTGCTCTTTCCTTAATTACTCTCCTCTTCTCTTAAGTTTCAATTCTTTTGTGTCAATTTTTTTTTTATCTAACCCATGCAATTAAAAAAAATCCTAAAAATGAGCTCTCGATGAAATATACCTTTAGCGATAACAGGAAATAGAAGCCAATATACGTTTGCAGCACAGGTATATGTTATAACTCTTTATACTTTATCTTATTAGATGTCATTTTATATTTAGTTGTATGCAAATTATATTTTAATCCCAATCCAAACACTTTAGCAGTAGACTATGCACACTGGTTTTCTATCTTCTTGAGCATGCCTATAAAATGAAAAATAATAGAATAAAATAACAAGAACCGAAAAAACAAAATCATGATTTGGAATCCAAAATCTAACATAAAATAGTAAAACAACTAAATATATTTAAGTGCTAAAGTCTATAACTAAAATATTTAGTTTTTTATGCTAAATAATGTATTTTTTGTACAGGCTCAATAAATGTCAACATATAGATATACTAACAACAAAATATAATAAGAAGAAACTAAAAAAATAGAATAAAAAGCTTGGGAGGAGAAGAAATAAGACTTACGGTCAAGAAAGAGAAAATGGGAGTAATAAAGGAGAGATAAATATAAGAGTGAGGACATTATTGAAGTGAGAAAAAATGATAAAATCGTAAATAATATATATAAAATAAAGTTACAAAATTACCCATAACAATAATTTAACTCAAGAAAAGAAAGGGTGGGTTCATTATCCAAAAGAAAATATGGACTTTACTAACCTTCACATAAAGTTGTAGAAATTAGCTGTATAAGGAAAGGAATGTGATTTTGGGAATTTTTATCCCTATCCCCATCTCTTTAGGGGAAAAATTCCTGAACTTGGGATCTTGACTTAGGCAATTGGATCCCTAAACGGTAAGGAGAATCACCATCTCTACTTGGAATCAGCGATGGAGATTTCGTATTTTAGGCAATTTTGAAATAAAGATAAATTTTTTAGCATAAATTGAAAAAAAGATTATAACTTAATTAATTACTTTCACCATCTTAGCAACTTAAATTTTCTTACATCACCCAAATGCCATTAAATGGTTTGTCCAGATTAGATGGATTTCAAAAGTCATCTATAACTCCAGGAACCATAGCATGCACCTGAAAAGAAAGGATGGAGTTCACCTTTTTGGCTTGCTAATTAAGGGGATTTCTGGCTTGGTCGGCAAATGGAGCGTAGCTTGGGTTACTGTGGCAGTTCTAATGGAGGATTCAAGTATCAAATATGAAATAGTGATGAGTATGGCTGGCTTGTGACTTCTAGGATACCCCAAAAGATAACTGATGGAGTTTGAGCTTAAAATGATGGCTCATGAGGGAATAGATTTCGTAATTTGTTTTAGGTCACTCTTTTTTTTGTTTGTTTGTCTTTTTTATGTTTTCTTCTTTAGGCTTTTAGCTTAAAATACTCAATTAGGACTGAAATATTTGTTTAGGCTAAAAGAGTTGTGTCCTTGTTCCTTTACTTATAAAATATTATTTTTTGCTTAATAAATTTGATTATTTTTTATTTTTTTTAATCATATGGACAAAATTAGGTGTTTACAAATATAATATCATTCTTGCAACTTATAAATTTGATTGAATTTCTTCTGTAGCTATAAGTTCAAACTAACTAACAGAAAATCGTTAACTCATAAAAAGAGGTTGACAACATCATCTAACATATTACTGGATGGGCTGCTTGCAATGTCAACATTGACTATAAATTAACCGTTTATGATTTCGGCCAAGTTGAATAAATTTTCAATTAAATAAATTAGTTTTTGTGAAGATTCAGATGAATTTTTTCATATTTATAAAGGCATAAAACGGAACTTAATTTTTATTAAAAAAATGCAACATACTTGCATGCACGATACATAACTATTACAAAGTTGGATAACGTATCTTTTCGTGCATTTGACAATTATTCTTGTAAATAAGTTCCATTCCCTCAACACTACATGACACGATCATCTTCCACGCTTTTAAAGACGGGAGTTAAGGCGGCACCCCTAATTGGTTGTATTCTCTTGTAGCCACCTCGAGAAAGCATCAAAAGTTCCTTGGTCAACCCTATAATGCCTCTGCGTAAATTGATGAAAAGTTGGCCATTTAAAATCTGGATATTTTTTTGGATTCTCCTTGTTGATGAGTTCTTTTGGAGGAGTGACTACTTTGTCCACTCTTGGGCATAAAAAGAAAGCAAGTGATTTTCTTGCAGTCTTGTTGTTCACAGCAGCTCTATGCAAGCAACTCTTATAAATCCCATTCGATAGAGCCTAAAAAATAAATCAGAATTCACTATCATTTCAAGTACGTCATATAATAAGCTCTAAGAAATCATGCAGGATATAATTCAATGGTTCTACCAATTTTAATGTAGTTAGCCTTTCAATTATCAAATGTGTGTCAATTATATATCGTCCAAAAATCAATTTAAGAACATTCCAATATGATTTATACCATAAATGTGTCACCAATGTTAACAACGAAGGCATCTGCTTTTGGAGAAACAGAGTACCATTGTCCATCCACAAAAACTTGTAGACCTGCAACTTGATCATCGTGAAGTATGGTCAGGGAATTAGGGTCACAATGGGGCCCAGTTCCTAAGGTGAAATTAGGTTTTTGGCATATTGGATAATAATTCAGCCTCATTATAGAGTTATTTTCTTCATAGAAATCTCTAAAATATTTGCCAACTCCTAAGCTCAGTCCCAGAATTTCCATGATCTTGAGTGCGAGATTGCTCATGGCTTCACAGTAGTTTTCATAGAGAGTCCTGGCAATTAAAAATATAGAGTAAACATTTACTTTTAAAATAACAAAAGCGACTACTATATGTTCGGGGTATTTGTTTTATTTTGATGGATCTTTATATATGTCTTTGCATATCCTAAGAGCATAAAGAAAGTTGAAGAGAGAGAGAGAGAGAGAGAAGCACTGGATTTTTGTACAGAAATTTTTTAAAAAACTGATGTAGTAGCAAGCTGATATATCCTACAAGACATGGCCACGACTATCACTAGCTTAGTTAACAATTTATACTATTTATAACAAAAGCTTTACATGTAAAATAACCATTTTTCTAAAAGATAGACAAAATGATTTGAGAAATGTTTTTTGTACCACTGGGGTAGGTAGACACCTTGACACCCAGAGATAGAAAAGAGAAAAAAAAATTGTAAAAAAAAATGAAAAGAGTGAAATGATTGATGGAAAGAGAAAAAGCTGAGAGAGGGTGTTGGGGTGTTGGAGATTTTGGTATGTACAAATAACATACCTCAAATGATTTTAATGTGGTGAAAGTTAACACCTTTGAAATAAACATTTTTCTTTTAGGCGTTATTTGAAAATAAGCAACTGAGCATGAAAGAAAACACCATTCAAACTTACCCAAATTGTCGAAAACCTTCTCCCATAACATTAACAAAATATTCCTCTGCCAATTTGCAGGACTTATCAGCAGAGAAAGGGAAAGTAAGTGTTTCCTTCCAAGGAAGATTGGAGGAGAACCTTCCTGTGAAGCTGCTAGCATACCCACGATAATCCGTAAGCGTTCTTTGAGCTCTCTGCTTCTCTGACAATTGCATGCTGAAGAAATCATCCATAAGGTTATGAGCTTTAGCTATAAGCTTAGCGTCAACTCCGTGGTTGACAACAAGAAAGAAGCCATGCTTCTTGCATGCCTCATCCACTTTTGAGCAAATATTTGATATGGCTTGTGGATCTCCAGAAAGAAAGGCTTTCAAGTCAATTTGTGGAACTTTAAGTTCTGGCAGTGTTAGGCTTGGCATTTCATGGTTAGACCATATGAATTGGGATGGTATGTCAGATTGGTATGACATAAAAGATGAATCAAAGATTAAATTTCCTCTAACCTCATCGTTTGCTTTTGGGTTTTGAGGCGAAAGAAGCCTTGGTTGATGAAGCATGTTGTTATGCTTGAAGTGCACAAGATGAGTAAGGAGAGAGAATGATAGTAAGAGATGTCACAAAATGTTCAAGACAAGTGAGAAGGTTAATATAGTTGGCGAAACAAGCCTTGACAACTCATCAGAGACGTTGGAAAATTAAAATGAAATCTTAATATTTCTTTTACACTATTACTACACAATAATTAATAAATATATATTAATTATTACAAGAAAAGCCTTTTATGAAGAAAGAAGATTAAAATGATACCCCCTCTATTTCAATTTATTTATCAATTTGGATAAATTGGTATATTATTAAATCAATATATTTGAATATATAATTATTCAATGTTTCTTAAATCAACTAAGTCAAATTCTCTTTCTTAATTAATTATTAAATTTAATATTTCTCTCTTTTCATTAAAACTACAATATATTTTTCTCTTTCTTTATTAAATTATACTCTTTCCATTTTAATTTATCTATTAATTTAGATAAATTGATATATTATTAAATTATTGTATCTAAATACAATTATTCAATATTTCTTAAATCAACTAAGTCAAATTCTCTTTCTTAATAAACTAAGTCAAATTATTAAAACTATCAAATTCTCTTTCTTAATAAATTAAGTCAAATTATTAAAACTAAGTCAAATTCTATTTCTTAATTAATTATTAAATGTAATGTTTCTCTCTCTTCTTTAAAACTACAACATATTTTTCTCTTTCTTTATTAAATTATATTCTTTCCTTTTAATTTATCTGTTAATTTAAACAACTTAATATATTATTAAATCAATATATCTTTACATTAACTTGGTCCATTTGACTTAGTTTTAATGAAGAGAGAGAAATATTACATTGAATAATTAATTAAGAAAGAGAATTTGACTATATAAGTTAAAAGTTAATACATTTTGAAAAATTAAAAATAATAAAACTTTTTGGTGTAAAAAAAAGGAAAATTTTAATATAAAATTTGCATTTTTAAATAATTATAAAAAAATAAATATCTTTACATTGAAAATTTTAAATAATTATAAAATAAAAATTGAAAATTAAAAATGATAATAAAATAACAGATATTTTATGATTATTGAAAAGAATTAATAAAAATAAAAGACATTTTTATATCTATTTATTTTATATTTTAATCTGAAAATAATGACGTGAATATTTATTAAGAACGTAGATATTTTGACATAAAACATTTTAATAAATAATTATAAAAATGTAAATGAAATGAACTAGAATAATCTATTAGTTTCGGAAGCAAAGATCAGAAATTCCTTGAGAAAATCTACTAATATAATCTACCAATTAATATAATATTTCATAAGTATAATTTGGAAAGTTGTGCCAAGTGGCAGCTTTTTGGCCCTCTTCCTTAAAATTCTACAAAAAAAAAAAAAAAATCATTTATAGTAAGTTTTATTTTGAGTAGTTATCACTCTTTACTCTCATTGGCCTCACTATCCCTACTACCTACATTATTTTCAAGATCTCTACACTCTTACCAAGAAAAATTAATTTAAATTAAAAAAATTAATTATATTGAAGCTAAATGAATGTGTGCAATAGTTGAATTATTGGCTTATTGCCAACTGGAATTTTTTTTATATTGATGTGTAATTTGTATTTTCTATTGTTATTATTATATCGTAATAAATATAACATTTGAAAAATATAAATAAATATCCTATAGCAAAATTGAAATCCAATTTTTTCTTTTAGTTTTTTCAAATAATTATTTAAATAATTTTTTATACTATTTTTAATTAGAGATAAAAAAAATAAACTTATGAATAAAGAGGTGAGATTAAGAAATGGAATAATTTTTTTAATTGTTTGATCCTTATTTAAAAATTAAAATATATTGATATGATTAAATTATGCTTTAAAAAATGCTTTCAAGAGTATATTTACACTATTTTCTATAAAATTACTTATTTTCTTAAATAATAATTACACAATTATATTTTTCATTTTCAATATATTTCTATAAAGATGCATATATTATTATGTAATATTGAGAACTAATTATATTATATATGAGATTGGAGTTCAAAAAAAATTATATTATATATGAGATTGAAATTTTTATACAATATAATTAAATTTAAAAGTATGAGGATAGAAAATTAATTATTTTAATTTTTTATTATTAAATTTTTACTTAAATTTTTGCATGAACATATATTACATAAAATTTTAGATTTTATGATTAAAATATATTCTTTTAGGATTGGTTTTAACAAATTGTTAATAGGTGGAAAAATACTATCTTGAGAGGAGAAAATACATTTCTTTTTACTATAAAATAAGAGAAATTCTTAATTGTATACCTTTTCTTTAAAATAGTGTAATCCACACCACTTTTTTAAGCTTATTAGCAGGTTAACGTCCAAAGGTAATAAATATCGGAGAATTTTCGTGTTATCTTTAATGAATAGAAAATTTTAATAGTTATTTCCGTGTGTGACTAGGATAGTATTGGTTTGTAAAGTGAGAAAGTGAAGGGTTAATCATCCTTTAATCACTTAGTGGATTTTATTTATAATAGAAGTTATTGATCTAAAAGTAGTTAACTCTTCACTTTATCACTTTACAATCCTCATCACTTTAGAGAATAATTTTCTAGTATTTTTATATTTGAAAGAGGGTTGGAAGCAAAGAGGTGAAAAGATAGGAAGGAGTGTAAGGAGGTGAGTAATGGGGATATATTTGTAATTATAAATTTTACTACATTATTTAAATTATTATTATCTATTAATTTTAGTCATTCATTTAGTATAACAATAGGTGATCTAAAGACTAATGATAGAAGATTCGTGCAGATCCAAAGTTAGAGGTATAGGTTAAAAATTAAGAATAGATCATTTTAGTTGTTTTTTCAATTATTTGAAATTAGTTTAAAAAGTTATAATTCTAATTCTATTTATAAAATTTAGAAGTGAGAAACTCAGTTATAATTTCAAGCTCCAATTTCATGTATAATTCTATACATCAAACTGGGCATTATTGATATTTAATAGAAATTAATTTTGATGCGCTGACATCCAATTGCATACTTCTATTTGGTAATATATAATTAAATATATATGTATAACTTTATTATACTGACAATGCATCAAAATGATACTCTATTTAATATTCCATATGATCATATTATGTCTTCTTCATGAGTCATGAGGGAAAGAAAATGAAATGCATCACCGAAAAAGGTAAGAAAATGGGGGGTTTAGAGGATTTTTACCTTACTTTTGTTCATGAGTATGAAATAGATAAGAGTAGAAAATGTAAGGTTTATACTATATTTTTATAATTTTATTTTTATTAAAATAATCAAATATAATTAATATATTTTATAAGATAGGTAAAATGACATTTCATTATTTTAATAGAGATAAATAGTAAGTTACATTGTAACCTTATTTTAAAACCCCCAATTTGGGAATGAATCATGAAATGAGGGTATAGTAGAAGATTTTGAGGGCTTATTAAAATCTTCAAAAATCTTTCCTTTCTAAAAATTAAACTTGTGAACGGGAGTAAACTCTCGTAAGCCTTTCCATTTCCTCTATTCTCCCTCTAAATTAAACTCGCGAAAATACCCTTAATGCATGTGAAATGATAACAAATTATCCTTTATCCCAAGAATTATATTTTTATATATTTTATAAATTAATTTTTGAAAATTATATTTAGGAAAGATTAATTTAAAAGAAATAATTGTATTTTTGATGTCTTAAAACTTTTTAATTATAAATTGTTTCAAATTTAAGATGAACTGATTCAAATAGACAATGTGTACCAAAAAAAAAAGAAACCACTAAACAACACAGACTAAATCTCTTAACTAACATGTATTTTATTTTACTAGTATGTAAAAAAGTGTGTTGATATATTCTCCTAATAATCAAATTACAAATTTTTTTAATTTAAAATTTCATTCACAATGGTATGAGTTGTAATTTACACAACATCCAAGGATTATTTAATACATATGAATGAGATTTTAAATTAAGGGAATTTTTAGACATGCCAATCAAGAGGATTTAACATTTCTCTATAGTTCTTGAATGTTATATATTAATTATAGCTCATGACATTGTGCATAGAATTTTGAATTAGGAGAATTTTTAAGTTAATTGTTAGGAAAATATATCAATACTAAAAAAAATTGTGTGATCCTTCGAAAATAAATATTTTGAAATGACGATTTAATGTTATTTTTAACAGTAAAGTAGTCCTTCGACCAACTTATTATGAAAAATGACAACGTAAAATTTATCTAATATAAAAATTAACATTACAGTATCATTTTACCGTAATTATCATTTAATTTGAGAACTAATCTAATAAGGCTTATATCAGAATATTGAAATCAGTAAATTTTAAAATTTTTAATAAGTGTAATTCATAAATTTTCGAATAAAAAAAAGTATAATTCATAAATTTTAGTGTGATGTACATGTTTAATTAATGAAGTTACATAGAATATAATACAACATTTAATTATTCAAGGGTGATTAACCCCTTACTTTCTTATTTTATAAGAATACTCACTTTAAAAGATCCTGATTTATGTATAAATATATAAAAAGTTAATTCTTTATTAGAATATCTTCATAGGTAGAAAAATAGTCGAGAGTCAAAAAAATTATGTTGTAATTTTGTTATTAAAATAATATGATATGATTATTAACTCCTTAATAAATAAGTTAATTACACTATTTTTTTTCATTTGACAACTATTATAATTTCTGTCAAAAATTTTGACTATATTTTATTAGTTGTGTATCATATTTGCCCTTTAAAAGTATTATTGTGAGATTAACTTTTTAGACACTATTCCTATTAAGAAATTCTAATAATTGTCTTTTCATAATTTAAATTTTATCTTTTCTTCAAGAATGCAACTTTTTTATCACTATATTCAACCCTTATTGGTCTTGATAACTCTAATTATTGCAGAGTAATATATTAGATTCTTTCCCTAACTGATTTATAAAATTCAAATTTTTATCTACTTGAATAAATGTAATTTAGGGCTTATGCTTCGATTTATGTATAAAATCATTGTTGTAAAGAGATATTTGAAAAGTATATATTACTTAAACGTTTTGAGCAATGAGCATGTTATTCTATGTAGCACATATATTTCAAACTAGTTGCGTATTTATATTTGATATGTGTCATATCCTGTATTTTATAGATATTTTTAGTTATATTTTAAAATTTTTTGCTTTTTTTTTTTGCATTTTTATATCTATATAAATGAAAATTTTAAAATAATTAATAAAATAAACATATTTTAGTATATTTACAAGAACTTTTGCTAATATTCAAATCATTATTCTACTTTTTTAACTTAAGATTTATGTTTTTATATTAATTTTTTTACTAATTTTATATGTCATACTATATCATCATTGTATCCTATAATTTTTAAATATTATCGTATCCCGGTATCCATATCATATCGCATATGTATTCCGTATTTACATCTGTGCTTCATAGATGTTATTGTTATGATATGTACATAAAACTAACTATAAGTAATTTTTCACTGCTTGCAGTAGAAAAACTACAAATAAATAAATAAAGATATGCTTACAAAAGGTTGTATCGATTGATTTATTCAAACATTCATTGTCTTTGCAAATGATCAAAAGCACATAAACTAAACTCTGAGTAAAGCCACTTTTAACCAATAAGATTGGCAAACAAAACTAGAGAGGTCTCACATATCACATTAATGATAGCTTGTGAAAAGAAAAGAACCTGAAGATGATAGCAGAGAAGTCAATGTGTTCATCCGGCTTGACTATTTTCTTAGGGTTTTCCTTCATATGTGTGTTTCCTGCGTCTACAACTTTGAAACAAATTCTTTATAAGCTGGTTTGGGACTTTGGCCTATACTGTAAACAATATTTTCTTTTAACCAAACACGATGTTATGACTTATGACTTTGTTTGCATGATAGTTATTGCTTACTGTTTTGGCACTCCTATTTCAGTCAGGTGATAGAAGGTGTCGTGATCACGCTTTGTTTGTCTGTGTGCTTCAGAAGATGAAGTTACAAAACAAGAATTTTTAGTACTATGCCTCTATGTTAGTGTTTGGTGTTTGGTGTTTGATCGAGTGGAGATAATTACTTAATATTTTTTTTTTCACATATTCATAACTGGTACTTTTTTTTTTGGTGGATAACTGGTACTTATTTTAATCATTCATGTCTTTCTCTTATTCCATAAGTTTCAATATAAATTTTGAATAAATAAGATATGTTATATGTATAAGGATTTAAAATAAAATATATATCTTTAATAAATTAACCAATAAAATTCAAATATCCAAATGATTCTATCTTAAATATCTTCAATTATTTGATTAAACAAATTATATTTAACAAAATAAAAGTATACATGTCGCATATTACTTGCGATTTTCCTAACATAAACTTCTTTCATCGATGCTTGATTAATTTAAATAATTTATTGTACAGGCAAATGTTATTTGTACATTTATTGGAAACATCCTTCAAGACACCATATAAATGGAATATAGGAAATGGAGGAAAAAATTTGAAAAAGAAAAATTTTGAAATATTTTTTACACTTGAAAGTGATAATGTTCATGATATGTCTATAAAGAGAGTGTTCAAATAACATCTCTCTCCTCCATGGGCTGGTGACTCAAACAAGATTAGATGGGTTTCAGTCAATTTTGATTTATGGTAGCTTATACCAAATATGACATAAGTTTCCTCCTACGAGAGCATCAAAGGTCATGGATAATAAGCTGTAATCCCCACTGGTATTGGCATCTGCTTCCACTTGCAGTGTCAAAGCATGCTGAAGTTGAGTCGCCACTTGGTTCATTGTTGGTCGCTCATATTTGCTATAAACTTTAAACACCGTTGTGTGATGTCTAGGAATACTTCCCAACACTGTGGTGCAATCTTTCCCTTGAGAATGGGATATATATTCTCCTTATTAATTGGCAGCTTATTTGTGAATATTACTTGTAGAAGAGCTATACCAAAGGAGTAAACCTCACATTTATCCGTGAAATTATGGCCTTGGATCCACTTGGGAGCAGCATAACCTTCTGTAAGTCAAAGTGTTGGAGAATACACGTGTGTGAAAAAAACATCATGTATAAGTCTCATAGAAGTTGAAGAAAAGAAAGAGGGTTTATAAGCTGTGGATTGGAGAAGGCCATTAGATTAACCTTTTGATCAAATAATCCAATCTATCCCAAGACCTATAATTGAGTTCAACACATCTAATGTCAATTCTAATACAAAGCCCAAATTATTTAAACCAAAAAAACCCAATGCCTAATTTAGCAACACAAAAAATATGTAAGGAGAAATATTTTGATGGTTTTGGAATATCACGTGGTTATACTCATAGCTAATAATATAATACTCCTTTCATTTCAAAATATCTATCCAAAACAAAAAAAAATACATAGATTAAGGGAAAGAAAAAATTAACCTTGGCAGTGGCATAAAATTGAATAAATGGACGAAATTATCCTTGTCTAAAGATAATGGGTTGGTCTAGCACATTCTTCAACTCTGATTACGATGATAGTGGATGACAATTAAATTAAGGATATAATTGGAAAAAAAATTAATTCTATCTCGATATTAGAAATGGACAAATATTCTGAAACCCTAAAATATCAAAATTAGACAAATATATTGAAATGGAGGGAGTAGCATTTTAGATAGGACCCACCACTAACTTATAATTTTATTTAAAATGTCATTATATTATTGATTATGAGTGCCGCCACATAATATTCTAGAATCACTCAAGTATTTCTCATATATAAGAGTACTAAATGATTAAACAATTAAAAATTTTTCGGAGGATAAATAACATAAGAAATCAGCTGCATGTATTGGCTTCAACTAGGGATTCTCAAAGTCTAAAATTTTGGGCGCCATATCATATTCAAAAAGGATGTGTTGGACGATCTCGACAAGAGAGCAAGTCGAAAATACGAACACTGTCAGGATCGACAGAATCCAATGGTAGTCGAAAAAGAAAGCCGAATGATATTTCGACTAAACCGAAGTGTTAACCATGGAACTAAGGTGGATGGTGATAAAAGTGACCTAGCAAAGTGTTTAAAGGGAGGAGCCCACACACGATCCAAGAATGTGGCATGAGAACATGGAATGATAGAAGAGCGACGGAGAACGTGAGCCTCAATAACACGAACTGCCTGCACGTGGATGAAATGGGCCGAGGTTTTAGGAAATCATTTGACTATAAATAGGAAAATAAGGGTAGCATCAAGGGGACATTTTGCACAATTGAGAATCATCTCTAAACACACTCTGTCAAGATGCTCACACTGATGCTCAAGAGTATAGAGGAACTTAAGTAATAGTCCTTTACATTTGTTATCTTTTTAGCTTGTTTCTTTACCATTTAGTATTAATTTCTAGTTTGTTAATACATTGTCATTGTTGATACTTCTGGCTATTTCAATTTCATTAAATTTCTGTTCTGTCATTTGTTTATTTTTGACACTTTAATTTATGAGAACTCATCAGAGGAACTGCTTCCATTTTCCGAATTGAGATTTGCAAAGCAAACTGATAACAGTTGATTTCATTTGTTTTGTCGACTTAAAAATCAAGTAAATAGGATGGTACTAAGTTTTATGTTGCGGTGAAAGATGGTTGCTTTGTGAATGTAGTCTAGTCCTTGTGCTGCTCCAATGCATATTGAAAGCTCTGTCTTCCACGTTAGAACTTCCACATTGCCAAGTAGGAGATCTTGGAGAGATATGGGAATATTTTCGTAAACAAGAATCTTCTCATCATGGCAATCACAAAATCCTAACGATGTGTTTGGTTGGAATGATTTGGGATGGAAGAAAAGGGAAGGGAAGGAAATAGGGTGGAAGGAAGTTGATGGAAGGAAATAATGGGAAAAAGTGATTGAATAGTGCACAAAGTTATGTGAGCCACACATAAAGAGTATCTTTTGCCTTTTTACATTATTAGAGAGAGAGAGAGAGAGAGAGAGAAAAAGAGAGAGAGCATAGATGAGATTGATATAGGGAGGGGTTTAGGGTGTTGCACACTATTGAGGGTGTTGCATGGTCCCTCCCTTCTTTCATTTTATTTATTTATTTCAAATCAACACTTTAAAAATTTTATCTAAACAATTTTAATTTCTTTATCACTATATTATTAAATATAAATATAAAAAAAATACTTCAAACATAAGTTATGTAAAATTTTAAAATTTTTTGTTTATTAACATTTTTTTCTAAACAAATATTTTATTTTAAATAATTTTAAATAATTTCTTTTTTATTAATATTAGATTGATTTAATAGGTTAATATTATTTTAAAATATTAAATTAAAAATAGTGAAACTTTTTAACAATATAAGTGTAGGTAAAATTTTGTGTTAATTAACATAATTGAAATATTTTTTCTAACAATATAAGGGTAAAATTGTTATTTGACAGTATTATTTTTTTTTTCCTTTCATTTTTTCTACACAAACAAGGACAAATTATTTTCCTTTCCTCTCATTTTCCTTTTATCTAGACATACCTATTGAAAATACAAATCCACTCTATTTTTTTTCGCTTAACTTCTTTCCTCTCAACTTCCTTCCTTCCAATTTCTTTCCTCCCATGCAAACAAAAGCCTAAAAGAGAGACCAAATGAGAATGGCGAAGTTGGCAAATCAATTTCTTTCTTGAAGTTCCACTGCATCCCACTATGACAAATAGATGACCAATCCATCCTCTTTATTATGACTAAATAATGAGTCACACCATTAAGTCTAATAAGAGCTTTGTCATTAGTAAAGTTGTAGGTCACTTATCTAAGATTGATCAGAGAAAAATTGATGGCATAATAACTCATTTATATCACTGATATCTATATTAATGGTTGGTTCCAGAAGGCTCCGGATGAATAATGGTGGTGGATAATAAGGTATAACCACCATCAATCTTTCTGATATCTGCTTCTTCTTGCAGTGACAGAGCATACTCAAGCAACACCTCTACTTCACCCATTGCTGGTCGCTCATCTGGTTCATGATACAAGCATCTTTCCATGATATCCGTGAATACTTCCCAACACTGTGGTGCAATCTTTCCGTTAAGAATTGGGTCAATAATCTCCTCAAGAGGGAACCGCTTCACGAAGGATATTACATCCACCAATATGTGACCACGGAAATATAAATTTTTGTCTTCATTCTCCCCAAGATATTGGTCTGCTAATATGTTGGCCTTGTTAAGAGCCATCTGATTGTCCTTGGTGCATACCATTTGTAGTAGAACCATACCAAAAGGGAAAACGTCATATTTTTCAGTAATAGTTAAGTGTAGGTAAAACTCGGGGGTTATGTACCCAAATGTACCTGACAGTGAGAGTATTAGTTGAATTATTTGTTGATATTCTTTGCAATGAGCTTATAAGATAAAAAAAATAAAATAAAATAAATCACCTTCTATAGTGTCTATTTTAATTGAGTTTGGCTTTGACGTAGAGAGTGGTCCTTGTAGGGAAATCCCAAAACCTGAGAGTTTGGGCACCATATTGTTATCCAAAAGAATGCTACCAGGTTTTATATCACGATGAAATATAGAGTGATTGGCTCCTGTGTGAAGGTAGTGTAGTCCACGTGCTACTTCTATGCAGATCTCTAGCCTTTTCTTCCATGACAATGGTTCTCTGGCGCTATTGTACAAGTGATCAGCAAGAGATCCATTCGGCATGTACTCATACACGATAATATTTTCCTTTTTTTGGTTGCAGAATCCTATAAGAGAGACCAAGTTAGGGTGACGAAGCTGGCATAGAACCTCAATTTCCTTCTTGAACTTATCCTTCTTGGCATCAAGGTAGGTGTGCCGAGGCATTCACTTTATTGCGACCGTATAATCCGTTGCACCATTAAGTTTGAGACAGCCTTTGTATACGGTACCAAAGACTCTTCCAATTACTAGTTCCAGGCCGAAGTTGTTGGTTGACTTTGTAATATCTTCCAAGGAAAATTGATGGCATAGCTCTTCTATTACCATTGGATAATGTTTCTTAGATGAACTTGTGTTCTTTGAACCACAAAAGTCTAAACATTTGAAAAGCATTATTCCAATTTGATACACCTGTTTGGCTGTCAATCACAACCAATATTCATATCAACTTTTTCTGATTTTCATAGCTAGCCTCTTGTGGAATGCTTCATGAACATGAACATGAACACCCATGTTTGTGAACCACTACCAAAAGGAATAAAAAGATTTTGGGGGAGGGGGTGGAGGTTGAATGCATTTTGTAGTTTATGAAGTTGACAAATACACATTTTTTGAAGCATTTACTAATTCCTAAAATGACAGTTGATCTACTGATCTTCCAATTTCAACTGTTATGTATTATGGAAAGTCAAAATTTTAAGTTTGCCTTTTTATTTTTGGGGGTTGGGATTATATTAAGTGGGCCTTGTTTAAGGTGCTATGTGGTTGGATATTGAAAGTCCTTCGTTAAACTTCAAATTGAAAACACTAAATTTCTGTTTTCAAATGCAGATGGCGTTATTATTACCATCATTCTAGATAAAGAATATATGAATTGGTTTCATACAGATTCAAGAAATACATTTTCCATTTTATATTACTTATCTTCGTAATAACTTATTCATTCATTGGATCATTAAAAGCGGTGCCTTTTTTCATATAACTAACCAAGGCTAAAAACAACTTCTAGTGAAAGGTATGAGCTAAGGAAAAGATACATAGCAAGAAATCAGATACAAAAAGCAAGAAGTTCAGAAACGAAAAACATAAAAATAAACTCAGAACTAAGGTCAACACCAAAAACAAGGCATATCCAAGTCCTGCATAATATTCTTCATTCACATCACCTTTTATATACCATGTCATCTGTTTCAACTCCCATATATCACTAAAGTGGTACCTAGATTTGATATTGATTCAATCATCATGCTTCATTACTAAAGCATCCACAAAATGAGTTTTAGAAGGGTGGAGATGAATGAACTGACCTAATTTCATTTTTCTTTTATAATCTCGTTTTTTCGTTACAACTACTCTTAGAATTGGATCAACATACATGAGCTTGAGTTAGTTCACGCTTTGTTAATATGTATCCAGCTTTTGCTTTGTTAGGACTTGATTCCCATTGGCAGTGCTGCATGCTCTTTAAATCGTTGATTATTCAAGAATTGTTACAAATACCCAATAAGACTACGGAAAACAGAGGATGAGACTAATCATACAAGGGGATTATTTCTATTCACACACGTATATACTTTCTAGATTACAACTAGGCTAAAGTTTAATGCAGATACTTGAACAATTTCTATGTTGTAAGTATGTAATACCAATAAAAAAAATAATGAAGAAATATAGATACTTATCTAATAACGCGTTAAACAGGAGGTTGCCAATTTTTAGAAATATATAAGTAAAGTACCTGAAGATGAAATGCAGAAACAAAGCTTCAAAACTTTCTTCCTTGATGCTGTAGTCTACTCCAACTCGATGTTCCTTCTATGGTTGATTTCTTTTCTCTCTTTGTTCTGTATGACTGAGTCAAAAAAGTCTAGTTCTTCTAATGTTCTTCACTATGGGTGCAATTTCCATCTACCGTTTTGCACACTTGACGCGTTTTCTCATTCATGTTCCCTTGAACATTCACGCGTTTTCTTTTTCAGCGCTGCAAAGAAGTTTTCACATTCAACTTATTCATTCCAAGAAATATTTTTAAAATGAATTAGATTATCTAAAGTTAGCACATTGTAAAATGAAAAAAATAAGGGTTAATTATCTTGAATTATTTAGTGAGATCTAGAAGTTATTAATTTCATTTTTTTATTTTAGAAAGATATTTATTTTAGAGGGTCTAGTATATATATATATATATATTAAAAATTAAATTGATATTAAAATTTAGATTTAATTTATATATATTGATAATATAAAATTTTTTTATATTATAATTTAATTATATATTTTTACATAAATAAATATGAATAATCGTTACCTTCATTATTTTAAAAATTATGTAAACAAAAAAATATAATTAGATAATCATATAAAATAGTTTTATATTATTAATACATATAAATTAAATTTTATAAATTTTTATATTTTTATATTTTTAATATAATAAATATATTTATAAAATATTTAATAACAAAAAAAATTGTTAAGAGGATACTTTATATGTTGAGGACATATCATTTTTTTTACTGTATTATATCTATTTGCATAAACACGTGGCTTGATTTCCAACAAAGATGGGAATTAGGGGCTGGTTGGCTGCCACTGAAATATGCCTATGACTTATCTTACTGAGACAGCGCTGTTGTGGACTGAAAACACTGGGATGGGGGAGCTTTACGCGTTGGACTTCGATGGAATCCTTTGTGATAGCTGCGGGGAAAGCTCTCTCTCTGCTCTCAAGGTCCTTTCCCTTCACCTCTCTCTTCTCCATTGGGTTTTTCGCCAATAATAATAATAATAATAATAATAAATTAATTAATTAATTAAATAAAAAAAATAGTCTTCGGCCATTACCAGTCAAAAACAAATTCTGGGTTCTTGTTTTTTCCGTTTTAATTTTTCCAAAGTTTTAATCTTTTTCAAATTTTATCTTCTGGGAATTCGTTAGTTTTCTAAAAATTAAGCTGATGATTGGCTTTGTTTGTCAATTTTGTCAGGCTGCCAAAGTGAGGTGGCCTGGTTTGTTTGATGGGGTGGATTCAGCAACAGAAGATTGGATTGTTGACCAGATGCATGCAGTAAATAACCTGAGGCTGATTTTGAATTTAGTTTGAGCTGTTATGGATTTTGTACTAATCTGCTTTGGTTTAGCTATGTTGTTGGTTTTGTAATTTGATTGTAAAAAGCTAATAATTAGTGGAAGCATGATTGGAAGGGAGCGAGAAATTAGCTTGAATTTGCATTAAGTTTGACTTTATGATTAGTTAATCTATTTTAGGAGGCATTGGTTTGAATCTCTGGGGTTTACTCCTTCCCATGGGTTTGGAGCTTAGATTATAGATTTTTGATTTTGAATGAAGTGTCAACCATTTATCAGCTTCTAGTTATACAATTTGGAGCTGTGAGAATGCATTGCACAGCCTGTCAACTAACCAAGGGAAATCTAAAACAAAAGGCCATAAACCCAATGTACTAGGAGTGATGAATGTAGATGTAAAGCCTCAAAGTATAGAAAGGGAATGAGAGGGAAAATTATTTTGCATACATATCTTCTGTTTTGACTATTGTTGTTTCTTACATTCCATTTTAACATTCCTGTCTTGAGTATAATAGTAATAGACTATATTTGCTTGATTGCTTCAAATATAGAATTCCATTGTTGTAGAAGAATATCATTTATGATATGCAATGCAGGTATGTGTTTACATTTTTAGGAAATAATTGCTTTTTTTCAAAGCTCTCTCGGTATGAATTTGATTATAGGCTGTGTTGAACATTAACCAAGCTAATTCAAACGCACAGAATTTCTCATTAAACCTTGTTTCCTTTTTTATTTTTATTTTTAAATTTTTGGTTGTTGAAGAGAGCCGCCGGGGGGGGGGGGGTGTAGGAGATTGTTTTGGTGAAACACTTGCATAGAGTATAGCCTTGAGGATTGTGAAGTCAGGAAGAATGCAGACCTTTACACTATTTGATGTCATGAATTTTTTTCTCAATTGTTACAAGTTTTTCCAATTGCAAGACTATTGCTATTAATATAGCAGTATGTTGGACTCATTTTCATTCTGAAGATGAACTTCCATAGTTACTCATGTCAGGTCCGACCCGTGGTGGAAACTGGATATGAAAATGTTTTACTTGTGAGATTGTTGCTAGAGACCAGAACACCTTCCATCAGGAAGTCTTCGGTGGGTATAATGCCTTGTCTCTGGTCTTTACCATTTATTATTAGGATTAACAATTGTATACGGCATACCATGTTACTGGAATTGGCTTAAATAATGTTGGTGATGCCAGTGTTGTCGAATTTGCATCTGCTTTCAAATGACTAGTATGGACTCTGGACCTTTTGACTGATGTCATAGTTGTTCTGCAAGGTTGCAGAAGGGCTCACAGTTGAGGGCATATTGGAGAATTGGTCCAAGTTGAAGCCCATTATTATGGAAGAATGGGTTGAGAATAGGGATGCTTTGATAGATCTTTTTGGAAAGGTTAGAGACGAATGGTTGGAGCAGGATTTTGCAACTTGGATCGGTGCAAATAGGTAACCAAATGAAACTTCCTGAGCTGGGATTAGTTTTTGACACTTATACCAGCTGTATGATGAAAAACCCAAAACTATATACAGAGATAGATTTAAGCAAATTTGAACTTATGCACTCATCCCAACTCAACTACCTGAGAGTGGGAGTTTCCTTGAGAGTGGGGTTGGGGGATTAGGACATGGCTGTCATTTTTTTATTAAGTAGAGGTAACAAAAATATTTTTGTGTTCAAGGAATTCCTTTTAAGGGTATGTTCCAAGAACCAATTTATGTTAGACTACTTATTCTGGCTATGCGTCAAACTAGATATTGTTCCAACATAAAGCATATTGAGATTGTGCTGCACTTCTGTTGAGTAAAATATATTTGCCTCTTTAAATCATTTTATGGAGTAATAAGTTATTATTCTTGTTGGTGATTAGCGCCTAATTTTAGGAAGAATATTCTGATTTAGGATATTCTGTTTTTAATTCTCTATTTGTACAGATTAGGAAAAAATAGAATCTTTCCTTTCTTAGGTAGTCAATATCTGTAATTTATTTTTATTTAAGAGGAGATTGTTTCCTCCTTTAAATTAGGAATAGAATTGTTTCCTCCTTTAAATTAGGAATAGAATCAGGTATATTAATTCTGCCCAGGCCTATATATTTGGCCCTTGTAACCTCTTCCAATATATAGAAAACTACCTTTTCTACAATTCTTTTCAGACGTCATGCATGAGATTTCCTACAACTAATTGGTGATCCTTTGACTCTAGATTCTATCCTGGTGTTTCTGATGCATTAAAATTTGCAAGTTCGAGAGTGTACATTGTCACCACGAAACAGGTACAACCTTCTCTTCGCCCCCTACCTAGAGGATGATAATCCTAACAATGGATAGTTTCACTTTCACTATTCAGGAAAATAAGAGGGAAGGAAGATAATGGTTACTGTCCTGATACCAGTAATGCACCTTTAGCAATTTCACATCATGCCTCATATCGCCTTGTTTTTTTTCATTTCCCCTCCCTACTTTCTCTAATTTCAGAGCCGCTTTGCTGATGCTTTACTTCGAGAGCTTGCTGGGGTGACCATACCACCTGAAAGAATATATGGTCTAGGAACTGGGTTAGTATATCATATATTTGTACAAACAGTGGTGCTTTTATATTGATATTTTTATTTTGTCTCTTTTTCTTGCTCCTGACCATCTTTTATTATTATTATTGTTATTATTATTATTATTATTATTATTATTTTTAAACTATAGTCCTAAGGTAGAAGTGCTGAAGCAGCTTCAAAAGAGACCAGAGCACCAAGGGCTGACACTTCAGTAAGATATTTTGCTATTAGCAATAATTAATATCATTTTGGTTATTGTTATTTCTATGTGTAGAACTCTGTTCTTGCTTACAAGAAATTAATTCCAGTTAATTTTAACCAGCTTTGTTGAGGATCGGCTTGTGACCTTAAAAAATGTCATCAAAGAGCCTGAGTTAGACCAATGGAATTTGTATTTAGGTAGCTTATCTCTGCCTGTTTATAATTTGTGCATCCTCTCTCATTTTGTCTAAGTTTACATGCTGTGCATTGTCATGGTTTTCAAGAGTTGAGTGTACTTGATAAGTGTGATTGTTTGGATCAGGGAACTGGGGTTACAACACTCCAAAAGAGAGAGAAGAAGCTGCTGCTGTCCCTAGAATTCAAGTTCTTGAGCTGTCTGACTTCAGTAAGAAGTTGACATGATTGTCTGTCTTCATTGGATTTTCAGCATTGAACTAAATATTTTCTTCCATCTCATTTATAAACAAAGTCAAATTTCTAGTGGCTATAATCTTTCTATTTAGAAAATTCCTCTTCATCTTGTTAAAAAGTGCAGTAATTTGTGCCCCTCTTAGAGGAAGTGAGGTCAGACAAATTCTCTACAAACGTTCATATTCACAAATAAGGTTTCTTTGGCAGCAAGTACATCTGCTAGACACAACCAAGTGGCCCATTCCTCAATGCAAAATGAAAATTTACATTCAACATGTTTCATTTGTATTTTTGCCCCCTCATGTAATATAACGAAATGTTTTTTGTACATAGTATATAGATACCAAAATTGAACATGTGGTGATTGCAGTTCAAGTAGGTGGATTTCAATTATGTGTTGAATATGATGTTAATTAAGAGTAGATCTATACTATTAGTGAAGATAACATGTTGATTTGATATTTATGTTATTGAGGTCTACTTATTTGAACTACAATCATTACTTGTCGATTTGGATGTCTGAAAGTCCATGTTCAAATAATGGAACTATATATGCCTCATAATGAGATTGCATGATGACTGTGGATGTGGAGTATCGAATTATTGATATCAGAATTTTTTCATCCCTTTACTTGACATCATTGCTAATCCTAGTACACAGATGTGTACTAATATGCAGTTGATTATGAGTATAAAGTTTAGAACATCCCAAAATGGTACACCAGTGATGTGAGGATGACTAGTTTACGAAGCAAATATTACTTTTGGCAATAGTACGTGGATATATTACAGAAATATTTCAAGTGTTTTATGACACATCTTCCATCTAGAAGTGGGGTTTTGCCTTCACCAAAGTTATTCAGAATGGTAAAATGGTTGTACAAGATTTTTTTTTTTTAATGTAATTTTCTATGCAAAATCAAACTAAAGAAACCAAAAGGAAAGAAAGAAAATAAGAAATGATTGTTGCAGTGGCTTTATCCAAAAATTTGGTCATCTTGCATTATGCTGATATATGTTTTTGTGTAGATTACGATATGCCTATTGTTCTGAGTTTTGAAAAAAGTTGAGCCTAAGTAATCAAAAGTACTCTAAATGCTCTCCAAAACTTTTCCAAACAGACCACAGTTCAAGTTGAATATAACACGTGAAAAAAAAAAAAGGTTGAACCTAACATTTTATTTTTTGTTTCTTTAGGGCTTCATTAGTTGAGTATCAGCTTTGAAATAACATGCAAATGACAAAGTGTAATCTTAACACATGGTTAAATCGCATTTAATTTAGAAATTAATAAGTTGAGTATAGGAGATTAAGAGAGTTAAACCACGTAAATAGCACCTTTTCAAGGGCATCAACTGCACGTAAGAGGCATTTTCTCACTTGGTTCATATCAAATCAGATGGCTTGTTCGAAGACTTGAAACTTTTAAACTCGCACTTATACAAGTCAATAAAGCATCACAAAGATATTTAATGTTTTTTTATAGCACAGGTTTTTACTAAGCCATACAAATTAAGATTAACTACAAGGATCATGTGCAAAGTTGCATTAAATCATATGCCCTTGGAAAAGTCAACTATATGGCACATAACTTCAAGTTCCCAAAGCTAAAAATTAAATTTTATTTAGTTAAACTCAAAAGTAGTCATGTTGGCATTATTATTACATAATGAAAACAAAATTAAAAAAAAAAAAAATTGCCACACAATCACGTGTCTTGATTTTAGTGGAAGCTGGCCCCTAAGATTTCAATCCTGTTTTGGATGGCGGGTAATTGTATACCATGCAATATATATTATTTAGGATAGGCATGGCAACATTGAAAGGAAGACAGGCAAATGGGTCATCTTTATGCCTTGGACTTTGATGGAGTTCTCTGTGATACTTGTGGGGAGACTGCTCTCTCTGCTCTCAAGGTTCATGCTATCTCTGTTTCTCCTTCATTTGGTTACCAAGAAATTGAAGAAAACTACAGAAAATATTCCCTCCATTTCACTATATGTGTTCATGTAGGATATTTTTTTCCGTGATTCAAATTATCTGCTACCAAAAAGTTGTTAATAATTTTTTAATGTTATCCTTACATTAATTATGTTTATTAATGTCTTTAGTGGAAAATATAAATAAGATTTTATTTTCAAGATAGTTTTGTAAAATTTGTTAACCTTTACCATTATCAAGGTTATTTAATAAATTTTTTAAAGTTTAATTTTGATGTACTAACAATCATCTAATCATATATTATTATATCAACAAATATATTTGACTTTACATCTATTACTTCAAAAGTTATGCATATAGGAGAATTTAATTAAATAATAGTGTAAAAAAATTTTATACTATCAGTGTATCAAAATTAAATTCAATTTTTAATATATGTATTAATCTTAAATGATAGATATAATGAAATGGAGGGAGTAATAGAAAGTTTGTGATGACTACTTCTCGTCTAAACATGGTTTTTGGTGTGAAACTAAGCTGTGATTGCTTTGGCAATTTTGTAATTTTGTAGGCTGCCAAATTGAGATGGCCTGCATTGTTTGACAGTGTGGATTCAGCCACAGAGGAATGGCTTGTTGACCAGATGATTATAGTACATAATTTATGGCCGGTTTATTTTAGTTTGATTTTTGAGTTGTTATTGGTTAGAGTAATATTATTTTGATATAACTCATCGGTATTTCGGGCCAATATATCACTCATCCACTATCGTATACAATGTGGCCCCTACTTGAATTGGGTTCCACACTTATCCAATGATGGATAGGTGATATATCGGTCCGAAATACGAGACAGGATATATCAAAATAACATTTCTCCATTGGTTACACTACTCTATTTTAAGAGTTTATGTATGTTGGTGGGCCAGCACTGACTAGTGCAGGCCCTGCACAAGGAAGGAAACAAGAAACAAGCATGAATCTACTAGCGGGAAACTGTTAATATTGTGGTTGGCATACTTATCTATGCTTAATTTATTTTAGGAGGTATTTGGTTAAATTAATGAATAGATGTTCAAATGATTAACCGTTTGTTATAACAATGAGTAATTTGCAACTTAAATGATGTTATCTCTAAACATGAAAATGAAAATTCCAACCAAAAGACGATGAATCACGGTACCTTAAGGATTGGTTGTAGATGTACCGTAGAATTTGATTGCAGAGTTGAAATCTCAAGACATTGCTGTACTGTATATAACGTTTGAGTTTGATTACTTTTCTTCTTACCTATGGGATGGCAAGGACGGACTTATAGCATTTTCTTGTCAGGTACGGCCAGTGGTGGAAACTGGATATGAAACCCTGTTACTTGTGAGGTTGTTACTTGAGACCAGGGTTCCTTATCAGGAAGTCTTCGGTGGATATAAAGCCTGTGGCTTTCATCATGTTATATATATAATTTTCGAAAAATATTAGAGAGACATAAACTTTGCCAAAAGTTTTGACTCTTGTATGAATAAGTGAGCCATACTACTATTTTTATAACAATTGCAATAATTTTTGTCAAAAAATCTGAAAATAGTTTTCTGATTGTATAACATTGTTGTTTTTTTTTTTTTTTTTTGGCGTGCAAGAAAATGGCTTTGACTTTTATCATGTATTGACAAGTGGAAATCATATCATCAGATTCTAAGGAACTTTGTCATCTATGATGAAGTCCCTTGACTGATGTCATAGTTCTTCTGAAAGTTTGCAGAGGGGCTCACAGTTGAGGGCATATTGGAGACCTGGCTCAAATTGAAGCCTATTGTCATGGAAGAATGGGGTGAGAATAGGGATGATCTGATAGATCTTTTCGGAAAGGTCAGAGATGAATGGTTGGAGAAGGATTTTTCTGGTTGGATTGGAGCAAACAGGTAGGCCAATTAAACATCATGAAATGGGATAATTTTTTGATCCTTATACCATAAGATTGATGAGAATCCTAATGCAATACAAAGTAATAGCATTGAGCATGGATGTTCATTGTTCAATTTTTAGAGATGTTCATGCAAGTGTGTGTTAAGCTCTTGCTTTTATCATACTACATAATTTTGTATATCGTGTATGAGACTTCAAATTGCTAATTAGTGGATATTTTGCCTTTAGAGTCTATCCTGGTGTTACTGATGCATTAAGATTTGCAAGCTCAAGAGTTTACATTGTCACCACAAAACAGGTCTGACCTTCTCTCTTTGCTTCTAACATGAAGACAATAATCTTTAGGGTCAGTTCGGACTGTGAGTAAAAATGGGGGTAAGAAAATCATGGATCAAATTTATGAATAAAATTATATTGGAAACTTGTCCATAAATTTTTCAATCTCATTTTTACCCCCAAACCAAACTGACCCTGTAAATAGTTTTACCTTCAATATTACGGAAAATGAATGCGAGGGAAGATAAATGAGCCATTGTCCAAATCCTGTAAAGGCACAGTTTCCAATTTCATATTGTCATGCTCTTATCACTTTTCATTTTCTACTCTTTTTCCTGTCCCTTCCCTGGTTATAGAGCCGCTTTGCTGATGCTTTACTAAGAGAACTTGCTGGAGTGACTATACCACCAGAAAGAATATATGGTCTAGGAACTGGGTTAGTATTTTTTATTAATACTTCATTATGTTTCTTTATTTTCCATTTCAAATTTTCTTTTCCCAAACTATCTGATTTTTTTTCCCCTGAAGTCCTAAGGTAGTAGTGCTAAAGAAGCTTCAAAAGATGCCAGAGCACCAAGGGCTGACACTACAGTAAGATTTTGTCCTTTCCGGTTATTTTAATCAATGGAACATTGTAGTTACTTGTTAAGATGCTTTAGAAGAAATCAACTGTGGTTAATTTTTAAACAGCTTTGTGGAAGATAGGCTTGCAACCCTTAAAAATGTCATCAAAGAGCCAGAGTTAGATGCATGGAATTTGTATCTAGGTAGCATTCCTATCTTTGTGTCTCATTATAACTTCTTCACTCTTCTCCATTAGGTCTCATTGAGTTCTGTGTTTTGCATTATTTCGTTTTTTAGAGTAGTATATTTGCTAAGCTTGGTTGTTTTGGATTAGTGGATTGGGGGTTCAACACTCAGAAGGAGAGAGAGGAAGCAGCAGCCAACCCCAGAATTCAGCTTCTTGAGCTCTCCGACTTCAGTAAGAAGCTGAAATAGTAGTTCTACTTCATTGGATTGTCAATCATTGAATTAAATATTTTATCCCGTTCCATTAGTTTATAAACAATGGCAAATTCCTTGTGCCTCTAAGTTTTTGTATCATTATAATTGCAACAAGTCGTTTGTCTCCAATCTTGTTGATCCGTAGCTATATGTGTCCATACTAGAGGATTTCCAAAGTAACAAAGAAGAGTAGCCATATGTGGTTGATCGGTTTTTAAAGCATTCACTTTTCCACAATGATAATTTGGTCATGATGAATACACATAATAGCAATATGATTTTTTTGTCCTAAACTCACTAGTAGTTTCTCTTAACTTTTCACAAATATTGCAAAAGTGATCGCTACTTCACTATCATTTAGAAGCAGTTTATCACCTTAACAAAGGCGGAAGAAATTGTAAGCCAGGACTACATAATTCACAAAACTGGGAGTAGACCTCCAATATGAAGTGACACAATTGCTTTATCAACTTCTAGAGAACTATTCCATACCAATTAACTACAACTCTGTTTTCAAATTCCCATCATTTTCCTCTGGACCAGCATTATCTGCTTTGCTTTTCTCACTATGAAGGCTCTGAATAACTTCATCTAAAGGTGGATCTCCAGGTCTCCGGAAAACTTCATCCCCTATTTTGATCTCGTATGCCTCTGATTGGTCCAAGATGAACTCCTTCAACTGATGACAATAATATGAGTATGAGAGAATTTCAACATAAAAGCATCATAAACTACTTCTAGGTTGAATCTAAAGCTAGTTTTTCAATAGAAAAAAGGGGAAACAAGGAGGTTTATAAATAAAAATTCAATATGATTTATTTTAAACAGGACAGTCAGGCGCAGAACATAATAGCAAATTGTGGGTTATCAAAATTAATAAGCCAAGCTGCTGCTTCAATTCTATGTTCTTTATATAATTATAAGCAATAGTAAGAAGAGAAGCCATACCTCCTCCAAGTCTTTGATGCTTTCCATGTTGAACATGACTGTATTCAGATCAACACCCATAAACCTTACTCCAAGGGCTCCAGTTCTCAGAACTTGTGTCCATTTCATGGCAATTTCAGCCACCGAGTCCTAAAAACAAGCATGGAAAATGGTTATGAGGCTTAACATTAACTCACAAGTTCAAACCAGAAGCCTCCCTAGTTCCTCCATCACAAAGCAAATTGCTGAATTGTAAAACATCAAGCACAAAATAAAAGCTCAAGCTCCTCCAAATACATTGGGTTATTGACCAGTAAGCAAGGGGCCAAGTTGAAAATCTAATATCATCATGCCATATATCAAATATAGATATAAAGCACTGACATCAAGTAGAAATAATGCTCCACCAAAGCTCCATATCAAAACACCATAAACTATCCCAAGAATAAAGCACCAGAGCATATCCATATTCCTATCCCAGAACACAGTTTCTATAATGGACAAACAGACATAACACTCAAGCAACATTTGTGAACTCCATCGCCAAAAATCCAATTTGTCATCACTCTCACTCTATTCACTTCAAGATTGCATCACAAGGGAAGCAAACCCAAATCCAAAACCTAATAAGCACAAACAGAATAATCACAATTTCAACCCAAACTAGAGCTCAAATTCAGGGGTAAAAAAAAAACAGAAAGGAGAAAAAAGGGTATCAGCGAATGCACTCATCAAAGTTAACCAGAACCCACTAATCCTACTCACAACAACCAAAAACCACAAATTCAACTCAAATTAGAGCTTAAATTTAAAAAAAAAAGGAAATAAAAGAAAAAAATAATTGAAATGGGCATGCGCAAAATTGCAACTTTAATTCGAATTCAGAATTAATAACGAGCAAAAATCACAACTGTAACTCTCTCTCTCTCTCTCTCTCTCTCTCTCTCTCTCTCTCTATATATATATATATATATATAGAAATGGGCATGGGCCAAAGTCACTAATTTAACTCAAATTCTAGCTCAAATCCGAAAAAACAATACATATGCACGAGCCAATCTCCCCACGAAAACCCATTACCACAAAAATCACAACTTTAACTCAAATTGACAACTTTAACTCGAATTCGAGCTCAAATTGAATAAAGAAAAGAAAAGAAATGGGCACGACCCAAATTTCCCATCAAAATCCATGCCCCCCCCCCCCCCCCCAAAAAAAAAGCACAACTTCAACTAAAATTCGAGCTCAATTTTTTTTTTAAAGAAAAAAGAAAAGGGTGGAATCGAAATTTCCCCTCACCGGAGTGCGGCGAACCCCCAAGCGTAACTTGACGAACCCGATGACGGGTCCGACGTGGCGCTTCTTCATCTCCTCTTTGATCTGCGAGGGTTCCATCTTCGACAAATCCGACGGCGGAAAGGAGGGGGCGGGCTTCTTGCCCCATTCTCTCCATGCATCGTCCTCCTCTTCGTCGTACACGTCGTCCAGGTCGTCCGTGATGTGCACCCTGCGCTTTCCCCCGAGGGCAAAATCGGAATTTTGCGACAGAAGAAGAAGGAGGAGGAGAAGGAGGAGAATGGTGATTGTGTTGGAGTTCATGAGGGTCAAAATTTGTGGGCCAGTGAATGGGGATTGAAAAGTAATGCGGAGAAAAAAGAAGGGATAGAATTAATTGCGAGATACAAGCGTGAATGAATGAATGAATTTTGTGTGTGGGTTCGGAAATTGGAAGGGCGCAAGCGAGTGTCAAAGGATGAAATGAATAGGGAAAGTGCGTTCTGGCTGAATAATATATATAGGTTTGGAGTTGGTAATAATTTTGTTTATGAATTTGTTGCATGCTTTGCATGGGCTAAGATTTTGGATAATTTCCGACCACATGGCTAGGGATAATGATAAATGTGGAAGAAAATGAATTCGTGACTTGTTTACGAGTTATGTTGACTAGATGATTTGTTTTCATAGTAACTATCTCTGGCATTTTTTGTTCCTATTTTGTCTTCAACCTTCGCTGTTTTTCTTTAGAATTAATTTCTATATAATGATAATATAAATTTCTTTTATTTTGTCAATTAATAAAATTATAAAAAAATATCAAATTAGAATGAATAATTATTTATTATAATAATTATCTATTATAATTTATTATTTTATTATAATTTTATTGATTGATAATATAAAAAAAAATTTATACTACCAATATATGAAAGTTAATTTCCTTGTCCTTTTAGATTTTTTTTTATGGAGAATTGTTCATATCATTTTGAGTCAGGAGTGATGGTAAAATAAAATTCTACTAATAGAGGTGACTTTAGAATTCAAAATCGTAATATTGCAAATGAAGTTCACCTACTGTCTTAATTCATTTTCAAATATGACTGCCATTGCTCTCTTAATTTTTTTTTATGGACACGTAGGTCCTTGACCAAAAAAATAAAGTCTCATAGTCCCTAATAAATACAAACATCAACCATCATTAGTCCATCCGTTAAATGTCACCGCTAAACTTAATAGATGTGCTAATGTGGACCATCAACGCAGTGGCAACTGCCAAGGTGGACAGCCAAAATCCCATCCAACCTGAGAAATATTTGCATAATTTAGAAGTACCATGTGATTATATTATCAGATTAATCATATAAATATATTTTATATAAGACCCACCACTAATATATAATCTCATGTAAAATGCACTTAAATGAGTAATCCGGAGCATAACTATATGATACTTCCGAACCATATAAGTATTTCTCATCCAACCTTAACAAAGTGAAAATTGCAAGGTATTGCATCATATACCCAACTTATATCATCTCCTTCACCTCCTTCCAAGACAAAATCCATTGCACATCCTAAATCCCCAAATATTGTGACAGTGGTTGAGAGGTTGAGAGGTTATGTGATCAAGTATAAGCATCGGAAGAAAACAAGGCAAATAGTGCCAATTGCCAAGGAAGTCCACCCAAGCCTTATGATCATAGTTGCGGGGCATGAATAGGAGGGTTCTCTTCCATTCCATTCTCCTCAGTCTCCAATACCGAGCTTAGCCATTGATCTCCAAACGCTTTATCAAACGTGAAGTTATTGTCACTTCATATGTTTTGGTAATTGAGATTACAAAGGTTATATGTAGTGTTTTTAGTGGACTTTGGTTGGTACATTGACTGCATTAGGAGTTCTTGCAGCTATACATGCACTACAAAATAGATTGTTGCAAATTTCATACAAGAATCTTGATTCACTCACATTCTCAATGCTCAATCAAATGAAAATATTTCTCAATCAAACAAATTTCATACTCAATCAATTCAGCAAATTGGGCCTTATTCTTGTTAATCGTTGCAGCAATTCTTTTATGCTTGGTGAAGGCTCAAGTAAAAGTTCTTCATTTTTACTTAAACACTAGAAAGGCCACTAGGGATAAAGAAAGGTCTTGACCCAAAAAATTTGAATGGATAACACCTCAGTCACCATCACAATATTTGGAGTTTTAGGGTTTGCAATGGATTTTGTTAAGGAAGAAGATAGAGGGGATGACATACATTCGGCATATGATGCAAATTGTATGAGTAAGAATCAATTTACTTAAGATGTAAGACTAGTTTAAACTTATTCTCAATCCTCACTCTCTATTGTACTCAGATTCAACGACATAGAATTTTCACTTAATTCTCTCATGTGACATCCTTTCCCTATCTCTCAATTCTAATCCCTTGTTTTGTGAACTCATATCCCTTTCCACTGCAAGAAGATCATCCGGAAGAGCAATAACTAAAGATTAAAGGCTATAAATTTTACATGATTTACTTGATTGATTCAAAAGGCCTCAAATCCACCCATCACCAATGTCTTTGTCGACAACCTAGAAAACTGCAAATTTTCACTTCTTGGTGCCACACGGAATCCATCTAGGGCCTCATCACCTAAGAAATTAGTGGATACTTATGGAGCATCAAATTGGATTGTGCTCTATTTAATGATAGAGTGACATTCAACTTAGAATCTATCACTAATTTATACATTTATCTAAAATATTACTGTATTATTGGATAAAGTATAGTACATCTAATGCTCCATGAGCCTCTAATAGTTTCTCCTTATCATGCTTAATCGCATGCCTAGGACCAAAAATATCCTTTTCCTCCATTTTTATGCTAATCAAAGAAAAACTAAGACACACCAAAATCTCAAAAACAACGCCTAAGCTTTTTTTCTCTAGAGATATAAAACCCATATAAAAATTAGAATGAAACCAACATTTTCCCTCTTTTGCCTTTCATTCTCATCATCACAAGAACATCCAAAATTCAAAAACCTGAAACACAGGTCACTAATAATGAGGTGGCTACTTGTAGGCAAAGGGGTGGTGATGGAGTGGTTGCTTGTATATAGCACATACATCCAAATGCACATACCTGATTTTGATTTTGTTTTAAGGGAAAATTACAATGACTAATGTTGTTTAAAATTACACTCACCCACCCTTTTATTGATTTTAATATTACACTCACTACCCTTAATTCTTTAAGCACATTAAAAGAACAAGCCTTCTTCCTAACTGACCGTGAGGTCTGTTAGTTCAATCTAGAAGGCATGTGCTTTTCTTTATGTTGAATGACTTTACTGGCCTTGTCCCCTTTGTTTATTTTCTTTCCCTTTAATTCTTTTTTTCTTCTTCCTCTCCTCCAGCGCACAAAACCTTGCATTTAAGACTTCAGGAACGGCAAAGCTACTGTTACGCTGCCTCTATTAGCGCTCCACCATGGGCCACCGCGAACCCGTGCCGCCACCGCCACCAACTACCCATTGCCATCATCCTTATATTGGACCACAGCCTCGATCCTAACTCGTCACCATCACCACCATGCTCTGCTGTGTCATTGAGCCACCGCAACAACATGTGATGAAGCTACCATGAACCACCTAAACCATGCCCAAACCATTACCTCTATCCTCCACCTAAATCGATCATCGCCACCATGTTCTGTTGTGACCCACGACCACCATCGTACCTGCTCCACAGCTGCTGCGATTGCACTGTTGTCTTTGGAGACTGGTGGAGTAGAGGAAGATCAAAGCAGCATGCCACTCAATGCGGAGAACCAGATGTATTGCTATGCTAAATGGGTCAGGTTCAGTTTTTTATTTTTTTCGTAAAAAATTCCTCATATTAACGAAGATTGAGGCTATTGTTCTTTAATTTTTATATTTTATATTTTGTTTGGTTTTGGCTCTTGGTTTGGGATGATGTTTAGAACGGTTTTGGGATATTGTACATATGGTATTGGTGTCTTTGGTTTGGGTAAATTCTCTAGTTTGTTTTAGTTTACTTTTAAAGTTTTTGGGTAATGGTGGCCAATCTGATTCCATGATTTGCAACATTTTTGTTCTGCTTGAGTTAGGGAAGGGAAGCCATCGCGAGCATAGAGAGAGGTGGCACTATTATGAACACAGAGAGAGAGAGAGAGAGAGAGAAAGAGAGAGAGAGGCATAGCGACTTGCGAGCAAAGGGGACATGGGTAAAGGTGCTGACACTGTAGCCCAACGATGGGGGAATGGGCGATGTTAAAGAATCGTGAAAATTGACGAAAAAAGGCGGCAAATGGGTAGAGTGAGAGAACTTTGGGAGACGGGGGATTTTAGTATTTTGATTAGCTGCATGCTTCCTGTGATGATGACTTTTAAAAATCTTTATATTAAGATAACAAGTGACAAATTAATGCGTGTTTTATTGTGTATTTCATTGGCCAAGGAACGTGGTTAACCTTACAATCTAATGGTGAGAGTGTGAAGTGCATTGATGCACTAATCACTTACGATATACTGTAATAATATCTAATTTTAAGAAAATTTAAAAATATAATTAAATATATTTTAAAAATTAATTATTATATACTGACAGTATAAAATTATACCGGCAATATTGTAAAATTTTACTGATAAAATTTTTTGATTACACTGATAAAATTTTTTGATTATGTAAAATTATTTTATACTACTAGTATAATTTTACACTGTCAGTATATGATAATTAAAATTACACTAATAAAATTTTTTTATTACACTGAAATGTAAAATTATTTTATACTACCAGTATAATTTTATACTGTCAATATATAATAATTAATTTTTAAAATATATTTAATTATATTTTTAAATTTTCTTAAAATTAGATATTACTACAGTGTATTATAGATGATTAATACATCGATGCACCTCACAATCTCACCATTAGATTGCAAGGTACACCATGCTCTTTGACCAGTAAAATGTATCGTAGAACGCGCTATTAATTAACTCCTTCATATAGACCCCACAATATCCACTTGTCATGTTATCACTTATTATCTTCATATGAAGATTTTTAAAAATTACTCCCCTTTTGATTAAGTGACTTAACAATACTTAACACCATTTAGCCTTAAGGGTACTAGGTGGAATATTAAAATCAATCAGGAGATGAGTGTAATTTCGAATAATCTCGAGAAAGGTCGTTATAATTTGCCCTTGTTTTAATTACCTTAATATAAAATTGGTACACCACATAATTAGTGTCAGAGCCGATTAACTCAAAGTCATCAAGACATATATAAAAAGGCAAATATTTTTCCAAATGTATTGTGATCCCAAGTCAAGCAAGATCATACCTCTTCTATTGCTCCTCTTCAAGCAAGTCAAGTGAGGCGGATTGTGGCAGCTAGTGGGTATAGGGCGACTTTTCTTGCGGTGATAGGAGAGGTTAGGGAAAGGGAATATGAGTTTGTAAAAAAGGGGATTAGAGTTGTGTTTATTTGTGATCTTTTTGACAAAAAATTACCTTTTTTACTAAAAAAATCAATTTTCAAATATTTAGATAATTTTTAGAAATAATAAGATTATCAAAAAAATATGTTTTCAATTTTTTTGTAGAAATTGAAAAAAATAGCTTATGAAAAAAATCAATTTTTAACTTTTTTAGTTATATATAAAATTTAAATTTCATAATCATTTTTTCTAAAAGTTAAAACAAATACACCTTAGAATTCAGACACAAGGAAAAAATGTCACATGAAAAAATTAAGTGAAAATTTCTATTTTGTTAAATTTGAGTATAATAGAGAATGAGGATTGAGGGTAAGTTTTTAGACTAAACTGATTTTCTCACTCGGAGAAAACTTTAGAATATATATATATTCTAAAGCTGAAAACCAAGGTTCCTAGCCCCATGGAGAGTGGGAGCACAATGAAGTTTTATTATTATTATTATTATTATTATTATGATTACTTCTACTAATCTACTAATTGTGCTTTCAAAGTTGTTTATAATTTGCCTACACCAAGCTTACGAAATAAATTTGATGGTACTATTTTTTTTCGTGTGAAGGATAGGTAAAAATTCACTGAGAAATTCAGCGACTTTTGTTTGACGTCAGCATATCGAGCATGTCCCCAAGTCACCAACTAGTCTTGTTTCTTGTATTGTTCTAGATTCCTTGTGTAATTTCCTGGATTGTAAGATGTTTAATTTACGCTTTTAACCCATTTATTCAATTTCATTAAATAAATAAGAATAATTAGAGGTGAATTATAGAGAGATTGAGGATTTGGAGAATTTGAAATAATTATGTAAAAAATTTTAGAAGGTTACCGGTCTAGTTTCACAAGTTTGAAGAAAATTGGTTGAAATTCGATATTCTATATTGTAAGAATCGAATTAATAGAATTTTACACCCTAAAAATCTAAATTGGGTGGCTGAGATTCAGCCACCTCCACCCCACAAATGGTGCCATAGGCAGCCATACAATGGGGGAGATTTGGCCAAAAACCAACCACCCATGCATCTACCAATAAGAAACAACATGTCCTTATCACCCATGGTTTTAAAACTTGAAAAAATTTCTCCTACTTCCCTCATTATTTCAGCCCCATTCTGCTGAAGCTGTTTCTTCATTCTTCTTCTTCTTCACTTTATCCTCCCTCCATCTTCAACTTTCATCAACTCTTTTCACTCACAACTTGAATCTAGCTAGCTATGACACCAATTTTGAGATATGATTCATGATTTTCTCTTGCTATTTGTGATTTGGTGGCTGATTGAAATTTTATTCCTTCTCATTTACTTGATGATATATTGTGTTTATATGAGTTCTTATAGCTAGGTTAGTATGTACATGTTAGTTTGGGTTGAAACTTTAGTGAAAAAACCAAAAAAGTAGCTAACTAGAATTGATTGAATTGAAAAACTCTAAACGTGTCTATATTACGAAGTGTACAGCTTCACCTATGGCCATCAGAATTTGATGAAACTAATTTTAGATGAAAGTAAACATCTAGAGCTTTTCAACCATATAAATTGTAAGGCCATTGGATCTATAATGAGTGAGATATGAATTTTGAAGTTAATCCTAGAATTCTGTCCCTATATTGACCAGACAGGAATGTGACGAGGCATAATTCGCCCTATATAACTCTAAATAAAGTACAACAAATTTTGTTAGAAATTTAACACATAGAGTAATATGCCAGAAAAATTTCAGAGTTAGATTATTTCTCTATTTTTCTCAATAATTCACCAAATTTGCTTTATATCTTGACTGGACTGAAACAGAGCAAACCATTTTATCCAATTTTAAGAGCTTATAACTTGAGCTCAGCCCATCAAATAAAACAAAACTTATTGGAAACAAAAGCTAGTTCAATTAGCTTTAAAATGACATAGGTTTCAGACAAATCCAATAAGATTTTTATTTTTAGTGAATTTTTACTTATTAATATCTAATTCTGCCTAACAGTAGGTTAGACCTAGATTAAACCTTAATGACCTAAGTTATACTTATCAAAACTTAATGGGACTAAAGAGAATAAAAATAAGACAAACAATACTTCAACATATCAAACATTTAGATTTAAATAAGCTAAATAGCAATTGTTGCATAAATTACAAAATAGGGCAGAATTGAGTGAGTTGAGTATAAGTGCTAAATTGAGTGCTTAGGCCTCTTAATGTGTGCATGAGCTTTATTTAAAGTTTGAATGATGCAATTTTATATTGATACTAAAAGGTTAATGTGTTATATTAGTTCTGTTGCCCTGGTTGATCCGTTAAGTTGCCAAAATTCTGGCAGAAATACAGGAACCATGCATCATGAATATGATTCCATATGATTTAGGCCTGGCCCTGAACAAGTTTAAGGAGAATAAATCGATGTAAGAGTCGGGGAAAGTAAACCCGACAATCACATGTAGGATCGAGCTTGATCTTGAAAAGCAAGCTATTATCCAGAGGTGAGAAAGGTTATTCACCTCTAAGGGACCAAGTACAGAGGAAAATAAGAAAGTACAAACACCCTAGAGACAACAATATGTAACGCCTAGGTGTGTTAAAAAAAAGTTAGAGAAATAAGAAAGTGAAGTGCACTTGTATCAATATTTAGCAATATCTGCATATATGCATAAGTCTTATTTCACTAATGGTCTATTATTATTATTGTGAGATATCTTCTGTTTAACAAGTATATAATAAAATGAACCTGTTTCGAAATGGATGTTTTTGAGCTCTTTAAAATGAAATATATAGTTTATATGGCATGATCATTTTTTTTTAAATAAACTGAAGCAGCTGAAATGACAACGATAATATTAACTGCCAAATAGCCTAGGAATCCTACTGAGAATATAAAATTTCCATCTCTATGTGTGTTTTCATGTCGTCACCAGACAACTCAACAAATTTTGAAGAAGGCCAACCTAGCGAAAAGTGACGAAGACTGGACTAGTTGCTGAAGACAATTTATAAGTGTATATATATATATATATATATATATATATATATATATATATATATATATATATATTGGTAGTTAAAAAGTTATCTAGTAACACTTGTAGTGGTGGATTATAAACAAATATTATAATATTTGTAAGAGGGATTAATTAAATAATAAATTAAGGTCCATGCAATTAAATTATAATAACTAATCAAGATAATATTATAACTTAAATATAGTATTATATATTAGAGAATTTTACACCTTGACTACTATAAACATTAGAAAAGATGAGATGTAGTTTTACTTTGTTAAAATTTTTCAAAATCACATTTAATATTAGAGTCTGCACTTATTATTATAGATATCATATGTTAGGTTGTCAAGTCAAATTTTAAAGGTGACAGAGATCAAATAAAGCTGACAAAAGATTGGAAAAGGCCTTTTAACTGAATTTGATGATGCTATATAGGAAGCGCGTAATCAAGAAGAAGTTACCATCAAAACAGCGACAGAGAAAATGAGATTAAGATGCATGATGTGAATAGAGACATGGCATTTGTGGTTAGTTTGTGATCATGGGTTCAGCATTCAAGTCACGGTGAAAAAAGTGGTGCAAGCAGTGGTTCACTTCAAGCATTATAATCTTTCAAAGCTGAAAGTAGAGATATTTATTATTGCAGGGTCCTAGCATAGACAACCTTTCAGGAAAACCAGATTGCTCAAATCTCTTGCTGTCCTTGTTAGAAATACACAACTAACAAACTTTGTCGGTTGATTTGATAAATTTTTGGTTATTTGATTGTTGTTGGCTTGCTGCTTTCCATATACTTATTATGAATGTGATTATGTGACAGCTGATTGAATTAATACAGAAAGATAATGTTATAGACTCAAGTAGAAAAGAGAGTCTAATTCAAAAGAACTTTCAGGTAGTCTTTTTCTTGGATTGGTCCTTAATTAGGTTGCTCTTTTTGTGTGCCAATTGTTTAATGAAAATATCAATATTATGGACTTAAGTTTAAGAGAAAATCCAATCTAAAATACTAATTTATTGGACAGAAGAGTCTCTAGACTTAAGTATTATATTTGGATGGTATAGCTTTTCAATATAAGACTTGTAACATATAACTGCAAATGTTTATGTTAATCATAAGGGACCTTTACTTGTATATATTAAGAATTCAAATTTTGAAGATGTTATTTTAATGAAAATCTTATTTAATTATATTATCCTTAACATATACCTGTGCGAGTAATTTGCTTTAGTGAACTTGTATCTGCTTTTATCATTTTGAAGCGTATTTGCTTTAGTCGTCCTACTTCATTGGCCGTTATCTTGTTGTTCTCCTTTTTTGTTGGTAAACTTGTATATTTTTGTGCACCCCACTTTTCCAAAGGTGGGTTGAGTGTTATCCTAACTATCAACCAAAATAAAATAAAAATTGTGTGAGTAATTCAAAAAATTTTTAAAATACTATGTCAGATCTAAAGTATCTTAACTGATTGCCATCTTTGAAGGATTGTCACTTGCTCTCTGTTAACGGCTGATAACAGAAAGAGCATCAATTAATGGAAATATTGAGATTAAAAAAAGGTTAACACGTCAACTATGATGAAAATGGCCACGTGTAAATGATGTACGAGAGATTGGATGTCTAATTGACGCCGGGGCCCTAACTAAAAAATTCTGAAAGTATAAAAATTCAATTAAAAACTTTTAAAATATAATAACCCATTTGAAAACACGTTAAAAATATAAGAACCTGGAGATTAATTTAATCTTTAAAAAGATTAAAGAGTTATATCGATTGGATGACTAATTGACGCCAGGGACCTAACTAAAAAATTCTGAAAGTATAAAAATGCAATTAAAAACTTTTAAAATATAATTACCCATTTGAAAACACATTAAAAATATAAGGAGCTGGAGATTAATTTAATCTTAAAAAAGAGTAAAGAGTTATATCTGTCAAAGTCTCTTCCATGCTACGGTCAATAATGTGGTAGAAATGGTCTCAATTAGGACAGATATGAAAAATAAGTGTTGTAAGAGTCGAAACTAGGGAGTTAAATAAAAATTTAAAATTAATTATATCAACTTTTATTCGCTGCATTTCTAAAATAAATATATAATTAACTTTGTTAGCAATTGATAATAGATAAAAATTTTAAATATATATTTCTCGTTAAATAGTTTATTTGATCAATTCATTTACATGTTTAATAAATAAAAGTTTCAAAATGTTGATGTCAATTATTAGTAAATGGGTGAAAGTCAAAATTTTGACATTGAATTATTGAAAATTTGTGTAAAATAATGTTTATTTGGTTATAAATTATACACCATATTATCAAGGTGCTCTTACATATATAAGATATAGGGAGTTTAATATATTCATATAACTTAAATTTAAAAAAGAGTTCAAGTCATAGTTTTACTTTTAAAGCTCTAAACTTATATATTCTAAATTTAAAACTGTGGTCGTACTTTATCAAATAGTAAATGATCAAATTTATTCTATAATTTTGATTATATATATTAAATTTAAATGAGTATAAATAAGATAAAAAAATATGACATTTTATATAAAGCTATAACAAAATATTTAATCAACATTTTATATATATGTATATTGTAACACTTTCTCAAGTACAGTAGTATGCTTAAGTTATAGGACCACACTCAGGAGTTGTTACTATTGCTTCAACAAACCTTGTACGATGGCATTCTTCGACTGTCTTCAATATTTCTAGTCAACTGTGCCTATGGTGACCGCCTTAGATATTTCCTAGATTATTTGGAGATAACAAGAAAATATATATAGGAGTGAAAATTACAAATTTTCAATAGAATCCAGTAAGGAATTACATACCGTGTCATTGTTATTATCTCTAACTGCTTCGGTTTATTATAAAAAAGGTGAACATGTTGTACGAACTATTTTGTTTTATAGTTTGAAAATATATGGTCCGAAGCAGAGTTAATTTTATTCATGCACTTGTTAAGCAGACTAAGAATTCAAGCATGGGTACAACAAATTTCATAATAATATTAATAACAAGAGCCTACTTGCAATGTCATAATTATGATAATAATAGACATTATTTGTGCGTTTGCACTGCTCATCATAAAATTATGCATATGTTTTTGTGTTTCCTTTACTTTCTTTACTTGGCATACCTAAACATTACATATTGCCGTCCCTAGGGTGTCTGCATACATATGTCTTTGTCTTTAATCTTGGATGCCCTTGGGTAGCCTAATTTAGGAGTGAGCTCAACTCGTGACTATCATCACACAGTATTAACTCACAAGGGGACCCATGTGCCTCTAAATTGGAGGGACTCAGCTGGCTAACTGCTTTCAACATAGAGGGACCCAATAGTTTTAGCTGCTTTCATCTGGAGGAACCCAAATAGCTGCCTCCAAGTGAAGGGACCCACATCTTGTTTGTTATATTCTTTCATGATTCATATGTTTATATGCTTATAAAGTAATGTATAAGTAAGTATGAGGGGTTCATGTACATGTTTTGTATCTGGATTTCAAACATTCATACTTACATGACATGCATTCATAGATATAACATATAAATATGCTTAACGTTCACATATTTTTGCCGAAATTTCGGCAGCATAACGGATCAGCCCTGCTTTCTCTTGAATAGTGCCAATCAACTAGATAGTCATTCAATATAATGCATCAATCTTTCAATACTTGTACAAAACTTGCAACTCTTGCACTTAAGTTGGATTCTTGCTAATTTCTTCAATTTTGCCCATTTTTAGAAATTAAGCCATAATTTCTATATAACTCATGTGGACCTAAATTTTGGATATATTGAAGTGTTAGGTGTCTAGTTTCTAATCTCTATGGTCCCATTAAGTTTTGATATATATAACTCAAGTTATTGAATATTTATCTAGGTTTGTCCTGTACTAAATAGATTTAAGCTCTGAAAAGTAAAAATTTACTAAAAATGAAAAATTAAGTGAAACTATATGAAACATTTATGATTTTAAAGTTAACTGAACCAATTTTCATTTCCAAAAAGTTGCATTCTTTTTGAATAAGTAGAATTCAAGTTATGAGCTCTTGAAGTTGACTAATTTGAACTATCCTGTTCTAGCTCAGTTAGGACGTAGGACAATTTTCATAAATTACTGGGAACATCAAGGACTGAATTTGGTTATGAAATTTTTATGTAATATTATGCTATGTCTTAAACTTCTAACAAAATTAGTTGCACTCAATTTGAAGAGGTATAAGGTGAGTTATGCCCCTCGAAATCGAGTCTATCCGGAAACAAGGTCAGAATCCTAGGGTTAATTTCAAAAATTCATATCTCACTCGATACTAATCTAATGACCTTATATTTCACATGGTTGGAAAGTATTAGATGTCTAGTTTCACATAAAATAGTTTCATCAAGTTTCTATGGTCATAGGTGGAGCCGTACACTCCACAACTACAGAAGTTGTGAGATTTTCCACTTGATTCAAATCCTATCTTGCTATTTCTTTAGTTTTCTCTTCAAATTCTCAACTAAACCTAACTTGTGCAAGTTAATTCAGCCACACAAGTTTATATAAACACAACATAATAGCAAATAATTGAAAGAACAAAAAGTTGATTCAGTCACTGATCCATAAATATGAGAGGAAATCATGAACCCTACCTCCAAATTGATGTAAAACTAACTAGAATTTGGTTTCTTTTGATGGATAGAGCAATTAGAACTTGAAGGTGGGATGATTTGGGATGGAATAGAAGAAGAAAGGAAGAGGGAAGGTTGCTGGATGGTGGTCGAACAAATGAAGGGACAAGGGAGGGCAAAAATGAATTTTTGTAAAGGTGGGTGGTTGGAAGCTTGTTGTTTGATTGGTTGTTAAAGGTGTGGTGGTGAATTTTACAAATCTCCTCCCCATTCATGTGGCTATTGGGGTTGACAACTAAGAGGGAGAGGTGGCTGCATTATTAGCCACTAATTTTTGAGTTTTCAATGTATAGTTCTATTTATTCGATTTTGATAATTTAAAATATCGAATATTTACTGATTTCTTTCAAATCGGTAAATCATTACTAAATAACTTTGCAAAATTTTCAATATGCCTACTTTAATTTTCTCAAGTCTGATCTTCCTAATTAATTTTTAATTAACCTTTAATTGGCCTCTAATTAACCTTGTTCATGCAAGTACATCGAATAGTTCGATTAATAACGTAAATCGGCTGTTTCAAAAATTTTCACATGTTACATACATGCCCCCATAGATCCGGTTCTGGTCTCTCATTGCTCAAGTTATAAATGTCTAATGCATCGGCTGGTAGAAGGCGTTATCAATGTTCTAAATGTATGGCCCGCGCGGTGATGAGATATGAGGTGGTTTCTGCGGTAGTTAGCCAATACAATTTGGTGCTGACAAAAAGAAAAAGAAATAAATAATTGGTCCTTTTCCAAAGTGCTTTATTTATTTTTTTTTGGTCGTTTATCCAAAGTGCTTATATCTTCATATTAATTCTAAGGCATTTCCTTTTCCTTTGAAGGATTCTAGTCCAAGTAAAAGGATCATCAAAACCTTAAGCTCTAAACAATTTCGAATTATATACACCTAGAGGTTATTTTGCTAGTCTAGGAAGGGAATGAAATCCTATGTAAGAATTTCATATCACCTTGATCATGTATGTAATTTTTTATTATTGATAACTAAATCTCATGAGAGAATATAATAAATGTCAGAAGTTTATACATGATCCTTTGCATGAGATTGATCCATTCTCGAACTTTACTAGAACTGAAAGTAGTAGCCGTTTTACGTGATGATGCAAAATACCGAATATTTCTTTCACAATAAGAACCAAAGAATAGTTAGTAAATAAACCTTGGTCTAATTTCCATAGTGGAAAGTGAAAACCAGCATCAACTTTTTCCTTCATTTAATCAGCACATTGACAAAGAGAGACTATTTGATATACCAGAATCATATATCTTACTCCTATTCCAAGTCTCTGTTAGGAAAAAAAAAATAGTGTAGAAGATGATCAAGACTTGATATTGATGTAGTTTCAAGGCACCAATTATTTTAGCTATTTTTAGAGAGATAATTGCCCTCGCACAAAATTGATATCGGGTTAATAACGATACTCTCTCATGATACAATAAAACCTATGAATTTTTTTACGAGCAATACCGACAAATTCCCTACATTATTAAAACTTGAATTATAACAAGGGGAAACTTGAGAAATAAACTCGTGAGTGTATATATGATTGTACTTACATGCGGTAAAGTCTAGATCAATTTATAGATGGTTTGAAGTTATATTTCGAGTATGAGTTTAATTGTAATGCGTTATTAGTGTAAAAGAATTTTATAGAGTCATCCAATTAAATATTTATATTTATAAAATTTTCATGATAATGAATAATTGAGTCAAATATTTTTATTAATACTGTAATATATAATTGGATTTAAATCCTTCAAGCATTATGTCCCAACACAAAGCAATTGTTGAATTTAATCGACACTTACAATACCAATACAGCAAGTTGGTGGCAACGTACAAACACAAAGCAACGCACCCCAACACAATACAATGTGTCCATTTAGTGCAACGTACCAATCACAACGCAGCTACAATTGGTGGCAACGTTAAACAACTAACACACAACCTTTTGAAACTTTAAAGTTTAAAATATTCAATAGTCTCGAGTGACGAAGGACTAGACATTCTTAAAATTTGTTTCTGATAGGAATATTCTTCTTAGCTGCTTCACGACGTATTGTCTCGAAGGCATTGTTCAGGTTCCACACTAGCTTTCGCTCATCTATGAACCCTTCTTCTGTTGCAGTGGTCACTCTTAACATCCCCATATAGCTCATAATGGTAACTACAAGACTCTGCGACAATTAATGAAGGTATATAGAGCTTTATTTTTTCAACATGCAAGAGGGTAATCGTATGCTTAATTTTTATTTTTTTCTGCCGCCACTTTCTGCATTTAATATAGAGCGAATACTTAAATTAGTTCCTGCAAGATATACGTGGTATCAATTTAGTTTTTTAAAAATTTTAGATGTTAATTTAGTTATTCAATAATTCAAATAGATATCAATTTAATCCCCCAATAAATATTTAGACATTAAATTAAAGATTTAATTTCGATATATTGTCACTATAATTTTTTTTCCTATACAATCATTCAATTATGTATAACTATTTGACTCTTATTATAACTATATTTCAAAAGCTATATAAAAATAAGATTTAATTAATTGACAATATAAAATAAGGTGTAGCTATTAGTATTTCCTTATGCCTATACACAATGTCCGTCAATAGTATATAACTTTAATTTTCTAAATTACCCTTATCTAAATGGATCAATGTTTATTAAAATTTAATTTTGATTAGTATGTTACCATGATATTATTTGTCTATTCACACTCTCTTTTAATATCAAGTACTTTCACATTTATTTTTTTGAAAAAATTTTTTTCACTCTACCCCATTGCATCACTCACCCCTCTTGTCCATCACTTTAGATTTTTTTCTCTCTATCACACTGAGTCCTTAATTTATTCATATTTTTATGTTTATTCAAAATTTTCAAAAAAAAAAAAATATTATATGCAAATATTTACGACAATAATCATATGAAAACTTGGGTTTAAAGTAAATGTCTATCATCAAAATATCTCAATAAAAATTTAACATCCAATAATTATTAAAAATATATAATACTGCCTATGATACTAATTTATATTTTTTATTCTTATTGGAAGGGAAATTTTAGAAAAGTATAATTGTTGCAATCAATAAAAAAAGTGTGTAAATTTTTTAAAACTTAAGAAGAAAAAAAATTACAAGAAATCATGCATACAAGCTAATAAGATAACCTATTCTTCATTTTTATGAGAGCTTATTGAGATTAATTAATATAAGATAAAAATATATTAGCTTTTGATATGTTCTTGCTTTCTTTCTTTTTTTTTTGACGTGACATGGACTTATTATTATGAGTAATATTATATACTTTTTATTAATTAATGAATATTTATTCTTTATTAAAATATTTTGATGTTTAGGGTTTACTTAATGCCTATGTTTTTACATGACTTTTGTTGTAAATAATTGTATTTTTTTAAAACTTTTGAATAAATAAAAAATAAATAAATTAATGGAATAGAGGGAAGGATTATGCGACGGATTAGAAAGAAAAATTTTATGAAAATAAAGATGAGAGTAAATGATATTAAATGAGTGTATAAATAGATAAATAATAATATACTTGATTAAAATTTAATTTTAATAACATTAGTTCATTTAAATGAGGATAGTTTAGGAATTTTAAGTTATAAACTAATAACGGGGAGTGTGAATAGGTAAAATGGAGCGCTAATAGTTTCATCCTATAAACTATTTTACATTAATAGTGTATCAAAATTGATCAATATTTATAATATTAAAGACCAAATTGATATAAAGAATCTTTTTATTCTAAATCATTAGTATTCATAATCCACTTAATTTTAACTAATTTGATTCAAATCAGGTCAATTCACTATAAACGTAAAGCTCTCGCAGTGCTAATTCTTTCAATTTATGATAATCAAATCCGATATCTTATTTAAGAATAATAAGTGTTGAACCACTTAAATTAATAAAATGTTGCTAATCTAAAAAAGTTTTGACAAATGATCTATATTTTTTTGATGACCAATTTAAATATTTACTATGTAATATTTGATTTCTAGGCTGATACAACTTATATGTATATTATGAACAAAAAAATAATGCAAGATTAAGAAAATCGAATTGGATATCAAATTGATCAAGACATTTGTTCAACGGTTTAGAGGTTCAATCGATTCAACCGGAATATATATATATATATATATATACACACTGTCAGTGTAAAATTTTTTTACACAGACATCCAATCATATATTGCCATATCAGCAAAAGTCTTTGACATAACCACCCACTACTTGAATGGTCATGTAAATGAAATGTTTTAATTGGATGACAGGGTAAAAAAATTTTATACTGTCAGTGCACTCCAATTAAATTCATAACATTATATTAATTTTATAATCAAAATATATATTTTAATTTTTTTAAAGTATCATTTTTTTTTATTTGAGAAGTATAATTTAATATAACAAATTAATTTATCAAAAACAAAAAAAAAAACCAAGAAACACAAGGCCTAATTAAAACAAACTGTTTGGGTGACGAAAAACAAAACAAACTAGACGCTATCGACTAAGAAAAAAACATAGCAAATGCTATGATCACAAAATTGAAAAACAAGCTAGATGCTGGGACAAAGACCCCCTTTCTCTTCTTCTCCCCAAAAAAAAAACCAAAAAAAGGAGGCCGGGACCCACGGAAATCAAGAAGCTTTGATATAATTGGCTAAAGCCATAGGGTGTTCTGACACATCTATTTGATTTTACTGTATATTCTTATCCATCTCTACCGTATACGTAAATATACATTTTAAATTTCCGCAAACCCATCTCGGTGACTCCATCTCCATCTTCTAGTTTGGCACAGTTTCAAACTTTCAATCTTAGCATAAGGTGCCGCAACCACATCCCTTCTGTTCCAGCCGCTGCGGTTGCAGGACGATGGCGATGGGGTAGCGCAGTGGAGATTAATGGCGTCATGGATGAATAGCAGTAGTTAAACTTTTTTTTTTTAGAAAAAAAATTCTAAACCGCTGACTATCTAAACGGCCTCCGGTTCAGGCAGTTCAGCGATTTTGAGCCAGTTCATCCGATTTTTTCCCAATTTTTCAATTTTCTATTTTTAGGCATCAACCGGACTGATAGGGGTCCGATTCCCAGTTTTGTTGGAATAATTTCGTAAATTTGCATAAATCAAATTGTATTTAATTTTGGACTTGAATTAATTAGATATTAAAAATTGATTAAAATCAATTATTTAAGCCCAAATTATTATAATTATTATTGGATTCATTACCAGACATCGCTTCATTGGTGGAGATTATTATGTTTTTTCAGATATATAAAAGATTAATGGATGACTTGACCCATCACCTTTGTTGACACAAGGAGAGACCCTTCGTCCGAGTTTTATATATAAGCATCTGTTGCCCTATTAAGGCAAGAAGCTCATTTGGCTATATGGGGAATAGGAGGATTTTTCTTCCTCCTACTCCTTAAATTGCTCTCTCCTCTCTCTCTTTAGATTTGAAGAACAAAGAATAAAGAGTTGTAGATTAGCCATTTTTCTTCAATCAATCTTGGTAATCTCCACCTAATCTTGTTTATAAGTTTTGTTGATTGATTTGCATGCTATAATCAAGGTCAAAATCCAAATTCAAGGCTATAGAAATTATAACAATTGGTATCAGAGCTCTTTTGATCTCTAATTATGGTGGTAAGTCTTGTTTTTTATGAAAGATTGGATGGTGAAAATTTGAAATCGCACACATGCATGAATCCTAACACACTCAAGTTGGGATTTTGATTTCTCACGATTAAACCCAAAATTGTTAAGGGATTTTGTCACTGATGTTATTCTGGGTTGATCGAGCTCCATATTACACAAAATGGTCACCGATTAAGGGAGAATTTAGGAAAAGAAATCATGAACCTTAACCTCCTCAATCTTGTGTGAAAACCTAAATCCTAGATTTGGCCGAATTTCATTCGATTGGTTTAGGGTTTTGTAGCCTGTGTTATTTTGAATCTATAGATACCAAGAACATAAATTTTAGTCAAGTATTAAGGGAGAAATTGAAGAAAACTCATATGAACCCTAACTCTCCCACTCAAAACCCCAAAACCATATCTTGGCCGAATCGATTCAAGTTTGTTTAGGTTATTGTTGCTCTTGTTCTTACTAATCTAAAGAGCTATAGAACACGAATACTCGTTCAGATTTGAGGGAGAATAGGCCGAGAACCCGAGCTGCATGTGGTAGCGTGTTCATCACATTTTTTGAGCAACAAAAAGCCATGAATCTGTGAGTTCTTGGAGGGGTTTTGTTTGCATTGAGCTACTCTTGTGATCTGGGTTGGAATCGCACTAGTAGATCGCAGTATCCAAGCTTGAAAGGAGCTCAAATGGCGGAACCCACCACTGTTCTAGGTTAACCCAACTAGGGGTTGAAGAAGACCCTGTTTGGGTCATTTGGCGAGGACCACTCATGGCTTGGGCTCGTGATAGTGCGTGGGAGGTCCAATTTTGGCCCAAAATACACCAAATTTTGCAGGATTCAATAAATAATTATATTATAATTATCGGTGAATTTTATTTAATTTTTTGGACAATAAAAGTATTTATTGTGATTTTTTTTCAAATTTAAATTAATTAAAAACATGTGATTCTCTCCGAATTTGGTTTTGGAAATTTTTGTGGATAACTGTGACATATTTGGGCATGTCATAATCTGTGCACTCTCAGAGTTGATGTGCTTTAACTATTGAAATAATTTTGGTATCATTCTTGTGTGTATGTCAATTATGGAACATTACAAATTTGTAATTATATAGCCTTTTTGTGCAATGTTACTCTGAGAGTTATTTTTTGAGATATTTTGACATTATTGTTAGGCATTTTTAATGATTGTGAGTTCGCTTTTGTGGGATCAATTGTGACAAATGTTAATTTTGTGAATAATATTGTGTAATATTATTCTGAGAATTATTTTCTGAATTTTAGAACATGATGTTGTTGCACACTCCCATGTTATATGTAATAATGTTTTATAAAATTTTAGTAATCTGATTTATGCAGTCCAAGTGAGAGAATGTTAATAATTTTGTGGACTGACATAAATCAGAATTGGATTGAATTTTAAATTCCAAATGAATTAGATGCCTAAATATTGGAGTATGTTGTGGTTTTGAAAATATTGAGTGTTGTGAGTTTTGATTGCTTAAACACGAATTTTGTGATAGTCAAAGTGTTATTGCTTTTGGCTAAAATCCCACTTTCTATAAAAAGAAAGTTATTTTAGATGATGTGATGCACCATTATAAAAATGAGATAAATGATTTAAATTTTGAAAATCTCTCTATGTTTGGTTCCACAAGTTGATAGCCATGTGCCTTTTGATTTTGATAGGAGTTTTGCTCACAATCTGTAATTTATTATATACTCTTTTACACTCTATTTGTGAAATTTCAAATGAGTTACTTTTGACATTGTGAGTATTTATTTCATAAACTCAAAAATTTAGTCATTTTCCTATTTTGGTTGTGTTGTCTTTTTCCCTTGTGGACATTTAATATTTTTACTAGTGCTATATTGAGGTTTATGTTGATAATGGATTTATCCTTTGGTTTGTCTTTAATGACATGATTCTTGATGATTTGAAAATTGTGTCCTTAGGTTTTCAGTATCCTCTCTGTACTAGCTTTTAAGGATATTTATTTTAATATTTGTGGGAGTCTACTCTTGTGTTATGTTTTTTAGACTCTAAAATTGCAATTACATGAGAGCCCCATTTGTTAATTGGGCATTTTAGAGCAATCCAATTTTGTGAATTTTGCTTTCACTTATAGTAAAGCTTATTTATATTGAATAAAATTATTTTATGGATTGCGGTTATTGTTAGATTATGTAGATAATAGATATACCCTTCAGTATGACATTATTGACATAATCATTATGTGATAGAGAAGAATAATTTAAATATATTCTTAGATATTATTATATAATTTTAATATTATTATTTTCTCTATCAAGTGGAAGAGACTTGTATATTGTGATCCGAGACCCTTTAGCAGGATTATAATGATGCAAGGTCTCTAGTTCAATTAATTGTCCAATCAATTGAACGTAAGAAAACCAATTAATTTATACTCATGTTATAATATTTTGGTATATAGTTTTCTCTTTTCTCATTAGTTTGTTATCATTTCATTATTTTGAGACCTATTTTAAGGACATTTTCAGTCTCTTAGAATGTAATATTACTCTTATTTATATATAAAAAACTATTATTATAGTGGGAGATGGAGACTTTATATTTTGTTCTATCTTTATTTGTGGTAATGTATAGGTCCAAAATGCTTCTGTTAGCATATTAATTTTGTTATGTCATTTATAATTTGTTGATATTTGAGTTTGTGATGACAAAAATGAGATATTTGTTGTAAAATGTCAAAGACACTTATAATCTACTCAATTATGTAAGCAGTGTATGCAAAGTTGATTTTGTGAGATTCTAATTGTCAGATTTTGATGAATCCGCACTTTTAAGATTCTCTCTATGTTGTTTTTTTGTTGTTAGAGAGAATAATGGTGGGTTTTAGACTCACAGTAACCACTCTCCCACAAAACCATTGATAATCCCATTGCTGATTATTATACCATTAGAGTATATTGAAACCTTGTGGTCTATAATGGGAATATTCATGTTATTTTGATCTATTGGATTAGTGGAAGATATTTGCCATATATTGTGTTGCATCATTTTGTGATTATATGGCATATTGTGATAGACTCTTCTCAAGTATATTCCTACATAACTTTGTTGTTGATCCCCTAACCAAAGACTAGCTGCTAAAGGTTTTATTGTTGATTATGTAACCTGTATGGGTATATTGAGATCCCTTTGGCATAGTGGGAGTTTATTCTATAGGTTTATTATATGACCCCACACTATTGTTGATGCCATTTAAGCTTGTGCAGCTTATTTATTTATGCAATCTTGCATAATGGCATTATTGTTAAGACATATTGGATCTTGTCTCAATTTTGTAATACTGAAATATTTTGTTGAATCTAAAAGCATCTTGGGCGAATGCTTATGTTGTCATATATTATTGTGCACACTTTTGTTGATATATGACACATATTAGAGACATTTTGGGCCCCTCTCATATTGTGATGAGATTTATTAGATCTCATATAGCATATAGCGCAGATGTTAGGGCCATTTTATTGGGAATTACACTTTGATAATGTATTGGTGTGCCATTTTGTTGTGCATTCCCATTTACTTATGTACGACCATTTGTTGGGTCACCGGGAGATGAGTATCTCACATGTATGATATCAATACTCCTTCAAGTATGATCTTCTGCATTGTTGAGTACTTGTTATCCCATATTGGACCATTTGGTTGAGAGCGCGAGCTCAATTTTGACATCATTTTGTGGCTGCATATTGTGAATTAATTGGGATATTGTTTCATATTAATTTGATTTATGACGTCCAAGTGGTAGATTGTTGGAATAATTTTATGGACTTACATAAATCAAATCATATTTAATTTTGGACCTAGATTAATTAGATGTAAAAAATTGATTAAAGTCAATTATTTAAGCCCAAATTATTGTAATAATTGTTGGACTTATTAGGCCAACGCACTACTCATTGGTGAATATTGTTATGTTTCTTTGTGTGTATAGGCCTTATTGCAATGGGTGGCTTGGCCCATCACTTTTGTTGACACAGGGAGAGACCCTTCTTTCTAGCCCTATATATAGGCGTCGATTGTTCCATTGAGACAAGAAGCTCATTTGGCTATCTGGAAATAGGAGGAGCTCTTTTCTTCTTCTAGCCTCTCTTAGCCAATTTTTCTCTCTTCTCTCTCTATATGCCAATTTGAAGAACAACTATGAATTAATTGTTCTTCCTCAATCAATTCCGGTAATTTTCACCTAATCTTATTTATGAATTTGTTAATTGATTGGTATGCTGTAATCAGGATCAAAATCCAGATCCTGGGCTATAGAATTTTCAATAGGTTTAACTGGTCGAACTAACCAGTCCGGTCCAGTTTTCTGAACTATGAAAAAATGAATTGCAAAGAATTTTACTTTATGAATCACTCTTCTATTCTTTTGATTAATTACGATATATAACCTCCATTCATACTTATCAGAAGAAAGAGGAGGAGTAAGTTACCTGAGGCAAACCAGACACCGTAAAGAAGAAGTCTTTTATGGGGTGATTGGCCACAGCCATTTGCTCTATTGGCCCAACCATGTTCGAGATCAATAAGCTTGAATTTCTGGCTGTCCTGTGCATAAGTTTAGCCACTGCCTATAACATCATGACAACAAAGAAAAAAATAAAATAAAATTCCTTCCATAATATAAATTATTTAGATAAGTATTTATACACGTAATAATACAAAGTTTAACCTCAAGAAACAATTTATTACCCGAAATTTGATCCAAACGTGTGAAAACAATTAATTTATTAAGCACTTATAAAGGGGGAAAAGAAAAAATCCTGATCAAATTATATGCCACTTGTTACACACCTCAGGGCCTTTTAACTTTAGCTCCATCATTTGAAGCTTTCCAACTAAAAGAGTAGCAAAAGAATGCCTCTTCCTCTTGATCGACGTGTGTGCTTTCGTGACAAATTGGAGAGGATTGGAAATTGGGGTGTCTTCTAATTTCGGCATTGACACATGCAAGAAAGTAACATTGTTCCCCCAAGCACCCTTTGCATTAGGCTTTAGCATATCCTGCACTGTGCGGTAATCTTGAACATTTCTTGTGTTCACCATTGTCAATGCAGTGGAATTCAATTTTCTTGATCTATAGTCAATATCTTGCATGTAGAGCCGAATCCCGTAGAAGAGTATTCCAGTAATCACATCATTTATTGTCTGCAATATATAGTAATATATTGAGAGTGGTGTTATTTAAACACATGAAGATGGACATCATGATATATAAAATAAGACAAGACTTAAAGGAAAATTGTGCCCACAATGACATGCACCTACCACTACTAATTGCATTACAACTCAAGCTGTCTTCACAAATGTGTCTAAAAAATATATACAAATAACATTTCAATAATTTTTTTAATCTTTGATTGAAGCTTGAGACCCCTCTTGACCCTTCATCATGTTGGATAAGTATTTTCCTCAACGTTATAATAGATCAAAACCAAACTAATAGATAGTTAGAATTACATTACAACTTATGGTATATTCGTAAATGTGTCTAAAAAAATTATACAAATAATATTTTTGATAATTTTTAAATCTTTTGTTGAACCTTAAGGCCTGTCTTGACCCTTAGCCTTGTTGGCAGGGGCGGCTCCTCTTGGATCTAAAGGGGGACAGTGCCAAAAATTTTTACTTTTTTCTTATTTGGCCCCTCCTAAATTTTTTATACTCACTACAAAAGAAAAACAAAGTTTGCTATAGTAACTTAGTTATAGTTTCAATAATCTTGTAATCAAAATGGATTACTATTTGAACATTACAAAAGAAATTTGAATATTTGATACGAATTTTAAAAAATCCTTTACTTAAGCAGACGCTTAAATACTATAATAGACAATATGTTGTGTATATATGTGTCTCTTAAATTTTGATTCTGAAATATTCATTTTCTTTATTTTGTAAACTACTGTTTTGCTCCTCACTTTGTTTGTGAGTTGAGCCTTATGAATAAAGTATAAAAAGCATTTTTTTCTGGCTTTTTTACTGTTTTAGAATAAAAATATTATTTACGTATATACACCTTTTCAACATTATTTTTCAAAATGGCCTTTTTTTATTGTAATGAATTCGATTTAAGTTAAATGAATTTATTACAGGGCAAATATAACACTAGAGAGATGGAATTTGATTTAACTTAAACTGAATTCAACATTATGTCTATGTGAATAATGTTGAATTCGATCTAACTTAGATTGAATTCAACACTATTCATGCTAATAGAATTCAATGCCACTCCAAACTATAAGAGTGGAGTTTAGAGTGGACTCTAGAATTTTGGATCCATGGTGAATCTAATATAGTTAAATGATAAAAAGTGTGGTTAATTACCATACAACTATGGCTAATTGTGACAAAATGCCAAATCTATGGTAGATTGGGGTTCATCCTAAAATATGGCAACTATTAGACTTTACATTCTATTAAAGCTATAACTAAACGGATAAGAATAACATTCAGATTATTCGTTGGAGGTTTAAGAGTTATAATATTTAATATTTAAAAAATTCATACTTATTGTTTCTATGTATGTGATTGTGAGTGTATACATATCCTCACGTTATATCTAAAGTCAATATCTTTTTATATTTATATTGCACTATTGATGAATTCGATCTAAGTTAGATGGAATTCATCACTATTTATTTGAAAGAAAAAAAAATAAACCTATAATACTTTTTAATTAATTACCATTATAATAAATTAACTAAACTAAGTTACTATTTAAGTATATTAACTAAGTTAACATACACTAAATTAATTTAATGGCAATTCAAATATGTAAACTTATTTAACTACAGAAATAAATTAGACACTAAAATAATAAAATTAACTAATAGCTAAATTAAATTAATAAAGATAGACACATGTAATTTTTCTTAATTCAAATTATCTTTATTAATTTAATTTAGAGTTAATTTTATTATTTTAGTGTCTACTTTATTTTTGTAGTCAAATAAATTTAGATATTTGAGTTACAGTTACATTAATTTAGGGTATGTTAACTTAGTTAATATATTTAAGTAGTCACTTAGTTTGGTTAATTTATTGGAATGATAATTAATTAAAAAGTATAACATTTTTTATTCTCTCAGATGAATAGTGATAAATTGGATCCAATTTAGATCGAATTTATCATTGGTGAAATATAAATATAAAAAAAAATATTGACTTTAGATATAATGATAGAATATATATACATTCATAGTCGCACACATAGGAGCAATAAGTATAGATTTTTAAAATATTAAATTTTGTGACTCTTAAACCTCCAACGACTAATTCGGATGTCATCCTCATTTGTTTAGTTACGGTCTTTATAGAGAGTAAAGTCTAACAATTATTACGTTTTAGGATGAACTCAGTCCACCGTAGATTGGGCATTTTGCCACATAAGGTGTGACAATTAGCCATAGTTATATAGTAATTAACCACACTTTTTGGCCATTTAATTATATTAGATTCACCATGGACCCAAAATTTTGGAGTCCACCCTAAACTCCACCCTTATAGTTTGGAGTGGTGTTGCATTCGATTGATATTGAATCAAATTCAATACTATCCATATGAACAATGCTGAATTTGATCAAAGTTAGATCAAATTCCATCCCTACGGTGTTATATTTGCCCCGTAATAAATTCAATTTAACTTAATCGAATTTACTACAATCCTCAAAAAAATGATATTTTAGAAAATAATGTTGAAAAGGTATATATATGTAAATAATATTTTTTTTAATTTTAAAACAGTAAAAAAACTATTTTCTTCTATATATTTTGACTAATATTTAAACTTTTAAATAAAAGTAAAAATTATAAGATCTATATTATTTTTTGCATAAAGTTAATTAGTAAGTATCGACCCTTTAAAAAAAACCATCTAGCGCCGCCCCTGCTTGCAGCTGAATAAGTATTTCTCTCAACTTTATAACATATCAAATTAAACTAATAGATAATTAGAATTGTATAGATTATATAATATACAAATATGCATTGTGCTCAAAACTAATCAAACAAAGATCTTGAAAAATGATATAATTTTTCTTTTCTTGATCCTTTTAAACCCCCTCAAAAAAAAAAAAAGCACAATGTGTTATTGAAATAAAAAAATAGAGAAAATAGAAATTTTATTAAATTTTGTTCTATTCATTGATTGTTAAATAGATAAAGACAAAATACCCATTTTAATCCTTGATGAAAATTTTGGGGGACAAATTAGTCTCTCAGGATTTAGAAATTCATATGTAGTCTCTTACCATTAAAAAATATAAATATATTAATCCCTTTATATAGATCCATACAACCAAAAAATCTTTAAAATTTTTGTACAAAGGGACTAATATGTCCCCTCTTTTGAATAATGAGGGACTATCCGTGGATTTTCAAATCTTAAAGAATTAATTTGTCTCCTAAAATTTTTGCCAAAAATCAAAATGGGTATTTTTTCAAATGGTGTCCTCATTTACCCATCTAAAAGTTAACAATCGTAGGATATCATTCTGAAGAATAAATTATGACAAAGTTTTATCCGGCTAGCTATAACATTTTTTTGCTTAAAATAAATTTAAAAAGGGAATCAACCTTACCACACCAAGATTAGACTTAATTTCTTTGATATCGTCAATCGAAAACGTGATGTGTGATATGGTGATTGGCCGAAACTCTACACCTTCAACTCCAGACCTTATTGGTGTCATATCATCCTCAACTAAAGTGCTCTTCAGCAAGCTCAATCCAAAATCTGACATTGAATTGAAGGCCATGGAGAGAAACTTAGGCAATCTCTTGAGGAAGAATTTGTTATTATTCTGTGGCTTAGATGACTTGCGTGATGGAAATGACAAAGGGATGAAGGGATCATCAGCTCTTTGTAGGCATGAAAGAAGGAAACCCATGAGAGTGTAACCATCTCCAATTGCATGGTGAAATTTGAAGACTAAGGTTCCAGCAGCATTGTTTGTTGGGTATTTGATTACGTGGACTTGCCACAATGGCTTAGTTTGTGGTAGCTTCTCCATTGCTATACTTGATAAGTAGTCACCAAAATGCTTGTCATAGGAATCCGTAGACATGCCATCACAAAAACTAGGCTCAATGATATGTTCCTCCAAGTTCACTTCAACTTGTTTCCATCTTTTCACTCCTTTTGGGTCAACAGCCTGTTCTCAAACGTGAAAATTAAATGTAAATGTTTACTAAGCCTCTAAAAATGTTCACTTCATTTCCTATATTTCTTGTTTTCAAGATTTTATAAAAAAAAATAATGAAAATAAAAAATAAAAAAAAAAAGAAATAAGATCTTATTATTTTTATTGTTTTCTTTACAAAATTCTAAAAATAGAAAACATATTAAATGAAAGCAGAAAATAAACAAACTCTAATTAACGTGTATTTTTCAAACAAAGATTATATAAAAGTACTCATGAATAGTGAAAAAGGGAGTGCTTATAAGATTATCATGGACAATGATGTATGTAAATTGCACAAAACTTCCATTTGAGAGAGAGAGAACCATTATAGAGGTGAAGCGCGGGAGAGAGAGAAAGGCATCTTTAACCAGGGACACAATTGGCAAGTCATGGATTGGGACTTCAAATCCTAAGACAGCAAAAATGCATAAGCACAGATAACTGGTGCCCAAGTATTGTCCCACAGGACTCACAGGCTCGGTCAGCTCCTCTTTGAAATGCTCCATAGACGTACTACTATCTAGTATTTTCAGAGTTTCTGGAGAAGATATATAGCTGCATGTACAGAGAGTGAGAGAGAGAATGTTTATGCTATATAGTAATGACCTTTCCATTTCCCCTGAGATCCACCTCTCCCTGAAAGAAATAATTGCAACAATCATTAATGCTGCTTTTTTTTGGGAGTAAGGATAATGTGGATTCGGGTTCATCATGAATCCGAGTTTATATTACATTTTAACTTTTAATCATTCGTATATTTATAATTTTAAAATATGTATTTCAATAATTAAGATGTGAACTCAAATCTATATTATCATTACTCTTTTTTTTTTTGCATCATTGATGCTGCTTCAAATGACAGTTAAAAAGATTTTGAATTTGATTTGCGGTGAAATTTTTTTAATGATCATTTACAAGCAAGGTCGTTGAACTGGTGGAGTCATTGACCGCTCATTAGTCAGCTGCATTTAAAATGGTTCAGCGCAGGAGTGATTTTTTCATACATGGAATTTTGGTAAAATAATTAGTAGGATATGAGTTTTTTGAAAAAATTAGAAAAGTATGGCGTTTTAAACTAATCCGCTAAAAGTATAGATAAATTCTATAAAAAAAAATAAAAAATAAATTTACTATCCATATTAACGGATTTAAAAAGTATTAAAAAAAATTTTGACAAGCGGGATTTCAATTTATTATTATTATTATTATTATTATTATTTTGTCTTATGTGCAGTGTGTGTTTATGTTTCGGTATTAGGAGTGTAAATGGGTTTGTTCAGATTGGATTTACGGGGAAAAAAAATACAAACCGATTAATTTTAATGGGTTTGATTTAGTTCGGATTCATGAATTTTTTTAACCAAATCCGAACCAAACTGAACCAATTAAATTCGGGTTGGTTCAGTTCGGGTAATTGAATTACCTGTTTAAATTTTTTTTTTCAATTTTAGCCAAAAAATACAATAAAAAAATAAAAAGCATTAAAAATTTTATGTATGCAAATTTCAAATTCTATTCTAATATTCAAAGGTTAAATCATCTCAATATTATCACTAACAATTAAAGGAAGCACAAATGTCAAATAATTTTCATTCCAATCCATTATCATCAAAGGCCATTAACATAACACTACCCAACTTTAACATCCATTAGCACAATTAAAGAGATAAATTATCTATGCTCAAGTTCATACATCAAACAACATAACTTGTATTACAAATTCATAAAGTCATAGACAAAAATTTTTAATTCAAACAACATAATTTTTTCTTATAAACATTAACATAATTTCTTTTTCTTATAAACAATTTGGCTATTCATGTCTTAGGAGTAAATATTCAGTGACTGAAAAAATGAGACAGATGAAATAATTAACCACATGTATGACAATGTTAAACTCATTTTTCTCGTTTGTTAATGTAGATTTCAGCAAATATGGATAACATTCTAGAAAGAAATCTTTTTCTTTCACACATGAAATATTAGCTCTGTTTTCTCAAAACAGAATGCACTCAATGCAGTAGAAGACCCATACCAACATGTGCTGTGTTGTGTTGTGTTGGTTCATGTAGCAGCAGCGGTAGCTTGGCAGTGTGGTGGTGGCAAGCTTGGCGGTGCAGCGGAGATGGATCTGATTTTGCAACTATCTTCATTCTTGTAGCTAGCGAGCTTGTAGTGATGCAGTGATCGGCGGGCTCGAGGGTGGCAAGCGATGACCTTGGTGTTTGGTGGGTGTAGGTGTTGGCGGTGGCTAGGCTAGGGCAGCAGTGGTGGGTGAGTTAGGGCGAGGGATTTGGGAAGGGAAAGGGAAAGGGAAAGGCCGAAAAGGAAAGGGAAAAGGAAAGGGGTGGGGTATATGCGTGACAGCATGAGTGACCTGAGTGAGTGACTTGTGTGTGAGTGTGTTAGCGTGTGCGTGTGTTAGTGAGTTTTTAAAATAATAATAATAATAATAATAATATATAGACGGGTCGGGTCGGGTAACGGATTATAAATTTTCAAATCCGTTATCCGAACCAAATATTAATTGGTTCCAATCGGATCAGACCCGATTGATCTAATTAACCAAATCGAATCAATGAATCGAATAAATCCGAACCGAACCAATTAAATTGGTTCGGTTCGAATTTATCGGGTTAATTGGGTTAACCCAATCCACTTACACCCCTATTCGGTATGTGTGTATTTTGTTTGTACGAGTGTGAGAGAGAGAGTAAATAGGAAAAAGAGGGAGAGAGAGAAAGAGCATGAGAGAAGAGATAAAAAGAAGAAAGAGGAGAGAGAAGGAAAAGGAAGAGAGAGGAGAGAAAAAAAAAAAAGAGAAAAAAATTATAACCTTTAAATTTTATTAAAAATATCATATTTTTAATACTTTTTCATAAAAATATCATATAAAAATGATTCCTTGCTAATGTTTCAAAAATCTTTCAATGACCCCTCGATAGTCTATTTGGAAAGACGGGTTCATCTACAACGCACCTTTTTTTTTATGGTGCTTGAAGCATCTTTAAGCTGGTTAAATATTAAGTAGCAAACTGTGACTCACTGATGCACCATAGGAGAGCCTATTTCCCTCTCCTTCCTCCAATCCTCAACTCCCACTGCCCTACCCATCCGCTAATCACCATGGCCGACCACCACCGTGTACCACCATGTATCGCCACCATCCTATCTTCTCCAGTTCCAACCGCCATGGCCCTCCACCACTCACCAGCATCGCGTACCACCACATATCGCCACTATCCTATCTTCTCCAACCTTTACCTTTACTTAACTACCAGATTGGCAACCACCATACCCCCTACTCATGGAATCTCATCATCGTCGACCTCCTCAACATCAAGCCAGATCCATTAATAGGCAGTGTCGCTAGAGGGGCGCAAGATGGGTTGTGCTGAAGTTGTTGGCGCCAAAGGGGGGAGGACAAGACAGTGGAGGCAGGCGAACTGAGCTTGTTGCCAATGGAGATGAACTTGCTAACGGTGGCAATCGCTGATTGGGAGAGTGTTGCCGGAAATCGGTAGTGGTGGATGACATTTACTTGAGCTTGTCAAAGATTCTAGTTTCATTGGAATAGTAGCATGGAAGGGCGAAGTGGAGTGGGAAGGCAATAGTGCACGAGTTGGGAGAGAGAAGATATGTGTGTGGATGTGAAATTTTAAGGTGTATTAGTAGTGATTGGTTGTATATATACACTGTTAATCTTTACCACTAGATAACACAATGTATCATACACCATTAAAAAACTTGGTGCATTGTAGACAAACCCTGGAAAGACCGAATAGCCTGTAGTTGGATGTCATATTACAAGAATGACTTTGTGGTGTACACCTTTCTATGCTGCATGAAAAGAGGCATAGGGTAAAAGGATTATCGTAAGGAGCATTGGAAAGACAATTTGACCTAGAATCGTAATTATTAATATATAATATATAATAGAACAAAATATGGAACGAAAATATTATTAAACATTATGGAATGAAATAAACATTATAACTAAATTAAATAAAAAATAATTTTTTTTCTCTATACATTAATTACAATTTTATAATATTAAAATCTTATAAATAAATGCTATATAATAAAATATAATATGAGCTGAAAATATCCCTCAAACATTTTAACCAAAATGTATATTTCGGTATTTATGTCCATCTTATGTCAAATATTTGTGTTGGTATCTGTGCTTCCTACTCATATACTAGTTTCAAGATGAAATCAATTTTCTATATGATTTATGCACCTGCAAAATTTTGTAACTTGATAGCTCAGGTAGTCATTGTTGAAAAGTACGTATTATTTATTTACTTTACTTCATAGTTGTATGGTGGCAGGTGATGATTTATGTGTGTACATCGTTGGCAGTTGCGAAATAACTAATAATTAAGGAGGTAGGTATCAGTTTATTCGTGTACGCGACGTTTGATAAGGACTACAACAATATGACCGTGTTATGTTTGTGTGACGATTTCTTTTATCAAAAAAATTCACTCCAGTATTTGGGAGTGGAGTGACAAATGATTGGGCGGTGGTGATAAGTCAAAAAGGAAGGCGTGTCGATGACCAGTTGTTACCTGATTTAGAAAGTTAATTTTGACAAGTGTATCAATAGATACTATATTTAGTTCACAATAGTTATTAATTTGATCATTAATATGATTATTATATAAATTTACTAAAATATTTTTATTAAATTTTATTATATGATCGAAAGTATAATTTTATTATATGATAAAAAATAATCACCTTTTTCAACAAATAAAAATGGAGGATAAAATTAAAAAATTAATAATAAATATTATATTGATATATAACAATGATAATTATTATGAGTTAAAAATTTTTATCCAAATTGACAACTTTTGTAAATAGGAGGTAGTAATAAGTAGTGCGAAAGGCATCGTCGTTTCCTTGAGTACTAAAATCAATTAGCAATTTGTCTGAATTAGTCACTATTAACCAATTAAAGACAATGAAATAAAATTCACAATACATAAGAGCAAATAGCAGTGAATGGAAGACAGATATTAGGAAATAATTTCATTTGAATTTCTGGATTTTGTGTTGCACTATTAATATAATTTTTTAATTCAATTGATGGTTGAATTTCTCAAAACTTATAATTACAATTCAATCCATTGAAATTGAAATCCTTCTAATATAAATTGAATAAATTAATTTTTATCCAAAAAAAATTAATCCCTTAATGTTATTTTAAATTTTTCTTGAGGATAAAGAATAGGAATTCCTACAACTACACAAATGAGTACTTCTAAATAATCCTAATTACTCTAGTTTATGGCAATTTTTGGGTTGACTTGTTTTGTAAGGTGATTTTCCAATAGATAATATAAAATTATAGAACATTCAAAGGTTGGCCTATTCCAAGAAAGTACTAAGAACACTAAATTGTACAATTGACTAAAAAAGAAAATTAAATTAATGAATAGGGATACAAAATTTGTTTCTTCAAACTATATTACTCCTAATATCTAGAAAAAGTTTAGCAAGACATGAAAGAATATAAGAGAACAATAAACCTCAAGGTCATGACAAATAGCAAAAGCATGTGATACCATGGAGATGAAATCTTAATTCCTCAAATCTTCCTATCCCCTTAACATAAAATACTTTTGAAGATTAAAATTATGGGAAACAATTGCTCTTGCAATTCTAGGGATAGAACATTCCCAGCAAGAGTGCTTCCTGCAAATCGAACTGGTGTTCTCATTCTTAATGTGGAACTAAGCTACTTACCACTCATTTAACAACTTATTAGTGCTGGACATACAATACTCTTACAAGTACAAGAATCCTTAGCCTATGTCTCTCTCTCACACAATGGATATCCCTCTCTAGAAAATATTACAATTATTTATAAAAGACTTTTTGCAGCATTAGCGTGGCTCATGGATAGTGAATCTCTAATTTTTCTCATCAAATCTTATATCTTATCTAATCTTCTTTTAAATTCGCTCTAAATCTTTTTGGAATCTCTTTCAAATCTTCATTAGAATATTTTTCTTTTATTTTTTCATCCACTAGTGCTATTTTTATCCTGCATCCAAATAAATCTAGTAATAATCTTTATTCATTAAGCTTAAAAAAATTATATTCTCATTGATAGTACTCACAAATTAAATTTATTAAAATAAATTAAAAAATTATCCTGTTGGGAACATATTGGAATAATTAATGCACAAATATGGGATAAACATAATAGATATTTTCACAAGTTATCATGAGTCACAGACGAAGATGAGCCAATGAGAGCGAGCTGAGGATTCGAAAAGGGATTAAGGGTATAAGCGGCAGTAACCATAAAAATGATAGAAAAGATTAAGAAATAAATTAAATATACTATTATCTAATTATAAAATGTTTTTAGTCCCTCTCTTTAAAATATTTAATAGATCCTTTTTAATAAGTTTAATATAATTAATCTTTTTTTATTTAATCCTTATTAACAATAGTTTATATTAATTTCTACTGAATTTAACCCTAAAATAGAAACTCATTATTCATATTTAATAATATTTAGTGTTACCCCCAAGTCTTGTTTCTTTATTGTTCTATATTGCATGTGTGTATATATAAATATAAGATGGGAATCCACTTACTCTAAAATAGTTGGATTACCTTTAGCAATCAAGTTGTTTAATTAAGAGCTTCCACTAAGTAAATAGTATAAAAATTCATACAATTTTAAAATAATTTGACAATTAGATTATATATTTATTAATGTCTAATTTTTTAAAAAATTTGATATGCCTAATTATCAAGTTAATATCATATGATTCAATGATTACATGGAGTGGTTTATTATAAAAATGAGAGGAGCAAATCTTGACCCATTACAAAAAATATGTTGATTAGTCACACTTAAAAATGTCAATTGGCCACACTTTGTTTCTAACATATGCTTTTGGTGTGGCTATTACATGTGTGAGGAGACATACTAATTAGCCACACTTTATGCTTTTAGTGTGGCTATTACACGTGTATGGAGACAAACTAATTAGCCACACTTTTAACTTTCATTTAACTACACTCGTGAGGTGTGGTTAATGCCTCATTTACACTTTTGAAAAATGTGGCTAATGTCACTTTTTTAACAAAAAAATTAGCTCCTAAATTGTTGATTAACCGAAAATAGGGTAAGCATCATTCAATTCACATGAAAAATTTCACGAACTGGTTCAAAACTGATTCAACTAATTCTAAATTGCTTTTGCTTAATTCCATGTTGGTTCAAAACTATTTAACATCCATTCCAAGCTCGTATGAAATTGTAGAAAAAGATTTCTTTGCATTAATTAAAGTGACAGGTAAACACATGACATACACCTAAACAACATCCAATAATTGAAAATAAATCCTGCAAAATACTTTAAAAAAGAACTCTTTCAAACAAACTAAGGCAAGTACGTTAAATCTGAAATTATAAAAGAAAATCCAAATAAACCTAAAATATCCAAAATATGACCAATCTGTCCAAATTATTGAACATTTCATCAAACCATCCAAAATATTAGATAGACTTTCATTAACACTAATCTCATGTACATTGTTCCCTTCCTGTGAATCTTTGCCTAAAAGCAAGTCATATCACAAATATTATGTCTTATTCAAAACTTAAAAATCATGAATTACATACAAATCATAAACAGAATCTATATAGGCATAATGAACAATTTGCACTACTAATTTAGGCGAATACAACAAAATTGAAGGATATGAGACCAAACTAAGAGAGATAAATCCAAGGATATCCCTTCACACGACCTTTAAAGAATTCAGCACAACATGTACGATCAAATTCTTTTTTAAACAAGAAAAACTACTTTACTCAACAAAACTTGAATAGAATAATATATTTGGTACCAACTAATTATTACAAGTCTACAAGTGCTGGCTTTTCTTGTCCACCCTTTCCTTCTAGTAAAACAACGAAAAATGGAACATGATCACAAAAACCACAAAGTCAGCAATCTCAACCAGATTATGCAAACCTTGAGATGGATGCTGTAACACCCGACATATATGTCACACTCGAGTCATGAGGTTATATCTAGAGGTTGTTACTAATGTTGTGGAAAAATTTCAAATAAGAAACATAGTATATGGCCTTTATAGTATAATACTTCCTAAATAAATAAGGATTTACAATCCAAATTATGTGATGGACATATGATGGAAAATACAATTTCTGTTAAAAACTTAAGTACTATTATATTTAGCACATTCACCTTTTTATACTAGCAGCCCATCTTAACACTCGAGCTAGAACGTCAGGTGTTGGGCTCAAGCCCCATTCCATGGTTCGGAGAAGTCCCGAAATCCTATTGCAGATTTGAAGCCTATTCTTAGTATTGGAATATTTACAGAGACATACAAATAGGTAGTGAGAACTTAAAGTTCTCAATAGATATACTCAATCTACTAAGCATACAGGGTGTCATTGTAAGTATTTCAGTCGTTTCAGTTTATTATGAAAATGTGGACAATTACACATAAGCACCGGTTAAATTTTAAGTTTGAAAACATATTTCTCAAAGCAGTTTACTTTTAACAATCCCTTAGCATCATTTAAGACAAATATAAGGGACTCATAATTAACAATAACTATACAACATACTGAGATAATGAAATATGCATATGCAAATGCACATAACTAGATCATATAAGTGCACTTGTCTTTCTTGTCTATTTCTTTAACTTGCACTTGAACATCTATACTTGGTCTCTTGGAAGTGGATGGCCTCATTCCAATTCTGGGTAATAGCTTGATTTTCAGAATTGAGCTCATTCCTATATGTGATTGCCGGGTTTACTTTCCCAGACTCTCACATCGACTTATTCCCCTTAAATCTATTCAGGGGCATTGCCTAAGTAATCATCTTTGTCAGTATCGCCCTGGCCCACTACTACATGGAGGCTCAATGCATCTTGCAAGTTCATATTACTTTATACATTCTTACATACGATCATCCATGAGGATATTGAATATACTTATGCACATGCTTCATACATACACGCCTGCCTTCTATTCTTTCCATATATGGGCGTTATGTATTGCCGTCCCTAGTATGGTTCTTTTAGCCATCACACTTAGGCATTACGTATCGCTGTCTCCATGGGCTAGAATCCTATATAATAGCACTCTTATTTTGAAAACATTCTTGCATGCATGATGTCCCCACAGGAAAAAGGTACATTGTGTAGCATACTTATGAATATATAATATTTTCATAAACATATCAATGGGGACACCTTAATCATATAGATCATCGTAACTTAAACTCATAGTTCTATGTCTTGCTTAACACTTGGATCATAAGCTACTAGAAAGCTATCCCCACTTTAGAAATTTGCCATAATCCATTACTCGTCATCTGACCCTATTCCTTATCATATCTTGTATTTAAATCTCTTAGTCCCATGTGATATACTTAAGAATAACTCACATTATGTGCATGTAACTAAAACTGTCCTATTTTACTTGTATGAGTCCCAAGGTCTGAGTTTACTCCTTGTCCCCAAGCTTCTAGGGTCTGACCTTATGTAAAAAGGTTCCTAAATCCCTCTAGATTCCAAGTTCGGGAAAGGGCTCTTAGATCCTCCCATGCTTCGAGTTCTGACCTTAAGGAAAAGGGTTCTTAGTTCCTCCATGGTTTTGAGTTTTGGTTTTCTGGCTTAAGGGATAGGAGTCACTTCTTCCATGTTCCCCTAACTCCGGGATACATGTTTAATAGAGAAGGGTGACTTTTCCTCAATCCCTCAAGTTTCGGATTATGATCTCACTGGTTATCTAGAGTTTCCGATTACAATCTTATTGGTTACCTAAGATTTCAAGGTCAAATTTATGATCTTAATGAAGAAGGTTTCGGATCTCGATCTTAACAAAGAGGGTTTACTTGCTCCTTGTTTTTCTTAGGCTTTCAGGTTTTGAACTAGAGAAAGGGTTTACTCTTCTCCTCATCCCCTAAGTTCCGCATTTCGAGCTCAAGTGAAAGGTTCATAGGTTGAACTTGGTTTCTATCCTAATTTGTTCTAAAATTCATATCTAATTCATTTAAGTTTGGATGACCAAGATCCTTGGTTTACATACTCTACTCTCCTCATTCTAACAGGAAAAAATGACCTTACCCTCATAGGATTACTTAGTTAGTGTAGTTTTTGCTAAACACCTCCATGTCGATTTTAGGCTCTCATTAGTATTCCTTTTGGTGTCTTGTTACTTCAAACTATTTAACCCAATTCCTATGGGCTTCTTTTACTCCAATTCTTCCTCAAGGATCTCAAGATATCTATTTATTATTAACTAAACATTGATTTCAATTCATAGGAAGGTAGAAACGTATGCCCATGAACTCATCAACAATCAAGTGCAAAATCACACTCAAAACAAAATTGCAAGGCATATCATCATATAATCACATCATCAACGCCATAATCCAACCAACCAACATAAGATTTTAGTAGTAAGTTTAGGTTTTGGGCAAGACATAGAGCACAAGAGATTAAAGGGAAATAACCTAGGATTTGAGCTACTTACCTCAAAGTTCTTGGAGCTATGGAAGCAAGGAAGCCAAGAACAATTCATATCCTTCCTTTCCACTTATGGCTGCAGCTTTCAAGGGCTAGAAAGGCTTCATAAGTAACTTAAATCCTTCAATCTTTTGAGAGATTTTGGAGAAGAAGAGGTGAGAATTAATTTTCATGAAAGAAGCAAGGTGTTTTGAGGCCAAAAAGGCTATCAATTATGAGCTTGAAGCTTATGGCTATGGTGGTGGTGAAGAAAAAGATGGAGAAAGTGATAATGAGGGAGTGTGTGTGTTCTAGTGGCGTGAATGAAGGGGGAAAGAAGAGGATATAATTGTTGAGATAGTTGTAGAAGATATTTGTAGAAAGAGTGGTGGTGATAAATCCACCAATTGGGGCCAATGTAGCTAATTTTTGGCCACATACTTTGGCTACTATCATGATATATTCATTTAATTTCTGTAGGATTATTTCCCTAGATTTGTCATGCCCAAAGATAGTATAGGACCTTTGAAGATTAATTCAAGATATCTGGCTATCAATTCGAGTGATTGGAGTTACCCAAGATAATATATAATGTGTGAGTAATCTCACACTTTTATTTAAAACCATATATATAAAATATTATTAATAAAGTTATTACATATATATTAGTTTTCTACTAGTATTGTGGGGCCCATATATTCCAGATTCGAGATTTTTCTTCTAATGCCCCTCTCGACAACTGTAGACCCTTATTTACAGTTTTGCCATTATAACCTAATAATTAAAATTTTGCCCTCTCTTCTATTACAATTTACTTATTTATGAGTTTGCCTTTGCCTCAGATTCGAACTTCCTTCTGACTTATCCTCAGAGTTGAGGACATTACAGGTCCTAAATCCTAGGATCCAATAAAGGAATTAGTCCATGTGCTGAGAAATCCTTCCTTCCGAAATTGAAGATGTGATGAAAGCACTAGGAATATTGCAGCATCCTTCTGGTCCATTTTCATGCTATATAAATAAAAGGTAGCTTTAGTATTAGTAAAACAACAAATCAATAATAAAAAGAAAAAGGGCACAAATTTAACCTTTTATCATGTAAAGGATTCAAGTTAGGTTCACATGGGAGAAACTGAAACCACAATATTTGATGCAGATCGCCATGTACAAATTTCTAACAATATATATCATTATATAAAGTATACTCCAGACAACAATTTACACATCATATTATCATCTTGATACATTTTAGATACATTAATGAAACAGAAGGTGAATATTAAATTTATATTATGCAAAGAGTAGTTTATGAGATCTAAGAATAATGTGAATTGGCTAAAACAATCCCTTTGGCAGATAGAGCCAGTCATTTCAACAGGAATTTTATTTCTTCTTGCTACAACAATTCAACTCATTCAGGTTCAAAAGAATAAGAAGAAAATAAAAGGTAAGCATAAAACAATAAGATATAAAATATAGAACAATTAATAAGGGCACTATTTTTTATCCGGTCACTATAGAAGCTTTCTTTTAGCCTACTGATTACAAAACATTAGTCTCTCACACCTTTCTCTTGCCTCCCCTGGCAATAAAATAAACAAAAAATCAAACTGTATACTTTCAGTCGCATGATCTTTCAGTAGATATGCTAGCTAAGAGAATTTTCAAGAAGCTAAAAAGAATATTAATCAATAACAAATTTTCTTCTAACAATCAGAAGGCAAATGGTACATTGATTATTTCCAAAAATAGAACATAAAGAAAATTCTTCAATAATAGTATTCATATCAAAATTGATTCATCACAGCAAAACACAGCAATAAAAATTCTAACCTCGATTTCCAATGATATTTGCAACTCTAACATAAGCAATAAGAAGGAACAATAATGAGCCTTAAAATAGTCATCAAAGTATCCAATAACAATATAAACTATATGATTTTGACAATATAGACTAAGCAAACGCATAATAACATGCAATTATTTAAGAAATGTCAGTGAGAAAACTGAATTAGAGAAAATGTATATACTTAGATCAGATCCAAATAATGTGATGGTGGAGGAGATTGGCGGCGTAGGTGGCAGAGAGGAGGATATGGTTGATGATGATGCTAAGCTAACATAAGATCTAGAGACTGACTCCATTGGCAGTGGCAGTGGAGATCGGTTGCGAAGGAGGCTGAGAGAAGAGGAAGCATGTGACTCTATTGGCAGTGGCAGCGACAACAATGGCAACGGTAGAGATTGGTGGCAAAAGAGGCGGAGAGAAGATGAAGCATGTAACACTGTTGGCAGTGTATAGCGATGGCAGCGACGGTGACGGTAGTGATGATGGCGGTGGCAGAAATTGATTAGTGGCGAAGGTGGTGGAGTGAAAGATGAAGAGGTGACACACACACACACACACACACACATGTATTAATCCCTTGTGTGAGATATTAATCCCTTTCATTAGATCCAATCACCATTACTCTATCCTTATCATATATAAACTTGTGTGAGTAATACTTAAAATTTGAAAAATACTTTCTTTTATTTAAAATGTCTAAACTGATTGCTATCTTTGAAGTGTCACTTGCTATCTGGTAATAGCTAATAACTAGAAATGTATCAATGAATGAAAATATTGAGATTAAAGAAAATTGATTTCTATGTCAAGATTTACTCTTCTCTATTGCAGCCAATGATTATTGATATGGTATAGAAGTGGCTGATAGTAGTCGGGAATGGATCCTCTCATGTCAAAAATTTATATGACCTTATCATGTATTATTTTTCATCATTGATTAGATTCTTTTGTGGGTCCCAAACTTGGCTCCACATTCTTGTTCAACGATGAAAAATAACACATGGTAAGTCATGTGAATTTTTGACATGAGGGTCTATTTCCGTAGTAGTCACAACGTTATAAATGTTATTAATGTCTAATGCATTTGGCTGGTGGAAGTGGTCTCAATGATATAAACGCATGATGGCACTTGCATTAGTGAGATTTGAGGTGGTTTGTGCAGGAGTTAGCCCGTTCACTTTGGCTTTCAGTGATGTTTGTACATTTTCTTTGTAAATATATTATGAGATAAGAAATGTTATATGAAATAACTTTTTTTAGATATCATATCGATCTACATCTTATCTATCATTAAATAGAGTGTGAATCCGACTTGAATTGAATGTAAATCGGCACGTTGTCAAATTCAAATTATGTGAATATAACATAACTCTCATGAGACACTATCATTTTCATGTGTAAAACAAATTTTAAATGTTTTATTTCAAATTTTGTTCCCTTTATTTCTCATCCTCCACTCATAAGTGTCCAAAAATGTCAACTACATGGATGTACAAATAACATTGTTTTAGGTTTTAGATAAAGATGAAAAAACGATCCTTATCCAAAGTGCTTAAAACTTCAAATGCTATGTCATTTCCTTTTCTGTAGAGGGATTCTATATATGAATTCACAATCACACCAATTTCACGTGGTGTCTGCATGTTCGATACATATGGCACACAAATGCTTATTGCACACCCACATGACATGTATCCAACATGCATCAATACGTATCCAGAAAAAAAAAATAGTTTTTTAGACTTGAATATGGTTGGATATAGCTCAAATGCAACATGGATACGGCTCGGACACACTTAGGAGACGGCGAAGAATTTTTTTTTTTCATTTATTTGATAGACCAACAAGAAGTTGAAAGTGCAATGAACCCAAGTTTAGATTGACCAAAAAAAAACTTCAAAATAACTAAAAAAGAGTCAAAGGAAAAAAATTGACAATACATCTTTTCCGTTTGATTTCAAACGGCCTTAAATGTTCTTCATCTCTTCTTCCTCTCCACAGCAACAGCAACCCATTGTTTTTGGGAAGGGACTTAGAAATAGAAAGTGTATATGACAAAACCAAAAGTATGATTTTGGAAGTTTGATATCTATGAACATCTAAAACTGAAAGTATTGTAAATCTTAACTTTATTTATGTGTATGTAGAAAGTGCATGACATATACCAAAAGTATTATTTTTTGATAGTTTAACATCTATAGAAAGTGCACATGACATATACCAAAAGTATTGTTTTTTGATAGTTTGGCATATGTAAATATCTAAAAGTATTATAAATCTTGGCTTTATTTATATGTGTGTGTGTGGTGTCCGTAGTAGTGTCTGTGTTTTATAGGATTCTGTTAGTAGAAGGATTATTAATTTTAAATTTTTAACAAATTTGAAGTACATACCAAGACGTTATTCTGCCAGTCTAGTGAACTTCAGCGGATTAGAAAGAAACTGCCTTTTCACATGGTGGTGGAATACACTAAATATTTCTTGCACAAAATCAGAACCAAAGAATAGCAAGACAACCTTGGTCCTTTTCCCATATTGAAAAGTGAAAACCAGCGTCAACTTTTTCCTGCTTTTAATCAGCACATTGACAAATAGAGAATCTGTGATATACTAGAATCATATATCTAATTCCTCTTCCAAATCTTGAGTCACTAATTAGACTTATGACTTTCTAAGACTTGTTTCAGATAGGAATCCTACGATTATTCTCCTTAATTAGCTGCTTCACAACGTATTGTCTCAAAGGCCTTGTTCAGGTTCCACATTAGTTGTTGCTCATCTATGAAACCTTCTTCTGGTGCAGTGGTCACTCTTAACATCCCCATATAGCTCATAATCGTAATTGCAAGACTCTGCACCAATTTTTCAACATCGAAGAGGTAATTGAGGCTCATGAGTAGGTTGATACATTTAATATTTGTTATCTAGCTTGATACAATGTATATGTACATTATGAACAGAAAATATGAATTGCAGAAAATTTTACTGTATTAAAATAATCTTCTATTTTTTGATTAATTACTACATATATCACCTTTCATAATTATTAGAAGAAGAAGAAAAGAGTTAAGTTATACCTGAGGCATACCAGACAGCGTAAAGAAGAAGTCTCTTATGGGATGATTGGCCAAAGCCATTTGCCCTATTTGTCCAACCATGTTGGAGATCAGTAAGCTTCAATTTCTCAGTGTCCTACGGATATTTTTGGTCACTGCCTATAACACCACAACAAAAATATTGCAACAAGTATTTAAACAAGACAGGAATTTCCCTACCATATAAATGATTGAAATAACTAATAAAAGATACACATGATAATAAAACAAACAAATAAACTTTAAGAAAAAATCTATTACATTTAATTTCATCTAAATATGTGAAAACAATTTGATTAATAAGCACTTATAAAGTGAAGAGTAATAAATCCTAATCAAATTATTAATCACTTGTTACACACCTCAGGGCCTTTTAACTTATGCTCTATCATAAAAAGTTGCGCAGATAAAGCGGAAGTATAGCAAGAAATGTGGTTCAGGTTAGAGCTTACGTCCACATGCAAAGACAACTACCACACACACACACAAACACACACACACATATATATATATATAGAATAAGAAATAATGTGGAAAATATAAAAGAGTCACACTTCACTCAAATCCCAAAGCTCAAATACCTCACAGTATATCCTCACCATTTTTTACACTCAAATCTCTCAAGATAATATACAAAGAGAAGAAGGAAACAAACCTTCTCAGAGAGATAGCTATTGGAATATTACAACTATTATTGTTGTTGTTGTTATTTCGACAAGCGAAAAGTACGTCTAATTTATAGGCTACTATTTACTATATTTACTACCTATCAAGTTACGGATGTAATGAATCGTCTCTCTCTGCCTTCAATTTCTTTTCACCTAAAACAAAGGCTTTGACTTTTCCAAATTAGCAAGTGAAAGACAAGCCATATGTTTAACAAATCTCCACCTTGGCTTGACTTTCTTCAAGCTTCAAATAACTCACGTGCTATGAACACCAACTAGATCTAAACAATGCTTGAACTTAGATATAGTAACTGGCTTTGTCATCATGTCTGCTGGATTATCAAATGTACCAACCTTTTTCATAGCAATGGCACCTTGAGAAATTATTTCTCATATAAAATGATATCTAACATCAATATGTTTGGTTCTCTCATGATACATTTGATTTTTGGTCAAATGTATGGCACTTTGGCTATCACAATTAACTGCTGTGATATCTTGTTCCAAACCCAAATTGCCTATCAAACTTCAAAGCCAGATTGCTTCTTTCACTGCTTCTACTACTGCCATATATTCAGCCTCTGTAGTTGATAATGCAAAAGTAGATTGCAAAGTTGCTTTCCAACTAATTGCACTACCCAAAAGCATGAAGACATAACCCGTTAGAGATCTTCTTTTATCAATGTCTCCAGCATAATCAGAGTCAACAAAACCAATAATACTACCACCAATATTATGATCCTCATCATATACCAAGCCAACATCTGCAGTACCTCGAAGATATTGAAGTATCCATTTCACAGCTGGCCAATGCATCTTTCCAGGATGCCCCATATATTTGCTAACGACACTAACAGCATGTGAAATATTTGGGCAAGTGCAAACCATAGCATACATAATGCTTCCAACTGCACTCGCATAAGGAACATATGACATTTGTTCCTCCTCCTCTGTAGACTGTGGTGACATTGCAGCCGATAGTCTAAAATGGGCTGCCAATGGAGTGCTCACAGGCTTCGCATTTTGCATTGCAAAGCGCTCTAGTACTTTCTCAATGTACTTCTTCTGAGACAAATATAACTTGCCAGCACACCAATCTCTATAAATTTGCATGCCTAAAATTTTCTTAGCTGCACCCAAACCTTTTATTTCAAATTCACCATTAAGTTGAGTCTTTAACTTATTAATTTCATACCTACTTCTAGCAACAATGAGCATGTCATCAACATAGAGCAATAAATAGACAAACGAACCATCTGAGATCTTCTTATGGTATACACAACTGTCATAATCACTTCTAAAATAACCATGATTCAACATAAAAGTGTCAAACCTTTTATACCATTGGCGAGGAGACTGCTTCAAACCATATAATGATTTCTTTAGAAGACAAACATGATCTTCCTTGCCTTCAACTACAAAACCTTGTGGTTGCTGCATGTAAATTTGTTCTTTAAGCTCACCATGAAGAAAAGCTGTCTTAACATCTAGCTGCTCAAGTTCTAAATCAAATAGTGCAACCATGGCAAGCAATACTTGGATGGAGCTGTGTTTCACAACGGAAGAGAATACTTCAGTGAAGTCTATTCCTTCCCTTTGACTAAAACCTTTAGCTACTAGATGTGCTTTATATCTAACTGTTTCGACTCCAGGGGACCCTTCTTTTTTCTTATACACCCATTTGCAACCAATAATCTTATGTCCTTTTGGCAGCTCCACTAGCTCCCAAGTCTGGTTCTTGTTAAGAGACTCCATTTCTTCACTCATAGCAGCAATCCACTCTCCAGACTCATTACTCGAGATAGCCTCATGGTATGTTACAAGGTCTTGACTTTCAATATCCTCTGCAACTGATAATGCAAAAGAGACTATGTCTACATGTGTAAATCTCCAAGGCAATCTTATCTGCCTCCTTTCTCTGTCTCTTGCAAGACTATACTACTGCAATGGAATCTCCTTTTGCTCTTCGATAACCTATTCATCTTCTTCATGAATGGGCTGATCTGAAGGACTTTCATGTATTGCCTCTGGTTGTTGAATTTCAACCTCCACCTCCCTATTAACATTGTTCTCTTTTTCTGCATCTCTAAGCTCCTTTGTCATATGAAGCATAGATGATTCATTGAACTTAACATCTCTGCTGATTACAAATTTTGGTGGCTTGGTTTCAGTACACCATAATCTGTAACCTTTCACCCCTAATGCATAACCAAGAAATATGCATTTTTGTGCCTGTCGCTCAAGCTTACTATCATCTGTATGAGCATATGCAAGACAACCAAAAATTTTTAGATCAGAATAATCAGCAGGAGTACCAGACCATACCTCGATAGGATTTGTTAACTCTATTGCAGTTGATGGATACAGGTTTACCAAATAACAAGCCATATTAACAACTTCAGCCCAAAATTCCTTTGACAACCCATCATTAAAGAGCATGCAACAAGCTCTCTCTAGAAGAGCTCTATTCATACGCTCTACCACTCCATTTTGCTGTGGTGTTTTTCGCACAGTATGGTGTCTTACTATGCCTTCATTGTCACAGAACACATTGAATTATCCTTCACAGAACTCCAAACCATTGTCTGTTCTAAAACGCTTAATTTTCTTACCAGTCTGATTTTTAATAAGCACTTTCCACTTCTTAAAAGTGGGGAAAGCATCATTCTTGTGCTTAAGAAAATATACCCAAACTTTCCTTGAAAAATCATCAATGAAAGTTAACAAGTACCTGGCACCACCTTTTGACAAAACAGGCATAGGGCCCCATAAATCAAAGTGAATGTAGTCAACTGCGCCCTTGGCCTTGTGAATAGCTGTGCTAAACTTGGCTCCAGTCTGCTTTCTGTAGACACAATGTTCACAAAAGTCAAGCTTCCCAATTTTATTATCACCAAGTAAGCCATGCTTAATTAAAATAGACATTCTAGCCTCGCTCATATGTCCCAAATGCATATGCCATAATTGAGTAGTGTCTAAGTCTGAATTCTAGGAAGATGATACAGTTGCAGCTCTAACAACTGTGCTACCTTGGAGCAAGTAAAGACCATTGACCAATTTTGCTTTGATCACAATAAGAGCACCTTTGGAGACTTTAAGAATTCCACCTTGAGCAAAATACTTACACCCTTGAGAATCAAGAGTACCCAAAGAAATGAGATTTTTCTTCAAGTTCGGTATGTGCCAATCATCAGTCAAAATCCTCATAATTCCATCATGCATCTTGATTCGGATTGTTCCAATACCAATAAACTTACAAGACATATTATTTCCCATAAGGACAATACCACCATCAGTTGATTGGTAAGTAGTAAACCAATCCCGATTTGGACACATATGGTAAGAGCTGCTAGAATCAATAATCCATGCATTACCAACTAAATTAGCTGATACAGAGAGAACATTTTCAACACCTTCAACTACACTTGTAACATTATTTGAAGTCGCCTGATTCTTTTCTTTGAGTCTTGGACATTCTGCCTTCCAATGCCCTTCTTTCTTGCAATATCGACACCTTCCCTTACGATGTCTAGATTTAGATCTAGACTTGCTTCTACTAAAACTACTCGAGCCAACCTCCTTAGATCTCCCTCTAGCAAACAAGCCGGTTGCAGGGTCATCACACCCACCATTGTCGTGCTCCATTTTCTCACGACTCAAAAGAGAGGATTTTACCTCATCAATATCTAGATGTTCATGCCCATACATCAAGGTTTCCCAAAAGTGCTTGTAGGAGGAAGGTAAGGAGCAAAGCAACATCATTCCTTGTTGCTCACTGGAGAATGTCTCATCCATATTTTTCAAATCCATAATGAGTGAAGTGAACTCAGAAATATATGATCTAATAGATGTCCCTTCATCCATACGAAGTGTGTACAAACGTTGCAGTACACCAAGACGATTGGCCATCGTTTTCTTCATATATAGAGACTCCAACTTGGTCCATAATGCTGTGCCGTTTTCTTTGATAGAACCTCCTGTAATCCATCATTTGTGATGCATAGCTGAATAGCCGAAAGAGCCTTTTCATCAATTTCATCTCACTCAGAATCCTTCATTGTGGGCGGCTTCATCTCTTTACTAGAGAGTGCTATTCTTAGACTTTGTTGTGTAAGAACAGCATCATACGGACCTTCCACATTCCAAAGTTGATGCGCCCATCAAACTACTGAATATCAAATTTTGTTGTCGCCATTTTTTTTTAAAACCAGATTGGCCCAGAATGCTATGCGCTCTGATACCAGTTTGTTATAAAAAGTTGTGCAAATAAAGCAGAAGTATAGCAACAAATGTGTTTCAGCTTAGAGCTTACGTCCACATGCAAAGACAACTACCACAAATATATATATATATATATATATATATATATATACACACACACACAATAAGAAATAATGTGGAGAATACAAAAGAGTCATACTTCACTCAAATCCCAAAGCCCAAATACACCCTATATATATACACACACACACAATAAGAAATAATGTGGAGAATACAAAAAAGTCACACTTCACTCAAATTTCAAAGCCTAAATACACCCAAATACCTCACAGTATATCCTCACTGGTGTTTACGCTCAAGTATCTCAAGATAATATACAAAGAGAAGAAGGAAACAAATCTTCTCAGAGAGATAGCTATTGGAATATTACAACTGTTGTTGTTGTTGTTGTTTCGACAAGTGAAAAGTACATCTAATTTATAGGCTACCATTTCCTATATTTACTACCCATCAAGTTACAGATGTAATGAATCGTCTATCTCTGCCTTCAATTTCTTTTCATCTAAAACAAAGGCTTTGACTTTTCCAAATTAGCAAGTGAAAGACATGCCATACGTTTAACATGCTCCATCTGTAGAAGGTTTCCAGTCAGAAGAGTAGCAAAAGAATGTCTCTTCCTCTTGATTGAAGTGTGAGCTTTCCTGACAAATTGAAGTGGATTGGAAATTTGGGTGCCTTCTAATTTTGGCATTGATACATGAAAGTAAGAAGTATGGTTTCCCCCAAGCACCCTTTGCATTGGTCTTCAGCGTATCCTGCACTGCGCGGTAATCTTGAACATTTCTTGTGTTCACTATTGCCAGTGCAGTGGAATTCAATTTTCTTGATCTATAGTCAATAACTTGGATATACAGCCGAAGCCCGTAGAAAATTATTCCCGTAACCACATCGTTTATAGTCTGCAACAATATATAGTGATATATCGTTTTTTTTTTAATATTTTAACTTTGAGACCTGTCTTGATCTTTAACTATGTTGGATGAGCGCATTTACCTTAGCCCAATAATAGATAAAAATTAAATAGAGAATTTAATATACTAAAGAATTATAAATATGCATCTTGCCCAAAATTAATCAAACAAAGATGTTGAAATGAGACAATATTCCTTTTTGAACCTTCTAACCACCCCGACCCCTCCCCCCCAAAAAAAATGAAAAAAAGCACAATGTGTTATTAAGATAAAAATTGTAAGACGGAAATTAGAAATTTTGTCAATTTTTCTTGTGTTCATTGATTGTTAAAAGGGTAATTGATTCTAACAAAAAAAAAATAGGAAAATTCATTCACTAATCACCTTATATTAATTAATTCAATTTTAAAAAAATGTATAACACTACTATGTCCATCCATCCGAATCCAAACACTTATATGTTAAAATAAAAGCAATGTTATACCGACCCCAAAAAAAAAGTCAGAATTTTTATCCGAGAACAAAATAATTGTTAGATGAAATAATATGATATCCGATGTCCATTTAAAAGTCAACACTCACGACACATTATTCCAACAAAAAAATTATGACAAAAATTCTTACCCTAAAACATTTTTAATAAAATAAATTGAGAATGTGATCAATCGAAAATGTGATGTGTGATAGTGGTTACTGGTTGGACGAAACTCTACTCCTTCAATTCCAGACCTTATTGGTGTTTTATCATCTTCAACTAAAGTGCTTTTGAGCCTCCATCCAAAATCTGCCATGGAATTGAAGGTCATGGAGAGAAACTTAGGCAATCTCTTAAGGAAGAATTTGTTGGTATTTTCTTGTTTAGATGACTTGCGTGATGGAAATGACAAAGGGAGGGAGGGATCATCAGCTCTTTGTAGGCAAGAAAGAACCCATGAGAGTGTAGCCATCTCCAATTGCATGGTGAAATTTGAAGACTAAGGTATCTCCAATTGCATGGTGAAATTTGAAGACTAAGGTTCCAGCAGCATTGCTTGTTAGGTATTTGATTACATGGACTTGCCATAATGGCTTAGCTTGTGGCAGGTTCTTCATTGCTATCCTTGACAAGTAGTCACCAAAATCCTTGTCATATGAATCCATAGACATGCCATAACAAAATCTAGGCTCAATAAGATGTTCCTCAAATTTCACTTCAACTTGTTTCCATCTTTTCACTCCTTTTGGGTCAACCACCTGTTCTCAAATTCAAAATTAAATGTTTCACTAAACCTTAAAAAATGCGTACATTTTAATCAAATGAAGATTGTATAAAAATACTCATGAATAGTGAAATGGGTGCGCTTTATTTTGTGACCACGTAAGATGATCATGAACAATATATATATATATATATATAGGGAGCGTATTATATGAGAGGGATGGTTAATTATGAGAGTAAGAGGAGTAAATTTTGACTATTGAATCTTATATAAATAGTCAAGAATAAAATATAAAGTCACACGATTTTTTTAAGTGATCATATAACCATTAAACAACTTTAAGTCTTGACTATCCATATATGGTTATACGGCCCAGATTTACTTCTCTCACTTTCATAATAAATCACTCCTCTTTTATGATAGTTCTATATATATATATAAACTTCCATTTGTGTACGTGTGTGCATGCGTGCGCGCGCGCGAGAGAGAGAGAGAGAGAGAGAACCATTATAGAGGTTAATCGAGGGATGGAAAGAAAGGCATCTTTAACCAGAGACACAATCTGCAAATGATGGATTGGGACTTCAAATTCTAAGACGGCAAGAATGCATAAGCTCAGATAGTTGCTGTCCAAGTATTGTCCCGTAGGACTCACTGGCTCGGTCAGCTTCTCTTTGAAATGCTCCATAGACGTATTATCAGAGTTCTGGGAGAAGATATATGTAGAAGATATATAGTTTATAGTATATGTATAATAATGTAATGCTTATGCTATATATAGTAACGACCGTTTTTTCTCTCGTTATCCACTTCTCCGTGAAAGAAATAATTGCAACAATCATTGATGCTGCTTATGAGGATTAAATTACAATTAAAAGATTTTGAATTTGATTTTTGGTGAAAAATTCTTTAATGATCATTTATAAGCAAGGTTATGCAAGCCCGATTAGTCATTGAACAGATGGAGACACTGATTTACCGTTTATTATTCACTTATAGTTGAATCGTGGTCAAATGGAGAGATAGGATTAAGTTACATCCGTAACTTTTAAGTAACTATTATATCATTAAATAATTTTTTATAGGGAGATAAATAATTAATTATGAGAGTAAGAGGAGTAGATCTTTATTATTGGATTTTATATAAATGATAAAAATTAAATCATAAAGTTATGTAATATTTTTAAGTGATCATACAATATTTAAATAACTTCTACTCTTGATTATTTATATATGATTATAGGACTAATAATTGCTCTCCTTATATATATATATATATATATATATATATATATATATATATATATATATATTTATATATATATATATATATATATATATAAAATAAAATATTATATGAATAAAATAATTTGTATTTCATGATGAAATTAAAAAATTTGTAAATACTAGTAAAGAAATTAGATATGATATTGATATTAGGGATGGAAAACAAACCCGTTTAGATGGATATTTTATCCATGATGGGATAGGTATAAGGAAAACTTTAATCCCCACAAGGATGGGGTCCCTGCCTTATAGAGATCCGTTAAATCTTTACTTATATGTAAAATTATCTAAATAACCGTATATATACATACTGAAAGTTTAGTGGAGATATTTATGATTTGGATTTTTGTAATTGTCTTGTAATTGTTGTTAAAGCTATTGAATTTTCATCATGAATTTTTGTTGTTAATTTGGATTGTGTTGTGTTAGTAATGTTGTAATGGATTATTGATATTTTATACACTTTATTTAGGTTTAAGATTGCCTTTTATGAATTTTTCCTTTTGGACCATTTTTTTAAAAACTTTTTGTCTAAACCCACGGATTTTCAATCCAAGGATACAACTCCCTGCAGAGAACGGGAACAATATTGGAAAGCTCGCAAATGACAAATAGTATTGGACAAAAATAATTTTATTAAATGGACACTTACAAGTAGACAGAGGTAGTATAAAATAATAATTCATTTTAAAATTATAAAATGAGAAATAATATAGCACAAATATTTTTCCTAAATTGACTATTACCTCTTGTCCAATTTATCTATCACTTTAGCTATTTGTGCAAGAATTAAGGAACTCAAAATCAAAGCTAAATTATAATACATCTATAAAATGCCTTTATTTTATTTCTAATATTTAATCAATTTCTTCTATTAATCTCACTATATTTCTTAATTAATGATGTGCTTAGTGTAACAACCCCTTTTGTCCTGAAATATTTTGTGCAAAGTAACTTAATTTATTTGATTGGTTTAAGTTGATTTTGTGATAATAATTGATTGATCAAATAGTTAAATTATATATATTTACTCTCTAAAGTAAGATTATAAAATTCGCATATATTACTCTATATAAAGGATAATAATATTAATAATAATGATATAACTAAAAAAAATTAATTACATCAATGAAGACTTGAAAGTCCAGTCTTGGTAGAAAAATTTGTGCGTAAAACCTGTATGTGTGTAAGTAGATAAGAAAGTAAACAAAAGATAAGTAATAACAATAAAATAGTAGTAACATAGAGGCATGGTGACCATACGGTCATGGTAATTATGGACATTTTAAGCAAGATGACCATAAAGTTATATGGAATGAATGATAACAATAGAACTTGCAACACCTCTTCATCCAATTTTTCCACAATAATCCCTTCAACTCGTATCTATAAATAGGCATACGGACATGTGAAATTACTTGCACAAAGAAAAGGAAGGAAGCATATAGAGTAATTCTGCCATCTATGAGTGTTGGTAGTGCGAGAAGAGAGAGAGAGAAGAGAAAATAGAAGATTTAGAATTTGGCAACATGCTTGGTGAACACATTACTTAAAGGTAGATAATGAAATTATTTGTGAAATAAAACTAAATATTATATTTACTAATTGCAAATTGTGTTATTCAATGTTACTTTATATTATTGCTCATTCTTTTTTATTATCATAATTTAGTTTATATTTCAAGTTATTTTATTTAATATTCTTTTATATTATTACTCATTATTATTTATTATTGCAATTTATCTTAATTAATCTTCCCAAGTTTTTTTATGTTCCTTTATATTATTGTTTAGTATTATTTATTATTGTAATTTATTTTATTTATCATCTCAAATTATTTTATTTAATGTTTCTTTATATTATTGCTTCTTATTATTTATCATTGTAATATATTTTAGAGTTTAATTGGTATGTATTGATAGTGTAAAATAATTTTACACTGTCAACCAATAGAAATAGAAAAAAAAAGTGAGAAATCATGGTGGGTCCCTCATAATAATGAGTGATTATTTGTATAAGTTGATATTTTTTACTATTTCTATTAGCTGATAGTGTAAAACTATTTTACACTATCAGTGTATTTAAATTAAATTCTATATTTTATTTATTATTCCAAATTATTTGATCTAATGATAATTTATATTACTACTCAGTATTACTGCCGCTTATTTTATTTATCTTTTCAAGTTAATTTATTTAGTGTTACTTTATATTATTACTTATTATTATTATTGTTGTTGTTGTTGTTAATATATTATTTGTATAATGATATATTATTTTAAATTGTCAAGTTTTATAATAATTTCTGTAAGGGACCAATATTAAGATTATCGAATTATTAAATTATTTATATTTTTACTTGAAATTTTATACCTCAATTTATGAATAATATGATAACTCTTAACTTATGGATATTATTATAACTTTATAGTGACCTTTGCAAGGAAATGACTTTACATACTAAAAGTGCCATGATGACAAAGATAGACACATAAATCATAATGAGAAATATTAAAAGAAATTAAAAAAATAATCTTAGATTCAGTCCCTTATAAATTAATATTTAGAATTAATAACTTTATATATTGAGATATTATATTATTTATTTTACTAAAGTTTATGTTCTCTCAATTCTTGTACAGTTCATTTATGTTAAGTTTATGGAATAATTTATATCTTTGGCACTTTACTCAATTTATTTTATTGTTTAATTTTATATTTTATATTTAATTTATTTTGTGATGAATTTAATTATATTATTCAAGTTATTATTTATTTTATATTATTAGAGTCTTTTATTTATGTTATATTTATTGCTTAAATTAATATATTTTTATATTTATTATGAATTTATGCATAATGACATGTAAGTAATTAAAAAAAAATTCACCAGAAAAATAAAAAATGGAGATACGTATTTAAAGTGATAGGTACTGACCAACAAATTACGGGTGAAGTAGTTCCTGTTTTCTTTGAAAATGGTATGATATTGACGGACAAGATGACTCACTATCCGCTTGTCCATGACAGCACAAAATTTGCATTAAAAACGAAGAACCCACCACAGTATGGCAAAAGATGTCGAGTTAATATTGTGTCCATCATTTTTTGGTTCCTTCTGCATATTGATGAAATTTTAGTTTTTCATTTCTTCTTTTTGACGGGAAATTTTAGCTATTCGTTGATTACTGCTTTCTAATCGAATTTTGACAGCTCATTATCATAAAGTTATTTTAATTTTTTTTTGGAATTTGCTTAAAGGTATCTTTGGAATAATTGTTAATGATAAAAAAAGGAAAATATCACATAAAAATATACTTTTTTTAAAAGCATTTAACATATTAAAAATGTAAGAGTTTTACATTTTATAAAATACTTTTTCCCTTTTTCTTGTAAAAAAAAATCTAGATTGAGAAAAAAATTCACTTTTATCTAAGGTGAGAATATGGCTTCAAATTTAAAGTATATTTATTCTAATAAAGATAGCATAGACACATACTGGGGCCACGCATGGACTTGATTCCATGCTTGGTCCCCCCAGCCAAAACTTAAAAAAACAAAAGATAAAACTATATATATAGTTTTAGATACATCCAGACTTATTTCACTTAATTTCTTCTAAATATATATAAATTAGCCTACAAGATAAGATTTGAAAGCTTTTCAATAATTATATCTTGATTGAACTACTTTAGGACAAATTTGTTTGGAATTTTTTTGGTAAAAAATTATTTTTTTTAAATTAATTTTTTATATTTAGATAATTTTTTAAAATAGTCAGAATTTTAAAAGTATATATTTTTAACTTTTTTTTGAAACTGAAAAAAGTGATTTCTAAAAAAATTTAGTTGTTAATTATATATAAAATTTAAAATTCAAAATTAATCTTTTAAAAGTTGAAATAAATATACTCTTAAACGATACTTATCTATTGACAACTAAACTTAAATAGTGAGGCTGTGACAAAGCCGAGATGATACATAGAGCAACCAAAAAAAAAAAAAAAAGAAAGTCAATTAGTGCTCTCAAGTAATATTGCCTATGAGTCTATGACGCTTGGACAAAATATTTGTGATTTATAATTTATAGTTCGTAATTTGAGTATTTGACTTACAAAATACAGTTTAAAATTTTAGACTCAGCTTTTCAATTTGTGCATACATAATTTTTTTCTTTTTTTAACTATTAACATTCAATATCAGTTGAATTCTAATTAATCTGACTTGAATTAGATTAAAAGTATATTTATTTGGGATTATTTTGGTAAAAAATTATTTTTTTATTCAAAAAAATTAATTTTCGTTTGTTTGGATAATTTTTTAAAAATGATCAAATTCTCAAAAAATTTTGTTTTCAGCTTTTTTGTAAAAGCTTAAAATAATAGCTTCTGAAAAAAAAAAATCAATGTTTAACTTTTTCAGTTATATATAAAATTTAAATTTCAAGATCATTTTTTTTTAAAACTGAAACAAATGCATCCTAAATTACTATGAAGGTAAAACCCTCCCTCCTAACACTAGTTTCCACACATATGATTATTTTTTTATGACAAATCAATTAATTTGCCTAGTTTTCCTTTTTCTTCTTAGTTTACTTATTCCATTATTTATTTAATTTATTTTTAGGAATATATATATATATGATTAGTAGAGAAACAAGAAGTAAAAACAAACCCAAAAGTGAGTTTACAGTAAAAAATTTGGAGTAGAAAAGAGTAATACATTCAGCGTTGTAAGTTATTAAATTTAATGTGTTCTTTCGAAAGCCTATAACATAATAATTATTAAATTAGTTGTTAACATCATTTTTATCATATATTCATTCATGATACATCATAATAAAAGAGAAGAATGAGAAATTAGACCCAATGAGAGTCAACGCAATTGATAAATTGTTTCGTATCTCATAAGGTTGTAAATTTAATTCTCATTACTGATGTAAGAATATCTTTGATAGGCAATCTTGTAATACTCCTATAAATTCTCTCTGAGCTTTGATCCTGATAGAATGATCAATACCAATTCACTTATACTTTTGTTAATTAAAAAAAGAATAAGAAATTAGAACTATTTATGATATGGACGAATATTCTTGCTATATAATTTATATTTTTCTTTAATATATTTAAATTTTAATAAATAAAATATGTCGTAAGATAATTCAATAATGAAGTAATCATAGTTAAGCTCAAGGAATGGAGTGTTACTTTTGAAGAATGTTTTAGAGTGAAATGTTAGTTTTAGAGAAACTTTGAAGTTTGCTATAACTATTGGAAACCCCTGGGAGGGTGGTTCTAATCTTTTCATGATTTTAGAGCTCAATTGGCTGTGCTTCTTAGGAGAAAAAAAGTATGTTTTTTATAAATAAATATTTTTTAAGATCATTTTACCTGATTGGTTGTGTTTCTTAGAAATGCGAAATAAGAAAATAATTTGATTTATGCTTTTTCTGAGAAGCAATTAAAGAGTTACTTCTAATTTCAAATAGAGTAACGAGAAACATATCCATAGAACATAGAGTCAGTTTCATTTTAAAAAATATTCTTGACCATTATTTTTCAAAAGAACGATGTTTGCCCTCTTTAATTTATCTATGAATTTATGACGTCTTTGATATTGAAAATTTTTTTTGTTATTAATTAAATTATTTTTTATTGACTATATATTTAATTTTATTTCTAATTAAAAAATAAGGAATGTAAAACAATTATGAATCCTTTAAAAAATTTACCGTGTGCAAATTACTTTTCGTCTAAATATATTTATTGAAAATTGATTTTTATGTCATAAATTGTAATTTTATCAAACAAAATATTTTTATATCTATTCAAATAATTTAACAACTTTTAATTATGATAACAATTATTTTATAATTAAATTCAAAAATAAAACAACTTCCTAATTCTATTTCCAATTCTGATTCTCCTTTAAGAATTTTTTTTTTAAATTTTTTTATCTAAACAGACCCTTAACAATGTTTATTTTATCCTTTTTAACAAAGAAAAACAAAAACTAATGCACAAATTTTACAAGTTCGATTTTGGTTTGCATGTATATTGCATATTGCATAAGTAGTATGAAAAAAAAATAAGATCGTGTAATTTATTTGAAAAATAATTAAGATTTACTAACTTTATTTTTTTTACGTGAAGATTTATTAACTTTAATTTAAACTAAAAGGGTAAACTTTTCAAGAAATATTTATTTAAGAAACCAACAAGAGCTGGACGTAATATTAGGCAAGTTGCACTCTCAAGTAAATAACTAAGATTCAAATTTTAGAAAAAAACAACTGGGGGAGACCTTAGTCACAACAGTGTTTGAGAATATAAATGTCTTAAAGAAAAAAATTATATTTAAAAATAAATTAATTTAAAAGTAAATTATTCATTAAATATTTATTTTTAAAGATAAACAGGCAATTCAACATCATGTACCAAGAAATAAACACAAGGCCCAACAACATAGAAATAGATTAGCCAATCAAATAACTACAAGTTTTTCTTCTTAAAAAAAAATTGTTTTGTCCTTTTTCTAAATTTTTTTAGATTTTATAATTTTTATATGTTTCCTCGTTACTCTGACACACTTTATTCTTTTTGTTTAAATTATTAGTCTTCAGAATTCACTAAACTCCAATTAATTTTTCTTGAGTTAGGTCACCTACTATAAAGTAAAATATAATTCTTTCAATATTAATTCTTTTTTATCTATAAGTAGAAGTGGAAGTGAGCTGAGCTGAGCTGAGCTCGAGCTTTGCATAGCTTAAGCTCGGCTTGTTAGTATTGGACTTGGCTCATAGCTTGGCTCATTAACAAATAAGTCTAATTTTAAGGCTCAAGCTTGGCTTTCTAAAAGCTCATCGAGTTTAAACTAGCTCACGAGCTGGTTCATTTATATATAAATTGGGTTTTTTAATTATAAGTACATAGCCTATTTTCAACATAATTTATATACCATACATATGATACAAAATATTTAACATAATTTATATCTATAAATATATATATATTATATATAATAAAATTATATATATATTATCGAGCTCGCTCACAAACTATTAAGCAGAACATAGCAAAGCTTAAGCTCGGCTCATTTAATAAATGAGCTTAAATCCTTAGCTCAAGCTCGGCTCATGAATACAAATCGAGCCAGAAAATAGCTGATGAGCTAGCTTAACTCATTTCCAGCCCTATTTATAAGACTCAAATTCAAAACTTATTTAAGAGAAACAATTACTAAATCACTTAAATCGACCAAAAAGTAGTCTCTAACCAACTTTATTCTAATATGTCTTGTCATTCCTAAACCTTATTTTAAAATAGGAAATGGTCACATATTGTATGAATTAACTCCTAGCAATACATAGTTTTTGGATCAATGCTTTGAATAGAGGTATTCATCAGATCACATTGAGCAAATGAAATTGAAATTCTAAATCGAATATATATAAATTTTTGTAGAAGCTTTGAAGCTTTTGAATTCAAGCTTTTAGTAATGAGTTTAATTGTTATGTATTGGTAATATAAAAGAGTTTTATATTATTATTCAATCAAATATTTATGTTTATAAGACTTTTAAAGTAATAAATAGTCGAGTCAAATACACTTTTATTGATATGGTAATATATGATTAGATATATATATATATAAAACTTTTTTATACTGACAATATATACAAATTAAATCATTTAGGAATTAGGTCAGCCTTTATCTCTCATAACCAAGTGTTATATTATTATTTGTTGCCATAAGGATAAAAACTTAAAAAATATATATTTTAAGTTCAACACAATCGATCAAACCAAAACCAACCCAATCTTGGTGATTGGTCTAGTTCGGATTTATTGGAAAATTTTCAAAATCCAAATTGAACTAACCGAATTAAATTTGATCGATTTGAGTTTACTTCAGATTGGAACCCAAGCCAAATTGATTTGCTTGCACTCTTAGCTCCAAACAAGATTTAAATCAAAACATAACAATGAATACTAGCCCATTTATGAACCATGACCCATTAGGAAGCAACAGCAATTGAAACCCAAACCCAACTTCGGCACGGACAAAACTAACCCTCCATAGACCCAAAAAAGGCTAACCCTTTAACTTATAAGGTGAATTCTACGATAGTCTTTGCTAAATTATGGACCATCATAGACCTTGAATCGTGGCTTTTGAATTTTGATCTAACGATTGAGATTAAATTTTTTATTGTATATATAAAAAATAATTTCATAATAATATATTAAAATTAATGTATATAAATTATCAATTTATCCTTTACCTCCCTTGCTTCCCTCTCCTCCACCAAATCATAGCCCCCTCACCTCCCTTCCCTTATGCCACTGCCGCCCCCATTGCGCCCTTTCCCAACCCCTAACGCCATCATCATCGATGGTCATGCTACTTTCTTGCCCCACCCCTACCCACTGCCACTCTCTCCATCACAGGCAACAACCCCCTTCACCAAACACAACTGCCACGAAAGAAAAACTTATTTCAAACTAGTACAACATTGAAATTTAAGTACAGAAAAAATAACACAAAACACTATAATCAAACAACCTCTTGCTTATTCCAACATCTCAAGAGCAAGAAGACAATAAGGAGCAAAAACACCAACAAATTGATGTTTGCTCAAATAAAGTTTCAACCTTTGGCCACAAAACACCAAATCGAAGGGGGATCACCACTATGGATGTGAAGAGCGATAAAATATTTTTATAAGAGTTTTACATTACCATCTAATCAAATATTTATATTTATAAAACTTTTAAGATAGTGGATGGTTGAGTCAAATACTTTTGCTGATATGATAATACATGATTAGATATCTATGTAAAACTATTTTACACTAACAGTGCATACAAATTATTATGAAATTTCTATTTACATAGCTATAAAAAGTTTTAAAAATTAAAGTAAAATCTTGTAAAATATATTTAGAACTACTCGTGGCTATAATTGGTAATTGGGTCAACAAACATTTTCCTCCAGAAAATCCATTGTTACACAACAGTGCTGAATATACGAAGGTCACCTCCCTTTTCTTTTTTCAAGCTTCAAACCTCTTTGCTCTTTCTAATTTCCAGCAAGCAAACAAGAATAGAATCCCTCCTCCCCAATTCCTTTTCTTACCTGTCTATTTGGTGTGGTGTTGCATGGATCAATAAACATGTGACAATCCTATTGTAGCATAAATTAACAAATTAATATCAAATAAGCCTTATAGCAGAATTTGGTCATCAATAGCAATGTTCTTGATGTTAGGAATCAGCATATCCAAAATACTATGGACATTTGTAAAATTGAACCTTAAGGCAGCATGTTTTATGAAGTCATCCACTTAGAGCGTGTTTGAAATGTAACAAAAAAAAATGAAAATGATTTAATTTCTATAGGATATGATTTTTTTTTAATTTAAAATTCTATCAAAATTGAAAGAATTTAATGAGAATTAATTTAATTTTAAAGTTTAAGTATAAATTAAATCTAAATTAAATTTATTTTTAATTATTTCAAACATAATCTAATATATTATAAATATAAAAATTAATTTTTAAATTAATTTAAATCATATTTTTATATAATCATTTCAAATATAACATTTAACTTATAAATCAAATCAATTTCAAATACTAACTTATAAAATTTTTATTTTTTTATTCTTTTTATACAGGACTTCTTTTACTCATCCACTCCTTTAAAACTCACAGTCAAATAATATATTAAAAAAAAAAAGCCTCACAGTCAAATTTGTAATACTTGATGTAACGTACGTTCGATTTTCACTGAAGATAGAAAAATGCGGCTTCTCGTTCTCGAAGTAATTATGTTATATATATATATAGAGAGACAGAGAGAGAGAGAGAAACGCTACACGGCTCGGCAATTTTGAACGAAAAGTAGACGAATACACACGAGAAAATTGTATTGGATTAGGAGAAAGTTTAGTGGAAAAATTGTAGTACACTTTATGGAGGAAGAGTGTTCCTTCCTCCACATGGAGTTATAACCACACAAAATTTTATAGGAACCACTCCTTGTACTTCTTTTAAAATTTTTTGTGATGAAAATAGAGAGTGGAGGAAGACATTCTTCCTCCACGGTGAACAACGGAATCACTCAGTTTAGTGACATAACAATTCAGGAAAGAGAGTGTGATAAATGGGGAATAGGACCCATAAATTCGTGCGCAATAGTACGAATTTTTGTTCATGCTATTCACCTTTTTCCTAAATCATAACTTCCTTCTCTTCAACGCCCACACTAAACGAAACATATGCACATTCAGTATATAATAATAGGAGCAACGAAATATATTATCCTTTACATGCTTTGTTTCGTTTTTAATTGGTAATGATCTAGTTTGAAGTAATGGTTGTCATCTAAAACTTAAATACCGATACCTTTGTAGTAACATGATTAAAGATAATCGGGTGTGATTAATAAAAATTTATGTAATTCTTTTCGTAACAACAAGAGCTAGCTTGTGATAATTAAGACGATACAATACGTGTAAGACATTGTGAAATTGACAAAAGAATATTCCAAAAGCTATGGCTTGGCACTAGCAGGCAAATATAAGTGTATAACCGAATTCTGAAATAACTGATGTACACAAGTGAAAGTGACTATTATCCTGAACCCTTATAGAATTGTAAACCAATCACTCGGGTTCCCTTCAGGAAAATTAAGAAACAAACAAAAATCATAACAATTAAAGAGACGCAGCTAATCAGATTTCTTTTCCTAAAATAATGTATATGTTTCAAGTGCTATGTGAAAAGGTTGTCAATTTTTACATGATTAATTATTAATAAAATAATCAACAGAAACAATTAATATGTGAGTGCATGTGTTGGGGTTTTTTGGTGCTTGAGTGTGCATGTGTTGTTGATATAACATGTTCATTGGCTTATTCAATTTCCATCGAAAGTCACAATTTGATTTGACTCTACGTCCATGACAATGGCCACATACACCGAACCACATGTTTGTGTGGAGGCTAAATGATTCTCGCCACAAGTGCTTCTAATGTGGGCATAAAATTTTTCCAAGCACGTGAATGCATAAATTATGTCCATATCCATATACGCATGAACGAAATATGACAAATGCCAAAAATGCTCTTCCATTAAATTAATTTGTGCGGCAGATTCTTGTAAAGATCCTATAATTGCGTACTTCCAAACAGTTGAGTTAGAAAATTGGTGATTCAATGTCAGAGACACAAAGTTTAATATTTGTTCTTTTTACTTTCTTTTTTTTTTTTTTTTCCAGAAGTTAGTGTTTTAATAAGATTTAGCATGACACGAGCAGCCTATAAGTCTTTAGGTAATAAGCGAAAAACCCACTTTTATGAAATTTGTTTTAATAATTTTGTTGTCTGACTGAAATTTCAGTTAATGGATGGCTGAAGTGGGAACAGAGTATGCACGGTCAGCTTGTTTCACATTTGAGGGGAAAATTTTAATTGGGTATGTTTGAATTTTTTTTTAATAAATTTGAATAAAAGCAATTTAATAATAATCAATTTAATTTGATTGAGTAATACAATTGGAGTTCAAATGCTCTCTAGTAGGGGAATATTTGTGAAAAAAAAAAAGGTGAGAATTTATATCTATAAAGTTTTTTTTATAGAAATTAATAATAGTGTAAAATTCAGTTATGAGATATACTTAATAATGGTATGGATATCTAAATGTCTTAAACGAATATAAACAAGTGAGATAAAGAGTAACTACTTACTAAAGCTCAAGAACGAAATTTTAAAATCTTAAAAATAAATTAAAAAATAATTGATTAGATTAATAGGTTAGGTGTTAAAGTTTCAAGCTAAAAAATCATAAATTTAAAAAAAACAAACTAACAATGATTACTTTATTTAATATTTAGTGATTGATGATATCTGAAAAGAATTGTCTCCAATAAAAAATATTGATAATAATTAATAAAAAAGTTTTATTAATTAATGCCCATTAAACTTTTCGATGCGTTAAATACTTAAAAGTCATGCTTTTTTCAATTAAAATGTTTCTTTTTTAATTTCTTAACCAATGAATAGAAAAGCCTTCAAAATTATATCCCTCCGTTCATTTTATTTGAGACTTTATCTATATACATGGGAATTAAAAAAAAATCAAAATCAAGACTTGGTTATGAAACAATTTTAACAACATATCCTTACTAGTTTTTAACATCTAATTAATTCATTTTATTAATGTCTCATTACATTTCACGATTATTGTTATATTTAGAATATTGTGAAGGTAAAATTGAAAAGATAGCTATAACTATTTTATTGATATGTGGAGATTACAAATATTATGAACTGAGAATTTTTTTTTAAAATGGCGTTTGATATGGGATAATCTATCCGAATTACTGATAATATAATTTTAATTTATCTAAACCCACAATGTTATCTTATTTGATTGAGTCTTATTACTAACAATCCAAATTTTCAAGATAATCTATATTGCCTTCATAGTGGTAATATGGATAGCCCCTATAAAGATAGCTATGTGTATTGCCATCTATATAGTAATCTTTCCATAATAATAATAATAATAATAATTAATATTAAGAATAATTGTGGGTAATTAATAATTATTATTATATTAATTAATATTGTTATTATTAATAAAAAAATTATTCTTATTATTATTATTATATTAAAAGACATATATTATCTAATAATTTTTTTTATATATTAGATAAAATAATATGAATTGCAATTTAATTTACATATGCATATTAGATATTGCATTGTAGCATTACTAATAATTTAAATTTTTTAAATGATAATATAAATTATTAGTGATCTTATTAAGTAATATATCGAACCCAACCTAAAATGACAGAGAAAATGAACCGGATGGAATATTTATATTATATAAAAAGCTTACCATATTTCATTATTTTAGTAAGATTAAAAAGTCCATTTTATATCTTTTCTGTTGAAGTTAGATATGGATGTCTTGTTGAGCAATTGATAATAGTAACATCATTTCAGTAAAACCCAAAAAAAAAAAAAAAAGAGCAATATCGTTCAATGAAAATATACGCTTTCTCTATTTTAATAATTACTAATAGAATAATTGTTTCTCTTCCTCTCCTAGTAGTTATCTGTTTCTCTGATTCACTTAAAATTTATTAAAATCATAAATTTTGTATTTTGTAAAAATAAATATTTTACCAATGATTTAATATTAAATAAATTTATTTAATATTGATCAATATAAAATCACAAATTATCATGTATGTGGAGTTAAAGTAGACTAAATTTTAATTAATATTTTTTAAAAATAAAACTAATATGGCGTTGTATTATTAATTTTATAGTAATTTTTTATGAGATAAAAATAATTTATTTTATTATTATATTGAAATTGACTAAATAAAATTATTTGGTTAACAACAATTTTCTAAGTAATAATTATTAGAAAAGAAAATAGTGTAAGGATTAATATAAATTAAAAAAAACGAAAAGTAACTTGTTAGTAATTATTAAGAGAGAGGAAATTTTATTTTTGTAATTGATAAAGTTGCTAATTGCAAAAGCTTATATTAGTTTTGAGACGAATAGAAAAGATGCATCGAACTTTTGAATTCAGCTAAAAAGGTGAATGAGCATTCCCCTGTATAAAACGTTGAACTTAATTTTAATGTATTGTTATTATAAAATATTTTATTAAAATTTTTAATTATATATTATTATATTATTAAAAATATGTAACTGTTATAATAATTATTTTAAAAGCTATATATATCATATGAGTTTAATTTAGATACATTAAAAATGTCATTTAATAAAACTTTTCATTTATATTATTATTTAAATAATAAATAATTATGTTAAAAAATTTTATTAATATAATAATTTATAATTGGATATTTGTATAAAAATTTTTTATATTAATAATATATTTCAATTAAATTTATATCATATTTTATAATTAATTAATAATATAAAATATTTTACATTAATAATACGAAACATTTTATATAAAAAGTTCAAAACTAAACGTACACATGAGATTAAACAATAAGCACTAAAAGCTAAGAAATGAGTGCTGTAAACTGAGCTAGTCTGGGAATATGAAAAAGCCACAACAATAATCCTTTATTTATATAGCTGCACACCACCAAGTCATTGTTACTATTAGGATCCAGTATATGCACTGTGGATGGCTGTTGAGATTCGTGCCAAAGGTGACCTCATTCCTTGAATTCAACCAGCCATCTGATTCATTGGGTCATCTCTGGTCACACCTTTTGCAAAGCATAGTTACTTGTACTCTTCTGCAAGTGGGAACAAAGAGAGCATACTCTATATATAATAAGTGCCAAGAAAAAACTGGAACATAGCCTTGTCTAATTCACTACAAAAGCCTTGAGACCTTCACGTCAGCCACCCAACACATCGACCACTCATTGATGATGGCTTCTCTCAGGAGCTTGCTTAAGCAAAGGCCTTCTTCATATGCTGTTGCATGCCACCCCATGATGAGGAAGTTGCTGTTCTCAACTGCAACCATAGTTGATTCTTCTCCTTCTTTTGCTCGGAGAATCAGATATTTGCCAAAGGATCTTCCTGGAACCAACATCAAGAAGGAAGTTTCCCAGGTATGCGGTGTTGTTTCTGTCTGCGGCATGTTTTGTGTTGTTCGCTCAAGTCATGCCACGTGTACACTGTAGCCTCATCTGTCTATCCAACTTGACCCTTTCATCGTCTGCAAAAATTTGAAAAGAAAATTGGTTGCTGGGTTGGTTTGAAACATCTGTCTTAAAAAGTAAATATTGCATAATAATTTGATTATTCTTTTTTGAATTTTGTTGTAACCTTTTTTCTTTTTTCAAACTATTCTGCTTTGTCCTATATGATATAGATGAATCATTTGCATTGGCATAGAAATAACGTTAGAAAGAAAAGTAAATTTATTTTTATTTTATTTTATTTTATTTTTGGTCCATTTTGTTCATTGGAGGATATATGGCACTGCCCCTTACTCAAATTCAATGCTTAACTGCTTATTAAAAGTATGAAAATTCATTTTTCAGCTTATTGGGAGGACCCCACTGGTTTATCTTAACAAAGTCACTGAAGGATGTGGGGCTTATATTGCTGTCAAGCAAGAGATGATGCAGCCTACTGCCAGCATCAAAGACAGGTCAACCCCTGTCTGTTCCAAATCGTATTTGAATTTCTTTTTGTTTCTAGTTTAAATTTAATCATGTCTCATGCCATTCTTAATAGTTTTATTCAGAATTCAAGTCCTTACAAAACTTATATCAGATAGAATAGCCTTTTATCTAATCCTCAGATCATTTCATAAGCTTGAACATATAGTGGCTACATCTAACGTTAACAACATCCTACGGGGCCATGGATAACTCGTTTGTGATGAGTTTTTCCATCTTAGGAATCTCTGTAGCTTAGTTAATACCAAACTCCTATGAGATATCAAAACAAGAAGTAAAAGATATGTTATCACCCTGCCTTCTGACTGGTACTATCTTTTCTTTTATGTACTTACCCATGCTCATTGGCCCCTCCGCACCCCAACATTCCCAAAATAAGTAATCTAAGTTCTGCCGGTGGCTGTGCAATATATCATCATATAAGATCTCATTCATCCTCCGTATAAGAATTTTTTTTTCGTCAATAAACATTTCTTATTAAACACTATCACATTTGAGTTACCAAAAACAACTTCCCTATCTGAGCATCTAAACCAAAAGGAAAATAGAACAAGTTAACGTGAAGGTTCTACAGGCATGAAGAAAGAAGAGGGGGGCAGGGAATTTCACCAATTGCAATGACCTCGCTTATTCTTGAATTGGAATGCCACTTAGATTGCTATGTTCCTTGTGCAGGAGGGTTAGGGAATTGAACTTCAGCATCCATAACGGAGTCAACTGTCCTTATGTTTGACAATCTCATTGCTAGAAAAAGAAAAGAAAAATAGCTAATAGCAATATGCAAGAAAGTTTGTCAACACCAAACTGCTAGCAAACACTGAGGGTCGCAATTTCAACTGTCTATACTTACCCTTTGACGAATACCTCAAAAAGCTGTACTAGCAACATATTTCACTTGCATTTTTTTTTGAACTATTTTTTGCCCTTGAAGGATAATTTCTCAAATAAATAGAAGGAACTGTAGTTTTTCCAACTTGGCATGTCATCTAGGAGCAAATAGATTCAACTTTCAGAATTCCATGCTTTTGCCTGTTAAATGACTACACAGTCACAGGGAAAAATTTCTTACTATTAGAATTAAAGCAGAGATACCGAAGCATAGAAACAGTATAATCTGCTGCTGTATATAGCAACTTGAACAACTTTTATCTTTCAAATCAATGTGTATCAAGGGAATTCCAGTTATTCTTATCCCTAGAACTTTTCAGATTTATTGGCTTGTTGGGATCATTATGACATTTTCCTAGCTTGGATTCACTTGATTTTTTTCACAGTACACAGTTCATATCTTTTAGATTTTTCTACAATGAACATCATTCATATGTAATTTTCTTTTGTGTTTTGACAGACCAGCATGTGCAATGATTGAAGATGCTGAGAAAAAGAATCTGATATCTCCCGGAAAGGTTAGCTAAATTGATCTTAGACACCAATTTTGCTTAGTTATTCAGATGTAGATGCTCATATTTACCTTAATTTATGGTGTAGACAACTCTGATAGAGCCCACATCAGGCAATATGGGTATCAGCATGGCATTTATGGCTGCTATGAAGGGATATAAGATGGTATTGACCATGCCCTCTTACACAAGCTTGGAAAGAAGGGTGACCATGAGAGCATTTGGAGCTGATTTAATCCTCACTGATCCAACCAAAGGGATGGGGGGAACAGTAAAGAAGGCTTATGAACTTCTGGAGTCAACACCAAATGCTTTCATGCTGCAACAATTTTCAAATCCAGCCAATACTAAGGTACTTGAATCCTAATTACTAGTTCTGTTTGAAATCTTTTACTGAGAAAAACTTGTATAAAAACTGTGTTTGTACTATTCTTGTGTAATGTTTGGTTGCCCTTGAATTTAATACTATATAATTCTGAAATCCCTGGCATTTGTAATGGTGACTTTATATCATATAATTGACTTCAAAAATGGGAAGCAGGTGCATTTTGAAACAACTGGTCCTGAGATATGGGAGGATACAAATGGACAAGTTGACATATTTGTTATGGGAATAGGTAGTGGAGGCACAGTCTCTGGGGTTGGACAATATCTTAAATCCAAAAATCCTAATGTTAAGGTGATGTTCATCCTCAGATCACGATTCAAATTGCAAACTGAACAGTGGTCTGTTACATAAGCTCATTAAATCCCTGGAAATGTTTTCTATTTTATAGATATATGGAGTGGAGCCAGCTGAAAGTAACGTGCTGAATGGTGGTAAACCTGGTGAAGATCATGCTCTTTTTTCTTTAAATAATCTTCTTTTGTTTTTTCCATATGATAATTTTGTACATATTTTCTTCTTGAATGCTCCATTGCTCCTAGCAACACAAGTTAAAAAGGACCAGAGTTATAAATGTAAAAAGCACTTAAAAATAAGGATCTGAAGTGATAAAGATATTTACTATGGTCTAGTTCAGGAGTCCATTCTTCTATCTGCAGAAGTTGCAAGCTCTGAGATTATATTGTACTTATATATAGGTCCACATCATATAACTGGCAATGGAGTTGGATTCAAACCAGACATATTGGATATGGATGTAATGGAGAAAGTTCTTGAGGTAAGTGTAGAAATGTTACTTTCTTCTATATAGAGATATAGCTTGAAAATTTCATGTTTCTCCTAACTGTCATCGGAAACTTGTGTGGTAGGTTAGCAGTGAAGATGCAGTTAACATGGCTAGGGTGCTGGCCTTGAAGGAAGGACTCATGGTAATCTTCAAATGACACTTTTGTAGACTTCCTGAAATACTAATGCATGACAATTTTCAAGCTTTGTTCATTCAACCATGGAGTTCAGTCTAACACATACATCTGATCCTTTAATAACTGGAAACAGATTTTCTAACTATCTTTTTCTAAATTTTTGCAGGTAGGGATATCATCTGGAGCTAATACAGTTGCAGCACTCAGATTGGCTAGCATGCCTGAGAACCAAGGCAAACTTATTGTGGTAAGAACAATTTTCCTTGAAACTTAATTAGAGTAACATCTAGCTAAAGGCATAACCCTAATTTGTCATCAACCTCATTAGCTGGTTCACACCAGGCATTAACAGTAAGCACTCATCCGCACAATGTTCTATTATCATATATTCTGTTTAAAAAATAAAAAAATGCTTGGCACCACCATAATTTTAGGCAGCAAACTTCTCTTCTCTCTCTCTTTGTTGCTGATGTTGTGTGGATCACTAATATCATGAATTTCAGACTGTTCATCCAAGTTTCGGGGAACGATACCTTTCATCCGTCCTATTCCAAGAGCTTCGCGATGAAGCTGAAAAAATGCAGCCAGTGCCAGTTGATTAATGCCTTGCGTGAACTCTGGTATAACTAGAAGGCTTTAATTTGTTGTGAAGTTTCATGGTTCAACATAGCTGTTACAATCCTGTTGTAGCAAAAATTGTCGACTAAGGCTATGCCTTTGATACAACTTACAATAATTTAATCTTAATGCTTCGTATTGTTTTGTTTTATCTGGGAAAGTATATAGAAATAGTTTAAAGTTACGAGTATCCCTTAAAAGCTAAATACTCACAACCAAGGAATCAAATTCTATTATGGGCAAATTGTCTCGTCTTTTGTCCCATGATATGTCTTCATTTTCTCCTTTTATACCAGACCAACCTATTACCTATGTTGTATGCATCGTCGAATTTCTTTCTTTTAAAGTATAATTAGGTGGAAAGGCCATTGGTTTTAAACTATGAAGCACCGATATTGCAGTCTCATGTGTTTTCTCGGATCCAGGCCGTGTCCGGTCAGATACGGACACGACACGGCCCGGTACGTCCTGTTGCCGTTTTTATTTTTAATTTTTTTATGCAGAAAATTAAACCCTGTAAGGATACGTTCTTTTTTACTCCCGATATACCTTTTGGACACTGCTGCGACACGGGAAGCGGCGGGCCTTGAAAGTTAGGGCTCCTAAATTCCTTTCAAAGCTAATAAACCCTTTTATCTTTGAAATTTCACAGCCACTCTTACCTTCTTTTAAAGTTTTACTTCAACGTACTGGGTTCTCCTTTTTTTCTCGGCAAAGATGCTTCTTTCTCCATTAAACTACCGTTGATGCTGGTGGTAGGTATGGTCATGTCTCATATTTTGGCGGCGAAGGTGATCTGTAGGAGAAAACAAGAAGTTGACGCAGCTGCTTAGTAGTAACGAGCAAAGCTGATATCTTTCACTCCATTTTGTACTCTTGTCGGTGGTCAGTGGAAGCCAGAGGCCAAATTTCAGTAAAAGTTTTCTTCTTCTTGGGATAATTTTTTAAAAATTTTTATTGTGCTTTTTCGCCGCACTTTTTGGCAAGAAGAAAGCCAATAACTGATAGCCACGGTTTACTCAACTTTGCAACAATATATAAAATATAAATCATGAAACTACATGATCATTGCTGTCAAAATTGTCTTTTTCTAATCTATATTTGCATTTTCTTTAATTTTGCCATATCACCGTATCAGTACCGTATTGTATCGGTATCGTATTTTGTTTATGTGCTTCATAGGTTTTAAATAGATCATCAATTCATAAATCTTAACAAATGATAATTGTTACGTATAGCTCTTTTCTTTTCTTTTCTTTTTTTTGTTTTTTTATGGTCGTTGTTACTTGTGTAAAAAGTTTTCTGATAGGTTAACTATTGAACGAATGTGTGCAAATAGTTTGTTCATAAGATTACAATCTGGATTTCAGAAGAGCACTGCACCACTCCAATCACCCTTGCCTTAAGAGTGTGAATTTGAAGGATGACGAAACCCTAAGTGAGTTCAGCCTACATGAGCAAGATATAATCGACACACGTAGAAATGGGTGGTGAAATCAAAGAGAGATTATTTATATACTCTTTCATAAATTACATAATCGACACACCTCGTAAATTCAAGTTACCCTACGGTCTCTCTCTTTCATATATTTCTTATCAATGCATCTCTCTATTGGTTTTTTTAATAGGTGTCAAGAGTTACAATGTCACAAAATAATGTCAAAATAACACATGGTAAAATCAAATGGGCAACTACGGCTATCAAAATAATATTTATTAGAATTAGATTAGATCCGCGCATTGCATAGACATCGAAATGGATATGCTTTTTGCCAAAAACTAAATAAATAAATGGTATTAATTGGACCAATATAAAAATAATTTAGTAGATTTTGTCTTAATCATTTGAAGCTCAATAACTATGTAATGGAAGGAAAATATTCTTTATTTAGAATTATGTGATAGTTTAGTAATATAAGTAAAATAAAGGTACTTATTTGTTAGGATTATTTTGAACACAATAAAACTATATACATATATAATATTCAAACAAATTTCATCTTTTTTACACCATCTTTATCTTTACTCTTGATTTAAGATTAGCTGGTGTATACTTTATTTTGACTGATACCTTTCTTGTTTCTTTATAAATGCCATTTTTATATGAAAATGTTGTGTCTTATATTTGTTTGTGATGCTTTTTCCTTGATATTTGTATAGATATGAACTTCTCATCTGATGATATTACTGTTGGTGAATGTGATTCCTAAATCATATTTACTTAATGTGAAAACAATAATATGATTTCCATTTTTCTTTGACTTTATTATTTTGGAATAACAAAGAGAGGTTAGGGTTCGAAGTATTGTTTAGAACAAAAGTTTTCATGATAGTGTAGTTCTTTCAAATTGTGATTGTTTATCTTTATTAGGGATATAAGTGTGCAATGACAAAGATTTTATAATATTGATGGTATGTCAGAATTAATTTATGTGATATTTTTTATTTATTTAGGGTTCTAATTTTATTGATTTGTAATATTCTATAGACTTATTTTTGTCTTGTTTGATAATGAGACCATTAAAAAAATAATAAGGTTAAAAGAAAAATGTTAAACAATTGATTAACGATAGGTAAGAGATTGATATTTTTATAAAATTATTTTTAATATTTAAAATAAATATTTAATTGGAGTATTTTTTTTATTGAAGAATCACTAGAGATTAAAATTTGGAAAATATTAACTTTGAGTAATTTTGAGTAAGGAGTTAATGGTATGCAATTAATTTAAAGTATATATAATTAATTGTGTTAATACTGGTGGCTTAGTGCATCTTGCCATAATTAAGTAGTACTTAGCAGTACGCTAAATGTTGGCATAGTTGAATGATAAATTGCATAATAAAATAACATGACAATATTACAAGATAGAAAATAAATAAAGTGTTAACGTCACAACTTGTGCTTTACTTATTCGTGATTTTATATAAACTCAGTTTTTTTCATATTTGGTTGTAAGACTATTAAAAGGATATTAAGGATAAAATGATAATGTTAAAGAATCGATTAACTATTGGTGGGAGGTTGATATTATTGTAAAATATTATTTTTTTAATATTTAATTGTATTTTTTTTTTGTTTATTGAAGAATCATTAGAAATTAGAATTTTAAAAATGTTATTCTTGAATAATTTTGAGTAAGGAGTTAATAAAATATAATTAGCTTAAAGTATATATAATTAATTATGTTAATATTAGTAGCTTAGTATATCTTGCCACAATTAAGTGATGGCAATTTAAAATTGGCATGATTAAGTAACAACTTGTATAACAAGATGATGTGGCAATATTATAAGATGGGAGATAAATGAAATGTTAATACCACAACCTGCACTTCAATTCTTTAATTAAAGTATAAAACCTAATTTAAGAATCAGATAATAAAGATATAAAAAAATGAGCCTAAGTTTTTTTTTTTTTTTTGGTTGGTCTGATATGGTTTGGTCAAGTCCGGTTTAATTAGGTCCAATCCGATTTGGTTTGATTCGATTTGGTTCAATTCGGTTCAGTCCGGTCTAGATCAGTTTGGTTTGGTTTGGCTTGATCTGGTTCGATTTGGTTCGACTTGGCTCGGTTTGCTTTGGTCTGGTTTGGCCTGATTTGGTTTGGTTTGGTCTAGTCTGGTTCGGTATAGTTGAGCCCGGCTCAATCCGATCCGATCCGATTCAGTTTGGTCTGTTTGGTTTGATTCGGTTTGGTTTAGCTCGGTCTAGTTTGTTTTGGTCCGGTCTGGACTGGTTTGATCCGATTTGATCCAATTTGGTTTGGTCTGATTCGGCTTAGTTCGATCCAATCCTGTTTGGTTTGATTTGATCCAGTCTGGCCTGATTTGGCCCGATTCTGTTCGATTCGACCCGGTCTAGTCCAATTTGGTTTGGTCTGATTCGGCTTAGTCCGATCCAATCTGGTACTCAATCCAATCAGTTTGGTTCTTTCTTGTCCAATCCGATGGTTCAGACCGATCTGCTCTAATTTAGCTCAATTCGGTCTAGTCCAGTCTACTTTAATTCGGTTCGATCCGATTTGTTTTGGTTTGATTTAGTCTGATTTAGTTCAATTTGGTCTAGTTCGATCTAGGTGGCCTACAATGTACAATTTTCCTGGTTCTAGTTGATACTTCGAGTGATCCTCCCTCATTTCTTCGTAGATTAGTGTCACCACACCGGTTGAAATCAAAGCATAGTATGTTCTCGTTGTTCAGGTTTTTGAAAATTAATTGTAGGCCAGCCTCGTCGTTACATGTTTATTTTATTACATAGGAAACCTTGGTGCCAATTTTGAGTGGAGAAATGCCAGACCCCATATCTTCCTTTCAACTTTCAATGGTCTAATCAGAATTTGGTGTTTGCAATTTGTTTTTTTCTTTTCTCCCCTCTGCGTCAGCGTCTTATATACTTAGTGTGAGTGTGTGAACATTTTTTTTTTATTTTTTCACTATACTGATCCTTGGCAATAGCAATGTCAGGAGTTGATAGGATTAGTACATTACTTGAGGCTGTTCTTTAATTTGTCACATCCTTTCTTTTATGCAAACTAAGATAGTGGTTGCCACCAGCGTTCTATCGAAGAGGTGGAGGCCTCTCTGGCGCTCAGTCCCCACTGTCGAGCTCGACGACGCAGCCTATGTAGACAACAAAGAGCCTTATCTTCATTTTGTTCATCTCGCTTATGCAGCTATGCTTTCCCGAGATGTGACGCAACCCATCCTAACCTTCCGCCTCAAATGTCCACCCTCTTTTTTTCGTGACCCTCATGATATAAAATTATGCGTTGTTGCCGGAATACGATACGAAGTCGAAACGGTTGAGCTCTCACTGCCGTCTACCATCGAGTTGCCATCCGTCATTCTCACCTGCACAAGCCTTGTGGTTCTGAAGTTGACAGAATTGGCAGTGGATGGTATCTCTGGATGGGGTTTGTTTCTTTAAACTTCAATATCTTGTGATGCTTCTCTCATGCTGCCCAGTTCTTGAGGATTTATTTCCAAATGAAATCTCTATGTAACTAGTGCAGATACATTTCACTCCTCCTGCTCTCGCTTTGCACAATCTAATTCACATGGAGCTTTCTGTGTTCCACTGTGCATGGAGTTTGTTAGCATAACTGCTCAAGTGTTGCCCCATGCTTCAAATTCTTGTCATTAATAATGAGGTTTGTGGAGTGATGGTTTTTTTAATTATTATTTTATTTCTTTTTAAAGTTATTCTTATCTTCTATTTTATATGAATTGTTGGCAGAATTATTCCGATTGGAGTGGATTGGATTTCGAAAATCAGTTTTACTCTCAAGCTGTTCCTAAATGCCTTTCGTCGCACCTCAGAGCGTGTTCTCTTTTGAATTTCCAAGGTGCTGATAACGATCTTCAATTTGCAAGATCTATTATGCAGAATGCAAGAGTTTTAAGGACATTGACTATACGCAGTACCGCCTCCTTAAATACGGAAGCAAAGTTTCAAATCTTAAAGAATTTATCAAAGGTTCCAAGGAGCTCTACGATTTGTGAACTTTTATTTGAATGATATGTGTAGACTTTTCTACTTGTCTGCCTTTTAATTGGTGGTTTAGTAAGACATATACGTAGTGTAGAATAGATTGGTTTGCATAATTGATTCTAGCTCTTGCCAACTCCATATTTACCAATAATTGCTTCTAATTTCAGTCAATATCAATGTTATGTCTGTATTAATTTGATAAACTGCTAAATATAGATATGATGCATAGACACCCAAGCGGAAGGGGAATTAGTCATTCTCATGTTGGTCGAGACCTGTATTTCCAAACACATACATAGCCACATATAGAAAAGAATTGATGGATTAATCAAGTAATTGTTTGCTCAAATAGAAACCTTTTATTTCTTTCGTAGGGTGGGCGCAAAAGCTGCTTGAACTAAACCAATCCAAGCCTAAAATATCCAATTTTGTAAAGAATTTAAAATGCGAAAAGATTAGATACTTTTTTGAAACTATGGTATCTTAACTTGATGTTGATGGAATGTAATTTTATTGCAAAATATTTCTTGTTATAGACTGGACTAGCATATGCAGTTGAATTTATCCCAGAAGTGGCGCCGAATTCGGGTTGGTATGGTAGATGTCATTTTTGCTGATGTGGCTCAACCTGATTTAGTTCTGTTTCCTCCTACTTTTGATTTTTCCATTCGACATTGCGTTTGTCTCTTTGCTAGTACAGTTATCTTGCTATGCTGATGATATGGTTGTCAGAATATACATTCCCTACGTATTGTTAAGATACTTTTATAAAGATACTGTAGAATAGTATCCATACCATTGGTATGCTTTCAACTAAATTTGAGTATAATTAGTCACACTTATAGTCAAAACTTTTAATATATTATGAGTAACATGAAAGTTTGACAAATTGCTGTGACTGTACTCAACCTTCACCTCACGGAATAGATCGTATGAGACTGAAGTGTATCCTCTCTCTAGAATCTATATATTTCCCACTCTTTGTTCCTTTAATAAAATAATTTCCCTGGATTTGGATTTTCTTGTCATTCATGCCATTACATCCAACTATTTGATGATGAATTGAATATGTAAATTTATTTTCCTTGCTTTCTCTGCTGTTGATTTGTCTTCAGAATTTTTAATCTAGTATGTGTTGATAAACATTATGAATTTCCTTTCATTCAATTTTTTTTTTAAATTTAAAAGTAAAAAAGTGTTGACAAAGCCCTTTAAATACTTAAATCGGCATGGAATTGATGTAAAGATAATATATCCATTCAACACTTACATACATTTGAACATCTATAACTACATATTAATTTTGGGATTGAAATTACTATTGTCAAATAACGAATATGTTAAAAGGATTGTTTTCTTGTTGGGAAGGAAGGTAGTTGTTGGTAACCTAGATTTAATATCAAGATTAAAGTATAATTATCTATGTAATTAAAGAATTAATTAATTAATATATAAAAAGAATTAAAAGAGAGAGCATAGTCATTCATGGAATATGAGGTGCTTGAGATGACACACCAATTGGTAAATTTCTAGAAAATGAATATGTTCTCTCTTGAGAACTATTTTTGCTATGGTTTGGAAGGATTTTGAGATGTTATTCTGCCCTAAGAGATGAAATCTCTGAGAAAGGACACTACTTCAGCCCAATGGTGAGGTTAGCCAAAACTTCACGCCATGAGACGCCCTCTAGACCTATCCCATGTTAAGTGTCAAAACAAGGTGATGTGGTACTAGGTTTATATCAAAAAAAGGGAACTTTTACCATAGCCAACTTGAGTAACGCGATAGCTAGCCACCCTATGATCCGTTTGGTGTAACTTTTGGGAGAAGATTTTTTGAAAGAATATCTTTTAAAAGAAGGCCTTTTAGAGGAATTACTTTTAAAAAAATAATTTTTGTTTGGTTTGAATATATCAAAAGTAAGTTTAGAAGAATGAGTTTTGTTTGGATAAGATAAAGTAAAATTACTTTTGGTTGTTGATGTGCGAGTAATAGTAAGATTCCTTTTCAAAAGGTCTTTTTCTAGAATAAAAAATAACTTCAAAGATACATCTTTCTCCAGAAGGCCTTTCGAAAGAAGTTAAACCAAACACTACCATTTACTGTATAAAGTCATTTTCCTTCTCCTAAAATGCCTTCTTGAGTAACGTGATAGCTAGCCACCCTATGATCCGTTTGGTGTAACTTTTGGGGGAAGATCTTTTGAAAGAAGGTCTTTTAAAAGAAAGCCTTTTAGAGGAATTACTTTTAAAAGAATGATTTTTGTTTGGTTTGAATATATCAAAAGTAAGTTTAGAAGAATGAGTTTTGTTTGGATAGGATAAAGTAAAATTACTTTTGGTTATTGATGTGAGAATAATAGTAAGATTCCTTTTTAAAAGGTCTTTTTCTAGAATGAAAAATAATTTCAAAGATCCATCTTTGAAAAGGCTTTCTAGAAGAAGACCTTTTAAAAGAAGTTAAACCAAACACTACCATTTACTGTATAAAGTCATTTTCCTTCTCCTAAAATGCCTTCTGGTGGATGCAAACTGCAATCCAAACAGGCACCTAAAAGGTGACATCAGGGTCCTTAGGCAGGGATGTGCCCTTTTCATGTTAGTAAAGAGGACTCTGCCACCAGTTTGTTGCTTGGACCCATGGAAATACCTTGGAACCTAAGGTCCTAAGCTAACCAATGGTAACCAAAGGGGCCTGAGGAGATATTTCCAATAGGACACTAGAAAAAGAAACCATTCACTTCGGAGCTAGAGGCAACATGACATGAACCTTCTCACAGACCCAAAAAATGCTCTACATGCAAAAACCAGAAACCAGTAGCAAAAATCACGAGCCCACACTAGATCCTCACTCTCCTATACCTGTAAACACTCCCCTACAATTAGAAAACACAAAACCCAATAGCTTGAATGGAATCCTTAAGTGGAAAGGCGTCTTGCAGTCCAACGACAGCACCTTGTCATCCCTCAAAGGGCTGGGGTAGTGACAGTATCTATTTTCTTCTAAGGTTACAAGACGGGTGATCCTCATTAGCTGCATATTTGCTCGCACTTCCTCCAAAGCTTACAGATTCAGATCTCTAATCTTGGTTTAGAGTGCAAACTCTAGCCGAGACAAAACTGGTTCGGATCAATAGTGCATCTGGCCCACTCCTGCCCTACATGACTACCTTATGCCATTTAAACAAGTTCCACTATCCATAAAGGACCTTTCACCATGCCTTTCTTCTTATATTTTTCGGCTATTGTACTTTATTGATTTCAACATATCCGCTAGAGCAACTTGTTACTATGTGACATAGTCACCTTTGCCAAATAAATGTTGAAATATACATATGTCGGTGTTAGATTATCACTTTCATCAGCGGTTACGTAATACATCAAAAGTAGTTGGAAGCTTTTGCAGTTCCACAAAGATACATGGAAAACCCCATGTTCATTAGTGCAATATTTGTTTTTCAAGTGTGCTCTTTTTGCTATGTTTCCTCCTCCTAGTGCAAGTAAGAGTAATAGCTCTAAAGTCAGATATTTAATCAAAGTTGAACGTCATTTCCTACTATTAATCAAGGTTTGTTCATGAAACATCTACATTGTGCACCTTTTCATGACGTGTAATCTATAATGCACAAAAAAACCGGTATTTAACCATGCCAATGACTTAAAAAAGAATTAATGTTAATATTAGTATATATAAATAGTACGACACTTTCTTTTTTTTTTTTTGTTTTTTTGGGGGGGAGGGGGGAGAGGAGGGGATTAATAGTGCAAAACTTATTAAGTAGTGATAGTGAATACTTTGCAAGTAAGATACTTTTTGGACTCGCAGCACCCTGATTTTATGTTGTCTTTTACAATTAAAGTGCGTAGAGTCCACCCGGTCAGCTGTAAAAGTTTATGAGCAGGAAATGCATAAACTAAGGAATAGCTGGGGCCCGAAGAGATGGTTACATTGGATTATGAGAGGAACCGTTCTTGCCTTGTTGATATCTATATGGCGAATTTTTTAAGCTGCTCTCACATTAAGAGAAAAATATTGTTTTATATTAATTACAGTTTAACATATTAATTATTAAATTTAAAAAGTAGTAAAATATAGAAGATGATAATGATATGCATAATTAGAATAAACTCTCAAATTAGTCTTTGATAATATTTTCAGTGGATATATTACTCTCTAGCAAAAAATAATTGGTTCTATAGTCCCTGACAATTCCAATACTTGCGCACCATAGATCCTGACAATTGTGAAAATTAGATACCTATAGTCCGTGATTCACTTTGTAATAGATGAAAATGTCTTTGTTTTCAATGCAAAAAAGTTTCAGTAGATTCAGCATTGGTCATCCTATCAAGCCCATGGCATGGCTCTCAGGCTTAGAAAGCGCTTATAGGAGAGTTACAAAATTGTTTATTAATAGGGTCCTCACATAGGCAGCAGAAATCAAACTTGAGTTCTTATGAAATTCGAGCAAGTTCCTAAACGCACAATCCATGTAGAGGTAAAATAATAATTAGAACTTTTCTAACTACATTTCATGTAACACCCTCTAAATGCACAGTTTGTATAACTTGAACCCCTCCCAAAACATACCATTTTGAAGGATTAGGATTGAATGTGATAGGTAAAAATGGTGCGTTTGAGGGGTTCTTTCAAGTTATGTAAACTGTACATTTAAAGGATATCATATGAAATAGATTTAGTAAAGTCTTAATCATTATTTTACTTACGTATCAGAGTCTTTATCGTTGCATGTGAGTCAAAGGTCACAGTGTCTAATTTTGTAATTATCAATAATTATGAGATTAATTATTTTTTTGTCAAGGACCAATATGTCCATCAAGTATATTGTCAAGGATTGATTTGGGGAGTTTTCTCACAAAATTAATATGTTAAGCTATAAATAATATAAAAAACACTACTATTTATTTAATAATTTGAATTTGACTTCTCCAAAATGTAAAGTGCATTTTAAAGATGTATAATTATAATTATGAATAGGTAAATTAATAATTCCAAAATTTAAAATGCATGCACATAAATGAGAAATCATAAATAAAAGATTTTTACTTAAATTGACAATTATTTTAAACTAAAAGGAGTAGCTACTAACAAAAGTTTAGTAGAATTGATACATGAAATTTTTTTTATTTCGTTAATGAGTGGCCTAACACACTAATTAAAAAATGGGTTTATCTAACAATTATTCTAAGGACATTGGTTAAAGAATTAAAAAAGGAAAAGTTTTTATTGAAAGAGTAAAATGTTTAAGTTTTCAATGTATAGTAAAGCATCAATAAATATTGATTCCAGTAAAAAGGGCTCAAGTCTCTTAAATATGAGGTTTTACGTTCACTCGTGGGATTGATATGTATTGAAAAAAAAATATTATTGAGAGGGATTCCCACCTAAGTATTTATTCATACTTTAAAAGATTAATCTCTTAGTTGTTGAGTGAGAAAGTCCTTTGAGAAATACCAAAAAAAAATTAAAAAAAGGAATAAATTAAAAGCTTCAAAACTTTCTCCTTTTTTATTCCTTGATCAAAGGGCACTAATTATAAAAACCTTTAAAAAATTAAGAATAGAAAGTTTTTGTTTGAAAAGTAAAATTTTTATGTTTTTAATACACTAAATATATTGAAAAATATTAATTTTAATACATGGTTTAATATTAATATCTAATTGTATATTGATATATCAACAAAAATGATTGACTCTCATATTTTCTATCCCAACAGTTATACATATAGGGTGTATTTCTTTCAACTTTTTTTGATAAAACATAATTTTTCAATTATAAAAAAATTACCTTTTTTATAAACTACTCATTTTAGAAAATAGTCTCTCCCTCTCTCTCTCTTTTTTTAAAGCTTTTAAGCATAAATTGAATTAAATAGTTCTATAAAAAGTTATTTTTTAATAAAAATGTTGATATAAATGTATTCATAATAATTTATAATTAAATGATAATATAAAATTAATTTTATATAATAATATGTTAAAATTAAATTTATATTAAAAATTTCTAAAATTTTTCACTCAATCAAAATGGTATTTGAACCATTGAAGAACCTGATACCTTTAAACGCTCTTCCACGGGAACATCGACCTATCTATATATAGTCCGTTTGGTGTAACTTTTGAAAAAAGATCTTTTGAAAGAGGATTTTTTAAAAGAATTATTTTTAAAAGAATAATTTTTGTTTAGTTTGAATATGTCAAAAGTAAGTTTAGGAGAATGAGTTTTATTTGGATAGAATAAAGTAAAATTACTTTTGGTTGTTGATGTGAGAATAATAGTAAGATTCCTTTTTAAAAGATTTTTTTTAAAATAAAAAATAATCTCAAAGATACTTCTTCTAAAAAGTCTTCTTCCAAAAGACCTTCTAAAAGAGGACCTTTTAAAAAAAATTAAATTAAATACTACTATTTATTATATAAAATTATTTTTCTTCTCCTAAAATAACTTCTGACAATTCCAAACTGCAATCCAAACGGGTACGAACTTTTTCCTTCGCTTCTTCTTTCTCCGTGTCTCTTCTATTTTCTTTTCTCAATTTTTACTATTCTTATAAAAGAAAGAAAAGACTTTCTTTTTGAAGGGCATCGATTCTTAATAAGTAAGGAACCCAAATAACCATTAAAAAAGACCCTTTCACCTCCCCATCACTGACAGACCTCACCTCCCTTCCGAAGTAAACCCTCCCCCTTTGGAAGTCGCAGAAGTATTATTTTTTGTACCAAAATAACCAGTAAACCCCTTCACCATCCCGCCATGACGGGCCTCACCTTTTCACTTGCAAAGTAAACTCTACAGAACTCTTCCTTTGAAAATCGCATCTTTTTTTTTTTTTCAATTTTGGTCTCACTATACTGATCCTGGGCAATAGCCATGTCAGAAGTTGATAGGATTAGTGCATTACCTGATGCTGTTCTTTGTCACATTCTGTCTTTTATGCCAACTAAGATGGTGGTTGCCACCAGCGTTCTTTCGAAGAGGTGGAGACCTCTCTGGCTCTCAGTCCCCACTGTGGACCTCGACGACGAAGGCTATCAGCTAACCAAGGAGTCCCATCTTCGCTTTGTTCGTCTCGCTTACGCGGTTCTACTCTCGCGCGATGTGAAGCAACCCATCCTAAACTTCCGCCTCAAATGTGAGTCCTCTTTTTTCTGTGACCCTTGCGATCCAAAATTGTGGGTTAACGCCGCGATACAACGCAAAGTTGAGACCATTGAGCTCTCGCTGCCATCCACCATCAAGTTGCCGTCTGTCGTTGTCACCTGTACAAGCCTTGTGGTTCTGAAGTTGAGAGGATTAACAGTGGATGATATTTCGACCGTTTCGTTACCCGTGCTCAAAATTTTACATCTGCATCTGGTTAAGTTTGGAAAATGCCAAAATCTTGAGACGCTTCTCTCATGCTGCCCAGTTCTCGAGGATTTGCAGATAAAATATCTGACGCTTTGGCCAACTTCTGTGTCAGAGTTTGTAAGCTTTCCGAAGTTGGTCAGAGCAGATATTTCTTCTATTTGGGTTCAGTGGGAGAAATTTCTTAATGTTGAGTTTCTGCACATGGATGTGGTATGAATCCAGCCAAAAAGCAGGAGAAGAATAAATGAATTAGTTTGATAGCATTATCAATTTAGATTATTTTTTGTGGGGAATTTCATCGACATTTCTGATTCTTGTCTATGTTACTAGTGCAGGTAGACTTCACTCATCCTGCTCTCACTTTTCACAATCTAATTCACATGGAGCTCTCTGTGTTCTATTGTGACTGGTATTTGTTGGCGGAACTGCTCATGTATTGCCCCATGCTTCAAATTCTTGTCATTGATTATCGGGTTTGTGGATGTATCTTTTTTTTTTTAATTTTAATTATTATTTTATTTCTTTTTAAAATTATTTTTATGTTTTATTTTGTATGACTTATTGGCAGGAAACTTCGTATTCGAGTGAATTGGATTTGCCACATCGGTATTACCCTCAATCTGTTCCTGAATGCATTTCGTCACATCTCAGAGCGTGTTCTCTTACAAATTTCCGAGGTATTCATGACGATCTTCGATTTGCAAGATATATTATGCAGAATGCAAGAGTTTTACGGACAATGAAGGTATGCAGTACCAGCTTCTCAAATATACGAGCAAAATTCCAAATGTTAAAAACTCTATCCCAGTTTCCAAGAAGCTCTACAAGTTGTGAACTTTTATTTGAATGATATGTATAGACTTTTCTATTTGCATGCCCATCTAGTAGTTTCTACTTCTTACATACTTAGCTGCTGGTTTTTGTGGTTTTGTAAGACATATACTTAGTGTAGAGTAGATTGGTTTGCGTAATGTTTGAATGATTCTAGCTTCTGGCTAAAATAGATTGGTTTGCATTATGCTTAAATGATTCCAGCTCCTGCAAGCGCTATATCTATTGATGATTGCTCCTAATTTCAGTCAATATCAATGTCATGTTTGTTTGTTCGTATCAACTTAATAAATTGCTAAATATTGATATGATACATAGCCAGCTGGGTGGGAGGCTGTAAACTGGGAATTAGTCATTCTCGTGTCAGTGTATTTTCATGCACATCATAGCCGCGTATAGAAGAGACTTGCGTAATTGTTTACTGAAATAGAAACCTTTTATGTCTTTCGTGGGGTGGGCGAAAAAATTGTTTGTGCTGAATTCGACCAAACCAAACCTAAAAATGCCAGTTTTGTAGAAGTGTTTTGTAGAACCTTTGTTCTGCACCGTAAGGCACACCAGAAGGCACCTGGACCACATGTTCTATACTTGGGAGCTACATCAGGAATCTTAGTCTCATATTTCAAAATAGGAATTTTATAAAGGAAAAAGAGTAGATACTTGTTTCGAAAATTACATGTCTCAACTTGATGTTGATGAAATGTTTTTATTTCTAAATATTTTCTTTGTTATGGACTGGACTAGCATATTTAGTTACATCAAAAAATTATAAAAATTATTACTTAGATTTAAATAACTATATTAAATAAATTAGTTATCAATACTTGTAATTTCTAATAACTATATAAAAATTGAAAATGGGATAAATAGTTAATTTTATAAATAATTAAATTAATAATAATAATTTTTTATAGCATTGTGATGTCTAATAAATAATTAATGTGACCTATCCTTTTAGAATAAGGCATTTTGGTGAAACAGAATAAAAATTAATAAATGTATGGGAAGCAACAGACATAGAGGAGTGATAATAGTCGTTCTCTAAAATCTTCTAAAACTTTTTACTCTTAGTGCATGTTTGGAAAGTTGCAAAAATAGCTTTTATCCCCTCAAAAATGTTGTTTTCTAACCGTGATCTTATTTGGGTAATTTGGGTTGAGTAGATTATAATTAAAATATAATAATTTAAGTTGTTTTGAAAGATTTAAGCATAAGTAACTTTTTAAACTTCTGATTATAAATAAAAGTTGACTATTTTAAAATTATTTTAGTTTTACCAAATTGACCTTAATGATTTAATATTATATAGTATAAATAATTATTTAATATCTTTTTAAATAATTTTATTATATAAAAATAATTTTTTAATATAATTTGAATAAAATAGAGTATTTTAAAATTATTTTTTAACTGAAATATCAAAATATAAATTAATTAATTCTCACATAATTAATTATATAACTAAATGATTATTGAAATAATTTTAATTTTATAATTTTTTTCTAAATATATAATTAATCTTATAACTTTTTTAAACACAAACTTAATTTCGTAACTAATACCCCTTGAAAAAGACCTTTTTTTAGGGCATTGATTAAGAAAACTTTTTTTATATATATAAACAAGTAATTACCCAAATGACTTGTATATAAAACTCTTTCACCTGCCCGCCCTAACCCTAAGCCCTTTCACCTTCTTGCCACTAACAGACCTCACCTCCCTTCGAAAGTAAACTCTATGAATGTGTTTTTAATGGAAAAAATAGAAATTGATTTAATATGTAAATCAAATTTTTGTATTTGAATATTTTAAAAATAAGAAATAATTGCATTTGTCTAATCTCATGAATTTAGTTGCTTCATATTTGAAATCTTATCAAAATTGAAAAGATTTGATTTAATTTTAAAATTTAAAGACAAATAAAATCAATTATATTTTTAATAATTTCAAATAGTATATTATTTATTTTAAACATAAAAGTAAATTTCTAAATCAATTTAAATTCTATTTTATATAATCATTCTAAGATTAAAATTTAACTAACAAAACAAATCAATTTAAATTATTTCAAATCAAATCAAAACCTAATTTTAATCATTCCAAACGCTACAAGTAAAACTCCTTTAAAAAATCGCAGGAGTATTAATTTTACACCCAAAGAGCCAATATACAAAACCCTTTCCTCCCTCCCGCCATCGGCCTACCTCGCCTTTTCACTTCCAAATCCTTTTAGAAACGCGGAGACTTTTTTTTTTTCGGTTTTTTCTCTTAACTACAATGTCGGGGGTTGATAGGATTAGTGCATGGTGCATGCTATGGTACTATAGTAAAAATGTGTATTTTGTGCATTTTTGTGATAAATGGTGAGGATCGTGCCATAAATTGTGAGGTGCATCAATACACCAATCATCTATGATGCATTATAATAATATCTAATTTTAAGATAATTTAAAAATATAATTAAATATATTTTAAAAATTAATTATTATACACTGATAATATAAAATTATATTGACAGTATAAATTTTATATTGTCAGTATAATCAAAAAATTTTATCAGTATAATTTTAATTATCATACATTGACAGTGTAAAATTATACTGGCAGTATAAAATAATTTTATACTGTCAGTGTAATCAAAAAATTTTATCAGTGTAATTTTAATTATCATATACTAACAGTGTAAAAAAATTTTATCAGTGTAATTTTATAGTATTGTCAGTATAATTTTACCATCATGTATGATAATTAAAATTATCTTGATAAAATTTTTGATTACACGACGATATAAAATTATTTTATATCGCCAAAGATAATTTTACACTATCAATGTATGATAATTAAAATTACACTGATAAAATTTTTTGATTATATTGACAATATAAAATTATTTTATACTGTCAATATAATTTTATACTGTCAGTATATGATAATTAATTTTTAAAATATATTTAATTATATTTTTAAATTTTCTTAAAATTAGATATTATTATAATGTATCATAGGTGATTGGTGCATTGATGCACCTCACAATCTATGGCACGATCCTCACCGTTCATCACAAAAAATGCACAAAATGCACACTTTTGCTAAAGTACTATAGGATTCACCTTAGTGCATTGGCTGATGCCATTCTTTGTCACATTCTCTCTTTTATGCCAACTAAGATGGCTGTTGCCACAAGCCTTGTCTCGAAGCGGTGGAGGCCTCTCTGGCTCTCAGTCACCACCATCGACCTCGACGACAAAGGCTACATGCAAACCAAGGAGTCCCATCTTCGCTTTGTTCGTCTCGCTTATGCGGTTCTACTCTTTCGCGATGCGACTCAGCCCATCCTAAACTTTCGCCTTAGATGTGAGTCCTCTTTTTTCTATGACCCTTGTGATATTAAATTATGGGTTAAAGCTGCAATACAGCGTAAAGTTGAGACCATCGAGCTCTCACTGCCACCCCACATCAAGTTGCCCTCTGACATTCTCACCTGCGCAAGCCTTGTGGTTCTTAAGTTGAGCGGATTGAAGTTGAGAGCATTAACGGTAGATGATATCTCGACCATTTGTTTACCCGTGCTCAAAATTTTACATCTGGATTGGGTTCATTTTGTTAAACGTCAATATCTTGAGATGCTTCTCTCACGCTGCCCAGTTCTTGAGGATTTGCAAATGAAATCTCTAAAGCCTTGGTGTGGTGACCCATCTTATGTACTGTCAGGGTTTAAAAGCTTTCCAAAGTTGGTCAGAGCAGATATATCTTCTATTTGGATTCCGATTAGCAAATTTCCTAATGTTGAGTTTCTGCGTACGGAAGTGGTATGAATCCATCCAAGAAGCAGAAAAAAAGAATAAATGAATTAGTTTGGTAGCATTGACGATTTTAGTTATTTTTTGAAGGGAGTTTCATCCACATGTGACATTTCTGATTCTTGTCTATGTTACTAGTGCAGGTAGACTTCACTCATCCTGCTCTCACTTTTCACAATCTAATTCATATGGAGCTTTCTGTGTTTGGTCGTGCATGGTATTTGTTAGTAGGAATGTTCAAGTGTTGTCCCATGCTTCAAATTCTTGTCATTAATAATAAGGTTTGTGGAGTGATGGCTCCCCCCCCCCAAAAAAATTATTATCATTATTATTAATTTTTTTAAAGTCATTTTCATCTTTTATTTCATATGAATTGTTGGCAGGATGGTTCGGATCGGGGTGGATTGGGTTCCAACAATCACCCTTTCCCTCAATCTGCTCCCAAATGCCTTTCGTCGCACCTGAGAGCGTGTTCTCTTATAAATTTCTGAGGTGCTGATGCCGATCTTCAATTTGCAAGATATATTATGTAGAATGCAAGAGTTTTACGGACAATGACTATACGCAGTAACACCTCCTTAAATACAGAAGCAAGGTTTCAAATGTTAAAGAGTTTATCCAAGGTTCCGAGGAGCTCTACAATTTGTGAACTTTTATTTGAATGATATGCATAGACTTTTCTACTTGTCTGCCTTGTAATATAGCTGCTGGTTTTGGTGGGTTTGTAAGACATATATTTGATGTATAATGGACAGGTTTGCACAATGTTTAAATGATTCTAACTCTTGCCAACCCTATATCTACTGATGATTGCGTCTAGTTTCAGTCAATATCCATGTTATGTTTGTTTGTATCAATTTGATAAATTGCTAAATATTGATATGATGCATATGTGGGAGGGGAATTAGTCATTCTCATGTTGGTCAAGACCTGTATGTATTTCCACGCACATCATAGCCACACACAGTAGAGAATTGATAGATTAATCAAGTAATTGTTTGCTCAAATAGAAACCTTTTATGTCTTTCGTGTGGTGGGCGAAAATACTGTTTGTATTGAATTAAACCAAACGAAACCTTAAAAAACTAGTTTTGGGGAATTGTTTTGTTCTGCACTAAAAGCCACACCAGAAGGCACCTGGACCACATGTTCTATACTTGAAAGCTATAACTCCCTACTAATTTAATGTTATGCTTAAGTCATAGCATGAAATTATGTAGATTGTGTTAGCGTGTTAATACTCCACTTATGTTTCCTTTTCCATATCACTTTTTTTTTTGTAACAGAAGAAATGGAGCGCTGTATAATGAACGTGACAGAGTTTAATTCATCACAATAGAAAAGATAAGAACAAATAATATATATGCCGTCAACTGTATATATATATATATATAGGAAGCCACTGTTTCAGTTTATATACAAGTTTCAAAATAGAATACATAAGTGGGGTCGGTGTACCAAAAAGACATAGGGCCTATGTCAGTCAAAATGATCCTATATGGTCCTCAGAGGACATTTCAAAATCTACTATTAAGTTTATGACCCAAAACTGCGTACTGCCAAAAGAGGGTCACGCTGTACAACATCATCTACTGCTGACCTACTCCATCAGAAAGCCATTGGCTATGCCAAGCCTGGCTGATGAGTAGTCTGCACTAGGTCCTGAGGAGGAGGAGGGTGATGAGCTGGTGGCTTCAAAAGGGTCACTCTCAAAGCTAAGTTGTACGTCTGGTACCACCTGTGGAGGTGACTCTGGCACAGGATCAGCAGCAGCTGCAGGTGCTGCTGGTGCAGGAGGTGCTGGCGGAGAGTGTGCCACATGCAGTGGGACTGCAAAATATGGGGCAGCAGGATCAAAAGCAGGATGGAGTAAAGGGACGGCAAAATTCCTATCACTGAAAAGGTAAAGACGGAAATGGCAGAGCCGGCTATATACAGTGACCCCACTGCGGGGTCGTGGTGGAGCTGCAAGTCTGGAATCTCAATGAAGAGGGTAGCCGTCGAGTCCATCGTCCACATTTGAGAATGAGGCGGAAATACAAAACGAGGTGAGAATTTGAAGAAATTCTCAGTAGGGTTCGCGTATGGTGTTTAACTTACGTCGCGTTCATTCTCAATTGCCTCGATTTTTATTTAATTATAAAAATGTGGGATCAAACTAAACTATCCACCTTCAATAAGTTTAAGAAAATGTCTGGTCCGAGGCAAGGTTCAGTTTTACTTAAGACAGTATAAGAAACAGAATAAACTACTAACAGTAATATACAGGTTAACGAGTAGAATAAATGAACATATAGCAGTAAGTGAATATAACAAACAAATTGTAAACAACTTATAATAATTGTTCAATGTAATCATGTATTTAATGTAATCATGCAGAACTTATTCTTGAACCTTTCTTCATAAACTTTTCCATTACTTGATCCCCTGGGAGTTCTTGGCCATTTTAGACTCCTGGGTAATAGTCTGCTTTTTAGGATCGAGCTCGTTCCTATACAGAAATGCCGGGTTTGCTTTCCCTGACCTCTCCACCGATCTATTCCCCTTAACTTTATTCCAAGGCTGGCCTAAGTATCATGAAACTTTCATCATAACATAATCTTTAGGTTCATAATATGACCTTCATAACTTTCTTGACAATGCACATGTATCTACATGTATGTCATAACTCATGCATATACTTTACCGAAATTTCGGCGGCATAACAGAATGTGTCTGCTTTTCCATGAATAGTATCAGTACTCAGAATATGAATTTCTCATAGAAATCAACACATTTCATTCATATTTCAAACATCAAATTCATGGCATAATTATTGCAATCAAAATATGGTTGTTATCTCAATACTTGCATTCAACCTGGTTTTTGTAAATCATGCCATAATCTCTATTTAACTCATCTAGACCTCAATTTTTGATATGTTAGGTGTTATGTGTCTATTTTCTAACCTCTTTAGTCCCATCTAATTTTGATAACTATAACTTAAGTTATTTAGGTTTTATCCCGGCCTGCCCTGCAGCTAGCCAGAATTACACACCTAAAAGTAAAAATCCACTAATAATAGAAAACTAATTCAAATCATATGAAATTAGTCTAATATTAAAGTTAACAGGACAAACTTTCATTTGCAAAAAGTTCCATTCCATTTGCCTTAGCAGGGCTTGAGTTATAAGCCCCGAAATTTGACTTTCCTGAACTGCCCTGTTTTGGCTTGGTTTGGACATAGGATAACTGCTTCAAATTACTGGGAACAAATGGGATAGTAACAATCTCGAAATTTCTTTGTAGAATGTTCTCCTACGTATAAGCTTTCTGATAAAGTTCGTTTCACTCAATTTGGAGTTGTATAGGGTGAGTTACACCCTTTTCAACCTACACTGCCCGGGTGAATGTCTTGATTCCTAGGTCAAACTTCAAAAATTCATATATCTCTCTCAATATTAATCCAATGGCCTTATATGATATATGTATGGAAAGCCCTGAATATCTAGTTTCATAAAAAAATAATCTCATCGGATTTAACCAGCTATAGGCGGAGCCGTACACTCCGCCGTACGGACTGCTGAAGGAAATTGGTCTTCCTTTCCTCACCCCTTCCTATTCCTTAATCAATCTTAAACACAAAAATAGCCAAAGATTATCATTTTCATTCACTAATTACCTCAAGAAGTAAGAAAATAAAATCAAAAGCAACCATCCACAATCAGAATAACAAGAACTAAATTGAACCTCTACCTCTTGTTATGTGATTAGGCTTGATTTTAGAGTTTGAATCAATAGAACTTGATTGAGTCTTGAAGGTTGGATGGAATTGGGTGAGTGAAGAAGAGAAGAGAGCTGAAAGAGAGGAGAAGGCAGTGCTAAAATGGGGCTGAAGGAAAGAAAGAAATGAGTCATATAAACTTGAGGTGGTAGTTGGCTTTGTGAATTTTGATTGGCTGAAATTTTGTGGGCAAAGTTCAGTCATGTCTCCCTCTTTTGTGACAAAATTGCTTTCCACGTTGCCTAAAAAGTGGAACTCGCTTCCATTGTATTCTGAAAATGACATCGGAACTCGTACTCTCCTTAAAGTCAGAACTCGTGCACATCTATTTTGCAGATGAAATCGGAACTCGAAAATATTGTCTAGTTTATTCGAAACTTAGAGCAAAGTCAGATGTCGGAAACCATACAGTACCCAATCACCTTAAAATCGAAAATCAAGGACAAGAGTGTGAAACCAAAATACTTAAACCTGGAAGTCGGGGATGTTATGTAAACTTGGATCGGTTCTAAGCATAACAACGGAGATCGGCAATAAAAACATTAATCTTATGTACCAGGAAATCGGAACTTATAAAATCTCAGAACTCTAAATTTAATCTCAGAAGTCTGTTATAGGCAAACTTGGGAACATCAATAGAAATGAAAAGCTCTTGGGAATAAACTCGGAGATCGGAACTCATGTAAATTTTGGTCAAACTTGGAGACCAATTCAGAGATCTGATCTTGCGTCCATTTCTGGTTGAGATCAACTCGGATGTCGGATTTCGTGTCCATTCTAAATCAAGCCTAAGGTCGGAAATCGGAAAATCCTAGCCAATCCATTTGAGCCTAAAAAAATCGAAAATCGGAAATTTTAACATTTTACTGATGAGGTCGGAAGTCAGAAATAGAGGACGTTACAAAAGCCACAACACGAATTTTAGTCTCTCAAATTTCACATTGTTGGACCAGTAAAGCAATTTCATTCCTGATGGGAATTTTAAAAGGAAAAAGATTAGATTCATTTTTGAAACTTATAGTAATATCTTAACTTGATGGAATGTAATTTTATTTCTAAATATTTTCTTTGTTATAGATTGGACTAGCATATGCAGTTGAATTTTCTCCGAAGAGTGGTACTGAATTCAGGTTGGCATGCTAGATGTCATTTTTGCCGATGTTGATCAACCTGCTCAGTTCTATTTCATCCTATTTGCAAATTGTGCTTTTGTCTATTTGCTAATACAACTATCTTGCTATGTTGATGATATGGTCATCAGAATATAAATCCTCTTTTAAAACTTACCGATTGATAATAAAGTAGAATTATGATATTGTAAAATTCAAGATACTCTACTTCGGTACAGCCCTCTATTCGATGGATATCGACACGGTGTGGCATTCTAAATTATAAAAATAAAAGATAAAAATATTTCACCCTTTTAGGCATTACTTTCTGTCACTTGCCCTGCTATTCTAGCTTCCAGCTTTTAATTTACAATTCTAATCTCTGAGCCAATGATTTTGTGTTATCTTTTATTATAAAAGGAGAGTTCTGGCACACGTCACTCTCCCGCTCATTTCCATGGTAATACGGTCATTTCCCTGTGTTTTATGTTGTGTTTTACTATTTCTTTTCCCTATAACACATATGGAACTCTTATCACCACATTTTCTCATTCATGGCATTATAATCATTTCATTCTCCTGCTTTTACTATTGCACTTTTGATTATCATGCGGCGGTAGGGCACATGAAGTGAAATGTGGAAAGCTGAATTTCTTCTAATTTCTAATTTCAGTATTGTACTATTACTCCCCATGCGGAAAGTGGAATTTATTCTGATTTTCGATCTAAGTGTTGCACTATTGCTTCCATACGACAGCAAAGCACATGTAGTGGAATACGGAAAACAGAATCACTTCCAATTTCTAATTTCAATGGTACACTGCTGCTCCCATGTAGTAGTAGAACACATGCAGCAGAACATGTGACCTCTTCCTACGAAAATCAGAATTTCTGATTTCATAGTTTCCTATTTTCAATTTCAGTGTTGCACTTTTAATCACCATGCGACAACAGAACACATGCAGCAAAATATGACAAGCAGAATATCTTCTGATTTTTTATTTTAGTGTTGCACTGTTGCTCCCATATAACAGCAGAGTACATGTAGTAGAACACGTGACCTCTCCTTGCGAAAATCATAATTTTCGATTTCATAGGTTCCGATTTTCAATTTAGGTGTTGCAATTTTCATCCACATGCGGTAGTAGAGCACATGCAATGGAATGTGGAAATCGAAATTTCTTCTAATTTCTAATTTCAGTGTTGCATTGTTGCTCCCATGCGGTAGTAGAGCACATGTAGCGGAACAAGTGGCCTCTCCCTATTTAAATTGGAACTTTTTATTCCAATTTTGGTGTTGCACTTTTGATCCCTATGCGGCAGTAGAACATACGTAGTGGAACACATGGCTTCTCCTTGCGAAAATTAGAATTTTTGATTTCAGAGTTGCCACTGTTGTTCTTCATGCACATCAGATGGAACAAGGATTATGCTCTCACATCTTTTTTGAATTTTCAAATATGCATACTAATGTTTTTTATTATAGACATACTCTGATTGCAGCTTTTGATTTTATTTTTCATGGTATTATAATTATGCTAATTTGTTGTACATGTATAGATTTACTTCATACCTCTAATGTTTTGTTAGTTATTGAAAATATGAATATAAATTTAATAATCATTAATATTTTAAAAAAATATGTATTCACTCGTCCATCGGACACGCACAAAATCTAGTTTTCATTTAAAGTGATAATATGTCAAATTAATAGTTTTGTGGAGCTAACTTACATGAGGGGTCTGGATTGGGACCATAATGAAGGTAATAATGCTTGCAAACACAGAAGTAAAATATGATGAGTTGTTGCATTTTTGGAGCTTTTGTTGAGCGTTTTGAGCTTCTTCCCTTCCCTTCCCTTAGCCTCCATCTCATGTTGCTAAGCAAATGCTCTCTTTTCTAACCCTTGCCATAAAGGACATGTTTGTTTCTCCACAACAAAGTTTTCAGCTTTGATTCAATTTGAGCAAAAATTTTTTATTTTTTCATTCATGGGATTGAAGAGAAAATTCCGTGTCTAATGTTGGGGCAAGTGCCAAATCTATCTCCTACCACAAAACAAAAGGTTTGAAACTTTGCCACCAATTCAAAGACCCAGTTGTAGAACTCCCATTTTTCTGGCCAAGTTAGTGAGCTCTCGCGGTGGTTTTTGTTTACCACTGAGCATGCCTCATTGGTGACCAAGGAGTAGTCTGTAGAAGTCTCGAAAGTATAGCATATTGGTAAATAGTTTCAGTCACAATGGCAGTTTGATAAAAAAAAACCTATTATAGCTATTTAGCTACTAAGAAAAGTTTTGTCCACCAAATTTTTTTACTTTGTTAATGAGTGCCCTAACACACTAATTAGAAAACGGGTTTATTTAATCAAGTTCTAAGGGCACTACGACCCTAGTTAAAAAATCAAAAAAGAAAAAAAGTTTTATTGAAAGGGTAAAATGTTTAAGTTTTCAATGCATAGAATACATTGAAAGTACCAACAAAGTGTTGATATGAGCGGAAGGGACTTAGATTCCTTAAGTATGAGGTTTTGAGTTAGCTACCGGGATTTATATGTATAGAAAAAATATCGGTAAGGGGGGCTTAGGTACTTAATTGTACTTTAAGATATTAGTCTTTTATTTATCGGATAAAAGGATATTCTGAAAAATTAAAAAATAAAAAAGAATACATTAAAAGCCTCAACTTTTTACTTTTTTTGAATTCCTTAACCAAATGGCACTAGTTAACAAAACCTTAAAAAATTAAGAATAGAAAGGGTTTGTTTATGATGCACCTCATAAAGCGAGGTGCATCACACATCTTGTATGATTGATGATCAGATGTGAGGGTGCATCAATACACCTTATAAAATTAATGGTCAGATATGAAGGTGTATTGGTGCACCCTTATATCTGACCATCAATCATACAAGATGCGTGATGCACCTCTCAATAGCATTCTCGCCGAATAGAAAACTTTAAGTTGAAAAGTAAAATTTTTAAGCTTTTAATACATGGAATATATTAAACGCTTTCACCCTCCCACCATCGACGGACCTCATCTTTTTCACTTGCAAACTAAACTCTACAGAACTCCTCCTTTCAAAATCGCATCCTTTGAAAAACTGAGTTTTTTTTTTTTTTTTTTTAATAATCTTCCCCTTCACTATACTGTTCCTCGGCAACAGCAATGTCAGGGGTTGATAGGATTAGTACATTACCTGATGCTGTTCTTTGTCACATTCTCTGTTTTATGCCAACTAAGATGGTGGTTGCCACAAGCCTTGTCTCGAAGAGGTGGAGACCTCTCTGGCTCTCTGTCTCCACCGTCGACCTCGACGACGCAGACTGTGTGGATACCAAACAATCTTATTTTCGCTTTGTTCGTCTCGCTTATGCAGTTGTGCTCTCCCGAGATATGACGCAATCCATCCTAGCCTTCCGCCTCAAATGTATGTCCTCTTCTTTTTGTGCCCCTTGTGATCTAAAATCGTGGGTTAGCGTTGCAATACAACGCAAAGTTGAGACCATTGAGTTCTCACTGCCATGTACCATCAAGTTTCCCCCTGTCATTCTCACCTGTTCAAGCCTTGTGGTTTTGAAGTTGAAAGGATTAACCGTTGACCATATTTCAACAGCATCGTTACCTGTGCTCAAAATTTTACATCTGCATTGGGTTCATTTTGTAAAACGTCAATATCTTGAGATGCTCCTCTCATGCTGCCCAGTTCTTGAGGATTTGCAAATCAAATTTCTAAAGCCTTGGCTTGGAGACCCACGTTATGTGCTGTCAGGGTTTAAAAGCCTTCCCAAGTTGGTCAGAGCAGATATTTCTTCTATTTGGATTCCGATTAGCAAATTTCCTAATGTTGAGATTCTGCGTACGGAAGTGGCATGAATCCATCCAAAAAGCAGAAAAAGAATAAACCAATTAGTTTGGTAGCATTATCAATTTTACATTATTATTTTTTTTATTTGTAGGAAACTTCATCCACATTTCTGATTCTCTATGTTACTAGCGCAGGTAAATTTCACTCATCGTGCTCTCACTTTTCACAATCTAATTCATATGGAACTCTCTGTGTTCTCTTGTAAATGGTATTTGTTAGTAGGACTGCTCAAGTGTTGCCCCATGCTTCAAATTCTCGCCATTAATAATGAGGTTTGTGGAATAATTTTTTTTAATTATTATTATTTATTTTATTTTTTTGAAAGTTATTTTTATCTTTTATTTTATTTTATATGAATTGTTGGCACGATGCTTTGGGTCAGAGTGGATTGGATTTCAAAAATCGGCCTTGCCGTCAATCTGTTCCCGAATGCCTTTCGTCGCACCTCAGAGCGTGTTCTCATAAATTTCCGAGGCATTGATGCCGATCTTCGATTTGCAAGATATATTATGCAGAATGCAAGAGTTTTGCGAACAATGACTATAAGCAGTACCACCTCCTTAAATACAGAAGCTAAGCTTCAAATATTAAAGAATTTATCCAAGGTTCCAAGGAGCTCTACAATTTGTGAACTTTTATTTGAATGATATGTATAGACTTTTCTACTTGTCTGCCTTTTAATTGGTTTCTACTTCTTACATATGTAGCTTCTGGTTTTGTAAGACATATAGTTGGTGTATAATAGACTGGTTTGCATAATGTGTAAATTATTCTAACTCTTGCCAACCCTATATTGCTGATAATTGCTTCCAATTTCAGTCAATATCAATGTCATGTTTGTTTGCATCAATTTGATAAATTGCTAAATATTGACATGATGCATAGTTGGGACGGGATTTAGTCATTCTCGTGTCGGTCAAGACCTGTATTTCCACGCTCATCATATCCACGTATAGAAGGGAATTGATAGATCGATCAAGTAATTGTTTGCTCATATAGAAACCTTTTATGTCTTTCGTGTGGTGGGTGAAAGGACCGTTTAAACTGAATCAAACCAAACCTAAAAGGCCAGTTTTGTAGAAATGTTTCGTAGATCCTTAGTTCTGCACTGATAGGCACCTGGACCACATTTTCTACGCTTGGGAGCTACATCAGGAATCTCAGTATCTCATACTTTAGACATTGTTGGACCAGCAAAGCAGTTTCATTCCTAATGGGAATTTAAAAAGGAGAGAGTAGATATTTTTTCAAATGTATATTAATATCTTAACTTGATGGAATGTAATTTTATTTCTAAATATTTTGTTTGTTATAGAGTGGACTAGCATATGCAGTTGAATTTTCTCCGAGAAGTGGTACTGAATTCGGTTTGGCATGGTAGATGTCATTTTTGCTGTTGTTTCTCAACCTGCTCAGTTCTGTTTCATCGTATTTGCAAACTGTGTTTTTGTCTCGTTGCTAATACAACTATTTTCCTTTGTTGATGATATGGTCATCAGAATACAGATTCCCTCTTAAAACTTACCGATTGATAATAAACTAGGATTATGATATTGTTAAAATTCAAGATACCCTACTTGAGTGTTTGACAAGTTAAATTTAACATTCAATTTGTACTTTAAAATAGTATTCATATCAGTCTATGCTTTCAACTAAATTTAAGTATAACCAGACACACTATTAGGCATGTGTTGCGTGAGGCAAACAGTTGTACGGATGCTCTCGCTCGCGTGGGAGTCGAGCAGGTGGACCAGCTTGTTGTTCTTCAGCAACCTCCTGCGAGCCTTCAGTATCTCCTTCAAGCTGATGCTGTTGGAGTAGCTTTCTATCATTAGTTCTCTTTTTTCTTTCCTATGTACCAAAAAAATTCACACTTATAGTCAAACTTTTAATATATTATGTGTAACATGTAAGTTTGACAAATTGCTGTGACTATACTCCAACCTTCACCTTACGGAATATATCATATGACACTGAAAATGTATCCTCTCTCTGGAATATATATCTTTCCCACTCTTTGTTCCTTTTAACATAATAATTTCCCTGGATTGCTTTGGATTTCCTTTGTTTTTCAGGCCATTACATTCAATTATTTGATGATGAATTGAATATGTGAAATTATTTTCTTACTTCCTTTGCTGCTCGTTTGTCTAGAATTTCTAATCTAGTATAAGCCAACTAGAAATTGTGTGAAGGTCACATAATTGTATAGTGCAAAAATTATTGAGCTTTCACACGATTTTTAGACATCCCAAACCCAGTAATAAATTGTGCTACTCACACGATTTTTTTATGAACACTAAAACGGGACATTTTGAAAAATAAAGATAAAACAAGACATTTTCGTATATAATATGTTTTCTTTTTAATGTGTAAAAAAACCGCAAATGCTCTCTTCTCTAACCTTTGCCATAAAGGACATGTTTGTTTCTCCACAACAAAGTTTTTAGCTTTGATTCAATTTGAGTAAAAATGTTTTTATTTATTTATTTATTTTCATGGGATTGAAGAGAAAATTCTGTGTCAAAGTGCTAAATCTATCTCTTACCACAAAACAAGAAGTTTGAAACTTTGCCACCAATTCAGAGACCTAGTTGCAGAACTCCCATTTTTCTGGCTAGGTTAGTAAGATCTCGTGGTGGTTTGTGTTTGCCACCAAAGATGCTTCGTCAGTGGCTAGAAAGCAATCTGCAGAAGCTCTTGCATAGGCTTGAGGAGGAAGCCAATGATGTCTGAAAAAAGTAATTTGCTCCCTTCTTAATTTTTCAATTTAGCTCTTCTAATTTTGATTTTGTTCAAGGGCTATCATGGTCCAAAATTCAACACGCTCCATGTACCCATGTTAGAATGCTCCTAGTTTTGTGCATGTGATTCAATGGACTTGCACACTTGTTATAGCTATTTAGCCACTAAGAAAAGTTTTGTAGAATTGATACACAAATTTTTTTTATTTCGTTAAGGAGTGCCCTAACACACTAATTAGAGTCTAATTACTGTTCTAAGGCCACTGCTGCACTGGTTAAAGACTCGAAAAAGAAAAAAAAAATTATCGAAAGAGTAAAATGTTTAAATTTTCAATGCATAGAATATATTGAAAGTACTAATAAAGTATTGATCCGAGTGAAAGGTATTTAAATCTCTAAAGCATGAGGTCTAGAGTTAATTGCCGGGATTGATGTGTATAGTAAAAATATTATTGGGAGGGGTCTCCGTTTAGACACCTAACTATATCCCGAGAGATTAATTTTTTATCTATCAGGTGAGCGGATGCTCTAAAAAAAAAAGAATAAATTAAAAGCCTCAAAAAAAAATTTTAATTCCTTGGACTATTGTTAACAAAATCTTAAAAAGTTAAGAATAGAAAACTTTAAGCTGAAAAAGTAAAATTTTTAAGTTTGTAATACATTGAATATATTAAAAGAGAATAATTTTAATGCACTATTAGTATAAAAATTTTTTTTTATATTATCATCTAATTATGTATTTACATATTAATAAAAATGGTTGACTCTTATATCTACTACCTCAAAAGTCATATATATAATAATACATGATTAGATGACAATGTAAAATTCTTTTACATTAATATTGTGTCAAAATTAAATTCATATTAAAAACTTCTAGAACTTTTTACTTCTAGTTTCTTAGAACTTGTTTGGATTGGTTTTTTCAAGAAACATTTTTTTTTAAAAAAAAGATACTTTTATAAAATCTTTTAAGATATTTGAATACAAATTTTAAAAAATTACTTATGATAAAAAAAGTTAATTTATCAATTTTTTTAAGGTTAGGAATACCCAACTTCTGAAATCAAAGAAATAATAGTAATTTTTGATAAAATTATCTTTCAAAAATACCTTTTATCTTTATTCAAAATCTTTTTTTTTCTTATCCTTTACTAAACTATAGTTTTCTTTCATATTTTTAAATATTTTTTTTTGTAATTTGACTATAAATAAAGTATTTCTGTTCTTTTATGTTCTAACATATTTATAAGTACTTTTAATAATTAAAAACACTACTTAAATAATTTATCTAGATATAAAATCATTGTTTTAAAATATAAGTCTCTACTAAAAAGATTTAGAGAAAAAAGCATTTTTTTTCTTTTAGAATTTATCCAGAGTTACCATATCACTAGGAAAGGCTTTTTAAAGCCGGTTGGATTGCCTTTTTTTTTTAACAAAAAAAATACTTTTATAAATTTTTATAAGTGTTTAAATATAACTTTTAAAAAATTACTTCAATTAAAAAAGTTAATTTATTATATTTTTTAAAAACTTAAATATGTAGATTATAAAAAAAATATAGAAGTAAAAGTAATTTTTAATAAAATTATTTTTTAAAATATTATTTTTCTTTATTCAAAATTACAATACATATTCTTCTTTTTTTTATTTTTTATCAAATTCTATTTCTCTTTTATCTTTTTAAATGTTTATTTTTATAATTTGGTTATAAAAAAATATTTTTATTCTTTTATATCTAAACAAACTTACAAATATTTTTAATAATTAAAAATAATTTTTAAATAATATATCTAAATATAAAATAATTTTTTTAAAAAAATAAAATTTGACTAAAAAAATAAGAAAAAAAAAGTTATTTTTTTTTATGTGTTTCTTCAAATAGACTCATAGGGCCTTGATTAATTTTTTTTTAAAAAAGGTAAATAACCCACAAAACTAGTAGACGACCCTTTCACCTCCTCAAACCGCACCACAGACAGACCTCACCTCCCTTCCAAAGCAAACCCTCCTTATTTGAAGATGGCAGAAGTATTATTTTACACCGAAATAACCAGTAAAATCCTCCCACCATTGACGCACCTCACCTTTTCACTAGCAAACTAAACGCTACAGAACTCCTCCTTTAAATAACTGATTTTTTTTTTTTTTTTTCACTTCACTATACTGTTCCCCCGACAACAGCAATGTCAGGGGTTGATCGGATTAGTACATTACCTGATGCCGCTCTTTGTCACATTCTGTCTTTTATGCCAACCAAGATGGTGGTTGCCACAAGCGTTATCTCGAAGAGGTGGAGCCCTCTCTGGCTCTCAGTCCCCACTGTGGACCTCGACGACGAAGGCTACGCACAAACCAACAAGTCCCATCTTCGCTTTGTTCGTCTCGCTTACGCGGTTATACTCTCTCGCCATGTGACGCAACCCATCCTAAACTTCCGCCTCAAATGTGTGTCCCCTCTTTTATGTGACCCTTGTGATATCAAATTGTGGGTTGATGCTGCAATACGACATGGAGTTGAGACCGTTGAGCTCTCACTGCCATCTCACACTCACATCAAATTGCCTTCCGGCATTCTCACCTGTGCAAGCCTCGTGGTTCTGAATTTGGAAGGATTAACAGTGGATGGTATTTCGACTGTTTGCTTACCCGTGCTCAAAATTTTACATCTGAACGAGGTTCATGTCGTAAAACGGCAGTATCTTGAGATGCTTCTCTCATGCTCTCTAAGGCTTTGGCGTGGTGACCCACCTTTTGTTACAGGGTTTGAAAGATTTCCCAAGTTGGTCAGAGCAGATATTTCTTCTATTTTGACTCCGATTAGTAAATTTCGTAATGTTGAGTTTCTGCGTATGAAAGTGGTATGAATCCATAGAAAAAGTAGAAAAAAAAAAAAATTTAAAATGAATTTGTCTGATAGCATTATCAATTTTAGATTATTTTTTGTAGGGAATTTCATCCATACTTGCGATCCCTGTCCTTGTTACTGGTGCAGGGAAATTTCACTCATCCTGCAGTCACTTTTGACAATCTAATTCACGTGGAGCTTTCTGTGTTCTCTTCTTTTAAATGGTATTGGTTAGTAGGACTTCTCAAGCGTTGCCCCATGCTTCAAATTCTTGTCATTAATAATGAGGTTTGTGGAGTTTAAGGATGCTTTTCTTCAATTTTTATCTCTTTTTGAAGTTATTTTTATCTTTTATTTTATATGAATTGTTGGCAGGATGCTTCGGTTTTGTAAGACATATAATTAGTGTATAATAGACTGGCTTGCATAATGTTTAAATGATTCTAACTCTTGCCAACCCTATATCTACTGATGATTGCTTCTACGTTCAGTCAATAACGTTATGTTTGTTTGTATCAAGTTGATAAATTGCTAAATATTGATACGATGCATAGTTGGGAGGGGAATTAGTCATTCTCATGTTGGTCAAGAGCTGTATTTCCACGCACATTATAGCCACATATAGAAGAAAACTGATAGATCAATTTAGTAATTGTTTGATCAAACAGAAACCTTTTATGTCTTTCGCGGGGTGGGTGAAGAAACTGTTTAAACTGAATCAAACCAAACCTATAAAACTAGTTTTTTAGAAGTGTCCTGTAGAACCTCAGTTCTGCACCGAAAGGCATCTGGACCACTTGTTCTATGCTAGGGACTAGGGAGCTACATCAGGAATCTCAGTATCTCATACTTCAGACATTGTTGGTCCAGTAAAGCAGTTCCATTCCTGATGGGAATTTAAAAACGAAAGAGTAGATACTTTTTTCAAACTTATAGTAATATCTTAACTTGATATTGATGGAATGTAATTTTATTTCTGAATATTTTCTTTGCTATAGAATATAGAGTGGACAAGCATATGCAGTTTAATTATTCTGCGAGAAGCGGTACTGAATCCGGGTTGGTATGGTAGATGTCATTTTTGCTGATATTGGTCAATCTGCTCAGTTCTGTTTCATCCTTTTTGCAAATTGTGTTTTTGTCTATTTGCTAATGCAACTGTTTTGCTCTGTTGATGATATGGTCATCAGAATATAGATTCCCTTTTAAAACTTACTGATTGATAATAAACTAGGATTATGATATTGTTAAAATTCAAGATACTTCAGTGTTTGACGAGTTAAATTTAACATACAATTTGTACTTTAAAATAGTATTCACATCACTGTATGCTTTCAACTGAATTTAAGTATAATTAGTCACACTTATAGTCAAACTTTTAATATATATATGTGTAACATGAAACTTTGACAAATTGCTGTGACTATACTCAGCCTTCACCTTACGGAATAGATCATATGACACTGAAAATGTATCCTCCCTCTGGAGTCTATATCTTTCCCACTCTTTGTTCCTTTTAATAAAATAATTTCCCTGGATTCCTTTGGATTTCCTTGTTATTCATGCAATTACATCCAATTATTTGATGATGAATTGAATATGTGAAATTATTTCCTTACTTTCTCTGCCGTTCATTTGTCCTCGGAAGTTTTAATCTAGTATGTGTTGAATACAAGATGCCAATAGTACATCTTTATGATAAACTTTATGATCTTTTTTTCAATGTTTTATTTTCAATTTAAAAGAAAAGAAGCTTTGTTTTTACACTTATGCCGACATATGGATTGGTGTGAAGGCAATATATCGATTCGATACATATATACATTTAAACATATGTAAGTCACTAAAAATGGATTAGTGGTGAGGAATTTGAGTCGTATGTATAAAGTCGTAGGTTTAAATTTTATTACAATTGATGTATCAAAGAAAAACACCTATAACCACATATCAATTTTGATATTTAAATCACTATTTTTAAATAATGAATATGTTAAAAGTATTGTTTTCTTGGTCGGAGGGAGGATAGTGCATGCATCTGGCCCACTCCTACCGTACATTACCTTGTGCCCTTTAAGTTTAAATAAGTCCCACAATATCCATGAAGGACCTTTCACCATACCTTGCTTCTTATATGGAGCAGCAGCACTTGTTTAGCTATTTTTTGGCTATTGTCCTTGTATGGTTTCAACATATCAGCTAGAACAACTTGTTGCTACGTGATAGAGTCGTCTTTGCCAAATAAATGTAAATATGTCACTGTTAACATATCACTTTCATTTGCAGATATACAATACATCAAAAGCATATAGAAGCTTTTGCAGATGCACAAATGAATTAAGATTAAGTTATACTGATATAACTTCAAGTAATTGTTACACTATTGAATAACATTTTATTGGTGTAATTCTTTACAAAATTTATCGTTGAATTAGAAATTTATATCTTATAGATCATCTCTATAAATATTAATCGAAAATCATTTGATATACTTTTTATATACTTCAAAATCAATATATGTGTTTAAAATATACATAAATAAGAATTATTTGATTACACTTTTATTGATGTTCAATTTTGATGAAATTTGGCATAAATGATCTTTATCATTGGTAATTATAATTCAACGGTTGTATCGATAAAAAATATATTCTATAAAAGATTATAAGCAATGTAACTATATTTTAAAGTTATATTGGTGTAATTTGAATCTAACACACACACACACACACACATATATATAGGGTTAGGATCAAGCCCTAAGAGATGGCCACATGGATTGTTTTGAGAGGAACCATACTTAAGTTGTTGATATTGCTATGAAGAATAATTTCTGAGATTCTCTTGCAATAAGAGAAAAGCAATGCTTTACCAACATGGTTTTGGTCGGAGTAGAAGGGAATCGAGTCCATTAAGCATATAGTCATAGATTTGATTTTGGGACTAATGTGTATGGGAAAAAAAAAAAGCGTTGTTGGAATAGTTTTCCGTTTAGGTATTTGACCGTATACTAGAAAACTAGTTTCTTACTTGTCGGTCAACCTATTATAAGGATAAAGTTCTCCCAAACAGTACTAATTTTTTCAATCCACAAGATTCAAACTCATAATCTTATTTAAAGAGAACAAGTATCACACTATTTAAATTAATCAAGTGTTGGCATCAAAAATTTCGTAACTTAGTATATTGGCAAATAGCGAAGAAGATTTACAAAACATTCCCAACATTCGCTAGTAAGAAAACTGGGAAATTCAAAAAAAAAAAAAAGTAAATGGCGAGAAAACAACAAGCAATAAATTAAATACAAAAATTCAGTCAAACAATTCTAACGAATGTCTCCACAGCCTTAGTTAATTCTCATTCAAATTAAAATAGAAAAGATATTAAAATAAGAGAAATGGAAAAAAAATATTTAGTATAAAAAAAAGAATTTTATAAAATAAAATATAAAACATAATAATGTTAAGATTCAATTAAAAAATTAGAAAATAATTTCATCGGAGGATAAACAAATGCAGTTGGTTTCATTATTTTAAGTATGGAAAATGCTATGAAGTTTTTGAATTTATTTACTAAAATGATATGACATAAATTAATCTTTGAATAGATAAGTAAATTATATTAATTTATTCTATTCAATAATTATCTTTATTTTTATAAAAAAAAATATAGCTTTTCTAGTTATATAACATTAGTATTTAAGTATACTCCAGACAATGAGGAATTATTATTTGGACGTGGAAAATGAGGAATTATCAACGTCTTAATATGCAGTAAATTTTTGGTAAAAAAACTTGAATAAATGATATTCGCTTCACAGAAATCAGAACCAAAACATTCTGCATTGAATTCAATTATTCTCGATTTTATTTTTACATAAGTGAAGAAATGAAGATTAACGAAAATTGTTAAAACAAAATAATAAAAGAAAATTTGGCTGGAAAAAAGGAGAATTTGGCGAGAAAAAACAAAAGATCACGTACCTTCCTAACTCCTAACTTCCTTCGCGCATTTTTCTGTTTTCGCTGCAAAGATTCAAGCACTGAGCTCTCACGATGCGACCACTTCACTCAAAAATAAATAAATAAATGAAAAGGACAATGTGACCACCTCGAAATTAAAATTGACCCTTTCTTTGTCGAAATTTACAAATACACCATCGTTTCAAATAAATGGGATTTCTAAATTTGTACCCAAATATCGTCCCGGAGACTAGAGATTTTTCATGGGTAAAAATAATTTTACCCTCTAATAATATCTTTTCATAAAAATGAAAACTAACTTAATTTAATTTATTCTTGAAATTAAATTCAGATTTACATTGTCATCCAATCTTGCCTCATAACACTAATGAATTTTAACAAAAACATAAACATGGAACAACATTATTGCCAAATGAGATTATATATAGTTTCTAGTTATAAAAAAAAAATTTATTTGATCCACTAGTTTAGTCGATTCTAATCCTTTTTTTCCCTTATCTCTCTATTCTTTTCTTGTGAGTATTAATGAGGGGATTACTATTTTTCTTTTTTGGTGGTAACCCCACTATTTTCTTTTTCTTTTCATTTTTAGAGGTTTGTGTCTATGTCTTTGATTTTATTTTTATTTTTATTGTCTCCTTTGTGAGTATTTGTGTTTCTCTTTGTGGGTGTTTTAATTTCTCATTATGGGTATTTCTAATTTGATGGTCATATAGATAGTATAGATGTTTAAATCTATTTTAAATAGAGGCGTAATACATTCCTCAAAATACAACACTTTTTGTGTTGGTCTTCAATAAGAAAAATACTTAGATATTGATAATATTCGACCAAGGAGTAGAGTCATAGATCGTTGGTCAATTTGGAATATCAAATGCAATTGTTGCTTATTAAATTTGAATTTGATATATCCTTTTCAAATTGTAAATGCCACCAGACTTGTTTATGAATGAATTTTTCTTTCTCATAAAAAAAATGTTATTTGTATTGTATTTATGGCTTCCATATGGTTATTCAAATATAGATATTACTTATGGCTTCCATATGGCTCTTTAAATGAAATTATATACTTTTTAGGGTAAATTACACCAACCTCTTTTGAGATCTGTCGATATTAGACCTAGACCGTTCTAGATTTCAAGTCAATACTCGACTCTCCTCATATTTTTTTAATTTCCAAATTTACTCTTAACAAAAAATCCTAACATTATTTTCTTCCATCTCCACCGACACCCAAAAATCCGAACACTTCTATAACCTCATCTTCTTCTACCTCTACCTATACCTCTCCAATGCGGCCCCTAAGAGAACCCTACATCACCAACAAGCTTGAAAACATTCTTTAACGAGGAGGTATTAGTTGAAGCCTTGTTGGGGATCGAAGAAGCTCCCAAAAGAGTTTGGGCACATCAAGGGCTTGAAGGACATGATCAAGGTTCAACTTTCTTTGATTCTTAGGGTTGGTGACGTAGGAAGCAATGCAAAGTTTCAGTGCCCTATTGTTAGGCTTGACTTCAACGGAAAGTATAAATTTTTCATGTTGAAGATTTGTGGGCATGTTCTGAGTGCGAAGGCCTTGAAAGAGATGAAGTCACCATGTTGTTTGGTTTGTTATAGGGAGTTTGAGGAGAGAGAGGAATTTAGGGATTTAGTGTTGAGAGTGGTTCTATTGTGAGATTTAGGGATTTAGGGTTTTTGGATGTGGGTGAGTGGAGAGAGAAAGATGGCATTGAATATAAATTGAACAAATAATTAAGGTAAAATAGTCATTTTATTTCTTTTATGCTTTTAAAACTTAGAATTTAGGGTCAAGGGAGGTTATTGTAATAGAATTAAATAAATTAAGAGAGTTGGCTGGCGACTTGAAATCTAAGAGGATCTAAATGTAATATCATTGGTTCTCAGAGGAGGTTGGTGTAATTTGCCTTATTTTTTATTTTATAGTTTCTAGTTATAAAAAAGGGGTTATGGTTAAGGAATCAAGAAAAGAAATTTTTAAGGGCCTATTTGATATCATATACATCTTTTAGGGATTAAAAGATGTCACATTTTAACTTTTAAAAACCTATTTGATATCAAACAACTTTCAAAGATTAATGCAATGTCAAATATTAGTTTTCATAAACTAATTTAATGTCAATTCAAAAACTAAATTGATATTACACAAATTTTTTATTGATCAAAATACATGTTTACTCAAATAGAAATAATGACTTAAGCTTTAGAATATAATGTGCAATTTACCCAAAATATAAACCTAGGAAGGTAATGCTAAAAGAGTCGTCGAAGACATTGAGAATAACGGTGAGGACCTTAATTACTTACAATGGCTCAATTCTTAGAGATAATATCATGTATGCCTCTTGGTTTAGAAGTTTCGGATGTAGCTTTACTCATAGAGACTATAATAAAAATTGTAGACTACTTAGCACTTGCAGCTAAAAGAGGTGAACAAGGGGTTGGGTCGGAAGATCCCCCCTATTCCTCCTTCATATGTTACCTGATGATTTGATCTCTTACTGAATTTATTTTCCACTAAAAAAAAAAAAGTGGTGTATCAAGAGCGAATATAATAACTTTTACATTTATTCATAATAAGTTTTATCCTAAAGTCAAATAACACTGCTCAATGATCAGAAAATTTCGAATGATTTGAAAAATCGCATTAATATTGTCATTGAATTTAACCATTTAAAGAATCTTCACATCCATCTCAAAAGTGGGTAGTTACAATAAAAGTAAACTGCGACTCTAGATAAATTTTACTTATAATATAAGAGATTTAAATTCTTGAGATAAATTGGGAGGGTTTTACTTATAATTACCACTCTTGATCCAGAATTATATCCTTTCGAGTTCATAATAATTGTCAATTAGGTTATTTTCATACAAATTAAGAAACCTAAAATTAATGTATAATTATGATATAGGTTTACAATAATACCCTTATTAAATTTTATTATGTGATAGAAAGCATAACTTCTAATATTTTAATTGAGCTATATCATTATGTAGTGGAAAGTAGCTACCTCTTTCAACCAATAAAAATGAGGGGTAAAATTAAAAAATTAACAATAAATATTGTATTGATATGTGAGGATGATAACTATTATGAACCAAAAAATTTTACCTGAATTGACAACTATTATGAACCAAAGAGAGTATGAGCATTTTATAAGACCAACAAAAAAAAAAAAATATTTGCATCTCAATAACTCAGTGGTTTGAATTTGCCTCTATTGTTTTTACGAGACACATGAATTTTTTTTTTTTGGTACAGAGACACATGAATTTCTATTTCGGACGCATATGTTCATGAAAAATACAGTTGGTGTTGAGTTTTAAAGTGCAACGAATACAATAACAATGACAAAGCATATCTCGATCTTGGTGGGTTAGCTATATATGGATCAAATTATTAGGTGTTTATTTTAAAGTTTGAAATTATATTTTCAGGAATGTGATTTTTAAGAATGTCATTTCTGGGTATTCTAAAAAATTGATTTGTTTAGCATTAAAATTTTTGGGAATATTTTTTGAGACTCCCAGAAATAAGTTAAAACTTGTTTGGTTTATAATGCATATGTTTGGAAATATATAGGATAGTTCTCAAAATATCCCTAATATATTTAATTTTTCATAATTGAGTGAAGTGGGATAATTAAGGGATATTTTGGTAATTTTTTATAATAATTTATATTTCTATCACATTATTTCATTTCCAACCCCTATAGTGAGAATTTAATACTATCTAAATATAAGAATGTAACTTTCTTAGGAATGGTTAATACTCAAGAATATCTTTTAAAAAACTTGAAATAAATATGGAAATATATCATTCCCAAATGATAATTCTTGGGAATAATTTTATATATCTTGAAACAAGCGACCCTACAATTACTTTTATCTGGTCTACTCTTGTTAACAGAACTTTCATAGATCTTAATTTATCAATTTTTTTGAGATGTTCAAATTAGTAAAATGTAAATTGTTCACTTTCCACCGCACTTCAAAGAATTAGGTATCATAAATCAAACCTGATGTATGGGAATATAAATGACTTAAGTTTTAGGAGATAATGTGCAAATTACCCGAAATACTAATTTGGTGTACCAAAAGTTAATAAAATAATTTTCACATTTATTCATTGGAAATTTAATCTTATAGTCAAATATAACTGCTTAATGATCAGAAATATATAACTGCTTTGAAAATTCACATTAATATTTTCATTGAAGTTATCGAATTAGCCGTTTAAAGAATATTCATATCCCCATAACTTTAGTGGTTTGAATTTGTCTTAGTAATATTTAAAAGATAGATATTATTATTATTATTGTTATTATTTCGGATGCATATGAACTTGAAAAATAAGGTTGATCTTGAGTTTTAAAGTATAATGAATACAATAACAAGGACAAGGCATATCTCTTTAGGTAGAGCATGAGGGCTGCGATAATTGGTAAGGAACGGATTTGTATTTTACAAGGACGTAAGTTTAATTTTTGTTGTTGATGTAAGGACCTTTTTGGTAGACGATCTTGTAAGTCCCTTAAGTACTCTCTAAGCCTGAGAGCCATACTCTAAACTTGGTGGGATAACTGGTATTGAATCCATCTAAATTTTTGCTTTAAAAAAAATCTCTTTAGATAGATTAACTATATCAAACGACATTGTTATGTCCTATCATATATCATATTTGTAGACAATTCATTTAAGTCTAAGTTCATCTCAATGATTTTGTCTATAATTTTTCTTGACCTCTTTTTATCCTTAACTATTTGATTTCCTTTTATTCGATGTACTCTTGTTAATTGGACTTCTATGAACCTTCTTATTGTACATATGAATATCACATAAAAGGTTAATTTGGTGTTCAAAATAGTTGATAAAATAATTTAAATGATTTTTTTAAAAAATATAATTACTCACATTGGGTGATTTAACTTGAGCTAAATGATTAATGAACCTTTACAATATTAAAATTCAAGTTGACAAGGAATAAATAGCTTAAATAATCCACGCACAAATTAGTCTCGAATTTGAAAAAAAAATCATAATGCACATAACTAACACATATATCAAAGTTGTAAGAATAGTCATCAAAATAGTTTTTTTTTCTTTAAAAAAAAAAGAATAGATATGAAAATTGAATACTATGACCATTAATATATATAGAGTTAAATTTCAACCTCCAATGTACCAGAAAAAAAATAAATTTAGACTCCAATAACTTATAGAAAAATGAGTGTTTCTCATAATCATTATCAAGGATCGACCCAAACACGCACAACTTGGAGGAGAAGGAAGCATGGTAGTTATTTTCTATTACTAGCTAGCCATTGGTTCTGTTATAGGTTAGTTACAGTCTTATAGATGAGCTGGCAACTCTTAGGGAGGATTCTCTGCTTCTAGGTGTAGTTTAACCTGTATTGCACCTCATTTACTTGTATATAAGGCTCTATCGATGTAGTTGTTCTTAGATTCATCAATCATATCAAGTTTTCCATTTCCTCTCAATCCCTTTTTTCTCTCTTCTTCAAGTTCCTTTGATGGTATTAGCGCCTCCAGTTCTGGGGCACTAGTGCGCATTCCCGATCCATGGCCAGGAACACTCATCACTCTTCTGCTATGACGAGTCACAATGCGAACTCGAATCAAGCTCCACAAGCTCAAGCTCAGAATCAGCTCCAAGATCCTTCACAACATCCATATTTTCTGCATCCGAATGAAAGTCCAAATCAGGTTTTGATAACTCCAATCTTCAATGGTTCCAATTATCGCACATGGTCCACATCCATGAAGAGAGCATTCATTTTGAAAAAAATGTTCCAGTTTGTGAATGGAGCGATTACAAGACCAGATGAGTTTGATCCATTGTTTGATGCACGGGAAAGGTGCAACAACATGGTCCACAACTAGTTAATGAAGGTGGAAGTAATATGAGGAGAGAGGTTGAATCATGCTTCTTAAAAATTTTTTCAAGAATTTCATTCTTGAAACTTTAAACAAACTTTCTCAAGTCTTTGGATTTGGAATGCGAAAGCATTTTGAATTAGAAACAGAAGATATAGTATTCGCAATAACTTTGTTTGTCAATGAATAAAATAAGCGTACAAAATAATACATAAAATATAAAACTATAAAGATTAATAAGGATAGAAGATTACACAAAAAAGATTTTATAATGATTTGACCAAACCACTTTCCTACGTCCAATTCCTAACAAATTAGTTGAGATTTTATAAACTTAAATATTCTTTTATCCAAACTTCTCCAAGCTTACAACCAAGTAGTTTTTACAAAGCCTCTCTAAGCTAACAAATCAAGTAGTATTGACCTAGCCTTTTCCAATCTAACAAATGAGTAGTATTTTATCTTAACCTCTCCAAGTTCACAATGACCACTACTAAGTGAGGTTACAATGATAAGTTTTAAAGGTGTGTTTGAACAATACTCACACTAAATCACTCAAAAGTATATGAAACAATTTAGTCCAATGTGTAATGACTTCTCAATAATCTCACTAAGAGGATTTTGGCTATTAAAATGCAAATGAGAAGATTTTCTTCGCGAGAAGTTACAATAAGTAACTATCTAGACGTTCAAAAGGTTGAGAAAGATGAAAGCTCAATAATGTATTCAAATGCGCAAAGTTCTAACTTCTTCTAGACTTCAAAATCTGGCTGTTGAGATTTCAGACCTTGAACCCAGAACTTGTCAATCCACTAGTCTAAGACTAGAGAGAGAAATAGGTTGCTTTCTTTCTTAGCAAGTAAGTACATCACCAAAGAAGAAAATTAGCCATTTGGATCCACCAGCTTTTCAGAGTTGTCAACGTTTTTTTTTAATATTGTCCTGTCAAGTTTGACCGATACGAATGATCCATGAATCATGTAGAGCAAGCTTTAAGAGTGAGATACTTCATGAAGATCATTTTTTTGAAGATCACTCTTCTGGTCAAAGCCTTTTGGACAAATCATTCTTCTGATGTGCTCAGGATCTTTCTAATAGCTTGATAGTCTTCTGATGACATACGTACATCCTTTTGATGCTTCTGATACGCTTTTTGTAACAGAGAATTTTACAATCATAAATTCTCTTGAGAAAAAGTTCTTTCCTTGGGATATATATATGAGATATAAACAAGAACTTTTTAGAGAAATTATTTAACAAAGAAAATTCATATGATTCAACTCTTCTCAATGTGCATATAACATGATCTAGTTTAAATGATAACAAATACTTGAACAAACCATTAGTCCACACAAAATATTTTATTAAGAATTGATTTGTTGTTCATCAAAACCCTTAACTTGTATAGCTCAGAACACTTGGTAGCTTTTAAAGTGTATTGGAGCTTACGGTTATTTCATTTTGTTTCACCTGCTATAGCCAGAAGCATAGATGCATTGGAGTTGGCTTCCGATGTGTGGAAGGGCCTTAGAGAAAGATTTTCTCGAGGAGACATGGTGAAGATATGATGAAAGAATTCAATGTTCTGAAGCAAGGCAATCGAATAGTGACCGAATATCATACTGAAATGAAGTCTTATTGGGAAGAGCTCGAGAATTATTGGCCAATTCCACTTTGTTCATGTCCTGTGCAATGTTCCTGTGAAGCAATGCGCAATGCACGGTTGTTCAAGCAGAGAGAGTTCACTGTTTGGTTCCTTAATGGTCTTGATGATCAATATTCATTGCTTAGGCTTCAAATCCTGCAAACAGATCCATTCCCGAGCCTCAACCAAGCGTTCTCTAACGCCCTACAATAAGAATCTCAAAACGCAAGCAACAATGTGTTTCAGGATGAATCCAATATCCTTGTGAATACAGCTATAGTGCCAAGAAGTTATGGTCGAGTACAAGGCACAAATCCGAATAGAAATAAAGTTTGCTCTCACTGTGGAAAAATTGGTCATACAGTGGATATTTGCTATAAGAAACATGGTTTTCTTCCTAATTTCAAGTTCAAGAATGGTCCCTCAGGTCCATCAGTGGCTAATAATGCATTCCAACCTGATGTAGATGCAGGAAAGCAACGTGTGGATCCTGCACGAGCTATGGAGGGAGGTTTATCTTCTCCAAGTTCAATGATCACTCAAGAGAAGTATCAAAACCTGCTTACTCTTGTTCAGTGCTCAGATCTGACTGCCTCAGCTATGTCTAATCCAATCCACAACTCTTATGTCAACTCTTCAACTTCTACTTCTTTCATGAACCAATCAGACTCTGGTACACATGACAGATTCTGTCCTGTCACTCCTCAATTCCTTCTAGCTCTTGGATATTTGATTCAAGAGCAACAGATCATATTTGTTCGTCCTTAGGTTCTTTTTCTTATATTTCTCATATTAAGCTAGTTAGAGTCAATTTACCTAATAATCAATTTGTCATTGCTACCTAGCAGGTACTGTAAGTTTTTTAGATTATCTCACTGTTACCAATGTCCTCTACCAACCAAATTTCACATTCAACCTTATCTATATCTCTAAACTTACTGCATCACTTGATTATAGCTTGATTTTCTCTAATTGCTCGTTTCATACAGGATATGCAGTCCAAGAAGATGATTGGTTTGGGTAAGGCAATTAGTAGATTGTATTACTTGGATTCTGCCGATTCATGCCGCACACATATTAACTCCCTCCATGCTCAACCTTCTAATATACAACCTTCCATCATACCAGATGCTGATATTTGGCATTACAAGCTTGGTCACCTATCCTCAAAAAGACTCCTTTTGCTAAGTAAACAATTTTCTTTTGTCAGATTCAATAATAGTGAGCCATGTGACATTTGTCACTTTGCAAAATAGAAGAGACTCTCATTTGGCCTTAGTACCGCTAGAGCTTCATGTATTTTTGAATTACTGCATTTAGATATTTGGGCACCATTTGGCATCCCCTCAGTTCATGGTTACAAGTATTTTCTAACAATCTGGGATGATTTTAGTAGTTTTTGTTGGATTTTCATGATGAAATGCAAATCTGAGGTTCAGTCTAGCGTGCAAAAATTTGTCTTGTATGCTGAGAACCATTTTCATGCCAAAGTTAAAAACCATTAGGACAGATTGTATGCATCTAAAGGGATTTTGCATCAGAGGACTTGTAGTGAAACTCCACAACAGAATGGTAAAGTGGAGAGAAAACACCAGAAAACACCAGCACTTGTTGAGTGTTGTTAGAGGATTGCTTTTCCAATCAAAATTGCCTAAAATCTATTGGTGTTATGCTGTCAAGCATGCAGTCTATTTGATCAATCGAATTCCTACCCCCATTTTGTCCAGTAAATCTCCTTCTGAATGTTTGCATGGTTCACCGCCTGATTTACTTGAATTGAAAGTTTTTGGTTGTTTGGTTTATGCTTTACTTTAATTGCTGGAAGGCATAAGTTTGATGCAAGTTGCAGGAAAGGTGTTTTTCTAGGATTGAAACAAGTTGTTATAGGCTGTGTGCTTTTGGATTTAATCACCCGAGAGTTAGTTGTGTCTAGAAATGTAACTTTCTTTGAACATCATTTACCTTATTCATCAAAAGGGGAATCTTCTGAGTTGCAATTTCCTGATTTACTCCACGGCCACATTGAATCTGATGTGCCTCATATCTCTAGACCTGACCCAGCAAGCCCTCAACTTGACCTCACCCTTGACACCACAATTCCCACACCTGCCACACCTGCCTAACCTCACCCTTTAACATGAATTCTCATATAAAATATGGTGAATTATTGACTTTGATGAAAATAAATGAGAAAAAACTATGGTTGATATTATGTCAATTATATTATCATCAATACGTGCACCTTACGAGCCATAGAAAAACATTAAAATCTTTTCTTTTTTTTTTTTTTTTAGGATAATTAAAATTGCAATCTTTTAGAATAATTGGGAAGCACTAGTTTAATTTTAATAAGCCTAACATGTCGTGGACTTGAATACCATCTTTGACAAAAATGAAGTACGAATATGTTTTAAACAACCATTAATAAAATTATCCAAATTTTTATGAATAGTATTTAATTTCATATATTTTAGCATATTTCTTTAACCTAAAAATTTCTTATTTCAGCAAAAAATATCTAATTACTTTCAAAATGAACATGATCTATATTTACAATACTGATAACCTTTGACTCTGAAAACGAATGAATTAGTACTTTTCTTACAGAATACGAAACGGAAAATACTTCGCAATGCATACCTTTAAAATTTGTCAAATTTTTATGATATAGATTGACGTTTTTGTTCATGTAATACTTAGTGGAATTAATAAGGTTTAATTGTTATTGTTTATTCTATTCTTTAATTTATCTTAAAAGCAAATAAATTTATAAAACCTGTTTTTCTTTATTGTGACAATTTTACTTATGCATAAGATAACTTACAATAATATCAATGGAGATTTACTCAATTGGGTGGGCATATGCATCGTAATAACTTAGATTCAATTTTTAGATCCTCCTGTCAATAGGCAACCTAGAAGTACCTCTACAAGTTCTTAATAAACCCAGAAGTATTGCCTTGACCACATATTGGGGCTCATCTTCTTCTTAACATAATAGAATTTTCCACACTACGGCAATGGCATTTTTTTTTTAAAAAAGAAGAAGCATTTTTATTCAATCAAGTAAAAGGTTCAAGACTTATCCAAAAAACTTGAAGTATACTGTGATGCAGAGGAACTTTATTATAATGTCAAGAGTTTAACGCAATCATCATTCAAAATTACAACAATTTATATCGTCAAATAGTTTAGCATATGAAGTCAACATAATCGAATTTTTTTGGTATGTCGATGATACTAATCACTAGAAATTAAAAACTATAATTTTATATAAACTATTTAAACTCCTCATTACTAATCCACTTATAATAGCTTAGCATAATCTAAAATGATTTAATCTTTTTTTTTTTTGGGTACATGGCAATGGGGTTTCAACCAAGTACATCATGTAAATTATCAAAACTCCTCATCATTGGATCACACCTACTAGCTTTAAAATGATTTAATCTTGTTGGTTAGATTTTGGTCTAGTTTTTATAATTATATATAATAAATAAAGATTAATTTTGATGCACTATTAATATAAAAGAGTTTTATATATTATCCGATCACATACTTTTATTTATAATACTTTTAATATAGTAGACGATTGAGTCAAATATTTTTGCTAATATAATAATACATGGTTCGATATCTTTATAAATTTTTTTTTACATTGACAGTGCGTAGAAATTAGGATTTAATTTATATACACTATTAGTGTAAATTTTTTTTTACATAAATATCTAATCATGTATTGCCATATCCGTAAAAGTGTTTGATGCAGTCATCCACTACTAGGCGTGTAAGCAGATCGAATTAACCCAATGAACCCAACCAATTCAAACCGAATCGATTAAATTAGTTTGATTCAGTTTGGGTCATCGGTTTAATCGGGCCTGATTCGATTGGAATCGATCAATATTTGGTTTAGGCATCGGATCAGGATATTCACAATCCGATACCTAACCCGACCCAACCATATGTATTCTTTATTTTTTTTAAAAAAAAACATAATAACACTTTACTTTCCTTTTCTCATTCCCAAATCAGTAACCCACCCCTCACAGTCACTCACCCTTTGTCAGAAGAAAGACTTAAGCACTCATCCACCACCACAAAGCCTTAACCGCCACCACCTACATTGACTGTTTGCTAAGCTCGTCGGCCACTGCAACACTGCATCGTCAGTCATAGAGACACAAACCAACATAGTTGCAATAGCCGCCACCACTTACACCCACCGTCTGCCAAGCTCACCGGCTACCACCTTCCCAAGCTCGTTAGTTGCTGTAGCACCGCACCGTCAATCATAGAGACATGGACCAACACAACTGCAAAAGCAGAGACAGCGATCTCCGCCTAGGACAACACCGCCGGTCAATCTCTACCCAGCACAACACCGTTGCTCCGCCTAGCACAGCCCACAACATCGTCGATCTCTGCCCAACACAACCCACAATGGCACAAGCAGCACCTTCCTGTCCTTTATTTTTTATTGTAAATTTTTGGTTGACATTGCAAAAAAAAAAAAGTGTAATCCAATCATTTGATCCAAACCAACCTGGAATTGAATGGTTCGATTTGGTAAAAAAAAAGTCATGAATCTGAGCCAAATCAAACCAATTAAATTTAATCGGTTCAGATTTGTTTTCCACTAACTCCAATCCAAATCAACCCGTTTACACATCTATCCACTACTTTAAAAATCAAAGAAGGCTTTGGTACCTACTACTTTTTAAAGTGTACCACACACCTTGAATTCAAACCGTCCATTTTGTATGGTCCAATTTGGTAGTGTTGCACATTATTATCACCTCCATAGTAGTCTCCTCTCCCCTATCACTAACACTACCACCACCACCGCACTCTCTCTCTTCCCTCTAAACTCCACCATCGCACCTACCACACCTCAACCACGACCAACCGCAGCCATTGTCGCCCCCTAGATCTCGAAGCCACCCCTACTGCACGCAACAGGTTCTTGATCGGGGCTATTCTTCGTGAAGCTTCTGGGGCTGTTTGGTTTTAGGAAGAGCCAAGCGGTGTCATTGCCGACCAACTCGTCGGAGATGCTGTTGTCAGAGGTGGTAGCTTCGGCAGAGATGAAGCCGAAGGAAGCGGTGGAGATGAGCCACCGCCAGCTCAAGCGTGTAGAGCCCAAGCTGCATCTTAGGGTAGGACCTCTGACCTGACTGTCCAGGCCCAGCACATGGGCCACCTCTTATTCTAGATGGGTTGTTGTTGTTGGTGGTGGTGGTGGTGGTGGTGGTGGTGGTGACAAGGCATGAGCAGAGTGAAGCGGAGGTGCACGAGGCTCGGCGAAGGCGCAAAGAGGTGGGCAATGGGGGCAAAAAATAGTGAATGGCTTTTATTGTGCATCACTAGTACTTGGTGTAAGGATACTCCAAGTAGATTTTCGTCATTAGATCATTAAATGTACCATACAATTTATAAAGTACAATGTACCAAAGCCTTCTACTTAAAAATCTTACAAATACAAATATTTAATTAAATAATAATGTAAAAATATATTAATACATAATAATTAAACTATAAAAATTAAATCCAAACCTATATTCCCATTACCCATTCTGAAAGCAATATAAATTGGCCCGAATCATACACATGCGGAAATGCTAATCGGATTAAAATGTAATTTTGAGTAAAGTGATGGGCAATTTAAAGTGACCCTTTTACCCCTTAGTTGTTCAAGTACAAAAGGTGTCGTGCCGGAAGCCAAGAGAGCGTCATTTCTCAACGCGTCGTAGAACACAAAAAAGTGTTAAACCCCATTTTTTATTTATTTAAAAATTAGGGCAAAACAATACAAAAATTTAAAAAAAAATTAAAAAAATTTCTCCTTAGGGTTTGACTGTGAATTTCCGAAATCGCGTGTGACGCAAACAGTGGATTCACCGATTCCGTCAAATTCGCTTCTCTGCGGGGGAAGATCTGTCATCAATTGGCCCCGAAAGTCGCGGATTTTAGAGAGAGAAAGCAAGCTTGTGTCACAACAGTAGCTTCTGCGGCTAGAGAGAGAAAAATGCTTATGCTGATTTTTTGAACGTTGGGATCGGAGGGAAAAAAAAATGCGCCTTTCTTGCAATTTGGAGGGAATCTGAGGTTTATACATTTCTGGGTATTTCCATTTCGTGCAAAGTTCCAATCTTTTTTTATTTTTTATTTTTATTTTTAATTTCAGTATCAGTGATCTGAATTTTGGTAATTGTGGTAATTTTGGTGATTATGGTGCAGGTGTTGAATTCCGGGGTGATTGCATGCAATCTGCCGGCGGCGGCGGCGGTGGCCCCGGCCGGACCCCGGCTGCGGGTCCAGCCGGGCCGGCGGGGCGGGCGGCATCGGCATCGCCGTCTTCTTCGTCTTCCCAGTTGGGGTTGGACTCATTGCATCAGCATCATCAGCAGCAACAGCAGCAGCAGCAGATAGGTTCTAGACAGGTGTGGATTTTGATGTTGGTTGTGCTGAATTTTCTGTTATGATTTTGGTGGTAGCACATGTACTCTGTTTCCTAGGTGGTTTGGTTTTGTTTCAGTGGGTGGGTTTTGGAAATTGCGATGTGGTGTGCTTGCTGGAAAAAATGGGGTTATGTTGGAATTTTGCATTTAATACACTTGGTAGTGGGGTTGAGTTACCCAAGAAATTGTCTTCAGTTTGTTATTTGGTTGGTATTGTGGTTTTTTTACCAAAAAAAATAAAATTTATTTTCCTTTCTTGAAACCAATTGGTTTTCAGGTGTTCAGATTTGTGTTAATGTAGTAGAATATGGAAACTGATGGGAGCATTGAACCTTGAAATGATTGGGTGCAATTGTGTGCTGCTATCATTGTCAACTCCAGTCAAGCTTCCTTTTTTTAATCACACACCAGCATGAACTCTTCTTGTGGACTTTGAATTTTTTACTTTGTCTTTACCCTTTATTTTTGGTTCATGTGTGATGTTCAATTACAGGCAGATATTGACTATTCTGCATGTGCTATTTCTTTTCTGCCCTTTCTGGGGATTTTCCTTTTAGAAGCTGATGATGATAACAGAACTCGGGGCTTGTTTTCTGGTTTAACTACTTAATGAGCTCCTCTTTCCCCTTATCTCTTCAGGTGTCACTGTTGAAACTTAAACATGCTGCTTAACTGAGGATTATGAATTCCCCCTTTGCCCTTTCTTTCTCTCTTCAGTAAATTGTTGATGTTTAAAAACATCGATTAATTGTGGATTGTAAACAGACAAGCTCAAGTTGCAACTTGCTAAAAAGTGTTGTTTCGTCAACTTCTGTACATTGTCAATTTCTGTCTTAACTGTTCCTGCTGTCTCTCACTTCTGTTACTTCTGTAGTTATTAGTGAAATATGTGTGATGTTATTAATTAAAAAAGTCTGTTTCTTGCCGACTTATAGTTTTTTACCAAATGCAGTCTTGATGGGACAACCATCATTACATTGACTTCTTTCTCAAAATGGTGTGATCATTAATATATGACTGACTTTCTTTATGTTATATGGTAATGGTACTTAAGAATCTATCATAACTTACACCAATGTTCTCATTTGGCTTTCATGGCATGTTACTTTAGTAGAGGATGCAGTTGGTTTTGTCTTATTTATTTTAAATTAATAGTAGCCTGCATAAGTCTCCATGAAATTTCTGTCATTCCTTTCCACTTGGTTTTTAAGATATGAAGTCGAAAGTGGTGTTGTAGGTCTTGGAAACCCAATCAGCTTATGTTATACTTTGACAAGTATTTGTTACTTGTTTGTGTCTAGGTTATCTTATAACAGGTATTGATGTTATTATGGGCAAATATATTTTGCTTTTGGTGCAACCTCTGAACAAATCATTTGTATTACTGAATGATGACTTTTACTGAACTATATACTTATGCAGTCGTTTCAACATCAACTGCTTAGAAAACCTGAAGGGAGTGAAGCATTTTTGGCGTATCAAGCAGGGCTTCAAGGCTTATTTGGGAATAACAATTTCTCATCTCCTAATGCCATGCCTCAGCAGCCTCGAAAATTTGTCGATTTAGGTCAGCATGGCTCCAACCAGGGACAAGGAGTCGAGCAGAAAATGTTAAACCAAGCCCAACAGGCATACCTTCAATATGCTCTTCAGGCTCAACAAAAGTCGGCTTTGGCAATGCAGTCACAGCAGCAATCTAAAATGGGAATCTTAGGCCCTTCATCTGGGAAGGATCAGGAAATGCGTATTGGAAATTTGAAAATACAGGATCTTATATCTATGCAAGGTGTTAATCAAGCACAAGGATCGTCCTCTAGGAATTCATCCGAATATTTTGCTCATAGGGAAAAGCAGATAGAGCAAGGACAGCAGCTAGCAGTAGCACCTGATCAGAAGAGTGAAGGAAAGCCTTCAACCCAAGGACCAGCCATTGGACAGTTAATGCCTGGAAATAGTATGAGACCACCCGTGCAAGCACCAGCAACTCAGCAAAACGTCTCAAATACTGCAAACAACCAGATTGCTGTGTCTGCTCAATTGCGGGCTATGCAAGCATGGGCACATGAACGAAATATTGATCTATCTCATCCTGCAAATGCTAATTTAATGGCTCAGCTCATTCCGCTTATGCAATCGAGAATGGTTTCACAACCAAAGGCAAATGATACTAACATCGGTCCTCAGTCATCACATGTCCCTGTCTTAAACCCGCAGGTTACTTCTCCAGCAGTTGCAAGTGAGAGGTCAGCATATGCTAATTCATCTAGTGATGTGTCTGCACAATCAGGTTCTGCTAAAGCCAGGCAAGTCGGTCCATCTAGCCATTTTGGCCAACCAAGTAATGCTGGCATAGCTGGTAACTCCAGTGAAATGGCAGTGCAACAATTCAATCTTCATGGCAGGGACTCTCAAGGATCTTTGAGGCAACCGGTTATAGTTGGAAATGGAATGTCTTCTATGCATCCGCAGCAGTCTTCTGCAAGCATAAACTTAGGTGCAGATCATCCTTCGAATGCAAAAACTTCATCATCTGGCCCAGAACCTATGCAGATGCAGTACATCAGGCAATTAAACCAATCTGCTTCTCAGGCTGGAGGTCTACCAAGTGAAGGGGGCTCAGGAAATCATACCAAATCTCAAGGGGCACCATCTCAGATGCCTCAACAACGAACTGGATTTAACAAACAACAGCTTCATGTTCTTAAAGCTCAGATACTAGCATTTAGACGACTAAAGGTTTAATCTCTGCTTCCATTTTCATTCTATCTGAGGCTGTCTGCATCTGTCTGTCTGCCTTGTGTGTGTATTTGCTATTTATATAGGCCTACTGAAGATGTACTATACTACTATGTAATATTTAATGGAGATTATGCTTACTGATATTCTTTTACTGTTGATTGATAGAAAGGAGAAGGTACGCTCCCCCAAGAACTTCTTCGGGCCATCATTCCACCACCTCTTGATTCACAAGTGCAGCAGCCAATTCATTCTGCAGGAGGGCAAAATCAAGACAAATCAGCTGTAAATATTGTGGCAGAACAACCAAGGCAGATTGAGTCCAATGCCAAGGATCCACAACCTATCCCATCTATTAATGGAAAGTGCTCTTCAAAGCAGGAAGTCTTGGCCAGAGATGAGAAATCCACTGCAACAGTAGTCCATATGCAAGCTATGCCTCCTGTGACAAAGGAACCTGCTGGAAAGGAAGAACAGCAATCTGTTGAATGCTCTGCTAAGTCAAACCAGGAAAGTGAACATGGAATTAACCGAACTCCTGTTAGAAATGAGTTGGCTTTAGATAGGGGAAAGGCTATTGCACCCCACACTTCTGTATCTGAACCGATGCAAAATAATAAACCTGCACAAACAAGCATTGTTGCCCTGCCAAAGGATGTGGGCCCCACCAGGAAATATCATGGACCCCTATTTGATTTTCCTTTCTTCACTAGGAAACATGATTCCTTTGGGTCATCAATGATGGTAAACAACAAGAATAATTTGTCACTGGCATATGATGTGAAAGAGCTTCTTTTTGATGAAGGCTTGGAAGTCATTAACAAGAGAAGGACAGAAAATATAAAGAAGATTGAAGGTTTACTGGCGGTTAACTTGGAGAGGAAAAGAATTAGGCCAGATCTTGTGTTGAGGTTACAAATTGAAGAGAAAAAGCTTCGCCTTTTAGATCTACAGGCACGTTTAAGGGACGAGATTGATCAACAGCAAAAAGAGATAATGGCAATGCCAGATAGGCCGTATCGTAAGTTTGTTAAGTTGTGTGAACGTCAGCGTATGGAACTTGCTAGACAAGTGCAGGCATCTCAGAGAGCTTTAAGGGAGAAGCAACTGAAATCTATATTTCAATGGCGCAAGAAGCTTCTTGAAGCACACTGGGGCATTCGTGATGCCCGTACTGCTCGCAATCGGGGGGTGGCCAAATATCATGAGAAGATGTTGAGAGAGTTCTCAAAACGTAAAGATGATGACAGGAACAAAAGGATGGAAGCCTTGAAAAACAATGATGTTGATAGGTATAGGGAGATGTTGCTGGAGCAGCAGACTAGTATCCCAGGTGATGCTGCCGAGAGATATGCTGTTCTTTCAACTTTCTTGACCCAGACTGAAGAGTATCTAAATAAATTAGGAAGTAAGATAACAGTTGCTAAGAATCAACAGGAAGTGGAGGAGGCAGCAAAAGCTGCTGCAGCTGCTGCACGATTGCAGGCATGTTTCATTAATCTCACTCTCTTGTTAAAAGTAAATCAAAAATGAAAATTCCAATGGCCCAAGAGAAAATCTTTATGTTTATGCGTTTTATGCCCCATACAAATAATATTCAAGGTTTCTGCTTTTAATGTTAGCCAAAGTATTGTGCTAGCCTTTTCTTTTTCGAAATCATGTATTTATGGTTGATCCCTTATTTGTTTTCTGACCAAAGGGTCTTTCTGAAGAAGAAGTCAGAGCCGCAGCAACTTGTGCTGGAGAGGAAGTGATGATTAGAAATCATTTTATAGAGATGAATACTCCTAGAGACAGTTCATCTGTCAGCAAGTGAGTTTTGTTTGTACAATTTTATTTATTTTTGTCTTGAGTTTTGGCATAAAAATTCTTAAGTTCAGATGTATTTTTGGTGCTTCTTGTTAAAATGTACTAATGCTATCTCTGTAAGTTTTTAGAACCTTTTGTTATTGGTTGTATAATAACGCATCTGATTCCTGGTTGTTACCTTCATTGACTGCATACCAGGTATTACAGCCTTGCTCACGCGGTGAATGAAAGGGTTGTAAGGCAACCATCAATGTTACGGGCTGGAACATTGAGAGACTATCAGCTTGTAGGTTCCTACTTTTGATGAAATTGTCAGTAATTGCTTTTTGTTGTCTCTTTGAATAATTTTATACGGATTTGACATGTTATCTTGAAGGTTGGTTTGCAATGGATGCTTTCTTTGTATAACAACAAATTAAATGGAATTTTGGCAGATGAGATGGGTCTTGGTAAAACTGTACAGGTTAGTGTTATGTTTAGTCTTGCTAACAATAAACTTGTCTTGCTGTGTCCTTTAAAATGGGAAGAACATCTATTGTGTTTTTTCCAGCTGAGTGATTTTACACTTCATATTTAAGTTTGTTTGTCATATATGGAAGATGTAAGACATTTTTTTTTCCCTTTTTTTTTTTTTGGTTATTTCAACTGTACTGCACAATTATTTACTGTGATAGTAGTGTGCCCATCGCATAAACTTAAATATTTCCTGTCAGTTTAGGTTATGGCATTAATTGCTTACTTGATGGAATTCAAAGGGAACTATGGCCCACATCTTATAATAGTGCCAAATGCTGTTTTGGTTAACTGGAAGGTGACCTTTCAACTGTTTCATTTCAACAATACTCATTTTCTTTATGATTTTGTGTATCTTTCAATCTGAAAACTTGTGTTCATCATGCAGAGTGAGTTGCATACTTGGTTACCATCTGTGTCATGCATTTTTTATGTTGGTACGAAGGACCAACGATCAAAATTATATTCTCAAGTAAGTGCACCTCAACTTATTGGCTTATATGCTGTTAAGAGTATTTTAATGTTTAGTGATGAGTTTCCTTTCGTCTTATATATTTGCAGGAAGTTATGGCTATGAAATTTAATGTCCTTGTGACTACTTATGAGTTCATCATGTATGACCGGTCAAAGCTTTCAAAAGTTGATTGGAAGTATATCATAATTGATGAAGCACAGAGAATGAAGGATAGAGATTCTGTTCTAGCACGTGATCTTGACAGATACCGTTGTCAACGACGCTTGCTTCTGACAGGAACACCTTTGCAGGTCTGTTTTGCTTTAATGTGAGATGTGCATTGTTGTGGTAGGGTCTACTCTTTACCTGGTAGCTTAATCTTAGAGGACTGCATTCCTCCTTACGACCAAGTGGTTAGGAGGTCGATCTTTGTCACCTCCATTCTTCAAGAAGATAGGGCTCGTATGTGGGTTGTGTTAGAGATATTGAAACTATTTACATGCCTTCATCTAATATTTTAAGTTTTTTGGCAAATTGTCCTTGACATTAACAAATACTTTCTTAGTTCTTTGATATTTTAAATATTTGCCAAGACTCTAATACAAGGGTGCCATAAACAATTACTGCTGAGCCATTTAACTTGCTGAGATATAAATTAAGAATAAAAATTACTTTACCTGCTTCCGACCCTGTACAAATCTGACCTTTGTTTAGATAAGCTGGGGATGTGTTATATAGAATCCTTATGCGAGTTGTTTTAATGTGTTAGTTCATTTTTGAGTGACAAGGAGTCAAAATTATATGTTTAGGCTAGATTCAGCTTTCACAGAGCTCAAGTCATAGACTTGTCATGCCTACCTGAACCTGATAGCTGATGCTAAGCTGGGGTTTGAGCCAAATTATAGTTATCAATGGTTCATTTAGTTGTTTACAGCCATAAATATGCCAAAACTTGAATGTCATTGTCAATCACAAAGTCAGAATCTCAAATAAGGCCTCTTGTGTTGTAACTATAACCTTTGGTCGAGTATCATATTGGGCTAGTTGTGGTTGGTTTGTTACTGGAATATAGTCAAAGGTATCTGATGGTGACAAGTTATTCAAAATTCAATGTGCCTTTCTTGATAAATAAGCATGTATGGGATATTGAATCAAGTGTTCCATCTGTTCATGTGGATGTCTATTGATAAATCATATAGATACATGTTGCAGAACAAATCTTGTTGATGACATTATTAATGGTATAATTTTCTCTGCAGAATGAATTAAAGGAACTCTGGTCACTTTTAAATTTACTTCTTCCAGAGGTTTTTGACAATAAGAAAGCCTTTCATGATTGGTTCTCAAAACCATTTCAAAAGGAAGGTGCAACTCAAAATGCGGAGGATGATTGGCTTGAAACAGAGAAGAAAGTCATCATTATCCATCGACTTCATCAGATTCTTGAGCCTTTCATGCTCAGGCGTCGGGTTGAAGATGTTGAAGGCTCACTACCACCAAAGGTGTAATTTTGACTCTCCTGGTCATTTGCTCTTTATCTGGTTGCTCAGTCCTGATATCAGTTCTGCATTGCAGGTGTCCATAGTTTTACGATGTAAAATGTCAGCTGTCCAGAGTGCCATTTATGACTGGGTCAAATCCACTGGTACCCTTCGTGTTGATCCTGAGGAGGAGAGAAAAAAGGTTCTAAAGAATCCGCTCTACCAGGCAAAACCTTATAAAACTTTAAATAACAGATGTATGGAGTTACGCAAAACCTGCAATCATCCAATGCTTAATTACCCCTTTTTCGATGAGTTAGATAGAGATAAAGAATTCATTGTACAATCTTGTGGGAAATTGTGGATTCTGGATAGGATCCTTATCAAACTTCAAAGAACTGGACATCGAGTTCTGCTGTTTAGCACCATGACGAAACTCCTAGACATCTTGGAAGAGTACCTGCAATGGCGAAGACTAGTGTACAGAAGAATTGATGGGACAACAAGTTTGGAAGACCGTGAATCAGCTATAGTGGACTTCAATAGCCCTGATTCAGACTGTTTCATCTTCTTGCTTAGCATTCGAGCTGCTGGAAGAGGCCTTAACCTTCAGTCTGCTGACACAGTTGTCATTTATGATCCTGATCCAAATCCTAAAAATGAGGAGCAGGCTGTGGCCAGAGCTCATCGCATTGGACAGACAAGGGAAGTCAAGGTTATCTACATGGAAGCTGTTGTTGACAAAATCTCTAGCCATCAGAAGGAGGATGAACTGAGAAGTGGAGGCATTGTTGATATGGAGGATGAACTTGCTGGTAAGGATCGATATATAGGATCCATTGAGAGCCTCATAAGGAACAATATTCAACAATATAAGATAGATATGGCTGATGAGGTTATTAATGCTGGACGTTTTGATCAAAGAACAACACATGAAGAGAGACGCTTGACTCTGGAGACATTATTACATGATGAAGAAAGGTATCAAGAAACTGTCCATGATGTTCCCTCTCTACAGGAGGTAAATCGCATGATTGCTAGGAGTAAAGAAGAAGTTGAACTGTTTGATCAAATGGATGAAGAACTGGATTGGACTGGGGAGATGACACGGTATGATGAGGTGCCTAAGTGGCTTCGAACCAGTACAAGAGAAGTGAATGCTGCTATTGCTGCTTTAGCTAAAAGACCATCAAAGAACACTTTATTGGGTGGTAGTATTGGCATGGAGTCCAGTGAAATGGGTTCTGAAAGGAGAAGGGGACGGCCCAAAGGAAAAAAGCATCCTAATTATAAAGAGCTGGATGATGAAAATGGGGAGTACTCTGAAGAAGCAAGCTCCGAAGACAGAAATGGATATTCTGCACATGAAGAAGGGGAAATAGGAGAATTTGAAGATGACGGGCATAGCGGGGCTGATGGAGCTCATCCCATGGAAAAAGATCTACTGGAAGAAGATGGTCTGCCTTTTGTTGCTGGATATGAATTTCCTCGGTCTTCAGAAAGTGGTAGAAATAATCATGTGGTTGAAGAGGCTGGTTTATCAGGATCATCCTCAGGCAGTCAAATATTGACACGGACTGTGTCACCATCAGTTTCCTCTCAGAAATTTGGTTCCCTCTCTGCATTGGATGCCAGGCCAAGTTCCAATTCAAAAAGGGTACTTGGCTCTTTGTATTTTGAACTTTTTATTCTTTTATTTTGAGTGATTGTCTTTGTTATATCTCAATCTGATTAAATATCTTCTGTTAAATTTTGCAGGCAGATGAGTTAGAGGAAGGGGAAATTGCAGTATCTAGTGATTCTCACATGGATCATCAACAGTCGGGAAGTTGGATTCATGATCGTGATGAAGGTGAGGATGAACAAGTTTTGCAGCAACCCAAGATCAAACGTAAACGTAGCCTTCGTGTTCGACCCCGTCATGTCATGGAAAGGCCTGAGGATAAGTCTGGCATTGAGACAGTTCCTCTTCAACGTGGAGAATCAGCTCTTTTAGCAGACTATAAATATCAAGGTCAAACAAGGACTGACCCAGAATCAAAATCATTCGGCGATAACAATGCCAGCAAGCACGATAAGAATGAATCTTCATTTAAAAATAAGCGAAATTTACCTTCGAGGAAAGTAGCTAATACATCCAAATTACATGGCTCACCTAAGGCTAGTCGTATCAATTGCATGTCTGCACCTTCAGAGGATGGTGGCGAACATTCCAGAGAAAGTTGGGAAGGGAAGCCTATCAACTTAGCTGGACCTTCAGCTCATGGCTCAAAGATGACTGAAATTATCCAGAGAAGAGTATGTGTCATTTAAGTGATCAATGTTGTGTGTTTTCTTTTCTACCTGTGATGGTCTTTTGTTTTTCCTAAATGGAGTTGATCTTACTGCTTGTTGTAGGGATTGCCAGCAGAAACCCTAATTAACTTTAGCTTAATTACAATATTCATATAATAAAACACTATAAAGTTCTACGTTACCTGATCTTAGGTTTCTTTACCACCGCCATTCTAAAAATATTGTTCACTTTGGTTCTGTTTTTCACTAAAACCTTCTGTTGTTATATGATATTAATCTCAGTTACTTTACATGTTAATTAGTCTGTTGCGAAAATGTTACCTTTGGTTTCATTATCGGCCTGCTCACTTATTGTAAGTATATGAACTCATATAACTTATGCATTTGCAGTGCAAAAATGTCATTAGCAAGCTCCAAAGGAGAATAGACAAGGAAGGCCATCAAATTGTACCTTTGCTAACAGATTTGTGGAAGAAGATTGAGAATTCTGGGTACACTGGCGGACCTGTGAGCAGTCTGTTGGATCTAAGAAAGATTGACCAGCGGATTGATAGATTGGAGTACAATGGAGTAATGGAGCTTGTGTTTGATGTGCAGTTTATGTTGAGGAGTGCGATGCAATTTTATGATTACTCATATGAGGTTAGATTCCTTATCTGTATTAACGTACGGAATAATTCACTGTTTGACTTTTGGTGGAAACATACACTAATTGTATTAAAGTCCTCCTTTTGATTGTTATGAAGTTGGATATCGTTGCATAATGTATCTGGTCTTCTAAGCTAATTAAATGCGATTAAAGAAAAATAGCAATTTTTTTTAAATCCTGAACAGTTGTTGTCTATTTATGCTCATAGTTAAATTAGGAATATGGAATAACTATAGATTAATTTAATTTAATTTGAAGTATGTATAGCAAGGTATTTGATTGACGTGTATGCTTTAGCAGTTTTGGTTTGTGAAATCCTGATTGAATGAATTAAGACAAGAAATACACATTGTACATTCTGAATACACCTGTTAAAGCAATGCCTTCAGATGATTAATGATCTGGATTTGACTTTTGAGTGTGTGTCAATATAATCAGGCTTCGCCGATAAGTTTGTCTAAACAATATTATCGTATTGATGATGTTTATGACGGATTTTCATGTCTTAATTAATTCAAAGGTTTGTATATCTTTAATTCCATAGAATTGAAGTTAGCAGTTTAACAGATGTTCATGTTTTGAGGAAATTTTTCAGAATACTATTCCAAGAGAAATGTATTTGTATATGAATGGTTATTAATTTGCACCAGATTTTGCATGTGATATTATTTAAGCAAAAATGAAAAATATGTTGAAATGCATAGTCTTTGTTCTAATTCTGATTATCAGTATGCCATCAGTATGCCTCCTTCTATGTATAAATCCAACTTGCATGTTTTCTGAAAAAATCTAGCGAGAGTTATTTGTTGCTCTTTGTATCCCAAAAATAAAAAAATAGTGGCTCTTTTTATCCATCCAGTATTCCCCAAAGTTGCTGCCAAAGATGGAATGCGATGTGTCTATGTCTCTCACTACTTCCAGTATTAAGATAGCTGTTGAGTGTTGATAAACTGATAATAAAAGTAGGATTGCTTTATATGATCACTATTTTTGTAAATGTTATAATTCTCAGAGTGATCATTACACGCAGATAAGATCTGAAGCAAGGAAGGTTCATGATCTCTTTTTCGATATCTTAAAAATTGCATTTCCTGATACGGATTTTGGAGAGGCAAGAAGTGCCCTTTCTTTCTCTGGTCAAATTTCTGCCAATACTGTAACATCCCATAGGCAAGCGAATGTTTGCCCAAGCAAGAGGCAAAGGGTAGTAAATGATGTAGAAACTGATCCATGCCATGAACAAAAGCCCCTGCAACATGGATCCGGCTCTAATGGTGAAAAAGCCAGGACCAAAGGCCATTTACCGCAGAAGGAATCAAGAACTGGAAGTGGTGGTGGCAGTGCCCGGGAGCAACATCAGCAGGATAATTCTTCAGCGCTAACTCATCCGGGGGAACTGGTTGTTTGCAAGAAGAGAAGAAATGAGAGGGAAAAATCATTGAAGCCTAGGACTGGCTCAGCCGGTCCTGTTTCGCCACCTAGCATGGGTCCTGCTATAAGAAGCCCCAGGTCAGGTTCGACTGCCAAGGATGCTAGGCTGGCTCAACAAGCTGCACATGCGCAAGGGCGGGTTAGCCAGCCATCGCAACAACCAAATGGGTCCGGTGGGTCAGTTGGCTGGGCGAACCCTGTCAAGCGCCTAAGATCAGATTCCGGGAAGAGGAGACCAAGCCATATATAGATTTTTCAAAGGAGACAAGGATGGTGGATAAAGGAAATAGTGCTGCTAGTTTCAGAAAGAGTTTTGGTGGCCCTTACCTTTGATAGATTTTAGCTCATACTGTTAATATAGAGTTAGACCCTCCATTGTATTTTACAGATACCTCGATGGCAAATTACAATGGCCTCCAAATTTTTTGTTTGGGTAACTGCATCTTGGAGGAATTGCTTTTTCTTTAGATGGCTGCTGCTGAAACTCTTGTATAGTAACATCTTGATTCATATAGTCCATTCAAGGATTAATCTCTATATGGTCCTGTTTCCCTCAATGTTAGTTGCCCCTTCCAAATATTAAAAGCTATGAACCTTTGATTTTTGTCTAAGCAGGAAAATAAAAGATTGGAACCACATATACTAATAATAATAACAATGATGATGATGAGGATGGCTATTTTTTCAAAATGATTATTATGATGTCTTGTTTACCGTTGAGAAATTTTTAGGTACTTTGTAAGAAAAGAGTTGTGTTTCGTTCTTATTTGTAATTTGACACTAATTTTATAGGTCATTGTTGTTTTTTTATTTTTGTTTTGTCTTTAATGAAATTATTAAAGTAGTGTCATTGTGAATGGAGCAGACCAAGACATTTGATTTCAGGGTAAGTAAATAGACCTTATAAACTTCAGCTAAGGCTCTTGGACGGATAATTGGATAGTGTAATGTGAATCTTACGTGATAGCTTGCTCTGGAAAAGGAGTTGGTCAATTTGTGCTATATTTCGTCTGAGTAAACTCCTTCAAGTCTAACGAAAGGGCACTCTACCTCCTAAATAGTTGTGAAAAGTACACTCCACCCCTATGGCAAATAGAATATGTTAAAATAGGATGAAAGACTATTCTAACTTGTTCCAAGCTTGATGATAGAATCTAAGTTTCATTACCAATTCTTGCGCTTAATGTTTTCTTTGGATGATGAAAGAAAATGAGAGAAAAGAAAATGAAAAGAAAAAAGAAAACAAACAAAAAGTATATTTTCTCTACTGTCATTTAATTGAGAAGAAAAGTGCGAAGGAAAAAAAATGTGATTGTATGTAAATGACATTCTTAGTAGTTGTCTTATACGATTAAAGAAAAGATTGAAAGGATAAAATGATTAATTTATGTCATAAATTTCACCTCTCATTTTCTCATCACTATGGTTAAGAAAAGTTTGAGTGGTGGGGCTCACGCCTTTTTCCCTTTATATTCTTGAGATATGTTATTTGTACATAGTTCATTTCGTATTCCGGGCTGACATACTATCCATTTACCATTGGATGGGTGTGGGACCCAGTCTAAGTGGGGGCCATACACCCATCCAATGGTGGATGGGTGGTATGTCGGCCCGGAGTACGAGATGGGCTATGTCAAAATATCGTTTCTCTATTTTCTTCTCTATTCCAAATGTTTTGTTGTTTTGTGGGGTTTTGGGAGGGGGGAGGGAACCACCTTTTTCTACCCCTTTTCTTTGCCCTTCACTTCTTTCCTCGCATTTGGAACGCTAAATGTTTGATATAATTGTTTTAATTGTTCCAAGAGCACAATTATTTGAACATCACTTTTGTGGATACTATTAGATACATAGAGAAGCATGTGTAAATAACTAGTAATTTCAATTATATTTATGGTGAATTCATCTATGAGAAAATATGAAAAATTATTCTTAACAATTATAATATCAATTATATTATTGGTAAATCCGGTGAAAGAATTTCGTATCCATCATTTGTTACCCTACCACATCCACCATATTTACCAAAAACATACTTGAAATCTCCAATTATTCATACATTAATCTCCTAATGCTCGAATGATGTCTAAAATTATAGGTACAAATATTATTTCTCTTGTTACAAATCCAAACTCATAAAAAGTAATAGCTTTGACTCTCGAGGGCAATGTTGTACTTGTAACCCTTGGTGGTGGAAATGAGCATGATTGAGTACAATACCTTGTTAATTATATCGACACAAGTCATGGACTTACATTTACATTTTGACTATTTTCTGACAAATTTTTGAAGATTCTATGCAACAATATTTGCCATCAACACTTCAAAAAAGTCACAAAACTTCTTATAATTTAGAAAGAAAAGAGCAAAATGCATGTCATTGGTCATAAGCAACATTTGTTGATGAATTAATTGTATTTTATTTTAAAACTTATATAAGTTTTAAAGTTATCAAAAGCAAATCTTAATTGTTGAGACTAAGAAAAGTATTCTAACTTATTTCAATATATTCCATTTGTCAAAATTAGTTGCAAAGACTCTTGGTTTTTAGGGTGAACTACCAATTTGGCTTCCAAAAGATGAAAATGTTGACAATTTGGCCCCCAAAAGACATTAAATAAACCCGTAGTACCCCAAAGATCACTTTCGTTTGACAAAATCATCCAAACATTATCGGGGGTCAACTTCCATTAATGGAAAAGCCTACATGATACATTATCTTCCACCCTAGCAACATTAATGATTAACATGGTGAATTTATTGATCCATTTGGTTATTAATAAAACTAATCCCTAATTTCAAAACCTAACCCCCTAATTGAGAAGACAAATCAATATATTTATATTATATAAATTCTAAGCACCAAGTATTGCCGCATTGAGAAGATGACACTTCAGCTATTTTGTAGCATGCCACATCAACTTTTTTATTTAGTTGTTCTCTTTTTAGTGAAGTTGCCATCCTCTAATTCAACCCATTGCCACATTAGCCACTTTCATTTCTCCTCTTCCTCTTAGTTGCTTTATTTCTCCTATGTATGCTACTTGATACGAAGATTTGTTCCGTTACTTTTTTCCTCTTTACATTACCTAATACCAAGATTTGTTCTGTTACTTTTTTCCACCCCTTCCTTCCTTTTCTTTCTCCAAGGATACAACATTTCTCAAAAGAATTGCTACTTGCCAGTGCCCTTCTCATTCCTCCAACATTCTACATTCTACCATCATGATTGAGGAGCCGTCATCCCACCATCAGGATTACCTCACTTTATCAGCAAACTTTTAATTGGCCTTTGTAGTTTATTTGAGTTTATATGATATACCTTTTCTCGTTGCTTTTTCTAAACTATTTTTCTCTGCATCTTCCAATGCTAATGATAACACTTGTGGACAGGAAATGGAGCAAGGCAAAGGAGAGGAGTAGTTGGCTCGCCTTGTACAACCATCATATTAATCTTGCTAGGTCCCTAGCTTTCGGTCACCATTCTTCACTGCCTCATAAATCCATTATCTTTGGCCATTCCAAAGTGTAAATTGCACTACTATTTCCTTCGAAGTTCTTTGTAGACTCTATCTCAATAGTGTTTTGACCTTACAATCCACTTTCATTTAATGGCTTGGATCAACCTTAACTTGACACTATTTTGTAGGCCTTGATGTTGGTATGCAAAACTTGTAGAGTTTACTAGTAACCACCATTCCCCATTCGATCAAAAGATGCATGATACATGCATTACATTCCTAATTTGTTTCATATTTTGCTTTTAGTTTGGAAATGCTATGTGCGCTTTATGGTGAGCTTCACATGAAATTGAGGAATTTGGAACCTCACATCATTGAACATGTTAGTATTGAGATTATGGATAGCGATCCTAATGTCTGTTGGCTTGACATTGTTGATATAAATAGTTATTGATCTTTCCTCTTTGTTCAAGAAACTGGTAGTTTTTTCATCCTAGTATTATTCAAGGACCTAAAATATATAGTCCACTTAAAAGATCCTAATTCATTGTTAAATTAAAACAGTTGATAACGATCAAATAAGCAATTAGTATTATATAAGGACTTAAAATATATTTGAACATTCTTTTAAATATAAGCTAGGCATTGTATTTTGATGACAGAAACAATGTAAGCTGTTGAGTTAGAAAACCAAAAACATAATAATAGTAGAATAGAAGTTCTTCCCCATTTTCCTAAACTACAATATGTTAACTTATTAAAGCCTTTTGTTTACACCAATTGGTTCTATTATATAATGTATAACTTGTTACACCTTTCAATAAATAATTTATGACGATGTTTAGGTTCCACAAATATGTAGATAAGTATGTTGATAAAATTCAGGACTAATTGCAATCTATCTTGCAACATCCCATGTAGCTACAAAGTGGAAACTTAAAGTAAATGTATGTTTAGATTCCAAGATGACCCTCCTTCATCCCACATTAAACCACAGGTCTTAGCATATGCTCAAGTGTCATACTACATGTAATTATACTAAATGTCCATTTATGTATAAATTCCTAAGATAAAGATTTATTGTTGTCATTAGTTTAATATATATTGTTAACTATATTCTTTTTTACTTGTGTATTTCATCTAAATGTTGTTATCATTCATTGAGTTAGATGAATTGGATTTTATTTCCATTTTGATGGTGATACTTGCATGGGATAACTTCTCCCTCTCTACTTATGAAGAGGACAATTATCAAGGAAGAGAAAAGCAAAAACAGAAATAAAGGACACACCAATATCAGACTCGAGTTGATTTTAATTAGAAGTCATGGTTCCAAACAAACACAACCTAGCTACAAGCAACCCAACTAAAAAAGGTGACAAAATTGCAAAAAAAAAAGAGACGAGTGCCACAAAAGATGAATATAAAGATGAAGTCAAACGAAAGAAGCTCATTTGAAGAACGTAGATACATATGGTCTCACTTCAATCAAAATGGCTAGAAGGCTATATATCTTTCTTTCACTTGTATTATTGAACTATATCTTGCATTCTATTACATAGTTAATTCATTTTACAAGATTCATGTAGCATCTTTTAATTTATTTTCATATCAAACTAAATAATATTATATATCTCTTTTCCATGACAATAAAATACCTATTTATTTCAGTAACTTTATTTTCCCGTGCATCACATGGGTCTAAATCTAATTGAGATAAACCCCAAAAATTTGTATCCCCCATCAATTTCCTTCTCGCCCTTATTTCCCCCAATTCCTTCCTTCTTTACACCAATAGTAAAAGCCCTAATCACCTTCATTTTCACTCATTTTTATGTTTCCATCATTCCACAATGGAAGGATCTTATAGCTGTTGACAGAAGTGTGGTCTTGACACCATTGGAATCTTTATAAAGGGTTAATAGAAAAGGTAATCTCTATTGTTGTCCCTATTTGATTATAGTTTTTGTTCCATTATCCCCATGGCAATGTTGGAACCATTGGTATACTGTGGTCCCTTTGATTTTCGTTGTGTGATTGTTTATTGAGGAAAGTTGAGAAGAAAGTGTCTTTGGGTGTGTGTGTGTGTGTATGATTGTTCAGTGAATAAGTGGTGGTCCCTTGTGTTGTTTTTATTATTAACACTTGACTTGTTCCTGTATATGTGTGCTTACTTCACTTCACTTCACTTTACTTCACAGTGTCTTTTAGTAGTTTGGTTGTTTTATTGTTGATTTTATTATTTATGACTTTTGTTGCATGATTTTCGTTTACAGATGTCAACCCTTATCACCCTTGTGTATCACCATATAGGGGAATTTGAGAGAGATAGCAAAGGTAGGCTAGAGTACAAAAGGGAGCAAGTAACCAAAATAAAGAGAGTCAATGTTGACACCTTAATTGCATTTTTTGTTGAAATGCTATTAATGGACATTGGGTATACTGAGTGCAAAGAATGCTATTGGTTAGAACTTCGCCAAGAATTGAGGAGGGGATTAAGAGTGCTAAGGAGAGACATGGGTGTTGTAAAGAAGTTTGAAGCTACTATGAAAAATGGGAACAGGGTGCATCTATATTTTGAGCATCTTGTGGTTGAGAATCTTGAGGTGATTGAGCATGATGAAGTTGTTAATGAACTTGAAGATCCAGATAGTAGTCCCCCCCACACAACTCCGCCACATAACACCTCACCATATAACTCTCCACCACACAACTCGCCACCACAGAACACTCCACCACATGTGTCAACCCTTAAAAGTCCAGGGGGTAGAGTAAAGTGTTGTGCTAACAAGACTCCAACTTCAAGAAAGAAAAAACAACCACCCAAACTACGTTCAAGAAAAATTTCACAAATAGTCAAAGCCCAAACGAAACTCCAAGCCTTTGGACTTGAACCTGATGTAACCAAAGATGCAACGCCCCAACCACAACCTGTAGCCCAAACCCAACCACAACTTGTAGCCCAATCCCAACCACAACCTATAGCCACTGAAGCCTAAACCCAACTATAACCTATAGCACCCCAAACCTACACCCAAACCCAACCACAACTTGCAGCCCAAACCTAACCAAAACCTACAGCATCCCAACCCCATAGCTAACCCTATCCTGCAACCTAAAACCAATCACAGCATCAACCTGCAGTAGTAGCAGGCCAATTTGCATCATGACATCAACTTGTAGCAACAATAGCCTAATCTGCACCAGAGTAGCAACCTATAGTAGTAGCAGCAGTGCATTCTGCACGAAAGCATCAATCTGCAGAGCACTCAGATGGAAATGAAGTTGAGCATCAATGTGGTAAAGGTCAAGGCAGAAAAAGAAGGCTTAGAAAAAAACATCAAAGGCCACCACCAAGTGGAAAAAGACCTATACAGATGGAATTTCCAGAAGCACAACATTCTCTAGCACAAAATGAAGATATAATACAAGAATTTGTAAAAGCAACCCACCCCTAGCAGAAGATCAACCTGCAAATGAATGGTGAAGATGAAGCCCCCGAGATTGTAGTGCCTACTGATGATCCTGCAACATGAGATTCAAAGCCTATAGTCTACCAATGTGTGTCTGAAGAATTGCACACACCAGCTAGCACAAATGGAGAAGATTTAGATAGTCTTATTTTCCTTCAACACAACCCTAATGCACCCTTTGGCCAGATCAATTTAGAAAAAGGAATGGACTTTGAAACCATGATGCACTTTAAAAAGGTAGTAAGAAAGTACAATATCCATCTTGGTAGAGAGGTGTTATGGATTAGAAATGAGAAGCATAGGGCAAGGGCAATATGCTACAATGAGAATTATCTATGGGAGATATATTGTGCTTGAAGGAACTACCCAATAAGTTTTCAAATTAAAACCTTAGTTGATGAGCACAACTGCAATAGGGGGTTCAAAAACAAATCAACTAATAAAGAATAGGTGATAGAAGAGTTGTAAGAGAAGATCAAAACCCAACCTACCTTAACAACACATGAGGTAGAGAATTTCTTCATAACAGAGTTTGGGATTCATGTTAATGAGAGAATGATATATAGAGCTATGAAAAAAGTAAAGGAAAACATTGAGGGATCAAAAAAGGAGCAATATGCTAGATTGTGAGATTACTTGGCAGAGTTATTAAGAACCAATCTAGGCTCAACTGCTAAGATGGAGACAATCGCACAACCTAACTCAACACCTCAATTTAAAGGCTCTATATTTGTTTGGATCCATGTAAGAGGGGGTTCAAAGATGGATGTAGGACTTTATATACTTGGATGGAACATTGTTGAAGGGTTATTATTGAAGGTAGCTGTTGACTACTACTAGCCACGATGCCAACAACCATTTGTTCCCAATTGCATATGCCATAGTAGATTCAGAGACAAAGGATAATTGGAAGTTCTTTCTTGAACTTTTGCATAAAAACCTAGGAGATGACAAGATTAATGGCTGGAATTTCATGTTCGATCAATAGAAGGTAAAGAATGTTGTATTGTATCTTACATATATAAAAATTTTATAGTTTAAAATACTATTGAAATTTAATTTGACTCTAATGATGGAATTTGTTGTTTTAGGCTCTTATACCAGCTTTGCAGGGTGTTATGCCTAGGATTCACTATAGATTTTGTGCTATGCACATGTTGAGAAATTTTACAAAGTAATGGAAAAATAAAGAGTTAAGAGGAGTAATGTGGGAGTGTGCTAAAGCACTAACTGACTAGGAGTTTGCAATTGCAATGGCCAAGGTGAGGAGGGTGAATGCTAATACATGGGAATATTTGGCAAGTTTGACTCACGCTCATGGACCAAGTCACGATTTTTTGAGTGGCCTAAGGTCGATAACATTACCAACAATAATTGTGAGGCTTTATGAAGTTCAAGGTGAAGTACATAATCATAATGCTGGAGGAGATAAGGTGCTTCATCACGAAGATTATGGCAAGGTAGAAAAAGACATTAGCTAGGTATATAGGTTTAGTGACACCAAACCAACAAAGTAGGCTAGAGAAGGAGAAAAAAGAAAGTAGCAACTAGACCTTAATTTGGTCAAGTGATGACGATTGTGACCTATATGAAGTACAGAAGTGGCCATGCAAAGTTCGTGTGAACTTGGCCGAAAGAACATGTAGTTGTAGGAAGCGGTAATTGACTAGCTTCCCATGCAAGCATGCAATTGCTATGATTGCTTACAAAAATCATAGGCCAGAGGATTATGTGCATAATTGGTTATGCATGGGAGCCTATAATTCTACCTATCAATTTAATATAAACCCTGTCCCTAGTCAAGAATTTTGGGAGAGGATAGAGTATATTCCTCCAATCCCACTTGCCTACAAAAGGCCTATAGGAGACTAAAGAAGCAAAGAAGAAAAGATGGCAACGAGCCTGAGGTCAATCCCTATAGGCTAGAGAGAAAATATGGTGAAATTACATGCCAATTTTGTAAGTAGTTTAGTGCAAGCTACATAATTACAGCATTAAAATATTTTTGTAATGTAATGTACAATGCATGATCTCCAAGCATTTATCATTTGTGATGGTAGGTGGGCCATAACAGTAGAAGTTGCAAGGCTAGGAAGGAACAACTTGCAACAGAAGCAAATGAGGTAGTAGACAGGGAAGTAGAAAACCATTGGGAAGAAACAATGATGCTACATATGAAATAAATTTGACACAAGGTCATCCACATTCTCAGGTTGATACTGAAGTTAGAGCTATATCTCAGGTACCCTAAACCTACATTCATTTAGAGCATTTTCATATTTTGTATCTATTTTGGGTTAAACTTGTATTTATTTTGCCCCATTGTCACAAACAATTCAACCTCAACCACAACAACTTCAACCACAATAGACTTCCAACAATGTCAGACCTCATGTTGCAGCAATTCAACAACCTCAGGTAAGTTTTGTGCTTTAAATTGTTGTCTTTATATTTATTCTGGTTTCTAACTTTTAAAAACCTTTATAAGATCAAGGAAAATCGATAAGGCCCCAACCAATAAGGCCTCCATCAACAAGGACTCTAACCCTACATGTGCGTTATATTCCTGCATCTGCAACAATGGGAGTTCCACCACCAATGAGGCCTTTGTCAATAAGGACCACTTTTAGGCCTCCCTCTGTGGTGCAGCAACCTCCAACTATTAGTTTACACACCATGGAGGCAGCAAGCCCTGCAAAAAACTTCAAGATTCATGAGGTTTATGCCCACACCTAGTTTGAGAAGATCAAATGCAAGTGGAGTTAGTGCAACACAACTAGGATCCAAGGGAAATATGGCCTAAAATTCATAATGTTGTAATTGAATTTAGAATGGATAGGGTTATCCTTTTTGTTTAGAGTGGATAGTGCTGTCATGAAGTTGCAATAGATGTTATCTTTTTGTTACAAGGGGCTATCAAACTCTGTTGGATGTTTATGGTTTGTTTATTGTTTCTTTTTAGTGAACAATGTAAGGTTATTTACTATTAAATGTTCATATGTGGGATCCGAATTTCACTGACAATTGATGGACAAGGTTGATGATTCCTTTTTGTGATCATAGATTATGTTGAAAATTATTTCCTAGTTCCTTGTAATTTAGTTGCTTTTAGTCACATGTTTGGCCTTTCATCTGCTTGAATTCAGGTTCTTGTGATTGGATTGATGTTGTCTTATATTTTATTTTGTACCTCTTTATCTTCAAAATAGGAAATTAATCTTTGCATTAGCTACATTTGTATGTTGTGGATGCTGATTTTATTTCTATTATTCAATGGATCCGGATCCAAATTAAATCAATATCAAGAAAGACTAAAGCTAACTAAATAAAAACAACCCAAAACCTTTCATTGATATATTTTCATTGATCAAGTAGTGCTAGTACGTTACAATCCTTTCATGATCAATTCCATACTAAACCAAAGGCATTACAATATCACACATCTCACTTAAACAAACTACACAAATCAATAAAGACACACACTCCTACTCCTAAAAAAACCACAAACAACAACATTTCAACCTCTTGATGTCCCCTTTTATCTTTGAAAACATTCTCATCAACACCTTGATATTGGCTTCATTCATAAAAACCTTCATCTTGGCTTCATTCTCACCAACGTCTTAATGTTCCCTTTTATTTTCAGCAGAGCTTTCATGAAAGTTTTCTTCCTCCACTATGCAATAGCCATTGTCATTGTCTTCATATTTGCTTTCAACCTCATCAAGTCATTCAAAATATTTGCACCTTAAATTAGGTTTCTGCAACACCATTTCAGTTCTCAAAATGATTTCCTCTAAATATAAAACAAATGAGAAAAAAAACACAATTGCAATGACATACCTTATACAAAGGCCAGCAAAGGAACCATCTTCCCGGGTCGTCAAGAGTGTTCGACTTCAATAGCACCACCTCAAGGCCATAATAGTAGGTGCCATCATATCCATGGTCATTGTTCTTTGAACATTTCCCACCATAAATGGCAGATCAAATGAGGCTTCATTTAGGTAATGGACCCTTCCTTGACATTCGATTAACCTTTGCCATGCTATCACCACCCATGAATTCAATTCGATTTCTACTTCATAGATTTGGGGATTGGGATTACTAGGGTATTTCTAATTAGAAAAGTTTACCCTAACGGCTATTTGATAACCAGATAGACCAATCATTAACATTGCCAAGGTGAAAGATAATGTGCCACATAGGCTTTTCCGTTAACGGAAACTAACCCTTGACGACGTTTGGATGATTTTGTCAAATAGAAGTGATCTTTGGGCTATCATGGGTTTATTTAGCATCTTTCGGGAGCCAAATTGTCAACGTTTTCATCTTTTTGGGGGGCCAAATTAGTAGTTCAACCTGGTTTTTATTTTTATATTTAAGGCGTCGTTAATTTGGGAGAGGTAAAAAATTCAAAAGATATAAGCAATTAAAATGTTGGATGATCTTTGAGGGTTCTTTTACCCCATTTTTTGAAAAATTCTGACACTCTTGGAGGAAGAGTTTGCTTCCTTCACACTGAATTGTCAATTTTGGATGCTTGCATAGTACAAAATTTAGAAATCCTATAGTGTAGACAGCTCACGAAGGAAGAAAATTCTTCCGCTTGAAGTACAGAACAACGACTCCCCAATTTTTTAGGATAACATTTTGAATTATTTAAAGAAATGAGATAATTTTAAACTACTTTCAGCTTGGTTTCAAACAAACAAAAGAAGTACTCATCAGCTTACCCTGGCGAAATAACTCTTTAATTTTTCCAATTCGTAAAATCTCTCTTGATTTTTCCAATTTGTAAGGCCATGTGAAATGCACAGTATTTGTGGAGTGACTGCATACTACTTTAAAATTTTATGGCCGTGATTAAAAAATTTACTGACTTACGTGTCATGAGGGAAAAAAATTGTGATTTATGAAATATCTTAATATTTTTAAATTTGGACAAGCAAACATATAACAAAATTATGATTTTTGGAAATGATGCTTTTCACATAAATGTCCTCTTGAATTTTGAGTGAACAGCTTATGGATTATTTTTGCATTAGCTGCTCTCCAATTAAAAAAGGACGTCTTGGGAAATCATTCATTTATATTACCATGCTTTGCTGAAGAGCACAATCCATCAACTTGAAAGAGCTAAACAAGAAATAAGATTGCATCAGGAAATCAATGGTACATTATTTACATTGACATGAAACTGACAATAAGGGGCATTTTCCCCCCTATCCACAATTCAGGTTCATTACATGCAGTGGGGTGAATTAACGGGACTAGCACATCATGTACAGATAAAATATAAAGTTAATATCAGTACATGCATATGAAGCTAGGGATCTGCTTTACCAGCCACCTGTTCATCACTAGAGTCATATTCATCTTCACTCATCTCCTCATCACTTGATTTCTCTTCTGGGGCAGCACCTATGTCTTCAGGTTTAGCATACTTCTCACAATACTCTGAAAATTGAAGCCAGAGAGACACATGAGTGAGGTGTTAAATTAAGAACTTAATTGCTTCTAAAATAAAAAGACCATAAATGCATAAATTGGTACTATGAAGAACTCAAGCCTAGATAAACAAATCCAAGCGATAGTGTCTACAAACTAGATAAACAAAAAAAATCCCAAACTTCTAAAAATGACCACCAATTCCTTTGAATTTAGGAATTAATTTTTAGTTGGATTATGGCCATAATCCAACATGACATATACTAGAAGGCATACAACATGTGTCAGCTCACAAAGGTGAGAAGACCTACTTAGGATGCAGAAATAAATACATACATCTGATTACATTTGAACTTGACATTAGTATCAACTTATAATATTCAGCTAGAGAGCCAGGGACACGATAGCTCGTCATAGTTAACTCGAGTTGCATATTATCTCATCAACGAACACAATTCAAGGTTTATTAATGGAAATGCTTTTTGACCTTTTTCTCTTTTAAGGTCACATAACATGCACCTCTACGAAGGCATATACTAATACACCCTACACTGAATCTTAGTTTCTTCTTGTTTTCTTCTTCCTTTTAAAGAGTTTAGTTACATAATTGAGTTCCTACTACTAATTTTATAACCAGAATTTTAGAGCTGTCAAATTGGAGCTGAAAGGTGATCCAACCCATTTGGCTGGCCCATTTTGTGGATCATGACTATTGGAATCCCACCCTTTGGTTGGTCCAGCCTGACCGAAGACATGCATGTTTGACAGGTCCACTAGAATTGTTGATATAGCTTTATTAATGATTCACATATATGGTAATAACATGTTTAACTGGCACGAAATATATAGCAATCTTTTACAGATGCAGGGTGTAATGATTAATGAAGGCAGCAGCCTCATATCTGGACTGTGTAGTCTATTTCAAGTAATCCAAGTCAATCTAGCAACCTCATGAAATATTCATAGCAGAAGGTGCAACTGATTCTTTTCAGGTATTGAAATTGGAAAACTGAATTATAGTGAAAACAAAAAGGCAGGATCACTAGAAGGGTTGAATGCAAAAGCATTTACTATATTATAAATTTGAAAAACTTCAAAAAAATTGTATTCCACATTCATTTTCAACATCTCTGAAAAAGAACTGTGCCATAAGGAGTTCCCAAATAATAAGAAAACAAGTAAAAGGATGATCTTATCTATAAGAGGAAAATTCGTAAACATTAACTGTAGAGGACAAACAAAACCATGCCAAAGTATAAAAATACGGAGAAAGTAGCTCCATGAAACTTGGTTTAATTTGCAACATCATAATCGAACAAGGTTAAGATTTATCCAGAATGAAGTTCTAATAACAGTATTTGTGAGAGTGTATGCATACACACATTCAATGTTCAAGCAATTGCATACAACACAATCATAGTAGTCCACATATAATACCCTCTCTAAAAAGTTATTTCAAGTGCCCCCCGACGGTTTAGAGTTTGATTGTGGCTGTGATTTGGAAGAACAAAATAAAAAACTGCAAAGAAAACATAGCAAATCTGTGCTGCAGGCCAAGGGACAAGTGCACATACATTAATAAAAGAGATGCATATTCAGAAAATGAAAACTCAGAAAGGACCAATACCCTTAACCCTTTGGTCATAACTAGCTCGGTCACGCATCATTAAAGCTGCAGCTTCTCCATTCAAAGGATCTGATGGATTGGGATACAGAAGAAGTTGTGGTAGAAACACCTCAAACACATTGACAAGATCTGGAAGAAAGTATTTTGACATATGCAAAGAACCAGAAATCTCAAAATGTACAAAACCACAAATTTTATCAGGAAATCTAATGAATATCATTTACCAAACATGGGGCTCCAGGTTTGATTGATAACATCCAGACAAACTGACCCTGACCTGAAATTATTGTAGTCCAAGTCAATCGAATCAGATGTGAAATCATTCTTAAAATTAATACACAGGAAAAACTACTCAATACGGATAGTTTCGGATCATTACTACTATATGCTTACATCTCATCAACATTTGGGTGATAGATCTTATTGACAAAGCCTACAGAAGGAGATTTATAAGGATAAGCATCCGGCAGCTCGACTCTTACTTTCCACACACCACCATGATAAGGACCTGCCAGAAGCCATCATCATATGGATGAAAAGAAGATTGAAAAAAGGAAAGATGCATAATACAAAACCATAAACTTTCTCAAAATTTACACATTCAATCCCCAACCAGTACATAACAATAAGCGAAGGGGGAAAATCAGCAGCTATCATGGTAAATTTGGTATAGCTAAAATCCGGGGGGATTAAAATTAAAAAACACACACACACAACTCACACCAATCTTCTTCCGACTAGTTATTAGTTCCATAGTTAGACTAAGAACTTCACAATAAGCAAAAACGGAAATCAATAAGAATAATATCAGAAATTTTTCTGTAAAATAATATTAAAAAAAATTGTTGCTTCCCAAATCTATTTGTAGACTCCACAGAATACACAGAGCAATCAATTGAAGAGAAAAAAACAAGTATCACTTTGTTGCTACCAAAATCTAAATCCACAGCCGCAAAAAGGCTATATTCTATACATAGTCAAATAGCTATATGAAGAGAGACACCAAAAAACAAGGCAAAGACCCACAAAAGCAAAAGCATATTTATCAGCTGAAAATTTCATCGGAAGCACCAAAACATCAAACAAAGATACACAGGGGAAAAGGAAGGGAATTTTACTGTCATTGGGTCCATGAAAATGAACATAAAACTCTTGCATTCCATCATTAATCATCTCCACCTTGTAATCACTCATCATCCTATAAGAATAATTAAAAAAAAAATCATATAAAAAAAGGAGACTCTGTGAGAAACAATTAGAAAAAGATTGAAAATTTAATGAAATCAAATTAAAAAAAAAAGATTATATTGAGGATTAACAGTTTCATCAAGTCCATCTCTCGCCGCTTGCTTGGGGAAGACATGATGTTTGTTTTTTCTGAGGTTTTTTTGGTTGGTCCCTTCCCTTTGCTTTTTCACCTCTTAAGCAAGTAGAGAGAGAGAGAGAGAGAGAGAGAGGAGTTTGGGGAATGGGGTGTTATAGGGGGCAGCAGTAGGAGACACTTGTTGTGCAACTGAAGGCAGAAAATATTGGCTCAGACAGCAATGAGCAGAACTAGGAGATAATATTAACAATTTTTTATTTATTTGAAGGTGTTGTTTGTTAGGGTAAGTTTTTTTTTTTTTTTTTGGGTAAAATGAGAATAATTTTCATGAGTAAAGCACGCGTCAATAGAAATTCAGAGTAAATTTTGTCTGCGGACTAAGATTATGAAGATCAAACTTATCAGTGAACTCGTCTAAGTACTAATTCAAGGTTTAATAATTCAATCGTTATTAAATTGGATTATATATATATATATATATATATATATATATATATATATATATATATATATAGTAAAGATATAAATCTAGACTTGTTCAACTGTATCAATCAATATTGGTTAGAATAGTTCACATAGTTTTTGATCGGTCTTTAAATTTTTGGTTTTATACAACGACTGGACTGGCTTAGAACCAACTAGGGGATCAGTTCTCGATTCAATCTAGTTTTCAGAACATTAGTCATGTCATCTTAAGCAGTTGCATTAACTTAATTTTTAAAAAATTGACATGGCAATTTGTTGAATTTCTATTGAATGATAGTTATTTTGCTTTTTTTGCTATTGAGATTTAAGGCAAATGTGGGTGTGGCAGGAAGCTATTTCAAGAACTAGCCGAACTAGTGTCACATTCTTAGACTTATGCACACATTTAACTTAGTGGTCAATATATAGCATTTGATTCTGACGAACACTATCTCGACTAACTTGTTCATAATTAGGTCTAGTTTAATATATACCATTCTTTCGTGATATTAACAAACACTACCTTGGCTAATTTGGGTCATAATTATGTCTAGTTTAATATATACCATTCTCTTATGCAATTTCTTACTATTTAATCTCAACTATTTCCCCCTCTTTATGAACCAAAAATCGTCTTCCTTAATTGTTACTATTTTCTATAAATTGCTTGCAAATTTGGTCAAACTTTTTTTATCAATTGTTAAAGCATATTTCTCCTTCAACCAATACGCAAAATTAATTTGTGAGTTGCATATCATCATAAAGTCCAAAGCCTTATAAGAGACCCATTCCACTGGCTATTAGCTAAAGTCATTCTTTAGCTATTAACTATCATCTATCGGCTTTCCATCAATATATATATAAGCTATTAGGTTAAGTCGTTTTTGGATTAACTGCTCTCAACTATTGGCAACTTGTCCTCAACTAACCGTAATTTTTTGGTGTTAACAACAATATAAAATTTTATATTATCAATACATGGAAATTATTCACTTTTAAGATACTTACTTAACATATTAAGGTGAAATGGTTAGTTAGAATGTTTTTCAAAACAATGATTTAAAATTTGAATTTTTAATATTATCAACCAAATTTACTTGGAGTTGAGTTTTATTTTTATTATTTTTATTTTTAACTATTATTTTCGATGAGTTGTGATGATTTTTATAAGGTAACAGTCACTTGCTTCTTATAAGGCTTTTTCGACGAGTCACTTGTTATTTTTTTTTTTTTTTCAAACTAGTATTTTCGATGAGTCCTAATTTTTGGCTATAGTCGCTTCCTGTAAGGTTTTCAAACAGCATATACTAACTCCATTACGTAGGAGTAAACTCTTATTTTATCCTTGAAAATATATGTGTTGTACATAATATAGTTTTTATTTTGTAGTTAAATTAGTTTTTAGTCATGAAAATTATAAGTGTTGATCATATTAGTCTCTGACTTTAAGAAATTTATTTTAAGTTCTCAACATTTCATTTTGTAATTAAATTAACATTTGGCATTATTTTTTTTTAATTAGTCAAATTAATATCTGACATTAAATTTTCCTTATTCAAATTGGTCTTCATCAGAGTCTTTAAAAGCTAATTTGCTAAAGTTAGAAGCTGTTTTGACAAACGCCTATAATTTTAAAGATAAGTGAACAACTTTACTCATCAAATAGCGAGTTAGTTAAATTTCCTCTTCTTTCACAATTAATTCCTTCCACTTGATTTAAAGATATTAAATTAAGAAAAGCACCAAAAAATTGGTTATCCAAATGTAAGAAGCTCGAGCTTCTTAAACATATTATCTTGGATTTAATTACCGGAATCATGTATATGAAAAAAAATCATTGTGAGATATCTTTATTTAGGTGTTTGACCGTATTTCAAAAAATTAATCTCTTATTTATTTAAATGAAAGGATACTGTGAAAAAAAAAAACAAAGAGAATATTTTTTCCAACAATTTGAAGTCTTTAATAGAGTTAACAAAGTTAAATAAATAATGATTTAATTCGATATAACAAAGGTTGTATAAAGTTAGAATTGACCTTGTAATAAAAAGTATTAATATTTAGTTAGTTTAAGTAGTTTTATATTTGTTTTTCTTAAAGATTTTCAGAGTAAATTTTATGGATAAAAAAATTAATATTGGGTAAACTTTACTCTAGAAAGCACCAACTAATTTAAGTTAAATTAATTATAATATAATGAGCTTCGTATACTAATAAAATCATTTAAGTGGAATTCAATTTCAAATACAATTTTCAAAGGAAATTGGTGCTCCTTAAGGTATTGATTGGATGTGAAAAGAAAATGAGAAGAAAGAAAATATAACTCTATTAAATGACATTTATATTCACATTATAATTTAATGGAATAAAATTGCTTATTAGTTTTTATTTTATATTTTTAACTCATTTCTTATAAATTATAAATAAATAAATAAAATTATTATTTTGCAATAAATATTAAAATTATGATTATTATTTTTATTTAAGTCAATATTTTCAACTACTTTTTTTTCTTATTTTCATAAAATAGCCTTTATTAAATATTTAAGTTTTTTTTTTCATCTGGTTGTTATATAGTTACGTGAAGCCAATGCTCTATGTGACTTGTATGTCTATCCATTTCAGAGTGCATACTGTGCCAAATTAAAAAAAAAAAATAGTGTGTATAGTGAACAGTGCAATTACGTTAGACAAGTGAGAACCAATACAATTAAAAAAAATAATGAGGTCTTATGTGGTTACAGAAGAGGGGAAAAACTAAAAGTGAAGCCATTCTTTTCTCCGTTTTCTTCGCAACAGAGTGAAGAAAATGTAAGTATGGGTCCCATGCCCAAAAGTTTTCTTTCCCAAAATTTTCTATGCACAACCAAATCGAAAAAAATATTTATTTTTCTTCATTTTCTTTTTATTTAACTTCATTACACTCATTTTCTATCAAACCAAACGGAGGATAAGAGTTTGTTTGGAATTAAAAATATAGAAATTATTTGATTTAAAAATCAAATTTTATATTTAAATATTTTAAAAATAAAAAATAAATTAATTTTTAATTCTCATAAAATTTGATTCTTTTATATTTAAAAATTTTATCAAAATTAAAAGAATTTGATAAGAATTAATTTAATTTTATAGTTTAAATATAAATCAAATTAAATTAATTCTACTTTTAGTTTCAAATACAATCTAAAAGTTTTTATTTCATATGAATTATGAGGTTAGCATGAATAGAAAAATGCATATAAATACATCATTTTGCCAACGATACTAATATGATTATGGACCCGAAGCAAAGCCCCTCTCTTTCTTCGCATTTAAGTGAACATGTGCGCGACTTTTAGCATTAAATAGATGACAACTGAGAGTTCATGTTGGAAAATTTTGTGTACTTATATAAATTAAATTATATTTAATTTTGAACCTAGATTAATTGAATGTTAAAATTGATTAATATCAATTATTGAAGTCTAAATTACTGTAATTATTGTTGTTATTGGGCCTACACACTGCTTATTGGTGGATATTATTATTAATCTCTGTGTGTATAGATTTTACTATAATAGGTGGCTTAGCATATTACTTTTCTAATATAAGGAGAGGCCACTCCTCCTAACCCTATATATAGGTGCTGCGGCCTATTGAAACAGAACGTCATTTCGGCTCTCTGGGGAATAGGAGGAGCTCTTCTCTCCCTCTGGCCTTTCTTGGCCAATTCCTTTCTTGTTTATCCAGAATCAAGGATCGGAAAACAACTTTGGATCGATCATTTTTCATCGATTGAACTAGGTTCTCTTGCACCTATTATGCTCTTGATTTTGTTCTTGATTTTCATACCATAATCGGAATCAAATCTTGATTCAAGGACGTTATAATTTCTTGAAGTGGTATCAAAGCCCTGTTTGATATCTGATTATAGCTGTTGTTTGTGTTTCTGGTGTAATTGGGCATTTTGAAGTTCGAATGTCCATAAACCCCAAAGGGGTCGATTTTGAATTTATGATTCTGGCCGTTTGATTTCAAAATTTGTTAAGGATTATTATTGTTCATATTGTTGTGAGTTTATTGAACCAATTATTGTTTAATTTTGCGGCTGGATTGAGAGAGAAATCAAAGAAGAACCGAAGAATTTTTAACATTTTCATCGAAAAATCCAATTTAGTTATCTAGACTGATTTGCGTTCGAACTCCATATGGGTTTTGTAGAGCTCTTCAAGCTGAATTTACAGAGACCAAAACATGAATTTTCATTGAGAATTGAGGGAGAAAATCACGAAAAATCGCGGATACCCACGCGATTCTTCTTGGAGCAAGCCTGAAAAATATTGACCACGGTTCTTCAAGATATCATATGGGTTTTGTAGCTATCTCTCTCACGAGTTCATAGACACTATGAACGCCTCAAACGGAGGTCGGATGAGGAAGTTATAGCCTTCGACCCGTTTAAGACTGAAGCGGGTTGCTCAACCAATCTGGAGGAAGGAGATGACGAATACTACACGCGCGAAGCCCACTCGCGGGCCCAGGAGCGTAGGGGCCGGTGCAAGGCCCAAATGAAGCCCAAAATTCCCCAAAATTTGCAAGCTTCGGTTTTTCGATAAAATAAAATTATTGGTGAATTTTATTTATTTTTTGAGCATTAAAAATATTTATTTGAATTTATTTCAAATTTAAAATGCTCAAAATTATATGGTACTCTCCGAATTTTGGCTTGAAATTTTTTGTGCACATTTGTGCTATTATTGGGCATATTATGTTAATCATACTCTCAAAGTTAATGTGCTTTACAGATTGAAAAAATTTTGAGCTCCTTATGTTTATTATGTTACACATTAAAATTATGAGATGCCATTATTGTCGAATATTGTGTAATATTATTCTGAGAATTACAGTTTAAGAAATATTAAGACTATTATTTTAAGCATTAATGAAATTTTGGGTATCAAATAAATTATTTTGAATTTTCCAAAAATTAAATTTATTAAAGTCGTATGATATTTCCTGAATTTTATTCTGGAAAATTTTGTGGATAATTATGACGTATTTGGACATGTCATAATTCGTGCAGTCTCAGAGTTTGAATATTTTAAATATTGAAATAAATTTTGGGCACCCTTCTTGTCTATATTGATTATGAAACATTACAAATTTTGTAATTATGTGATTTTTATGCAATGTTACTTTGAGAGTTAATTTTTGAAATATTTTGATAATATTGTTCGGTATTTTTCATGATTGTGAGCTCGCCTTCGTAGGATTAATTGTGATAAATGTTAATTTTGTAAATAATATTGGGCAAAATTGTTCTGAGAATTATTTTCTAAAATTTTATAACATGATTTTGCTACATACTCCTATTTTATATGAAATAATGGTTTTTTTTATATAAAATTTTGAGAATCTGATTTATGCAGTCCAAGTGGAAGAATACTTGATATTTGTGGACTTGCATAAATCAGAATTTGAATTTGGATTTAATCCAAATTAAATACATGCTTAAATAATGGAGCATATTATGGATTTCGAAAATATTTATTTTTGGGGAGTGTTTGTTGTTTAAGCACAAAATTTGTGATAGTCAGATTATTATTATATTGGCTAAAATCTTACTTTCCATAAATGAAAGTTATTTTAGGTGGTGTGATTCACCATTATAAAATGAGAGAAATTATTCAAATTTTGAAAATCTTTCTATATTTGGATCTACAAGTTGACAGCCATGTGCATTTTAATTTTAAAGGGGAGTTTTACACATAATTTATTATTTATTGTATACCTTTTGTGCTTTCCTTTGAGAAAATTTAAGGAGTTATTTTTGATATTATGAGCATTCATTTGATAAACTCAAAAGTTTAGCTTCTCTCCTATTTTGGTTGTGCTGTCTATAATCTTTGTGAACATTTTAAATATATTGTTACTTATGTTGCATTGAGAATTATGTTAATAATGAACTTACCTTTCGGTTTGTCTTTATTGACATAATTCTTAATGATTTGAAAATTGTGTCCTAAGGTTTTTAGTATCCTCTCGATACTAGCTTTAGAGATGTGATTTATTGTTTATTGGAGTTTACTCATGTTAAAATTTGAAACCCTAAAAGGTATTGCATTTACATGAGGCTCCATTTATTAATTGGGCATTTTATATCAATAAATATTTATGAACTTTACTTTTATCTATTGTGAAGCTTATTTATGTTGAATTAAATTATTTTTGGATTGCAAATATTGTTTGGTTATGTAGATAATGGACATACCCTTTGATGTGATATTATTTGATATAATCATTGTGTGATAGAGAAGACTCTATCAAGTGGAAGAGACTTATCTATTGTGATCCGAGACCCTTCGGTAGGATTGCAATAATACAAGGTCTTTAATTCAATTAATTGTCCAATTGATTGAACGTGAGAAAACCAATTTTATTTTATGAATAAATTATAATATTTTGATGGAAAGTTTTTTCTTTTCCTATTGGGCTGTCATTGCGCTATTGTTTTGAGATTTATATTGTGGACACTTTGATTCTCTTAGAATATAATGTTACTGCCGTTTATGTAGAAACTATTGCTATAGTGGGAGTTAGAGACTCTATGATTTTATTATGTCCTTATTAATAGCTATATATAGGTCTAAAATGTTTGGCTAGCATATTAATTTTGCTATGCCTTTATAATTTGTTGTTTGAGTTTGCGATGACAGAGAGAGGAGATATTTGTTTTTAAAGTGTCAAAGACACTTATGATCTCCTCAATTATATAGACAGAGTATATGAAGCCAATTTTGTAAAACTTTATGGCTGAAAATTTTGATGACTCTGCACTTTTGTGATTCTCTCTGTTTGTACTTTTGTTATTAGAGAGAATAGTGGTAAGTTTCAAACTTACATTGAATACTCTACCGCAAACTATTGCTTATCTCACTATTGATTATTGTACTATTAGCGTATATTGAAATCTTGTGGTCTCTAATGAGAATGTTTATATTGTTTGATATATTGGATTAGTGAGAGATATTGTGCTATATATTAATTTGTATCCTTTTGTGATTATATGGCAATTCATGGTAGACTCGATATTCTTCTCGAGTATATTCCTACAGAATTTATTGTCGTTGATCCCCCTAACTAATGGTTAGCCGTCAAAGATTTTATTGTTGATTTTGTAACTTATATGGGTATATTGAAGTCTCTTTGGTATTTTGGGTCAGTGGAAGCTTATTCTGTAGACTTATTATGACCTCATGCTATTGTTAATGCCATTTAAGTTTGTACAGCTTAATTGTTTATGCAATTTTGCATAATGCCGTTATTATTGAGACATATTGGACCCAGTCTCAATTTTGTTATGCTGAGATATTTTGTTGAATCTTAGAGAGCATCTTGGGCGAATGCTTATGTTGCCATATATTATTGTACACATTTATGTTGATATGGCAAATATTGGAGATATTTCGGACCCGTCTCATATTGTGATGAGATTTATTAGATCTCATATAGCATTAAGGGCAGATGCTAGGGCCAATTGTTGGGAATTATACTTTGATAATCTATCGGCATACTATTCTGTTGCTGTGCATTTCCATTGACTTGTGTACCACCATTTATTGGGTCACTGGGAAATGAATATCTCACACGTATGATGTCAATACTCCTTCAAGTATGATTCTCTGCATTGTTGAATGCTTGTTATCCCATATCGGACCATTTGGTTGAAAGTGCGAGCTCAATTTTGACATAATATTGTGACCACATTTTATGAACTAATCTGGGGAATTATTTTTTAAGGATTTGATTTATGTCGTCTAAGTGGGAGATTGTTGGAAAATTTTGTGGACTTACATAAATCAAATTGTATTTAATTTTGAACCTAGATTAATTGAATGTCAAAATTGATTAATGTTAATTGTTGAATCCCAAATTATTGTAATTATTGTCATTATTGGGCCTACGCACTATTCATTGGTGAATATTGTTATTAATCTCTGTGTGTATGAGCTTTACTATAATTGATGGTTTGGCACATAACTTTTCTAACACAAGGAAAGGCCCCTCCTCCTAATCCTATATATAAGCGCTATGGCCCCATTGAAACAGAACGCTATTTCGGCTCTCTGAGGAATAGGAGGAGCTCTTTTCTTCCTCTGGCATTTCTTGGCCAGTTCCTTTCTTGTTTATCTAGAATCAAGGATCAAGAAAATCAAAAGATAGTTCTTCATCGATTGAGCTAGGTTCTCTCGCACCTATTATGTTTTTGATTTTGTTTTTCATATCATAATCGGAATCAAATATTGATCCAAGGACATTATAATTCCTTCAATTCACCTTTCAATAAGAATCAATTAAATATAAAGTGTAAACTTTTACGTGTTTTTAAATCCAAAACAAAAACTTTTATGTGTTTAAGAGAAAGAGATTTGTATCACGCAAAATGCATAATTTTAATTATAATTTGGAAAAAGTATAATTATACTAAAAATTATTAATTCATAAAATTAAGATATATAAACAATAAATAAAATAAAAATTTCTTCAACTGCAAAATTAATTTATTTTTCGGAATATAAGATAATGAAAATTGTAAGAAGTTTAATCTCATTTTGTAACTATCTTATTTAGCTTTCAACTCTTAAGATGTATTTATAAGTTATGAAAGAAAGGGAAAAAAGGGCATCAAAGGAAAAGAAAGGGGAAGGGAAAGAAGGGATTAGAGGATTTCAATCAATATTATTCACGAGTTTAACATTGATAAGAGAAAGGAAATTGAGGGCTTATAATGTATTGTTGTAATTTTATCCTTTACTAAAATAATTGAGTATAATCAACATATTTTACAGTAATAATAATTTTTAAAAAGTTTAGAAAATATTATATATTTTTATAAATTTAAAAATATTTCATTTTTAAATTTTTTTTGAGAGAACAAATTTAAATGGAAGTTGATAGAAAATTAGGATGAAAATATAATTTATATGAAAAGTTAAAATAAAATTATAATGGATTGATAAAAATAGTATTTTATATTTCAATAAAGATATGATAGTAAATTAAATTTAAATATTAACAAAAATTTCCAATTTTGGAAACTATGAAATGAGGGTTTTGAGGATTCATTAAAATCTTATATCCCTTTTCCTTCTAATAAATAAAATTTATAAATAAGATAAAATCCCTATAAACCTTTCCTTTCTCTCTCTTTCCCTTTTAAACCAAACTTGCAAATATATCCTTGAGTTTGATTGTTTATTTTTAGGTGCAGCCACAGGAGACACCATGCCCGTTAAAATAATTTCAAATATATTTAGAAATGACGTACGCATAAGTTCGATGTACGAGTTTTCTTCTTTTTTCCCTTTTTCCTTTTTTTGTTTTCTTTGGTTCTTTTTTTTTTTTTTTGGGTTTTTGGAAGACTATACTCATGTTGTGTTCACTCACGATGAGTTTGGTGCCGTCTTGAACGCTTGATCCTTTTTATAATGTAGTGATACTATTTGAAAAAAAAAAGTCTATTATACCTTGGATAGAATATTTAAATATTTTTATGTGAGTTATAATAAATGAAAGTGAAGAAAATATTTTATTGTCTTAAATCCTTAAAAATATTTTATTAATTATATTTGATTGATTTAAGTGAATAGATACTTATTTCATTTAAACAATCTTAGATTTGAGTTGTAAATTGAAAAAAAAAAAAAACGTATAAGTTACAAGAGCTTTACCTTTACCTTATAATAAGTCAATTTAGACAAATAAAAAATCAAAATTAAAATTGATTTACACTCTCAAATTGTTTAAAAATAAGAACTTAATATCTGATGTGTTTAAGATTATAAAATGTATTTTTCAGTATTTAATTGTTGTTTTATATTTATTTTTCTTTGGCTTGTTTAGCCTAATTGTATTGTAATACTTAATTTTAGTACTTTAAGTAATTGTGAACTTATACTTTAATTATGTTAAATAATTTATTATTTTATTTAGACAAATTGTGGCTAGGGGGCAAGTAAGGTGCAAGTTCTAATTTTTTTAAAAAAATAGGGTATGGGATGTGATTTTTAAAAATTGCGGGATGTGTATCGTGTAAGGATAGGTTTTGAGGGTTGTATTTGGTTGTAAGATGGTCTTAAGCAGGATAAAACCCTATCCTACCTTTACTATTGCCATCTTTAGCCACATTTCTTCTCCGTTATGTAGTTTTATATCTCTTGTACTAATAATGATAATAATATCAATTCAACTATTGCGTTATTCTAACATAACGAAAGCCAAGATTCGATCCATTAATGATTTCCTTGAAAATCAATGAGAATTGAATATTGTGAGTGATTTCAATTTTGATAGCCTAATCGATTAAGGACTATCACCGGTTGGTGTACCTAATGCTTTGATTTATTATTCTATAGTGAAGACGGAAATAGAAATTTATTAGTAGGTTCTATCTAGAAAGAATTATTGAATTCAATAAATTAAATAACATTTCATAATTAATCTTCCTTGTGCTCCTGTACTAGTTTGAACCCCTTTCAAGTCCGAACTCCTTTGGATACCTCTGGATCCTGTTTTGTCTTGTTTTGTTTTTTTTGTTGAGCTTCGCTCGTTCAATAATTTTTTTCGTTTCAGATTAGTTCAAGCAATGCATACACATATGTTTAGACTTCTAAGATGGTGGTTGAGGCTTTAGCACAGTAATAAAATACTGCTCAGTAAATTTATATGTCAGGCGTTTTATCCCCATCTCAGTTCCTCTCCCCCAGATATATATATATACACACACACACACACAGAGTTGAAGCATTTCATACTCATAAAAGTCGCAAAGATTTTTCCCTACATTTGCGTACTTAAAAAAAATCACATATTAAACATTTGGTGTTCTAGTTTAATCACCAAAAAATTAAAGGTGTAATTTTTCAAAAAAATAATTCTCATTTCCAAAAATTTAAGGTCTATTTGTTTTGAGGAAAAAAATTTTGTTTTTAAAAATTAATTAAAAAATAACATATTATTTTTATTCTGTTTCCTTTTTAGAGAATTTTGTGAAGAAAATAGTAAAAATAATAATTTTTTTCACAACTTCATAAAATTTTGAAAACAAGAAATAAAATCAAAATAATATGATATTTTTGTAATTAATTATAAAAATAAAAAATAAAAAACAGAAAATATATGATATTTTTGTAATTAATTATAAAAATGAAAAAAAAGAATTTTTTTTTTTTGAAAACCAAACAAACCCTTGGATTCTGATTTTCAATTTTCTCTACCGATTTTATTAAATTTCTTATATTTTAGTTCACGGTTCTCCAGTAAATAGGGATACAAACAGCAAGTTTTGTGAACACCAATGCTCAAAATCCACTATTAATTTTAACGAGAATTCCTATTTTAGCGCATAATTTCTCAGTAATTATGTGTATAGATAAAATTATTTGTGAGCATGAAAAGTCTCCTAATCTTTCATTTGATCATTGTCAAGTGTATCTATGTTTATAACGTTATGTGCCAAAACAAAAATGGAGAATTTCACACTTAAATGGTTGCATTTACATTCTACATCATAAATGGTTAAAAGTTTTCACAATCTAATGTAGCTTCACCCCTTCTTTCTATATTAAGTTATTTCAGTAGGAGGAACCTGCAGGAATTAACTCACTGTCCATTTCAACCATTCAATGCGAGAAATACCTGTTGATTTCATGATTAACCAGCTAAGAATCCAAACAATTATTGGTGCCATTAATTTTGGGCAACTTGATAAATTGACTGATACCTATTTGGAGCATGTTGGAGTGTGGGGATAAAACTTTCATGCTTAGACGGCAAATTTAGTTTGAGGGGGTGGGTGTGAAGCACGTTGTTTGAGTATCCATAGTTTATATTTTCCAACTCATTGAAATGGATGGCACCTTTTTGTGGATAAAGAATTCAATCACCGTTATGTACCAATCAAAATAAATGGGCTAGCATGCAGAGTTTGACGTTTCATTGAATTAGGCCACGTTCTATCAGTTGTCTTTCAACACCTTTCATTTGTTTTTTCACTTTCCGGGTCTCAGTATCTGTGCACAAAATTTTAGATTTCTCGTGAAAATTATTGTTCTTGAAGTATAGTTTCACATGAAAACTAAGCAGATTTGATTTTGTTTATCTGCCATTGAAGTCACAAAGCTTTTTCTAGATAAAACTTTTGAGCAATTGTGTCCATAGTTTTTTTGACTTTTTCAATTGCGAAGTATGTTCACATATTCTGTTCGTATAAATTGCTCATCATATATTGATGTTTGGCTAGTTCAAATTATCTTCTTTAAATAACATATAAGTTAAAATTCAATAATTTTGTTTTTTTGTTTCCTAGAATATCACCTTATCTGAAGAGTGGGAAATTAATCTTTTGGAGTACGGTTAAACATCTAAATAGAGACATATTCCAACAATATTATTTTCATATATATGAATTTCGAAATCAAATCTAAGATTATATATTTAAGAGAACTATGCTCTTTTCATTCATATCAACATCTTTATTGGTAAAATTCAATAAATTTTGAATGTTGATAATTTAGAATATAGATATGCGCACTTATGAGATTAATAAGAATTATGTAATACCAAGGAATTGTTTCTATAAGATTCAAACTTGTATCATTCTCTTAAAAAGTCAAATTATTTGCTATCATTAGTTACATTTGATGGTTATGGAGTATTTTTTGTCTTATAGTTATGAATTACGGTCTTTTTGCTAAGCAGATTTGCCAAGAAATCTACTTAAAACATGATACAGAAGTTGAACATATGCCATGATATTAATTGTGCAATACTTTATAATAAAATCTAAGCCATTCAATGTATTACCCTCCAAGTACATAGAACTTTTCGTTCGTCAAGCTTCATACATCTTCTGGAACAACACAAGACTCTATATCTCAGCACACCTAGCCCAATAAAATCACCATCATTCCATCAATGGAGAAGCACAGAGGATTTGGAGATCCACTCAATGATCCGAACAATTTTAGAATGAAGACAACTAACTTGCCCTTATGACAACCTCAAATGCTCTGCTTTATCTATTGTTTGAAGTTAAATACGTGGAGGATTTGGAGATGCATTCAATGAACTTAACAATTTTAGGATGAATATGAATGAGAAAATTAACTAGCTCTTATGATAACCTCAAAAGTGCCTTGTTTCATTTAATATCTTAAGTTAAATACTTCGCCTCAATGCATTTTCATCAATGATTCTAGGAAAAAAAGGAAAATTAATTCTTGGAATTTTACATTATTTTGTGTATCCTAAAATAAATGGTTAGCTTGAATTCTTACTAGGTCTAGTACAATCGCTGTAAAGAACCCATCCATAGAATTAACATTAGTAGAATGTTTTATTTATACATGATCTACAATATATATACAAATTATTATTTGACATGTACAAAGTGGTAACAATCATAATAAAAGTACACTTATCTTTAAAAATATTTTACATTAAATAATGATTCGAGTGCTTAAAAAAAAGATAATGTGGTAGAGCACACATAACTAAAATCATAGCACAAAAAAAAAAGGATAAGATTGAATGTTGTGTTAATTTTGGCGATCATTTCCTTGAAAAAGAACATAAATAAATAGAGTTCTTCAGATCGTATATTTGCAGGTTACGTCCTAATATTTGCTTATCGAAAATAAATTTTTTTAAAGAGTAGTTCCAATCAATATTTGTTATCTTTCTTATCACCATGGTACACAAACGGTTCCCAAAACGCCAAGTTGGTGTAGATGTTATCCCTGAAGAAAGAAGATAAATGGTGCCCCAAAACTCAATGAAAAATACCACTTAAAATAATATTCATGCAAGGACAAAATACACAAACCAAATATAATTGGCACAAGTGTCTCCAAGCTATATACATAAACTTATGAAATCAAGAACTCACTATAAGGCGTTTGAGGATTAATAAAAGGAAAGCATAAAAGCATAAACAGTATATATATATATGATGTATTTACCAGAGCATGGACAGAACCAACAATTACTTGGCATAAAAGAGATAAAGGGCAAATTTGCCAATACCTGAGCCAAAATAATTTCTACATTGCATTGAAAGATACATACAACTAGAAACTCGCACCATATGAAAGGCTAAAATTTAAATAAACTTTGCTGTATTTGTTCATCACCCTTTACAAATAAAATGTTGATCTATACTTCTGATGATGTTCTTTCAACTTTTGAATAAACCCTTGTAGTCAAAACCAGGAGAAATGAACAAATAAAATGCGCAATTAAGAACAACTATGGCTGCAAGATATCACTGTGAACAGACAAAAGGTATATCTCAAAAGTCAAAATTGGAAGCATGTAAACTAAAAGCAACTCCAACTTCTAAGCTGTTCAGATCTTTAACAGCTTGCTGCTTCCACCACCAGATATCATTTCTCATCTGTCCTAAACTGAGCCTGCACCAAACCAAACCAATCATTTGAGTCCCAATCTTGTACCCCTCAAAAGCAATGATGATTTCATATTCTAAGCAAGGAGACAAAGATCCATTGATACTGAAAATCGCTGCAGCGAAGATGCAGAAAATGGTCAAAATTTACATTTCTCAATGAAGCCCACGATTTGACTAACATTCACTTGCTATCTTCCCTTTGTCTGCGGCTTTTTGGGCGATAATAAGGTTAAGCTGCGTGAATTATGTGTTTGATGTCCGAAAAAATTCTTCAGCGGTCCATATTCTGATTCATCATCATCACTGTCGATGTCATTTGGAGTATTCCTATTCTGGTATCCTCTGCGCTGCAAAAGAAAGACATTGAAGTAGTAGCTTACTAAATCTTCCCTGCTCTTTGTAGGAAATGATTTGAAAATTTGATCCCAGAAACATCTCTCAAGTGAAGGAGGGTTCGATTTCACCACATCCTCGAACTTCTTCTCATCGTCTTCTGTCCACAAACGCTTAACATCTTCACCTACCTTATGTAAATTCCACAGGTAAAAAGCCACACCCAATTCTGACTTAACTTTAGCCCTTTTCTCAGCAATGTGGAATCGGACACACTCAACAGAACCTTGCACTTGGCAGCCACATGAATCTTTTCTCCCTGCTCCGATGGGATCCCTTTCAATAATTCTGGAATTTACCTTTGCTGATGGCCATATTTGGCTTCCCAGCCACTTGGAATCACTCTCGAAAGTCACGCCAGTCCATTCTGGCACTTCGGCTTGATGGGATGGCCCAACAGGAATAGGCACTGTGGCACATCTGTCAAGTATCAGTTTCTCAGCATTAGAATGAGGACTCGGAGTTCTCTCCAAACCTCCCTGTGTTCCCCCAGATGAATATGAAGAGACATCACTAGCTGTGGATTTTCCCAATAGAAGCCCCTTGTCGCATTTCAACCTTTCTCTAAGATTGTAGCTTGCCCCAACTTGATCATCATACATGCAAGGATGCATCTTCTGACCCTACAAAATGGCAGAAGATTTTGGTATTAATGTGATGTCACAAAGATCTTTTGAATTTTTGTTTCAATGGAAAAAAGTGGCAGCATTTACACAAATATTCAATTTATCTCAAGAACCAGCTTAGAAAAAGATCTTTTTCATCCAACAAGTAAGCAATTACTTCAATCAAGAACTTATCTATAGATGGCAGCTTTATACTTATTAAATTATCTAATAGAAGTTGTGCCCTCTCCATCACAACTTAACCTGCAGTTTTGTGTTTCCCCCCTAAAATGGTTCATAAATCAATTTACATTATTTATGCTTCCAATAAGACAGGCTCATAAAGATATTTCAGAGAATGCCTAGCCATCTGTAATATAAGTGTGTGATATAATTAAATAATAAGTAGCCTCCTAGACACCTGTAACATAATTGTGTTACATACTAAGTAGCATCCAGTGATTTTCTCAGTCAACACACATTCAAGTAGTAAGACAGTATAGAAGTAGTACAAAACACCAGGTTTGCGCACAACATTAAGTTTTTCTGCCTTCTTTGCTGAGCTCTGTTTTCTTCAATATTTGAGAAAAGAAACAGGGTGAAAAGTAAATAGAATGCATCACATATGTAAAGGAAATAAAATACAATAAATTACAGAATTAAATTATGGAGAACTCGGGGACTTAATTTTAGCACACAATAATTAGAGAAAGCATGCAGTACCAAAAAAAAAAAAAAAAGATCAGCAATATCAATATTATCATACAAGCACAGCATCTATGATTCCATATATAAATACAATAATTACAAATGCCTAATGATGAGAGGACCTAATCAGAAAAATTGGTAACAATTTACAAAGATACTGAAAATTCAAATTGCATAGACACATCTAATTAATTAGATATTCAGGAAACAAATATATCCATGCTTTATAAGGATTTTTGCATGATATATCATCTCAGCACAAAACAATGTCATTAGTGATCTGCATGACCAATGAATAGCATATAGCCATTTTCAGGATTACCTGCCAACTAGGGTGTTCACTGCTTGATTCAGAACCTCTTTTCAGAAAGACAGCTTCCCGAAACAACAAAACCTGCTTCCAGATCTCCTCGCTACCATAAGACTTCCACTTTGACTTTTCAGGCATTGAACTGACTGCAGGATTGCAAGGATTCTTAGCAATACCAGCAAGCCAGATTAGCATTTCCGACTTAGAGTCTCTCTTTCTCTTTCGACCAAAGCTCTCTCTATTAACACTAGATGGATCCAACACCATGACATCATCACCATCATCATTCTTATCACACTTCTCGCCTCCATCCGATAATCCAGGCATGCTATCAGATATATCCACTGCTGATGTTTTATTTTCATTCAAATGGTCCAGTATATCCATTGCATAGTTATGGCTGCACAAGTTTCCAAGACTAGGCTCATTCATCCTATGGTCCAGCATATTCAAATCAACAAGTCCTCCATTCTGAACTTTCTTGGCTCCATTGAGCTCCGGATTCAAGCCCCTTACTCTATTAGTTCCACACAACTTCCTCCCATCTAGGTAGTTGCATACCCTCTTGATTTCGTCTCCTGGCCCTTCCTCACCATAATCATCCAACAAGCAATCAGCTTGCACCTCCCTCAACTTCTTGCCAAAATTAACCCTATCATCCACTAAACCACACTCAGGGAACTTACTGTCAGCAACATTCCTCAGCCATGTCTCTAGAGTACTCAAGTACTTACTATAAACCAGTTCCACAGAGGAACCAACCTTCACACCTAATCCATATTCTTCCCCCACCAAATCCCACAACCTGTTCTTACAAACAGCATCATAGCCACCTTTCTCCTTCACCACCATGAAAAGCTTATACAAATCCACAGGTTCCCCATTACTCAACATCTTTCTAGGCCTAGATCCCTTTCAAAATACAACCCACAAAGGAAACGATCAAAACAGCATGCACCTTAACCTTCAACAACACACAAGCGCCAACTTCAACTTCAACCTTTTCTAAGGGCTCATAGCAAAATCCAAGACAACCCCATCAACAAGCATCCACAACCCTGCCATGTACATCAAATTCAAATCTAAAAAACCAAAGAATCATGATAAAAAGGTTCCATTTTTATTCCCCCCACCTCTAAAAAATCACAAAAAATGAAAAAAAATCTGAAAAAAATTATTTGAAAAAAAAAGAAGAAGCAAAACTGTGTAATGAATTATTCAAAGTGAGAATTGAGAAAAAGGGTACCGATTGAGAATCATGGGTTGGTAGCTTTTGGTGAGAGAAAGCTCTGAGCTTTCTTTCTCTCTCTATGTCTAGATGTGCAGATATAGAGAGAGAAAGAATTTTTGGGTGTCCCGCGCTTTGTTTCTCTCTCTCTCTCTAAAAGAACCTTAAATTGCAGATGGCATCTCGGGGAGAATGAAGAGAGAGAAGTAAGGGGCTAAAGTTCAAGTTTTGAACAGATGCAGACCCCTCTTCTTCAAAAATCTAAGTAAAAGAAGTTTTCAAAATCTGAAAAATGAAAACTTTTGCAGAAAATATAATAATACAAAGAAGGGTTTTGTTGTGTTTTTTTTTTTTTTTTCCCAAGACCAATCAGATTCTAAACTTTCATTTGACGTAAAAAAAATTCAATTTTTTGTTTTTTTTCATTGGGAGTGAAAAAAAGAGATAGGAAAGGAAGAGAAGACATACCTGTGTCAATATGGAGAGACAAAGAAAATGGTTTCTTTTGATTTCTGTAATTCTATGAGTAAATTTCTAAACCTATTGTGACCTCTCTTGACCTTTTATTGGTTTTGCACCAACTCTTTTCTTAACTTGCTAAATGCTAGTTGATGCTTTTGTATTTTTCAGCCCCCAAACCTTTTTTCCTCCTCTTTATGTCTTTTGAGGTGGAAAGAGAAGAAGAGAGAGTTTGAAGAGTTTCATTTTGAAAGTAATAAAAAAATGAAGTAGGTTCTTTTGTGAGGGTTGAGTGGTGGGAGGAACCATATGGCTTCACCCTTTTTATTAATAATAATAATAATTAGATTTAATTTAACTTGAAGTGAATTGAAAGATATACTAACCATGGTTAATATTTGACTATGGTTGAGATGGTTGAGTTGGGTTTTTGGATAGGTATAGTGTGGATTGTGATTAGATTTTTTCTTTTTTTTAACAAGAAAGGGAAAACAAAAAGGCTATTGTAAGAATACCAAGAAAAGGCATAAAATCAGAAAGAAAAAAAAAAGTCATAAATGAGTCATGGATGTATCATCAACACATGTAGGTGCCCTTGATGATTTCAACATTTGTTTAATGATTGCAAGATTTATGATTTGCCCAACTCCTAGGCTGTGTAGATACCAAATTAATTATAAGCATGGAATATAATCTTTTCTAACTTTACTGTTATAATATAGTTTTCCATTTCATTTATTAACCTTTCTTTTTGGTTCAAAATATATTTTCTAAATTGTACAATAACATTGTTTATCTCTTTTTGGTGCTCTTGAAATCCTTACACGGTACAAATAGTTATGACTATCAAAATAGATAGTATATATACATGAATTTGGATTCAATATTGTCTATTAACCCTATATTATCATGTCAATTATATGCTCAATCAAATATTTTCACATATTAATTTGTTAATCAAAATCAACAATAAGGAGGAAACAATTACTCCTCAATTATTTTTTGACTTTTGTAAATTAAATTGCTTAATTTGAATTGCTCAATTTATGTTTTTCATCATAGCAAAAAAAAAAAAATGACAAGTTTTAAACTTTTGATGCATTTGGTTTTCCCTCTAATAGTATTCCCCTCCCTCAAATAGTAAAGTTTCAAGATTTTCATCTCTCAAAAATTACAAAATTCGAAATAATTTTAAAAATACATTTTGAAATAAAGAAGAAACAATTATGTCAATTATTCACCCAATCAGATGTTCTTACAATTCTATATAATTATATAAAATAGAATTAACAATAACTAAGAAAGAAAGGTTAATTTTGATATGTTATTGGTGTCTTACATTATCACTTAATTATATGCTATTATATGTGTAATATTTATGTTATATTTGGATATTTGATGTTGAGTGGATTGCATTGGAATGTGATGAAATAGTATGGAGTTAGAGTTGAATAATATAAATGTTCTGTTCTATTGTTTGAAAATCAAAGATTGGAATAGAGAGAAATTTTCATTCCATTGTTTGGAAATACAAAAGAAAGGGACGGTATGGTAAGGTTTTTTACTTTTAAGTTATATGCCATCAATCTATTTTATTTCATCCCGTTTCACTCAAATTAGAGGGGAAGAAAATAAGAGTATTAAATGCAATGGAATGGAATGGAATTCCATCCAACACCATTTCAATATTCCACTTTTTCATTTCATCCTATTTTCAAATATCCAAATAATGGAACCTTATACATAACCTTAAAGTAGTGATTGCAAGAGTTATCTAAGGGAGTATTTAGTACATAGAATAATTTTTTATTCCTAAAAATACTACTCCCAAGAATAGCTTTCCTAAACATGATGTTTAGATACATTGGTATGCAGACTGAATTTTCAAAAAGCTTGCAAATTATACTTGGCAATGAACCATTTCTATACTTGGTTGACACTAACATTCTTAGGAATATTATATATTTTTGCAAAAATACATTGACAAAATAGTGATAGTGCCAGAGTTCCAGCAGCTAGTGGCATGGTGTGGCGGTGGCAATCCAGTAGCAGAACAATAGTGGTGGTGGTTAACAACAAGGATAATTTTATTTTTTCACTTTTGTAGAAACATTCCATTCTAATAGGAATCTAACATTTCCATGAAGGGGTGGGAATGAAATAAGTTAATTTTCATTCCCCGAAATGTAACTTACCTAGTAATATATATATATATATATAAAACTGCATATCAAACATGGAAATATTACATTCCCATGGGTACATTTTTGAGAATGTAAAAAATATTCCAAGTACCAAATGCCCAATGATCAGACAATACATAATTGGATAACTATATAAAAGTTTTTTACAAATAGTATATCAAAATTAAATTCAAAAAATAATTTATTTGCAAATAGTAGATCAAAATTAAATTCAAGAAATAATTTGTTTCACTATTTTGTGGTCTTTGTTCATACTATGTTAGGTTTTTCCCTTGATATTTTCCCTTTTTTTTATTATTCTTCTTAGGTATTGCCACATGTTTTTAGTGAGAAACCAATCCTTTATCAAAGTATTAAGATTATCTTTTCTACTAAAGTGTTCTTCAATAAGACTAGAATTCCTAACATTACAAATAAAGCTCGAGTTGGGGACCAACTTGCACACCAGTCACGACTTGAGCCATGCCCTTAGGGCTGGTTGGTTGTTTTGTTTTTGCATATTTGTCTTTTTTTGTTAGAAACTTCTTCTAGATATGGCTTATTTTCCAAAGTCGTCTACTGAATCTCAATTTATCCTTATTTTGAATGAGTAGAGATGCTCACTAGGTTAGATTGATTAGATGAATTTGAATGTTCAAATCCACTAGCGGAGCTAGAACTGTTATTTGAGGGGGGCTAGATAAAAAACTACACATATACTCTCATTAATAAAACTACATCCACTATAATAAATATATATAGGAAGTTTGGGGGTATTAGGGGGAAGGCGGGCCATTGCCCATAGAGGCACCTCCTTGGCTCCGTCCCTCTTTAAATCGAACTAATTATATTGGTTGAATAACTAGGTCACTTTAAGTCAAATCTGATCCAAATTAATTATCATTTGTTTAGTTTTGAATTTGGGGCTTTCTATGGTGCCCAAGAAAATTTAAAGGGTTTAAAACCCATGCTAAGTTGGACTAATTATATAATGACATATAATTTATATATTTTACATAAAATTTTATAAATTTAATTATTAATAATTTTAAATCAATCTTTTTAAAAAGTTTACTATTTACTATAGATTAATTTGATCAATCTAACTAGCAGGCTCAAACGGGCCGAGCCAATATTATGTTGATTTATTAATATTTGCTATATGGTTACATGATCCATTTAACTAGTGGGCCCAAATAGATCTGGTTGAGTCTAGATGAGCTATGTTGGCTTGTTTAAATTTGTGAACTAACCTTAAATGGATCGAACCAGTTTTATGCTACTTCGTTAATATTTGCAATAAGTTAACCTAACTCATTTAATTAGCGGACCCAAATAAATCTAGTTTAAACAACCCAGACCAATATTATACCAGTTTGTTAACATTTGCTAAAGGTTGACTTAATCTATTTAACTAACAAGCTCAAATGAGTTAGGCCTAAATAGATTGTGCTAGCCTGTTTAAGTCTGTGGATTGACTTTAAATGGACTAGGCCAACATTATGCTAGCTCATTAACATTTCTTATATATTGGCCTAATCTATTTAACTAGTGGGCATAAATAAACTGGGCCTAAATGGCTTAGAACTATATTATACATTAATATTTGCTATAGATTTACTTAACCCATTTAACTAGTGGGCCTAAATGGGGTGAGCCTAAATGGGTTGTATTGGCCTATTTAAGTTTGTGGACTAACCTTAAATGGGTCTTGCCAACATTATGCTATATTGTTAATATTTGCTATAGGTTTGTTTGACTTATTTAACTAGCAAGTCTAAATAGGCTAAGCCAAAACAGCTCGGGCCAACATTATGATGACTTATTCACATTTGCTATGAGTTGACTTAATCCATTTAACTGACTGACCCATTTAATTAGCGGGTTTAAATGGGCTGGACCTAAATGGGTTGAGTTAGGCATAATAGTTTTATAAAAATAAAAATAAAGATTCATTTTTTATAAATATTATTTCTTTAAATAATATTTTACAAAATTAAGTATTGATATAAACACAATTTACATGTCATTGTTATAAATCTAGACAGATATTTTTTATTGATCCATGTATGCAAGGGTTTTGGAACCCAAAATATGCAAGGGTTCCATATAATTTCCCTTTAAATTTTAATATTTTTTTAACCAACACCGAAATACCCAACTCAAGCATCCAATTAACAATTGTTTTCTGAATTTATTTATAAACTGTGAAGTTATATTCTTAGGCTTTAGTATTCAGGTTATTTTTCCTCTTTTTCTTTTTTCTCGTTCATTTGAGACATTCACCCACATAAATTATTATCAAGTGTAGCCCACCAAAAAAATTGTTATCAAGTGTCTTGTGTCCTAACTTTAAGCCACTACGGGTTGCAAGAGAAATAAAAGCTAATTAGAGAAAGATAAAAATTTATATTACTTACTTTAACCTAATGAAACAAGCCAAACTAACCCGATTTTATGTTGAATTGGTTATGCTTATATTGATTAATTTTTTTAAAAAAAAATCAAACCAAATTAAGTTAATTAAATTTAGTTGGTTTGATTTTTTTTTTTAATCTCAAATCCAAGCCAACTTTTCTCTTAACTTGCTAAATGCTAATTAATGCTATCGTATTTTCAACCCCAAAGCCCTATTTCTGTTCGTTACTTCTTTTGAACAGGAAAGGAAAGAAAGGAAAATTTGAAGAACTTCATTACAAATATAAAAAAAAAAAAATGAAGTAGCTTATTTAATTGGGGTTGGATTATTTGCATCAAAAAAAAAAATTTGGGGTTGGATACGGGAACCATATGCACCCTTTTTATATATAATAATTAGTTTTGGATTGAATTCAATTGATGGATACACTAATTATGGTTATCATTTAACTGTGGATGGGATGGTTGAGTGGGGTTTTTGAATTGGTGGATAGTGAATGGTGATTGGTTTTGTTTTAAGGAATAAAAAAAGCTTTTGTGAGAAAGAATAATTGAATGAGTCGTCAGGACATATAAGTGCTGGGCTATGTAGATACAAATTAATTAGAGGCGTAGAATACAATGTTAGGGTGCCCGCCGGGGGGTTTTACTATTATAATAAAATTTGCATTCCATTGTTAACCTTTCTTTTTGGTTCAAAATAGGTTTTCTAATTGAACAATAAGGTTGTTTTTCTCTTTTTGGTGCTCTTGAAATCCTTACACACAAATAATCACGACCATCAAAATAGACAGTACATATGCATGAATATTTTAGATTCAAATTGTCTCATTTGTTTTGGGAGAAATTCAATTAATCTAGTTCAACCCATAGATCTAGGTCTCAGAAAGGGCTTTAGGTCTCTCGATGAAAATTTTTTTCATTTTTAAGACTCAAATTTAAGACACCTGGTTAGGGGGTCAAAATACTTAACTACTTCAACCAATCACATGTTAATTATTCTAATTGTCCCATGAAACCATTGAAATGGCATCAATAATCATGACCCTATGCAAATAATAGTGTATTTGTTTCAACTCTTAAAAAAAACACTTTTTATAAAATTTATTCATTTTAGATCTATTGAAAAGTTAAAAATTAATTTTTTTAATCTTTTGAGTTTAAATTAAAATTAATAATTTCTATAAAAAGTAATTTTGTAATTAAAAAAATTACTTTTTCTATTAAAATAAGCTGGATCAAACTCACCCTAATATGATATACGTGAACCTTAATTAATTCAATGTGTACATATATCAAAATGTGTCATAGTACTTGGAAGAAGCTATAGGCTCAAATTTCAATATTAATATTATTGTATTAGAAAAAATAACTCAAAGATCTTTCATTAGCCACAATAATATTATCCCAATATATATATTAAAAAAACTGGAAACAATTTGAAATATAAATATTTTAAAATAAGAAGAAATGATTATGTCAATTAGATACCCAGTCAAATATCTCTACATATAATTTTGTTAATCAAAATCAACAATAACACAAGGAGAAAATATTATTACTCCTCAATTATTTTAGGACTTTAGTAGATCAAATTGCTTAATTTAAAATTTATTACTTAATTTGAATTGCTCCATTTATGTTTTTCATTACAGAAAAAAAAAATTACGCATGTCAAGTTTAAAACTTATAATACATTTAGTTTGCCCTCCAAGAGTATTCCCTTTCCTCAAATAGCAAGGTTAGATTTTCATAACTCAAAAATTTACAAAATTGAAAATAATTTTAAAAATATTTTTTTTGAAATAAAGAAGAAATAATTATGTCAATTATGCACCCAATCAAATGTTCCTACAAATCTATAATAATCATGTAAAATAAAAGACTTAATTAATCTATAAGTCCTTATAGTTTGTCCTTTTAAAAATTTCTAATCAGGTCTATATTGAATAAATATTCATATTCAAGTCTTTAGAGCAATCTAACATTATAAAACCTTTTAAAATTTTATATAGTCTAATTGGTCCTTACTTAATTTTACAAGCTAAAATATAAAAATTTGTTCAATTTAACCAAAAATTTTGTAATAGCCAGTTGTTCTAAGGATTTAATTACAAAAATTTATTCAATATAGGAACCTAAATAAAAACTTCTAAACTATAGGACTAAATTGGAAATTGGGTCAACATGTAGGGACATGCAAATTAATTAAACCAAAATAGAATTAACAATAACCAAGAAAAAGAAAGATAGATTAATTTTCACACACTAGTGGCATAAAAAATTTTATACTATCACTTAATCATATACTACTATATGTGTAACATTTAGGTTATATTTGGATATTTCATGTCAAGTGGAATGGAATAAAATGTGATGAAATAGTTTGGGATGGAATGAAATGAAATAAATATTTTGCTCCATTGTTTGGATATCCATAAATGGAATAAAGAAAAGTTTTCATCCCATTGTTTGGAAATACAATGGAAAGAATAATATGGTAAGGTTCTTATAAGGATAAAGCCTCATTTACACTCCTCATATTTTATAGTGATTTCAACTTAATCCTAAAAGCTTTTTTTTTGTTCTATATATGTCCCCTAACGTTTTCAAAATATTTTAATCTTGTCCTTTCGATAAATAGCATCCAAATTACAAACGAAAAAACTATTATTAAGGTCAAATTTCGATATTAATAATATTCAAACACTACCAATAGAAATTGTTTGGCTTCAATACTCTAAGGAAAAACTTCGAGTATGAGTTTTAATAAGAGAAAGATTAACTAAACGTTAAGAGGGTTTAAATAAAAAAGGAAAGCTTTCATATCCTTAAAAAATATAGGGAGAAATAATGGTAAATAATATCATCTAATTTAGATAAATAATGAACATATTATCACTTATATTATAACCTGACCTTCTAATTATTTTTTTCCATTTATAATTCGAATATCGAAATGGTAACATTAAGATGTTTTGAAAATGCTAGGGATGTAAATAGAACCAAAAAAAAAAAACTTTTGAGACCAAATTGAAATTGCTAGAAAACGTGAGGAATGTAAATGACGATTTATCCTATAATTAATTTATATATCATTAATCCATTCTATTCCATCCCATTTTGCTCAAATTGAAGGGAAAGAAAATAAGGTTATTGAATGGAATAGAATGTGATCAATCAATACCATTAATCCATTCCACTTGTTTCATTTCATCCTATTTTAAGGGGGTGTTTGGTAACATCAAAAATCAAGTTAACATGGTACAAAGCAGAACTAGTTATGTTAACTGCTATAAAAATGAACTAATTTTTTATTAAACATTGTTTGATTCGACAATTTAAATATTAGTTTTAACATTGTTCTTTTTCTTCTTTTCTACCTCTCTCTTTTTGACTATGTCATTAAAAAATAATCTTGCAAATGGTCGTAGATAGTGGCGGATAGTCTTTGGTCGGCGGTCACGGATGGTGGCGATTAGCGATGACAAATGGTGGTGGCGGGGGGTAAACGACAACGTGAAGCGTGGTAGGTGGTGCAGTCAACAGTGATGGATAGTGGTGATGGGCAGCAACAGAAAGTGGTGGCTGGTGGCAAATGGCAGTGACGAATGGTGGCAAACGAGGGCAGCTAGCGGCGGGTGGCAAGGGATGGTGGCGGTGGCTAGCCATGGAAGGTGGCGATCGATGGCAACTAGCAGCAGCTAATGGTGGCAAACGACGCAAGTGGTGGCAGCAGATAGTAGCAGTAATCGATAGCAACCGATAGTAGTCGGTGGTGGATAGCAGTGGTGGACGATAGTGGTGGATGGTTGACAAGATCAATAGAGAACGAATTAATTGATGTAAAATAAAAAGATATAAAATAGAAAGAGAAAAATTTGGGATAAAATAAAATCAATTTAAAATTGATTTTTTTAAGAGCTGATTTAAGGTTCAAATTGGTTCAAATAAAAACTAATTTTAAAATATTTAGGTAGTTATCCAATAAAGTTTATTAAAAATCAGGCCCTATTATACCTAGTTAGCCGAATTTTTTAGTTTACCAAACACCCTCTAAAGTATTCAAACAATGAAACCTAATATAATTCTACTCCATTCCATCGCTTTCCATCCATCAATCCAAACATAGCCTTGAAGTAGTGAATGCAATAGTCATCTAGTCAGTGACAATAAACATAATTGGATAACTATGTAAAATTTTTTATACTAATAATATATAAAAATAAATTCAAGAAATAATTTACTTCACTATTTTGTGGTCTTTGTTCATATTATATTAAGTTTTCCCTTGTTCTTTTCCATTTTTTGTGTCATTGTTCTTATGAGGTATTACCCTATCCTTTAAGCAAGAAACTAATCATTAATCAAGGTAGGAAGATTTTTTTTTCTCTAATAAAGTGTTGTTTAATAGGACTAGAATTACAAATAGAGTTGGGGACCGACTTGCTCACCACTCAAGCCGTGGCCTTTGCTTGATTATTTTGTTTTTGGATATCGGTATTTTTTAATTAGAAATTTCTTTTTAAGACATGGCTTATTTTTCAAAATCATCTACTGAATCTTGATTCTTCTTTATTTTGTATGATATAGTTCTTCATTGGGTTAGATTGATTCAATGAATTTGAATGCTCAAATTGAACTAATTAAATTAGTTCAATAGTTTGGACACTTAAAAATCTTATCCAAATTAATTATCATTAGTTTAGTTTTTAAAATTTTTATTTTTTTAACCAACACCCTAATACCCAACTCAATCACCCAATTAACTATTATTTTCTAAATTTATTTCTAAACTTTGAAAGCTGTGTTTAGACTTTAGCATTTAGGTTACCTTTCCCCTCCTCTTTTTCCCCCTCATTCATTTCAGACATTCACCTGTACAAATTATTACCAAGTGTCTCACGTCCTAATTTTAAGCCACCACCGGCTGCCATGAGAATAAAAGCTAATTACAAGGAACGAAGGCAAAGATTTTGGAGGGTTTTCTTTTATTTAGGACTTTCAAATTCAGAAGGAAAAGATATTTGGAGGTTTTCAATGACCCTCAAACCCTTCATGGCCCCCCATTTTCCAGTTCCACAAAATGTAACTAAATTACTACTTTCCTCTTAATTCTTCTGTCTCCTTTCGTAAACGGCATTCTCCTCATGTTGTTCTTCTTCTTTTCCTTCATATGTGTGTGTGTGTGTTTTTTTTTAATTAAATTTTAATCTCTTTCTATGATTCCAAAACCCAAGAAAATAAATTGCTTCTTAACATCTGTCTTTCAACGTAGCCAAAGCTCCCAAATCCATTCCCACCTGACAGCATCATATCCATTTACCCTTTATGGCCTTGGTTCGAACCATGACCAACCCTTCCTAGTGCTTGTGCATAGCTTTTGTGGTAAGTTCCTGTGTTCAAGCTGTGTCCACGGAGGGTGTAGTAGCAGTATTGGTGGCCGCCATTGCAGTGAAAGTGCGGAAGCAAAAAAATAAAAAAAAAATTTATGGGTAGTTATGATGGAAGCTCGTGTTTTCTTTAAAAAAATATGAAGCTGGCGGTTTCTTCAATAATAGAATTTGAATAAGAGAGGGGAGAATATGAGAATTTGAGAGAAATTTTTTATTAAAAAATTGAGAAACTTTTAGAAAAAATATTGATGGAAAAAATATTTTCAAAGATAAGAAAATTAAGAGAAAAAATTTTGGAGAAAGAGTAGAACAATTTTGAAGAAAGAAAATATTTTTTAAAATCTATTTTTAAAATTTATAAATATATAAAGCTGTTTAGAGTTCTTTTAAAATTAATATTATTATGAGACATATTAATTAGACTTAGCTATTTTAGAAAGGGAGAAAATGTGAAAACACAATATAAACTATATATTCCCTTCCTCTTATCTATTTTACACTCCCAAATGAAGGTAAAAGTAACCATATAAACTTTCTCCTTCCTTTTCCCTGCCTCCTGTTTTGATCACATGGCAATTGAATACTTTAATTTTGCGACATGTGCATGGTAGTTGTTTAATCATGTCTAATTTATAATAATTTGTGAATAATAAAAAATAATTTAATATGACATAATTTTAGAAATTTTCTTGTCCCAAATTACAAAGTTTGAGAAACTTCAAGAAAAGTATAGGTCCCAAATTGTATATGCTAATTCTTGAAAATTTTGCCGGTATGCTTGTGCGAGGATGGCAGCATTAACGCCAAATTAAAAGAGAAGACATAGATGAAAAGAGAACGTGAGTTGACATAACTAAAACTCAAAATTATATTACTCAAGTTACACAAAGTAGCAGATTCTGGACTATGCATATTGCTCCATCAAACTACATCAATAAGTACATATAATATCTGTAAATCATCATATGATACATTGATCATCATATAATGGTAATTGGTTAGCATCTCTAGTCATTATATAATACACGTTGATCACCAATTATTTGCATGCAGATCAACTTTGTAAATATGGCAATCAAAATTGGACTTGCAAGTATCATTTTCCTATGAAAAAAAAATGTACAAGAGAACGTGTAACAATGGTGCAAACGAGAAGGCAAGTAAGACGACTATCTACAGACGCAAAATTACACTTAGAAGAAAGTACCGTACACGGAAAAAAAAAAATCTATTGTGGTTAGGACATGCCCATCTCTGTCACATTATAATATACAAAAATTATACATATTATAGGTTTGAATTTTCTTGATATCTACATGGTACTAGTACTAGCTCATAGGAGTAAGTTCCAATTCTTGTCCAGTCCATCTTCGCATTCGTTCTGATGCTTGTTCAACCTGAAAAAAATTGAGATCTATTAAATCTGAAAGGGAGAAAATCCAAGATATATATGTATTTGCTTAAGCTTCTAATTCTATGACTATACGCTGTTGGCTTTTTTTTCTTGCCTCAATTGTAACATTGAATATCACTAATTTAAACTTCTTGTGAATTGTTTTAGTGGATGAAATATGATTTTCATGACTCCACCGAAACAAGCACTCATTCTCACCTCTTCATTCCAGTTGGTTTTATAGATAATATACATCAAGATCATTGTCTGCAATATTGTCCCACAGATCATTCCTATCCAGATACCCTGAAACAGCACTTTCCATCAGTAAAGAGTAACAAATGGTACAAACAATGTGAACATGGTCAAAATCAACTTGGCGAATGCCCGTCACTCCAAGGTTGAAAGAAAGCATAATACTCCTCTGTTTCACAATATATGTTATTTTAAGAATTTTTTTTTTGTTTAAAATTATCTATCCATTTCAAACAGTAAAAAAATAATAATTAATTTTTTTAATTTTATCTTTACATTAGATATACTAATAATTAATAGAATAAGTGAAAAATATAAATTTAATTGTAATTTTAATATAAGGATAATTTTGTAAAATTAACTACTTTTTACTATTACAACAACGACAATAAACCTTGTTTCAATAAACAAGGTCAACTCTATAAATTAGACAATATCATAGCATCTTATCATAAATCATGTTTATATTCAAATTATAAATTAATAGATGCTTTTTTTTTTTTACTATTGTTAAGATAATTTATTCTCTTTTTTAATTTGAGTATAAACCCTAAATTGATAGATATTCTATTTAATGAAATTGGCTAGTTCTGTCGCTTGAGTAGTGATGGTTTTCTTTACCTCCACTCTTAAACCCAACTTGTAACCAAGAAGAAAGCCAAGAGGGAGTCCAATAACGTAGTAACAAAATAGGTTGATGTAAGCTACCAATGCCTGCCAACCTCCTCCTACAGCTACGCCTGCAAGAACACATAACCATCACATTTACATGAGTGCCTCATTGCATAAGAATTTATATCATGTGTGTTATTGGGACCCTCTTACCAGATATAACTGGCTGAACACTATTTAGTATCATGGTTACACCAAGAAGGGATGCTAACTTAGAAACTGCCTTTTGCATCTCTACACTGTCAGTGAAAATGACAGCAAAATAATCTTTTGTGATCAAAATAATGACTGCACAAAGTATCCCAATGATGAGGGACTGAACAACTGTGACAATGACAGAATATTTTGCAGCTTTTGGGTGTCCTGATCCAAGCTCATTGGAGACCCTTACACTGAGAAAGGGACAAAAGAAAAAAAACATTTCATAAGTTGTGAAAAAAACGAAAAAGCATTTGCACTGAGATGGGCAAGAAAAAAAAAAATCAGCCATAAATGAAGAATTTACCTAATAGCTGCATTGATCCCTATAAATAACATGCCTTCCCAACCATTTATGTTCATGCTGAAAGAGGAAAAGGAGAACTAATATCAAATCAATTATTCAAGAGTATTTAAGAGAACAACATTAGACACACAAAAGTATGAAAACCAAGAAGCTTGTCTTGTGTATCAGTTAGAAACTCAGCTTCCTTATATGTTTCAAACTGGTGGCAGTCTCAGGGGAATGTTACTGTGTGTTTGGTGTTTGGTTTCACAAATGTGAAACCCAAATCCACATTTAACCTCTGCAACTATGATTTTGCCATTTTGTGTGGTTGTTTGGTTACAGATTTGTAGCCATTTCCAAACTCACTTTTAGTCACAAACCCCAGTTTGCAAATGTTGTTCTACATTCACTTTTTTCAATTTTGTCATAATCACTTCTCATACTAAACTACCAAACATAAATTATTTTTCTTTAAAATCACCTTTAACTAAGATCAATCTCAACAAAATCAATTTTACAAACACAAAACCAACACACACTTATTGTCCAAGTATGAGCTCACCATATTGAAAGTGAACCAACAGCAATGACTGGGTTGTCCAGGTGTCCAGTGAGAACAATCAAGGTCATAAAATACCAAACCTCTAGGCAAAGCATAATTGCTGAAGCAAAAGACAACTTCACAAAGGCCCAAAGATCTTTGAAGGCTAACCATGACATGCCCTTCCATCCTTCAGTGCACCAACCAACAACATATACCATTTGTGACAATGCAATCCCCCAGGCTGATAAGTCATAGGCTGCAGCAGCACCTGCTGTACCCCAACCAAGCAGTTTAATGAAAATAAATAGAATCCCAATATGCACAATGAGGGATATGAAACCAAGATATGCCAGAATTCCCACTCTACTCTGTGCCTGCAAGAACTTTTGTGTAGGAAAATTGATGGCTAAGGAAAACATCTGAGGGATACTTTGGATAGTGAATGTCCCAGCAAGCTCAGCAATATCGTGATCTTGACCAAGGAGTACTAGAATTGGCTCAGCATAAATGTAAAGTGGCAAGAGGCATACACATGCACCAAATAAGATTATCCAAGAGCGTTGCATGTAAACCCCAAGCATTTCTACTTGTCCAGCACCATATGCTTGTCCACATAAAGTCTCTAGTGCACTAGCCATACCAAGCTGCAAATTTGATGCAAAAACTTAAGGCCTCATTTTCTAAAGTTAAGTAAAAACAGTCACAAATATTAACCATGGAAAGACAGACAAGTCAAATAACTGAATTCAATTTTCAAATAAAGGAGGAAAGGTTCAGATTATCTAATACAGCTATTAGTTAACAAGTTCAACAAGTGTATATTGTTCTTGACCAGGGCACAGGAAAGTGGTTGCTTGGCTAGTTGGAGAAAGGTAAAATTTTGGAAATTTGGGACGGCTTTTTATAGTTCAACTAGAATTTCTATTGTCTAGTAACAAGTGGAAGTCACATATTAATATGGGGAGCTAAAAAGATTGGACGCTTCAAAATAGTAGTGTCAAATAGGTATGTGTTCGACACTTCAGAGATACTTCCAGAGACCCTTAACTATATTCTATAAATTTCTAATTTAATTTTTTGAATTTTTATACTTATATAGATGGAAATATCATAGTATTTAAATAGATAAATGTATTTTATTATGTTTGCGATGATTCATGTTAATCTTAAAATTATTATTTCTTAAATTTAATTTAAGATTTATACTTTTATATTAATTGTACATGGTGTATCATATTGGTATCTTGTGTCATATCCGTGCTTCATAGGCGGGGAGTTGTAAGTTGGCTGTTAAAAAGGTAAACATTTCATGCCATTCAAGAAAAGAGCCAAGCATGGATAGTCTATATTTGATAGATAAAAGCATGGGAAATGAAGACAAAAGTTCAATGGAACTTACCAAGAAGCCAAAGGAGAAGTTTGAGATGACAGATAGAGAGATTGCAACTGCAGAGAGCTCTACATCCCCAAGATGTCCAACAAATATATTAGTGAAGGAATTAACAGCATAATTGCATAGTATATTGAAAGCAATGGGGCCTGCAATGGCCCAAAGCTTAATGGACTCCACAGAAAACACATTTTTCAAATCTTCAATGCCATTTATTGCACTATAGTCTCCTACATTAGTCTGAACTAGGCCTTCAGGTGCATGGTGAAGCTCTGCAGTCTCCAAAGAAGAGAGACCAAGGAACAATGGTGTCTCCCCCTTTGATATGCCATCATTCCTAGGGGATGATTCACCAGAGGATGAGCTACTGCTCTCCCCTGCATATTGTTGCATCATTTTTAGTACCTATTTTTGCTGATTTTTCTTTGATACCCTCTTCGTTTTTCAGGTGTTGGAATGTAACAGTTGCACAAGGAACTCCAAAACTAAACTCTCATGCAAAAGAAAAAGGCTTGAAAACAAGGAGAAAATTGGTCTTTGCCAGTGGTTGTTATTTGTTTGACTTCTTTGTTTCTATGAACAAATTTTTTTTTTCATCTAATTTTTGTTTGGTGAGAAGGCATATGCTGGATTTTGTTGGCTATAATTTAGGCTAGCCTTAGAGTGAATTCATTTAGACCAATAAACAGATGAATGAGCCTCCTCCATTCGCTGTTTAATTTTGTCTGCAGAATCACCGTTATTTACTGACTGTTATATCTTATTGTCTTTGCATTGGCCAAAGATATAATAACATCACCTAAAATTAGTGTTGCAGCTAGTTACAAGGAAAAACACAACACAGATAAAAAGTTAAGAGGTTAATTCTATTCAAATCTATTATCAAACCAGAAAGAGATTTTTTATTTATTTATTTATTTATTTATTTTTTATAATATAAGTCTTGAAATTGGGACTTAGGAGGCTGTCACCTTCTCACCATTACGTTGTTGCATCAGATAGATTATAAACACTCCACACGTTGATAGACACCAAAATGTTGCTTCTGTTGGATATTTTAATAAAAAATTAACTCCCTTTCAAATATCTCGAACTTAGGTTAGCAACAATTATAAGTATACGTTGGAGTTATACTAATATTCAATATGATCCTAGCTAGTAATAATTTTGCTGTTGCTGTTATTTTCTTTCTTTCTTTCTTTCTTTTTAACAGGTAGTGATGATTTTGTTGTTATGGTAATTATTTAAGAGTATAATTTTGATATACTGATAATGTAAAAGAATTTTAGATAGTTAATTAATCATATCCTTCTATTTGCAAAATCATTCACATAACGAGTGTAAGATTTAATTATATTTATTGATATTTGTATACAAATTAAATCCATTATTTAATATTCTTGTAACTCTATACATTTATGTGTATTTTCAAATTAGAATCATTGTAACTTACACTATAAACTACTGGCTGATCTTTACAAGGGCGGAGGATGCAGCTGCCCCCCCTTTTTTGTAATACTACATTAACTTCTAAAATTATTTCGGGTTAAGAGAAGGTGATAGAGAGTCTTCTAATTTTAAAGACGTTACTCGTAATTAGCCATTTAAATTTCTTTTTTCTTGATATTTCTGCATTATATTTTTGAAATCCGGTTATTGAATATTCAGGTGAGTTGATACATAAGTGTTGATGTAACTTTCTCAGTCTCTTGATTCTCTTTCATATAACCATCTTTGTTCTTGATTTATGGAAACTTATCACGTCATATGTATCACAAATCTTTAATATTTGTATATAGATCGTTACTTTAATTCTAATTTGTCGACTTAATAAAAATACTTTTTCCCTAAAAGCAAAATTATTGAATCCAAGAATTTTAGAGTTATGCCTATGTTTTTGTAAAATTTGCAGTTAATTATTGTTCTTCCATTTTTGTCTACGGCCTTATCTGCCTCTTAAAAACTTGTTGGTCAAGTTGCACTACTACCATGAATCTGATAACTGATGAAAATATATTATTTTCACCCTATTTCTGTATTGAATTTTTCCAAATTTATTCTCATAATGATTATTTTTGTGGATTAATTTAATAAATTTTTTATTGTTGATGCTTTTAGTGAGAAATTAATTATTTTGAGTTTAATTGGCAAATATTCACACTATATTTATTTGATTGCAAAATTGATTTTTAGCTTCAAGGATTTAAAGATTAGAGGGAGACAATTAGATACTGATTTGAAGATTTGGAAGAGCAAAAAGAGAATTTTTGAAAGATTTGCTTTGAATCAAAGAAGGAAAAAGATAGAAGAGATTACTTGAAGATTTGAATTAGATTTTCTTTAAAAAAAGATAAACATAAGAGAATGGGGCTAAAGATTTGAAAAAGGAGAAAATCAAGGAAATCAGTTTCTTTCTATTTCGATTTAAATTCTTTTATCCATTGGAGTGTGAGGGCATTGAGTTAGAGAGAGAAACATAGACTAAGGGTTGGAGACTCTAGAGAGGCCTCTTCCAGCTGACATAGCTCTGAGTATTACTTTCTTTTCTTTTTTCATGGCTTGCTAAATTTTTTCTAGATGTTACGGAGATGTAGTCTTAGGGAACTGATTTTGTATTCTGTTTTGTTATTTTAATTATGTTTTCAATACATTACTTAATTTCTAGTGTTCTTAATGCTATTTTCGGCCTGATCAACCCTTAACTGATGTATGATTTTGTGACGTCGAAAGTCATTTCACTTCATAAAATAAGCCAAACTGGAAATTAACATAGGTTAGAGTAGCCAGGAGTGGAAGTACTTATTTGTGCGGCCAATTGAATTCTTGTTTTTCATCCTTAGAATAGGTTTAGAGTAGTATAAGAAATTAAACTATTCAACTTATCCTGAGAGGGTCCTAATATCAAGCCATTGAGTTTTGACTATAATTAAGAGTAATTCGACCGATAATAATATTTTCAAGGAATTAATTTAATAATTGGGTAATACAAAAATCAGAGAATTTTGATGAAATCAACCCCTAACACTTGTTTTCCATCCATTGCTTATTCCTATTTTCTATAACTTGTTTAATTACAATTTCTGCATTTATTTAAATTCCAATTTTCTCTCAATTTGTGCTTGCCTGAATAGTGACGTGCCCAAGTAAATTAGTAATTAGTTTTAGTCCTTATGGAAATGATAATCCCATACTCATTTTCTTATTACTTGTGATCCGGTATACTTGTCGGAGCTAATTTTCTAAACTAGCTAACGAGTTTTTGGTGCCATTGCCAAGGACTAAAGATCAATATCATTAGTAATTTGGGTGTTGCTAATTTTGGTTGTTTATTTCTCTTTTTTTTTGTTATTTTAGTATTTATTTTTTTCTTTATTTTTATATTTTTCATTTTTTTCTTTTTGGTTATTTACTTTATTTTGGTCCCAAAACAAAAAAAAAACCCAATTTTTTTTTGTTTAGTTTTCATTATTATCTTTGATTACTCACCTCTTGTGAAGTTCTGTTTTGCTGTTAACTCTAATTTTGATATGCATGTGAAATGGAAGATCTATTTGGTTCTTATAAAGAGTTGATTGGACAGATTTCTAAGTCCACAACACAAATCAAACAAATGCATAATGTAGTTGTAGATCATCTTCCATTGAGATGTGACTTTTGTGGAGGGAACCATTTGATTACGCATTGTGAGGTAGAATTTTATGCATAGTACCCACATTTGAAGCCACATGCATACTCTTCTCCATTGGTATGTGACTTCTGTGGAAGAGATCATTTGAATGAAAGGTGCATGATTGAAGTTGCTCATCCATATCAACCTCTATCTCCTCTTCAAGAAAAGAAGGCTGACTGGGAAATAGCCATTGAAAAGCTTGCCCAATTGAATGTTGTAATTATGGAAGAGACCAGAGCAAACTTCAAGAACCAAGAGGCACGCCTCCAGAATTTAGAAGTACAAATTACCCAAATCTCCAAGCAAATTTCTGAGATACCACAGGAAACTCTATCTAGTGAAACTACTCCAATCCCAAATGAGCCATGTGGTGCTATTACTTTCATGAATGAGGGAGTAGTGGAACAAGATGAGATTAAAATGAGTGAAGAGGAGGAAGTTGAATATAGGAGTGAGAAAGAAAAGGAGCAAGAAATAGAGCTAAAAGCAAATTATGATGAGGAGAAAGATGAAGAGGCAAATGAGCAGGAGATAAAGGAAAAGGAATGGGATGAGCCACAGGAGTTCAACTTATACATAAAAATCCCATGTCCTGAGAAAAAGAAAAAGATGGATCAACAAACTTCTTGGTTCTTAGAAAATTCAATGGCTGAAGCGTAGAAATACATGCCTTATTGTGCGAGTTTTAAGAAAATGTTGTTATCTAAAAAGAGAAGGCCGCCGCATAAACTCAAAGAAGCAGTGAGAAAATTTGTGATTCTAATATGGGATCTAGGCATAGGAGATAAAGTCTAGCTAAGACTATAAATAAGCACTTCTTAGGAGATAACCCAAGTTTCTATTTCCTTTCTTTGACATTTTCTTTGTTTATTTTTAATTTTTGGTAGTTATTGTTCATGTTTAGTTTTAATTTTCATGTTAATTTCATTATTGGGTGTCTAGGTACGATGCAAGGCAATTGCTGGAGCCAGACTTCAAAGGTACTCCACTTAGCCTCAATTGGAAGTTTGACGTTGGAAAATTGAAGAGCTCTAGAGTCGAAACAGATGAAATCACCAAATCTAACAAGAGAATAAGGAGCTGCCAAACAAAAATTTGGAGAGTATATGCTATTCTTTTTCTTTCTTTTCTATTTTTTTTAGTCAATTTGATAATTTCCTTTGTTTCAAGTTGTTTCTTATTTAGCTTATTCTCATTATTACCTTAGGATTATAGTCTTTCTAGCTTAGTTTTTGAGCTGCATCTTCTTAGTCATATGTAATCTCATTTCCCTTTCTTTTACTAAGTCAATGGCATAAATTGACACTTGATTGTTTATGATGATAAATGTCAAAATTTTTCCAAAATTGTTTTAATTCATCAATATTTCTATCTTTTGATTTACTAATTTATTAGAATCTCTTTATGCTCTGTCACTTTTTGGCTCATTCCATTATTCTTAGTGGCTTTCTAATTAGATTAATTTGTGCTTCTAATATTGTCCATGTAGTGGTTGAAATTTTTTTTACATACCAAATTAAAATAAAAAAAAGAGAAAATAGAAAATTCGTAAAAACTCGGGAAGTGCCAAAGGCTATAAAAATTTTAAGGCTTTGAGTACCAATATTCAGGCTATGCACAATGCATAACATTTATCCTGAATATGTACTTGTGGTGCATCTATGCCATTGGATGACTTGAGTAAGTAGATTCGAGGAGTGCCTTATCACCTAATGCCTTGGGCCAATTGGAATGAGAGTCATTGATTGAACACTCTTCTAAAGAGTCACCATGGAACAGAGCATTTAGAGTCAGTCAAGCCCCAAAAATTAAATTCAAATTAAATATGCTGAATATGTGGTCTGTATTTTATTTTTGCCCCATTGGTCAATTTAGAAAAAATTGTTGTGTGCCTAATTTGTATTCTTTTAGAGACTCCAAAAAAGAACTTGATTTGAGCCATCTTACCCTTGCTTAAATTGATTAGAGCTTTTTAGTATTTCATCAAGATTAGAACTTTGATGTAATTTTGCAAGCTTGTGTTAAAGTTGACATTTATGAATCCACTACAATCTATACTACATATAATTTCAGTTGGTGCCTAGTAAATGAGAGGTTGTGAAATGTCCCTTTCTTATTCTTTTTACCTCTTATTTTGCTTGAGGATAAGCAAAAGTTCAAATGTGGGAGTGTGATAACTGATGAAAATATATTATTTTCACCCGTATTTCTGTATTGAATTTTTTCAAATTTATTCTCATAATGATGATTTTCATGGATTAATTTAATAAATCTTTATTGTTGATGCTTTTAGTGAGAAATTAATTATTTTGAGTTTAATTGGCAAATATTCACACTATATTTATTTGATTGTAGAATTGATTTTTAGCTTTAATGATTTGAAGATTAAAGGGCAATAATTGGATAAAGATTTGAAGATTTGGAAGAGCAAAAAGAGGATTTTTGAAAGATTTGGTTTGAATCAAAAAAGGGAAAAGATAGAAGAGATTACTTGGAGATTTGAGTCAGATTTAAAAAAAAATGATAAAGATAAGAGAATGAGGCCAAAGATTTGAAAAAGGAGAAAATCAAGGAATCCTTGAAGAGAGGGAAACATAGGCTAAGGGTTAGAGACTCTAGAGAGGCCGCTTCCAGTTGACATGGCTCTAAGTATTATTTTCTTTTCTTTTTTCATGGCTTGTTAAATTTTTTTTAGGTGTTAGGGAGATATAGTCTTAGGGAATTGATTTTATATTCCGTTTTGTTATTTTAATTATGTTTTCAATACATTACTTAATTTCTAATGTTCTTAATGCTGTTTTTGGCCTGATCAGCCATTAACTGACGTATGATTTTGTGATATCGAAAACCATCTCACTTCATAAAATAAGCCAAACTAGAAATTAACATAGGTTAGAGTAGCTAGGAGTGGAAGTACTCATTTGTGCGGCCAATTGAATTCTTGTTTTTCATCCTTAGAATAGGTTTAGAGTAGTCTAAGAAATTAAACTATTCAACTTGTCCTAAGGGGTCCTAGTATCAAACCATTGAGTTTTGACTATAATTAAGAGTAATTCGATCGGTAATGATATTGTCAAGAAATTAATTTAATAATTGGGTAATATAAAAATCAGGAAACTTTGACAAAATCAATCCCTAACACCTATTTTCCATCCATTACTTATTTCTATTTTCTATAGCTTGTTTAATTACAATTTCTGCATTTATTTAAATTTCAATTTTCTTTCAATTTGTACTTGCCTGAATAGTGATGTACCTAAATGAACTGATAATTAGTTTTAGTCCTCATAAAAATGATAATCTCATATTCATTTTTTTATTACTTATGACTCAGTATATTTATCGAAATTGATTTGCTAAAATTGGCTAACACAATCCACACGAAAGGCTGGTTATTCGAATTCTTCGAACTGCTATGAATAGATCCACCAAGAGATAATAGGTGACGGAAATAGTCACCAGCTATTTGGATGGAAGACTGGTGCCCAAAAAGAAAATCTTATCTCTCTGTTAGTACAAAAGTAAGAGATAAATATTATGGTTGTTGTACTCTTATGTTTAAAGTAAATTGTGATATCAATGTCTAATTAGTTCAAGTGATTCAATAATTATTTAAGTAAAATTTTAGATTTAAGTCTTATAGATTAAAAAAATTAGCACTATAAGAATTTTATCTTTATAATAGATAAGCTAATTCGAGACAAATTAATTGAAATTCAAAAAATTCTGAATACAAGAGGACTATATAAGACCGACTCACTTAGTTGGCTTTCTCCTTAAGCATTATCGTGACTTGAATTTGATTTTTAGATTCTTTTGTTGGTGTGTGAGAAATCAAGAACTAAAACATAGGGAATGTCTATGGTCCTTGCAGGGAGTGAACGGAGTATTAGATAATGCATGTAAAAAAAAATGTTGGTGCGAAAATGTGAGTGCCAATACTAATAAAAATGTTTGAGGATTTTTTAATTTATGATAGGGGATATAATCACTTCTCTCTAGTATTTTCATGTTTCTAACTTTTCTTTACTAGGTTCAAGTGATAATTTTTATATATTTTAGTATATTGACCTGGAGATTAAAAATTTTCTCCTTCTTTGAAAAAATGCGAGTGAATTCTGCTTCTCCAATAAATACTTATAATGTATGTATTTTTTTTAGCATGAAGCGTACAGAACATGAAAATGATTGAGAGAGAAATAATTGTCCTCAATCACAAACTAAAGAATAATATTTGATGAACATATTTTTATTATGCACTATGTGATGTATATAAAAAAAATGAAGAAAATGATAAAAATATTTGAATAAATCTTATATAATCATTGTTATTTTTATTCAATTTTTTTAATCTAAAAGTTTATTAGTGTTTATACTGTTTGCCCTAATAAATTTTGTGTACATATATATATATAAAATTTACTAACACAAATAATATAATATTAATAAATTTTTGAATAAAAAAAATTAAATAAAAATAATAATAATTATATAAAATCTACAATTTAAATATATTTATCATTTTTCTTTCTTATCAGTACATATCGCACTATTTGTACATCGCTCAGTCACTACTCCAAACTCAAATCCCTATATACTTATACTAGCATCCTCCCTCACATCTTCCGACAAAAAATTTTTGCATACATTTATAAGTATTCAAATATTATAGATTAAACATATAATGACAGCTGTAAGTTTGATAAACAATGTGCTCGGTGGCGGACACCGACGAGTGTTCCTAGAAGGAAGGATAAACTTGCTTTGATAATAATTGCACTGAAACGCGTGTTTTATTCAGCATTTCAAATACAAACCAAACAGGCTGAAGCTTCCACTCATAATAATTGCCTTAAGTTCATAAAATGCCAACTCTGCATTTTTCAAATTCACAAGCATCTCCCTAATCAAAATTGGAAGTGAAAATAGGGTGAATTTATATAAATATATACTGATTTTAATATATTTGACAAATAATTAATTAATTACACCTATCACCTCAGCAATTGGTAATTAAAAGTGGTTAAGTCATTCTGACAATTCGTTAAAATAGAATCCATGGAAAGCCTCTACTTTATAATTGTTTGTGTAACCAGCATAACGTTTTTTTTTTTACCTTGAAGTCTTTGCATACCAATGAGTCATATACAAACTAATGTTTAATTGGTTTAAGTTTTGCCACATTTATTCTCCTTGGCAAAATCCTGCGTTCCATTAACTTATACTTTATAATGGACCAACTTGGCTCAAATCAAATTAATCAGAATCTAGAACACTGGTAATTTATATATAAAAAAAGACTAACATGCAAATAACCACTGCTGACCAGCTTTATTACAACTGCGTTTTGAGCAATTTTGATAGGAAAGTTAAACAGGAAAAAGGGACTTATGTATACAACAAAGATTGAATCGCCAGATTCCACCAAGATATACACATGAAAATGCAAGGAGACATGATTTACAGGACCAGAATTCATATTTTTCCCCCAAAAGAAAACAGCAAAGAAAAAACAAATTAATACTGAGGAATTCTTACAACTCCAAAAAAAGAAGCCATCACTGAACATTAACTTTGGCATCTTGAGAACTGCTGCATTTTTTCACCAATAATAATAGGCAAATTCCAACCAAAGGAATTGCTTTTTAATTTCAGAACCTCACTCTTCTTACAGATACCCCAATGACGGCCTACTAACTAAAGTAATGACTTCTGTCAAAGCATGGTGAATTGAAAATGAATCTGTAGCTACCATCATCTAACCATGAAATTCATCTGTCTTCCATGCATTTTTAGCAAGCTTTGATCTTAAAACAATCAAACTAATTCATTGTCTGGTCAAAATATCATCTCCTGTTGACATCAAAAGGAAAAAAAGATTATTTCACTAAAGCTTAGCATAATTGATTTACAAGGTAAAAATTGTCAGACAGATACTATTTTATGGTCAACAATAACCAGTAACAGCAACTAGTAAAGAGGGTGGGGGAAAAGCTTTTTCTTCATTTTTCAATCACTATATTTGGAGAACAAACCTATCAAAGAGAAGTTAGCATGATTATTGCATTTAAGGGAAACATGCCTGAGACTCTATATTTCATGATTATATGAAATTGATACAAAAGCCATACCTGATCACATATAGGACAGGAGTCACTTCTTTCCATCCACTCAAGAATGCAAGATAGGTGAAAGTGGTGTTCACATTTTGTCAGATTTTTTGGATTCTCAACATCATATTCTGCATAAAATTAAAAAACTCAAATTATTGTTTCCTGCAACTAAGACGAAAGAGAGAGAGAAGTTATCCATTTCCTCCTGATTTGCATGGCTGAATCGTGGAAAATCTAACCCTGAAAATTTACTTTTAACAAAATGGCCAACAGTACCTTCAAGACAAATTGGACAAACATCCTCTTCTTCTGTCACTAATACTTGAGTTTGATTTGATTTTGATAGTTCTGCCTTCCTTGGAGATATAGGTGCAGAATTGGCTTGTGCTTTACAATCTGATTCTTCGAGATCTTCACATGCAATAAAAGTTTCGAAACTACTACCACTACCTATTTCTCTGCCAGACTCAGAATCTGTTGATGCAGAACCTCCTAAGACCATATCATAAGGCAGGGGTGCAGGAGGGGGCTGGAAAGTATCAGGTGTGGATGCATCAACGTTCAAACCAACCAGCAACCCAGCAGTGAGTGAAGCAGCCGTACCATCAATAGAGGTTAAGGACTCACGCTCTTCCAAAGTTGTCGGGCACTGCAAACAAGAGTTTTTCTGGTTTCAAATCATAAACTCATAATAAATACTCATAAACCATAATCTATAACAATAAACAAACAGCTAGTGAAAATAGTGTTTTCGTAAACAGAATAAAGCAGAAGTCACAACTTGTCAACGTGGTGGCAGGTGGCTACACAATAGCAACCATTTTGAGGGCTTTTAACAGCAAGTTGACTATGAAATAGTTTGAATTTTCCTTCAATAAGTGGTTTTTACTCAAAAATTGCTAATCCTAATGATTAACAGAATAGAAAAGTGAGGACGTTGGAAATAAAAACCAAGATTGCTAGTAACAGATTTACTTGATTGAATTTGAATTATTACGATGAATATGGTTTCTCTTAAACTTTACTATGCAAACGATCTCTTGCCTTCCTCTGTTGAAGAGGACAACTTATAAGTTAAAACCCCAAACTAATTAAACTTCAATATCCAATCAATTTTCAAACTGAATCATGTCTGGATGCAATAGAATATTATATGGGTAAAGCAACTTTATTTTGTATGAGTCAGTCCTTGAATTTACAAAACTTGTATCAACTAAGTCCTTCTTAAAGTGTAAAGTCAGATACAACAAGGATTGAGTTGATATAAGTTTTGTAAATTCAGGGACTAACTTGTGTATTAACTGAATTTTGGGACTGAATTGCAAGTGAAGAATAACTGAATTTTAGCTGACCTTTGAGCTATTATTTGATGCAGGGGCCTGTATGAGTTTTAGAGATCTAGTACAGCTATAGCATACTTGTAAGTTCCCTTGGAAAAAACTTATTAACCAACACAGTAATAAAGATAAGTACGATAAAGTTTGGAGTTCTTTTGATCACTTCTTTTTGGTTTCTTAAATTTTCCCTTTATTTTAGGGGGCAGGGGGACTGTAAGAGGATAAAAAGTTAAAGGACAGAAAATAACTGAAGGATAATGCAATATAGATGAGATGAGTAGTATCAATGTATACAATATTTGTCATCATAAATTTATTCCCATAATCATTCAAAATGGTAAAAGGAAATATGCAACACACCAATACTAGGATTACTAGATATATTCTTATCAGATACCATAAAGGCTACATAAGCTACAAATCAGGTAAGAGAGAATAGAAAATTACTAACATAGTAATACACTGGTGTTCCATGCAGATGAGGTTTTCTGGCAGAACAACAGCAACCTCCCATTTTCTGTTTGTTGTTTCTATTATTTAATCAAAACTACCATTGATTGTATCATTCTCTTCTGCTATTTGGCAGCCAAAGGGGATCAGATCAGAGGTCACCAGACTTCTACATCTGTTTTGGTATAACAAGCCTAAAATAGTATTTATGATGAATTCACATAAGAAATTAACTTAAATTTTTTCATAAAGCCACAACGACATCAATGGCAACTTTAAACCATTCAAACAAACACTAAGTACATAATTACAGGCTTATGAGCACCCAAACCCTTCATTTTGAGAAATGAAATAACTTGATATTGTGAAAACAACTTTAAAACTGTATGTGTTTATATTTTATATGAAAAAAAACAGAAAAAAAAAAATCCTTCGAGAAATTTCATTATTCATTGCCTCGAATAGTATCTTAATTCAATCGTTGTCAAAATTTTCTTCTTGTTAAAATTAGAAAGAAAAAAAATATATCATTCATCATACTAGTGTAGTTACCTCAAAATCTATAGCACATTAACCAATCAGAGGAGTAGAGGACTTCCATAGCAATTATTCTTATATATATATATAGTTGCAATAGACACAAATGCCTTAACCTTGCTTTATTCTTCAAGTCTATTACGACTATTTCAACCAAAATCATCAACACCCCCGTAACAGAATACTAGAATCAGCATATAAATTTCAAAAAAAATTAAACTTTACAATAAAAAGAAATCCAAAGAATCAATAAAATCAAACAACAGAAAGAGTAAAGGGAACAGAGAATCAATCAAACAACATAACCACTCAAAATTCACCAGAGACACAGCATAACAGAGCAAACACCTTCACCTACAACACCCAAACAACCCCAAAACAACAACCCTTTTGACAGAACAAAAAAAGGGTCGAAATCCAAAAAAAACTCCAATCAAATTCAGAGCATGAAACCCCATATGCAAAGGCTCAAAAGGGTGCCACACAAAAACACAAGTTGGGTGTGCCCAGTTATACACTCCATGAAAACTATCAAAGTGAAGAAGGGTGACCAAAAATGGTGATAGAAAGCACAAAAAAAGCTCACCTTTTTGGAAGGGAAGGATGGAGAGAAAGGGTGGGGGAAATTGTTGTGGAATTGGGTTGTAGGAAAAGGGGTTGAAGGTTTGAGAAAAGGTGGCTTTGTGTTCAGTTGTGTGTATCTCTTCTTTGTATATACTTGTTTCGTTCACGTCCTCAGTACATAAGTACAACAGTGTATCTACGAGTAACAATGTAACATATAAAATCCTATTTTAGTTCAAGATACAGAGGTCGCCACGTTAATCCAAAGGAAAATATTATCGCCATTGACACTCTTAAAAATTAAGAGATTAATTTTGTTGCTATCAATTTGATGCTTTTTTATTTTTTTGGCATGTGGGATTTGTGAGAAAATAATACCAGAATGTGGTATCCGCCAAATATTTGTAAAAAGGTATATTATGGTAATATGTAAATAAAAACCCATATAAAAAATTAAAAAATTTATAAATTTTATATTATCAATTAATAAAATTTTAAAAAAATGATAATTATGATGGTAGTTATTATAATAAGTAATTTACTCATCAAGATTTAATATTTTTTATTAAATTTTATTTGCTGATAGTTTGTAAAGTTATTTATATTGTCAGTGCTTAAAAATTTATCTTTACTAAATTTATTCTTTTCAAGAAGTAGTGAATTGTCCAACTATTTTAAATTTTTGAAAATTTATGTGATAATAATGATCTTTAGATAATCAATATTTTTTTTGGTAATATAACTTAAAAAGTTTGATTAACATGTACTGATAATATAAAATATTTTTATATTATCAACCAATAGAAATATTAAAAAAGTGAGAAATTATGATGGGTCCCTCATTATTATGAGTTATTATTTATATGAGTTGACACTTTCAATTATTTCTATTGGCTGACAGTGTAAAATTATTTTACATTGTAAGTGCATTTAAATTAAATTCTAACTTTTTTAGGCAATACCTTTAGATAATTAATATGATGATACTTGTATATTCAGAAATAAAATATGAGATTAATTTTGGTACATTGGTATAAAAGAGTTTATCATTGTCAATCACATATTTCTATTTATAAGATTTTTAAGGTAATAAGTGATTGAGTCAAATACTTTTACCAATATGATAATATATGATTAAATATCTATGTAAAACTTTTATACTTAGTGCATAATCCATAAAATAGAGTTTTACTCATTTTATAATTAAAATTTAATTTTGATACTTTATTAGTATAAATTTTTTTTATATAAATATCAAATTATTTATTGCTATATAAAAAAAAAGTATTTGATTTAATTATCCACTATCCTAAAAATCTTTCTAATAGAATCAGATGATTTGATAACAATGTAAAACTTTTTACGACAATTCATTAAAATTAATCTCTTATTATTTTTAGAATTTAATTTTGACAAATTACCGTTATAAATAGTTTTTATACAATAATATAATTATATATTATGATATTAATAAAAATATTTAATTTTTATAATTATTATCTCAATATAATAATAATAATAATAATAATAATAATAATAATAGAGAAAAGATATTTGTACTCTTCTTTAGGGAAAGTGCATTGAGAAAAAAAAAAGAGATTTTATTTGTGCATAATTCACATCATACTCTGGGCTGATATACCACCTATTAATTATTGAATGAGTGTGATATTCAATCTAAATGAAAGCCAAATACCCATCAATAATGAATAAATGATATGTCAATCCGGCATAATAGTCCAAATATCATTTCTTGAAGAAAAAAAAAATTACCATAACAATGACAACATGGGTGGGGACCACCGTCTAGGGTGTGTGGCTGTATCGACGAGTGTGTTTGATGCTGAATGTACAAATTATAAATTCTATAATAATGCATGATTATATGGTTCTATAAAATTATTTATATTAATTATATATTAAAATTAATTTATCATTATTATTACTAAAAAATATTTTATTTTTTGAATTATAAGTCATATATATCTTGTTCTTTATATTTAAAAAAAAAACATAAATTGACTCTTTAAATTATTTTAAATATATAAATTGACTCTTTTATTAATTTTTTTATTTATTATTAATAAAATAATATATATTTAAAAAAATTTAGAGTATAATATTATATGTTATTTTTTACTTTAGGGATTGAAATGCTTATAACTCAAAGTTTCGGGGGATACAGTACACTGATTTTCTGTTAACAATAGATAAAAATTTAATAAAAGAGACTAAAATACATATTTAAAAAAGTTTAGAGATCGATTTATATATTTTCAAAATATAAGAAGTAAAGTATATATTATCTATAATTTAGATAATAAAGTGTTTGTTTCCCTTCTTATTATTATTATTATTATTATTATCGGCTTGTCATTAATGAACTCAATAGCAAAAGTGAATGATTAACCTCACTAATAATGAATGTAACGTCCATCATGATACGCATATCCTTACCCAATTTTACGCATATTATTAAATGTAACAATGATGAATGTACAAAGAAAGAGTCTCATAAAACTTCACATTTCATTAAGGAATGGCTTTTGTAACAATTATTTTATACCAAACACAAATATCTCTACCACTTATTTATCTTATGAAAGACTGACCTACCATTCTTAAATTAAATAACCCCGTAATTCTATTATGGCTATACTTTGTTAAAAGCATTCTCCATGTTGTAAAGGAGTTTGTCTTTTGCAGCCTTGTTTTTTCCCTTTCCTTGCAAATGAAGGAGTTACAAAAGTCAACTCAAATTATTTCTAGCTTAGCCTCAGGGTTTGGGCTGCGGAACAAGGTGAAGAAAAAGTGAATGTGGAATACAAACAAATTGAATAAATATTTTTTTGATGACTTTGTAAGCAATATCATTATTTATATTAAAATTTCCTATCATATTAGTGAATCGTATATTAATTATTTTATATTTATATGGGCATTTATTATTTTAAAATTAACAGAATACGTTTTATTTTTAAAATACTCGTGCATTCTTGTCAATTGGTATTTACCAAACCAAGAAAATCTCTTTTATAATAATGTATAAATAAAAAATTTACATTCTCCTTACAACAGAATAAATATAAAAATATGAAATATTTGATTATATTTTCATTTTCATTTTTTTAATTTTCAAATATACTGGCCTGGTTAAAGTTACAATCATACTCATACTCATACTCAATTTTTTTGGTAAAAAAAAGGAAGAAACTTCTTTACAGTACAAAAAAAAGGCAAATTATTTAATAATATTTTCTTTGTTAATATAATCCTGAATATTATTTTTTTAATTTGATACCATCATTTTTAATCAAGTAAATTAAAATGAAAAGAAAATGCACCAAAAAAGAAGAAAAATGAAGACATAAAATCTATATAAATATATGTATTTCAAAGGCATACGTAAATGTAGGAATGATTTCAGACTTACCCAAAAAAAACTGTAGAAATGATTTTATTTTATTGTTTTATAATTTTCTGCTACCAATATAAAATAATGCATAACTTACTCATTTTACAAACCAAAAAAAAAAAAGTACTCAATTGTGAATACATTTAATACAGCACATTTCTGTTTTGAATTTGATTACCATAACAGTTTAACGATAGATTTAGTTTTATCATGATTGAAATGATTTTGAAAAAAAATAAATTGAGGTTCAAAAGAATTAATTTTAAGAGATCAAATCAATAACTTACATTTAAAATTGATATTTCAAAAGTTTATTTAAAAAATTTTCATTTGAACAAATATACTGAAAAAATAGTTTTAAACATAAAATTCCTGAAACGGAAGGCATTGAAAATTTTGCAGCTGAAGAAACTCGTTCCTCTCAATGTTGCTGTACATGACATCCAAATTACCAAAAAGTAAAAAAAAAAAAAAAAGGTTTACTGTAACACTTGGTTTTTTACAAAGCACATGGTTTTTGAGACTGCAAAATGTGGAACAAACAGGCTATCAACACGGTAGACACTCATTTTGCATGGTCGAAGGTACTGTGTTTTTTACATTTCTTAGGTGAAATTGAGGAAAGCATTTTTTGATAGAGAAAATTTTTAGTTAAAGAAAATGTTAGTTACAATGTAAAGTTAGAATATACTTTTAAATTTATTAAGAATCTAGAAATTGAACTCAAATTATAATAAGACATGAGTTGAAAGGAAACCATCCAAGTCAAATCCCTAATAATTCCAGTAGATTAGCAAACATCCATTCAGGCATAAATAAATATGATATATATTTTGTTGCTTTTGCCTCTATTCGAATTTGTCACAAGTTAGACGAAATTTTATAATTTTGTTAAAAAAATATTACTCTTTCATAATTAGGTAGCTTTTGCTTTGGAGGGTGAGTTTGTTAAAAAAACAACAAATTTTTACTGTTTCAGAATTAGGTAGCTTTGTTTTGGAGGGTGGGCATAATAATTGGTTGATAAGAAGTTGCTCAACTCCCATGGATTTGGTTGGTCTGTTTCTAACTTTAGAGAATGAAAATGGGTAAATAATACTATCTCTTTCTAGATTAGATGATATTATATATAATATTTTTTGATATAGATATCTCTTTATAGAGGTACTCATGTCATATTTATAAGGGTTTTTAATATCATATTTCATAAAATAGAAAAATATTGAGTATAATATTACATAAAGGAAAGTTGGTGTATAGTTATACAAATCAAGAGGTATCATGTATAATTTGCTATATCCTCAAAGAAAGTAAATGTAATTTACTCTTAGAGAATTAGAGACTACAACATTCCAGGCAACATCTTTGGTGGTTACTCGCGAGAGTCCATCTCTCACCTTTCTCTTGTATCAGCAATAATTCCTTCTTTTTAGAATGATTCCCTTTTTTTTCAAAAGAAAAAAAAAAACGTGCTAAGAAATTCAAAGATATTGTTCGTGCTATGAAAACTAACACCAATAAATTATAAATTTAATTGGTGTATATTGTCAATATAAAATTTTTTTATATAAATATTTAATCATGTATTAATATATTAATAAAAGTATTATTGATGGCCACCCATTACCTTAAAAATCTTATAAACATCAATATATGATTGGATGACAGTATAAAACTCTTTTATACTATTAATACATATCAATTAATTAAATTTAGTATTTTCAAAAATTACTAAAATTATTTTTTTAATTTTTTAATCAATTCTTTATTATTATTATTATTATTATTTTCATACTAATAGTATAAAATTCTTTTATACTGTTACCCAAACCCAATCATATCTTATTACATTAGTAAATATAATTAAATCTCACATCAATTACTTGAATAATCATATAAATGGAAGAGTATGATTGGTTAACATTGTAAAAATCTTAAAGTGCAGGCACTAGTATTGATACCTTTGTTCTTCCATATATTACCACACATCAGCATATTTGTTAATTTATCACTTAAATGATTTTATGTATTCTACTATCGTTTTAGTTTGCTTATGTTAGAATGAATAATGCTTGCTTTTAGAGTCGTTCATTGGATTAGATTGATCCGATAAATTAGAATATTCAAATCGAACCGATAAAATTGGTTTGAATTAATTCTAGCAACCAAATTATTTTAAGATAAAATTAAACTAAATTAATTATTATTGGTTCTATTTTATATTTAAGATTTTTTAACTAGATCATCTTGTCACCATTTTTGTTTCTTTTTTCTCTTTAAGCTTTCAAAATTTTGCACTTAAACTTATTTTTATGTTCTTTATTTACATTTGTTTAAGGAATTTATTTATTCATACTATTATTAAGTATCTCATAATTAAGTCTTACACTATTATTAGTTATTATAAAAATAAAAAATTTAAGTAAACATATATTTTTTAAATTTTACTTCAACTTGATAATCCAAACCTATCCAACCTGATTTTGACCGAATCAATTTGATTTGGATTTGTTGAAAAGAATTTTTAAAACCAAACCAACCAAATCTAATTAAATTTTATTGGTTTGAATTTATTTTTCATTTAAACCCAAACCAATTCATTTATGAACATGCAATAATTTCCCAACATGCAAATGCCTCCGTACAGATATTCTTGAGCTCTAATCCCCATCTGTTGTTATTCCTGATTCATTGGATTAGCACCAATAAAATGATTTGGTACGAAGATCAAGGTAAACCAGCATGCAGGCGGAGTTTTTGATCCCCACAATCAAATCCTAGCGAAAGAATGCAGAGTCCTTAACGTGTGACATGATCCATCAAAGCATCATGTGTGCCAAGTTGAAGCACACTCGAACAGACCACTTCAGCACGGAAACTATATGTAAATGTACCTGATGGGAATGACATGTAAAGAAATTAGTTGGAGTAGTTATTGGAAATAGCTGTAACAATATGAGGATTGATGTGTACAAATAAGCTGAACGTAGAATTACAAATGATGGAAGGAAATGCTATTCATTAGCTTTATCTTAGTTTCTCTTAATTATCTCTTAGTTTAGATAGTTTGTTCTGCTCATGACAGTACCAGTGTACCACAGTCCAGATGCGAGATCTAGGCCAACTTTCATTTCTCCTATCACATTTTCCCCACCAGCAAATATTCATATTCAGATAAGATAATACTGGGTGAGACAGCAGAGCACAGATAACAAGCGGGAAGCAGAGATTTTTTTCATGTAATTATATATCGCTATGATAATGATTTTTCACATCAGGAAAAATAAAATAGACATACCTGCAGCGTTGTGCTGTATGTTTTACACAACAAAACATCCTTGACGGAATGTGTCAGAATTCTGACAGAACCTGCAAGTCTCACCCACTGGTCAACAAAACTGAACCCCTTCTAAAGTGGCATAAGAAGTTGCAGCCATTTGCTAATCTGGATCGGCTGAAAATTCTCATTTTGAGTTCGTTTGCTTTGGTTATTGCATTTGCTCAATGCTTTCATTCAATTCTTCGATATCTTGCTTACATACCAAACGGGATGCAGAGCGCACTATTTTCAAGTCCAGTGGCTTTTGAAGACCGTATTCACTAGAGAAGGGGCTAGAAGTTTTTCCTTTTTCTTTGGTGTGTAACTCGGATTTCCTTGGAGATATTGTTGTAATAGTAACACTTGGGGTACAATTAAAGTTAAAAGGTCACCTCAAAAGTTGCCTCCTCCAATTTTTTCCTATCAAAATCTCCCTCTTCCAACTTCTTAGCAGGCTCTTGCATTTTTTAAACCTCCAAAATTCAAGCTTTGGTCTTCTCTTTGGGAGTTCGGCTTGCTTAGTGACCGACCCAACCCTTGTTGGGAAAGTTTTTCCTTTATCAAACAGTCCAAAGCGACTGTCTTCGTGAACTCTGTCACTGAATTGTTTGTTGGTCAAAAAGAGAATATAAAGGTGAGGACAAGCCGGTTTCATATGGGGTAATAGCCTTCTCTTGATGGCTCTCTTACCAATGCTACCAGCCAAAGAGCACCCGAGCCAGGGTTCAGATGGCTTAGCATAACTTATTAATAGGAAGCACAAAGCAATTCCCATGGTTTCAGATGGAGCATAATTATGAGGGACTGATACATATCCACCATCTTCTTGATGGACAAACCATGATGGAATTTCACAGCCTGAGAGCAGCATGTCAAAAGAATCAAGTACCTATAACAGGTAATTGTAAATTTGAATAAGTAACTTACAACTAGAAATGAAGATTATGTTACACATGCTTTCCAGAGGAAACTCTTACATATTCTTGGAGTGATACACCTAATGGCCTAGATTTCACACATAGATTTGGGGGCATTGCTCCAGCAACTATCTTTTTTTTTTTAATTTTTTTATATGAGATTAGTAGCATTTTATTGCTTGACAACTCATCTAGGTACCACACCCAGCCCATCAGAGTACCAAAAGCTACTCGCTACAAATTCAATTTTTGAGTCACTTGTGTTTAGATTGGCTAGGTGTCTTACTTCAATAGTACATAAGATTAACATTTCTACTGTCATACACAGGCAAGACCAGGATACAAACCTGAGGAGGATATTGTTGAAGTGATGCAAAGAGACTGCATGGATTGAATTTGGAAGTTTCCAGTGAATCACAGTTGCTTGCATCTAATTTTCTTATACACGACGGAAGCTCTGGCAATATTTGAAGCTTTTGGCACCAATTTAGCTTGAGATGCACCAGCTTTGAAAGCTTGGGAATATTTATTGGTATGCTAACAAAAATGTTACCACTTAGATCCAAATACTGCAATGAAGGTAAGTCACAAAAATAATAGGGGATTGATTCTTCAGACAAGCCACAGTAACTTAAATCCATACTGATCAAAGAGGGTAAACTTAAGACAGAACCAGGTAATCTAAGTCTAGTGGCAGTTGCTTGAATCCTAAACTTCCACTTGAAGTGAAGAAACGAATTCACTGGTCCTTCGCCTGCGAATGATAATTTTCTGCCCTTAGTAGCAGTTCCAGCAGCACAAAGTGCCTTTGACCACTTCTTTTCCTTTAAATCCTCTGTCAATCTACAGAGCTTTGAGCAAGAATAGGTGTTTAGTTCTCTGAGGGACCTCAATCTACCAATGCTATCTGGAAGGCAAATAAGATTTTTGCAATTCTTCACATTCAAAACTCGAAGGGCAACTAGACAACCAAGTGATGAGGGTAATTTTCTTATTGCTGTTCCCTCTAAAGAAAGCTTTGATAGATGTTTCATACTTTCCCCAAACTTTGGAAGATTTATGAATTTAGAGCAACCAGTGAGATTTAACTCTACTAGGGAACTCATCTCCTATTTACCTGGGAGAGTTTTAAGACTTTTGCAATCTTTTAAATTCATAAGAACAAGTTTCTTCAGGTGCACAAGGGATGGATGAACCTCAGTTAGGTTTGTACAGCCTTCAAGAACAAATGTTTCAAAATTTGGAACAGCAGAAAAATCAGGCGATCGTGCCAGATTCTTTGAAAAACTCAAATCCATGCACTTTAGATTTTCCAAAATCTGATCAAAATTTTAAAATGTGAAAAGTTATCAGGTTTCAAGGTCATTATGATAAAATTAAACAGATGTCTTGATGAAAGGGTCCTACCTTTTTTCCATGCCAAAGTTGTTCAATTTCACTACAAGACAAATTAATGTCAACAACTTCATACGGTTGATTAGTAAGGGGCAGAGTTTTCAAAGGACATCCTCTCCAATGAAGTACTTTCAGTGAATTCGGAAGGCAGCTAAGGCCAAGGGGAAGTTGCACATTGCATAAACTAAGAAAATTTAGCTGACTTGTCTTGGAGAAGGCTTCAAAGCTCCAGCGTGCTTCATATGGTCTAAATAAGTTTAGAACTATACCATGAATTGCTTCAGTTCCCTATAGAAAACCAGAATAGTAAATAACTTATTATCACCAAATCATTTGAAGAGCAAATTTAAGGAAACAAAATATCGGATGCATTATTCAGTTTGTGTCATAATGCCATATATATCTCATCGAAAATAAAACATCCAACAATGATAAAAAAAATAAAAAATAAAAAAAATTGACACCTACCTTGTTATTTGTTAATACATAATCAATGTCTTCTTGAGACCACAATCTACTAAGTCTGCCATGATCATTTGGAGATTCTTGAAATACAATACTCCTGCCCATTTCTTGAAGCAAATCATGCATCTCCAAATTATTACTCCACCACCCTACAGTTACCAAAGATCTTTCAATCAAAATTTCAATTCCTATGCTAGGACAATGACCACATTTTTCTAATATATCTATTGCTTTATTTTTGTTCATTCCTTTGAAGAAACAGGCAATATCTAGAAACAAATTCTTCTCCATGGGATGTAAGCTATCATAACTTATTTTTAGTGCGTCTTGAATTTTCGAGTGGGGCAAACTTCGTATTTGTTTCAAGGCACTATGCCAAACATCAACAGGTCTTCCATAAAGAAAGGAACCCAATACCTCAAGTGCTAATGGTAGACCTCCAGTATATTTGACCACTTCTTTGGACAAATTTACATACCCTTCTTCAGGTTGATCTCGTTTAAAGGCTTTCATACAAAAGAGAAGAAGGGCTTCATTTTGGACTAAGCCAGCAACCTTGTAAGTTTTATGCACTCCATGTATCCTTAGTAGATGCATATCTCTAGTTGTGATTATTACTCTGCTTCCTGGACCAAACCAATCTTCCTTTCCAGCCAAATTCTCCAATTGGCTCACTTCACTTACGTCATCAAGTACAAGAAGAACCTTTTTTCTGCATAAAGTGCTTTGTATTACCTCTTTCCCATCATGTAAATCATGAAAATAACTGCTTCCTATATTTAGATGAGAAAGAAGTTCTCTTTGTAACTGAATTAAACCATTTGTGTTAGATATCTCTCTAATGTCATCTAGAAAGCAACTAACTTCAAATTCATCTCGCATTGCTTTAAAGACAGCTCTAGCAATAGTTGTCTTACCAATACCTCCCATGCCCCATATGCCTATAAAGCGAACATCATTCAACCTCAGACCCATGAGCGAATTCATTTTCTTCACCCTTGAATCAATCCCAACAAGGCTCCCAGTGCGAGATGGCAACTTTGGAATCAGTTTTTTTTGTATTAGTTCTGCTATGCTTTCGACAAGTGCTGCCTCATGCCTGTATATTTTGCAACAAGAACCATAAGTTCTCATTTCATATTCTGCAAATCCAGGGTAAATTTGAGAAACAAACTCTAACACTATGATGGACCAACTCAAGTCAAAAGTTTTGGCTATCAAATCAAAATGCAGAAATTCTTTTGTCTTTCTGACACACCCTTTCATGTGAAACTAAAGGTAACGCCACAAATGACTATCCTTGACATTTTATTTTATGTGATTGAATGATACTGAGTAAGGGGAATGGTAAAAGAATGAGGAAAATGAGAATAATTTCTCCGTCAAATCAATATTCAAATTATCAACCATAATAACGATTAAGCCTTGTCCTACCAGGTGATGTAGACTATATGGATGTAACGAAGCTATAAAGTATGAATCATGTCTATAGAGAAAGCATTTAACAATCAAATTATATATATGCCCCAAAAAAAAAAAAACGAAAAGAAAAAGGTCTAATGGTAAGAGAACTTACTGATCCTTAGAGTCCAAACCAGAGTAACCTGCAACTTGCCTTAACGCGCATCTCTCCATCTTTCCACCTTGTCACCTTCTTGTGGAAAATTCTCTTCATGTATTCTGAAAGATTCCTCAAAGCATCCTCTTTGATGCCTCACATCAGAGGAGTCAACGCCATAGAAGACTGGCATAACAACTAGGCCCAGCTTCTTCTTGCACTGAACAATCTTTTGGAGCTCATCCAAGCACCAAGTGGAGGAGGCATAGTTTGGCGAGAGAACAATGAGTGCGAACATAGACACTTCAATTGCATTCAAGAGTTCAGCTGAAATAACTCCTCCCCTCTCAAGGTTCTTGTCATCCCTGAAAGTCGTGATTCCTTTCCTTTCCTTTCCAGCGAGGCCCTCAAATGGTCAGTGAATCCTTTGCGAGTGTCTTCTCCCCTGAAGCTCAGGAACACGTGGTAGGTGCATGATCGAGGAGTTGAACTAGAAGAGGAGGAGGAGGAAGAAGAAGAGGCTTCGTTGGAAGTGGATGCCATACGTCGCGAACTACCAGCTTGAGCTTGTAACGTAACTCTTGTGGTGTGCACTTTGATGTCTGCTTCTTCTAACAGTGTTCTCTCTCTCTCTATCTCTCTCTCTTTTTTTCTTTTTTTGGGTGCGTCAACTTCTAACAGTGCTTGAGGCAAGCTCCTTGCAGGATACCGGTTGTGGAGGGGAAGTTGAAGAGCAAACACCGCGAAAGTAAAAGTATAAATAAATGCATTTCTATTTCCACTTGAAGTATTTTACTTTTTTTAATGCTTAGGGGAGAACTTGAAGTGCTTACTGAAAGTAAACGTTAAATAGATATATTTTCTATAATAATTATTTAAATTTATTCTTAATTCATATCTCATTTAATACTTATATAACTTAAAAAAAAATCTATATAAATGAAATTTTTATTTTACAGCATTTATATAACTAAATTTTTTGTTAAAAATAATTTAATATTTAAATAAAAAATACATATTTATTTTACTCACAGTTATCACATATAAATAAAAATTTTTTATCACATATTTATATGAAATTTTTTTTGAAATAAGTATTATCTTTTCGAGGAAAGGGAGAGGAAGCTAGCGGAAACTATTCAGTAGTATATAGAGTTAGGGTTAGCAAGAAGCAATAATTTTGAGGGAATGAGAGTGGAATCAACCTTAGTTGCTTTCAATGGATAATTTTTTTCTTTTCTTTTTGAATTTTGACCAAGTCACATATATTGAGAGATGGTTTTGCTCCTCAGTTTTAGAGTATTAGGGGTTGTTTAGCAAATTTGAAAAATAGGATAACTAAATACAATAAGGTCTAGTTTTTAAGAAATGTTGTTTAGTAACTATTAAAATATTTTAAAATTAATTTTTACTTGAACTAATTTAGATCTAAAACTAGTTCTTAAAAAATTAATTTTAAATTAATTTTATTTCATCCTAATTTTTTCTTTTTCTAGCTTTTATCTTTACACTACTATTTTTCTCATTTCACACAAATTAATTCTTTCTCTATTGACCTTGTCAACCGTCTGCTAATGCCATCCACCACCATTCATCGTTGCTGTCCACCATCGTCTACCACCAGGACCGCTACAAATTGCCATTGTCGGCCACCACTAATTGTCATCGACGACCACATTGTCCATCACAGTTCGTTGCCATCCACTATTGCCACCTGACTCATCTACCACCATTTGCCATCACTAGCCACCAACGTTTTCCACCGCTTGCCCCGTCCACCACCATTTGCTGCTGCCATCATCCATTGTCACCGTCTGCCCCTGTCTGTCACCATCAACCATCGCTAGCTACCATCGTTTGCCATCAACAGCCACCACTGTCTGCTAGATTAGTTTTTTAATTATGTAATCAAGGAAAAAGAGTTAAAGAAGAAGAAGAAGAAGAAGAGGAATGAGCAAATATATGTTAAAACTAATTTTTAAGTTGTCGAATCAAATAAAGTTCAATAAAAAACTAATTTATTTTTATACCGGTTAACATAATTGATTCTACTTTATATTATATTAACTTAGTTTATGAAGTTACCAAACGCCCCCTTATACTCATAAAATTTGTTTTTGTGAATATCATAATATTAGGGATCAATGTATAGTTTTTAGGAAATTTTAGTTATACACTGAGAATTAAAAAATTATTCTCTCTAGCATTTGTATTTCATAAATTATTTTAATGAGAAACTATATGTAAAATTCTAGAGATTTTAGTGTATCTATTGGGAATGAATTTTTTTCCCTAACTTAAAAGAGAGAAAATCCTAAAAGGAGAGAAAATTTTACATTCTTAATTGATACACTAAAATCTTTAAAATTTTATACATAGTTTCTTAATAAAACAACTATATAAGATACAAAATTCATGTAGAGAATAGGTTTTAGTCCCTAATGTATAACTGAAAATCTCTTAACTTTTGCATTAATTCTCTCACTAACTTATTAGCGCCAATTCTTTTTTTTGTTTTTGGGACAAATTTTGTGAGTATACAATACTATTCACAGTTATGATGAGAATGGAAGACAATCCTTGGATCATAACCCCTTTTTTATTTGTTCATGTTTGTATTCCAAGAGTTCGGGATTGCCTTTGGATAATATTTTTTGTTTTTATTTTTTAATATTAATTATTAAAAAATATCAATATTTTTATTCTAGTTTTTTGTTTTGGAGTTTTATATTTAATACTAAAAATAAAAAATAGGAATAAAATTGATGTAAAGCCAAGCAAACTTTAAAGCTTTAATCCACAAAGAGGGTTAAGGTAAGGGGATCAACTTTCCTCATGAATAGCAAAAGGTCTTTTGGCTCTATTAGATCCAGTTGAAGATCGAGCTTTATTCTCCAAAATGAGGGTGATTAGAGTAGCACCCAAAGTATCGCATCTCTTCTTTGCAAACAATAGTATCATCTTCTCTAAAGCTATAGACGAGGATTGTGGAGTAATTCTAGACGTCTTGAAACTATTTGGGAAAGCATCTGGGCAGAGTATAAACTTTGATAAGTTATCTATTCTTTTTAGCCTTAATGTATCAAGAAAGGTTAAATACTAGATTTGTAAAATTTGTAATATTTCAAATATAGCATACTCTAGAAAAGACTTGGGCTTACAATCAAGGATTGAAAGGTCAAAAAATCATGTCTTCCAGTCAATTAAGGATAGGGTATAGAAAACAATTTAGGGTTGGAAAAAGAAGGTACTAACCAAAGGAGATAAAGAGATTATCATCAAAATAGTAGCCCAAGCAATCCCAATCTATTCTATGGTGTGCTTTAAAATCCTTATATCACTTCGTAGAGAATTGAAAATTATGGTGGCTAAGTTTTGGTGGGGTGACCAAACGAATGCAAAGAAGGTTTATTGGATTAGTTGGGAAAAACTCTGTTGGCTTAAGAAGGAAGAAGGTACGGGTAATAAAGACCTTCATACTTTTAATTTGCCAATGTTGGCAAAGTAGAGATGAAGAATCATGCACCATCTAGAGCTTTTTGTATCAAGGATTTTGAAAGCGAGCTATCTTCCTAATAGGTCATTCTTGAATGCACACGTTAGAGTGAATCCCTTATACACATTGAGAAGTCTAGTAGAATGAAGGAAAGTTTTAAATAAAGGAGTGGTGTGGAGGGTTGATAATGGCTTCAATATAAACATATGGGAAGACCCTTGTCTACTCTAGAATGAGAATTTCAAAATCTCTACTTCCACCTAAAAAACCCTTTAGGGTGTGTCTGTGACTTTTATTTTGGAGTGGAAGGGTTTACTCTTCAAACCCCATCCTTTCCCTCCCTTTCTCTCCAAAATCAAAATTGCAAACACGCCCTCAGTGATTAAGGTGTAGTAATTGATCCTAGATGGAATGATCAACTAATAGTAGAATTATTCACAAGCTAGGATAGTGAGGATATCAGAAAAATCCCCTTCTCTATGAATATGGAAGATAACATTTATTGGGTTCATGATTCTAGAGGTTTATATTATGTTTAGAGTGGTTATAAATACTCATGGAAAGATAAGTGCGATCAACAATATAGTAAAGATACAATACCATCAAGATATCCATGGTTGAAGCAATTCAAATATACATGGAAATAGTTATGGAAACTTAATATCCAACCAAAATATAAGGTTTTCCTATGGAGAACACTAAGAAATATCCTTCCAACTCGTGAAAGACTAAAGGAAGAAGGAATAGATATAAAACATAGCATAGGTGGCATTGCCCTCCTCCATTATCGATGAAGGTAAACACCGATGTAGCAATCTTCGAGGAAGAAAATGCAATCGGACTGGAGATCATCATTAGAGATGAGTGCGGAGTGGTGGTCGCGGCCAAATCTATCAAATTGGGAGGCAATACCGAGGTTATGGGGGTTGATCTTCCCGCGACAAAAAAGAGAGTTCAACTTGCACTAGATATGGGCCTAACATCTATCATATTGAAAGGGGGCTCTAGAATAGCGTTTGAGGACTTCGAGAATAGCTCATTGGACCTATCATATAATGTGGTGTTGTTGCATGATCTATGTATTATGGGTCCTAGGTTTGAAAGCTGTAAGGCCTAGTATGTACCTAGCGAGGGTAATACAGCTACCGGCTCTTTGGCCCATTATGCTAAATTTGTAGGGTCTAAAATTTATTTGTGATTTTTTGGATTAAAAATTAATTTTTTATTAAAAAATCACCTTTAATATATTTAGATAATTTTTTTAAATAATTATAATTTAAAAAAAAATCTATTTTTAACTTTTTTTACAGAAATTGAAAATAATAGCTTCTAAAAAAATTAATTTTTAACTTTTTTAATTATATATAAAATTTAAATCTCATAATTATATTTTTTAAAAAATTAAAACAAATATACCATTAATTTGTGGCTTAGAAAGCTTCTTTTGAATAAATTTGGATATTCTATTAAAAAAATAAAAAGTGAAGCGTACATTTATACATTAAATAAAGAAAGAAATAAAGAGAGATAATCTTTTAAACAGAACAAGACAAAAGGGTAAGAGACAACTTTCTTTCTATTTTTATTATCATTATTATAGAGATAATAGGTGCATTTGTTTGTGTTTTTTTTAATAGAAAGAAGTACTTTTTTTTAAAATTTTTTTAAAAAATATACTTATAAAATTTTTAATATTATTTGTTTGTACTTTTAAAAAAAAGTAAAAGCAAAAAATAATCAATTTTTCTCCTTTTTTGAGAAGTAGATAAGGAGTTGTTTCTCTCAAAAACAGAAGCAGTAGAAGAGAGAGAATGTTGCTTCTTAAAATTCATAACCACTTTTTTTTCACTCAATTATGATTTTATCTTTAAAACTTTTAAAAACTATCACTCTTTTCTCACTCTCATCCTCTCTCTCTCTCTCTCTCTATATATATATATATATATATCTTTAATTGTAATTTTATTAAATAAAGTACTTCTATATTTATCATATCTAAATAATTTAATAACTTTTAATTTTGATAAAAAGTATTTATACAATTATATCTAAATATAAAATAATTTTTTACTTCTATTTCTACTTCTGCTTCTATTTCTATTTTTTAAAAAATATTTCTCCTAAAATCTTAACCAAATAGGCCTAATTAAATTATGTACGTTGCTTTTCACCAAACATCGTGACCAGTGATGGATTTAAGGGGGCAACTGGCCCCCCCTCTCTCTATCTTCCCTCCCTCTTCCTAATATATATATATATATATATATATATGTAAAGAAGTGGAGGATTCACTTTTTGTGAAACACCGTATCGATTTACCATTCATTTACTATTAGATGGAGTGTGGATCCAATCTAAGTGAGGTCCATATCTCATTTAATGGTAGATGAATGGTGAATCAATATAATATCCCATAAAAAGTGAGTCTTCTCGACATTTTTTACACACACACACACACATATATATATATATATATATATATATATATATATATATATATATATATATATATATATATATATATAATAATTACAAATAAATTTAATGCTTACTCTTTTACAAAATACAACAGTTTCATTAGAATATACAAATTTAGTGTTTAAAAGGTATTAATACGTACAAGGCTAATTTAATGTGTGATGTATAACAAAATGAACATTATTTTACACATCTTTTTAATAATTTAATATCAAGATTTTAACTGAAATCTATTTAATAAACTGTTGTCAATATCTTAAAATTTTTATATGCTTTTTAAATTGTGTGAATGAATTGATAAGATAAATTATTTTAATGAGAAATACACATTTGTTTAAACAATGTGAAAAAATTATAATTAATTATAATTTTTATTATACAAAAACTATTTTAATTTTTTATTTTATTTACTTTCGGCCCCAGCTATAGTTATTGTCTGGATCAGTCCCTGATATAATAGGTCAAAAAGAACGAAAATATGCGTTTTAAATTGTTCTCCTTTAGAAATATGCAAATTGACATAAAAATAGTAAGAGTTATGCAATTTAAACATTAAAATTAAATATTAAATATAATATACTTTCTTGTGTAAATATCTGTTATATTTCTTTTAGTCTATTTTATTTGACGCCTTGAGAAAAATAAAGTTGTAGCCATAATCTTTCTTATTTTTATATATTAATAACCCTTCATAGTATTCTAAACAAATCTAACATTAATAAAGTGGTTTAATTAAATAGATAAAAAAAAATAGAAATGAGAAGGCTGCCTCAATCCCCATTTTCTTCCCTTCTTTCTTTTCTTCTCTCCAAGTTGTTCATCAATAATTGTATGCCTGGAATAACTTTTCCCTTCTGTTTTGATTGTTTATTTGCTGTAAAGGTGTGCACAGGTTGGGTTGAGGGAGAAAGAAAGACTCAATCCAATCAAATGAACTCGAGTTGAGTTGGGTCAATTTTTGAAAATTTTGTTACTGTACCCGAATCAACCCAACCCAATCTAAATCAAGTTAAATCGGGTCAGGTGATTGGGTTCATTCTTTCTTTCTTTTTAAAAAATAAAATAAAATCATACCACTCCCATCTCATATATCAAATCTGGAATCAACATTTGAATTGAACATTATCAACAAGGGGGGAAAACCAATCTTAAATATGAGATTGAAACAAGTTTCAACCAATCAAATCTCAGCAACATAAATAAATCGGCCAAAAGTTTCCACCTTTTAGTTTTCAAATTCCCGAACAAAAAAAAAAACAAAAAAACTAATACAAAGACAAAACTTCATTCATCACTAAGAGCCTATACTGCAACAAGACGAAGGAGGAGAATAAGGAGATAGCCAATGGTCAACACACAACACTACAACAACCCAAAGTCACCTTCGCGGCCAGTGGCTTCGTGGCTGAACTGGGCAAGAAGAATGCAGCGGCAGAGGGGCTCCTTCGATTTGGCAGTATCGCAGAGAGCCGGAGACAGTGGGACGAGGGCTAAACTAGGAAGTGGAGAAGGAGGCCAGTTAGAGGCGGTTACCAGTGTGGCACAGCAACGATGATGAGAGGCTGGCTAAGCTGCTATAGGGGAGGTTCAAGAGAGAGAGAAAGAGAGATGGGTGGCTAAGGTTAAGAAGTTAGGATGAATTGGGTCTCTGACTGCCTCCAGGTTAGGTAAATAAGTATAATATTAAAAAAAGAAAGAAAGAAAGAAGGGGGCTTCGGGTTAGAATATGGGTTCAATTTTTATTCCTGATACCTGACCTAAACAGAGAGCGGGTTAATCGGGTTATATCCGAACAAACCCGATTGTCCAACCTGAACCAAATTTTTGTGATTGGGTCACGTTGGGTTCATAAGTCTACTCAGACCCATGAACACCCCTAATGTGCTATTTGTGAAGAAACTTCTAGGGTAAAGAAGGTGATAGATTTATTTGTCAAATAAATGAGGGGGAACAAAAAGAGCAAGATGTTTAATATACTCCTCCCCCCAAAAAAAAAAGAGGACATAATTTTGGAGCGTTTTAGCTTGGGGCTCCCATGTTTGGGTCGATGTCCCCTTAAATGACCCAAAAATCCTCACAATCACTCTTTCTCCCATCCTAGTCCCTTCTCTTTCGGTGCTATACTTTTCCCATCAACTCTGAAGCATGACACTCCTAAATAGTTGTTGCACCCATACTGGGTACTTATGGGTTCTCATTGTTCAAATATTATACTAAATAAATATTACCTAAATATAAATTAATCCTCATAAAATATTATATTTTGTAATTAAACTATTTGATTTGCTTTTAAATAAATTAAATTACTATTTCATCCTTTCAAATTTTATTTTTTAAAATATTTTTCTTAACTATTAAAAAATGTTATTTATTTTATGATATAATTATGTTATTATTTATAACTTTATATAGTATATTCTTGGAGATCTCATACTCTAGTTTTTACAAAATTTTCATATCTCATATCCGTGTTTATACCCAGTATGAATATCATACCTACGCATCATAGCCCGTCAAACTCATGCTTCCACCTTCAACTTCAAACCATGGCCTTTGTCATACTTTCTCTTTTCACCCTTCTTCCATGCTCCAAACTCTACAATCACAACACTCTTTTCTAGTGGAGTCTAATTTGGGCCACCTAATGTTATGGGACTTCTCATGTTCCAACTTTGTTGGCCATTGGATTTGGTTTAATAAAATCTAATGGCTAAAATCAAATAGGTGTGTACATGAATTCTAAATGACATAAAGCATGGAAGTGTTATTCCTTTACCCTTTTCTTAGTGCAGGTCTAACATGAAGCCAAACCTTCCATTTTCTTAACCCACGGGCACTGGTACAAGCCCTCACTCGCATCAATTAACCAAGAAACTGAAAGTGAAAGCAGCAGCCCCACCATCATCCACACTTATGAAACTGTGTTTCAAGACTTCTCAACAAAGCTCTCACCTTTAGAGGCCCAAAAGCTGCAATCATTGCTAGATAAAAACCTAGCAAGAACTACACAAATTAACTAAATAAAAAAAAAACACAACTCAAAAATCATAAACAACAACAGATCTGTAACTTTAAATGTAGAACTAAGCATTGATGTGGTAGCAATGGTGGTGGAGATTAAGAGAAAAATAGTAAGGAGGTTGTGGAAGCCAATAAGGAGGATGGAGTAACTCGTGATGGCGATGAACTCCAACGACGGTGACTCTTCCGACGGCACAATGATGAAACAGGAGAAGGCAAGGGTGAATGTTGTCAAGCATGCGAACCAGAATGACATCATCAGTGGCGGCTTAGCTTGCAGCTGTGTAGTCGGTTGCCATCGAGTTGAGTGCTAAGGGAGAAGGCGTAGAGTGGTGGCGTAACGATGGTGAAGGCAGATAAGATAAGTCAGAGGAGAAGGAAAAAGGTAAAGGATAACACTTCCATGCTTTATGTCATTTAGGTAGCATTTGGTTAGTAGTATAAGACAGGAAATACAGGGACATAGAGACAGTAGAGACGGAGACATAGAAAAAGATTGTCTCTGTATCATGTTTGGTATAGTGTACAGAACATAATTATTATCTCTGTATCTTGTTTGGATACATGAGGACAAGAACAAAAATACATAATGAAAGACTCTTTTATCCCTCATTTAACCCATGCCATTTTTTAAAACAAACTAAAAAAAATATAAGTAAGGTTTTGGTCTCCTTTGAACAAAGGCCCCTCTCCCTTGTCGAGCCATCATCTTCTCTCTCCCATTGATCCTCCATTCACAACGTGCTTTTTCCTTCATTCATGGCTTCTAGGTATTTTCTTTATCCACTTTATTCTTCCATCCATGGCATTTACTTTCTCTTTGCCATCCATTTTATTTTTTCGATGACCCTTTAACCTTCGGTTCTTCTTCCTTTCACGACGGCGGCGGCACAACCATGGCTTGCAGGTGCAAATCTTCATCGTCGACGGTCTCCATGGGTTGTTTAAGGTGTGGCTATGGGGATAAGTTGATTCTACTCAAATCTAATAGTGTTACAAATCCTGGGAGACAGTTTTGGAGGTGCCCTAATTGGAATGTAAGTTGACTCTGTTGCTTTGATGTTCACAAATCTTTCGAAATTGTTCTGGTAGACAACTTTGATTAGAAGACGATCACCCTCCCTAACTACAATGCATGGCCTAGGAAACTGACTATTCATTGTGACCATAGTCTTTGTGTGGCATAGCCATGTCATATTTTGGTACTTTATCTACCTTAGAAAGCCAAACCATTAGACGCAAATCAAACAAACACTGGATTCTTTAGTGAGGTCCTAGATTAATTTGAAATGTTTTCTTGTGTTGTCTTGGAGGTCTTATGTAATGACTCAAAATTGTGCAGAAAAGAAATATTTGTATGTGTATGTATTGATCTGAGCAATGTCACTGTATTTGTGATCTTTGCAGACCCCGAATAGCTGTAACTTCTTTAACAGAGCCGACAAGAAAGAAATATCAAAGATTGCAACCACTGCAGCTGAAGTGGCTCAATCCTCCTTTGCCTCAGATCTATTACATGAAGAATCAAGAAGAAAGATTATGAAGCTTAAAAAAAAGCTAAGTGCGGAGAGGAGGAAATCAAATTGGCTTGTGGTGGCTATTGTGGTGTCATGGGCAGTGACATTTTTTTGCTGTTACGTATTGTATTAGTGTTAGGGGGTGTGTGGTTAGAGGTTTAATACTTTGCTGTCATTGACACACTCTCTATAATGTATTTGTTGAAACTGATGAATGGATGAAACTGATGAATGTATTTACTAATTGAATGGATGCAAAGCAAGCAAGTCTCCAAATATTGTTGAATTTGCTGTTGTACTTGTAAATATGTACTAGAACTAAAATAGAAAGAAAAAGGTGAAAGCCATCACCTATCTCATCTCTTATTTATCTTAAAAGAATGCTTCCAAATTTTATTTTTTATAATGCCACTTTTTTTTTAATATAATGATCTTAAGCTCTTAGATTTTAAACAAGGTAAGCCGAGCAAAATTCATTGAACACCAAATTGTCTTTGCCTTACATCAACCAAGACATTATCACCATCACTTAATTTGATCTATACCAACTAACCAGACCAAAATATAAATAATGTGGAAAAGCATAATCACTTCATAAGCAGAGAGAAATATTCATACATAATAGAAACATTCATACATAATCACTTCACAACTAGACCAAATAGCAATTGCCAAGGTGTATTCATGGCAAATGTTTACACCAGAAATGTTTACATCATTTCTTCCAAATAGTAAACACGACTAATGCAAAATAACATTGAAACACATTCCAATCTTGAAAGTAACAATCCACAAGTACTGAAAGTAAAAATCCAAAAAAATAACATTAATCCATGTTCTAATAAAAAAAGTAACAATCCTCTCTTGACCACTTGACTAATTACAGGTAATTGCTCACAAATGCATGCCTTTGGTTCTCATTCAAACTCCAAAAGGTTATCTACAATTGAGGGTTCTCCGAGAACTTGAGTGCCACTAGCACCACTTCATCATTAATGAAGCCAAGATCTTTGAGGGTTTCACCAAGCTTCACCTCATCATTAACCCCTGCCATAGCTTTGGCTAGAACTTGGACATGCTTTCCCTGTTGCTCCATTGCAAATCTCACAGATTGAGCCAAGTTTTTCAAGATCTCAACTTCTTTTCCCTTTTTGATTGGAGCATTTTTCCCTTGAATTTTGCCACTTGAAAAAGCCATTGATGCATTAGAAAGTCACTATCAAACATGTCAACGTCATGGACACCCATTTTTTCATCATCCTCTGTTTCCAATTGCTCATCAGCATCGTTGCCACTCATAGCATAACTTCCATTCGCTCTATCCTTTCCAAATATAGTCTCCAAACGAGGGAAAATTGGAAATGGTTTCCCTAGAGTGTAGAACCTAAGGGGATGTTGTTGAAAAAAATTAAAGGAAACAAAAGTGAGAAAATGTAATGTAACATGCATGTATTAATATGTCATCATAAAATTTAGCCAAATGTTCATAATAGTGTAACAAACCTTAATCCAAATGTCCAAGACTTGTTTGTTGTCCACTTCCACAAATTTTTTATCATCATTCCATCCAAATCCACTACGCGCAAGCATGTTCGCAGCCGATTGGTATTTCTCTTTGAACCTTTTTTGCTTGTTTTTGCAGTGTTTAGCAGTGAGACCCCATCCAGGGAATTTCTCATTCATCTTGGCAGCAAGTTTTTCAATAGCACTTGGTTTGAATTGTCCAGCATCTACTCTTTGCACCTATATAACCAAGTCCTCCATGAAACCAACAAATGCAAGTGTTTCTTCATCGGTCCATGTGCGTTTGCTGTCCATTCTTGCTGTTCTTTGTAGGAAGATATTAGAAATAATCAAATCACTCAACTAATAAACAACTATGATAACAAAGATCAATGTAATAAGAAATGCAAACAACTATAATAACAAGAAATATCCAATTATTGCACATTTCTTAATCAAGTCAATGTAATAAGAAAGATCAACGATTAAATCAACCAACAACACTAAAAAGCATTACATGAATATTACAAACATAAAGATCTATAGTGTTAACTTTCAACTACGTAAAACATTTATGCAATATGATTCCTTCTCCACTCTTCAAACATTTCAATTGCTATGTTGTCCCGTATTTGAGTCCATTCATTGCTACTTTCCACACTTTCAATCATCTCAACATTGTTAGGATGATCCTCTCCTACAGGCATATGCTCAGGTTCAATGGCTATGTTTTCTTCGGGATCACTGTCCATATTCATTTGGATAAAGTTTTGCAAAAGACAATAAGCAATTGTAATTCGGTTCTGTGTCTTAATTGGATAAAATGAAGGACTCGTCAAAAGAGCCCATATTTTCTTAAGCAATCCAAAATAGTGTTCAATTATGTTCCTAGCTGAAGAGTGCTTCTTATTAAAGTACTCTTGATAGTTTTGAGGTGCACGTGAACCTTGGGCCCATTCTTGCACGTGATATCGAGTACCTCTATACGGTGGCCATTCGTGTAACCAGCATCAACTAAATAATAACTACCTATAAATCAAAAGAGAAATATTATATATACAGTAGGGAAATGTAAGTAATCTAATCTTTTTTAAGTTCTTTTTACACTTATCCAGTGGTATTTTGAGGTTATTACGTCGTGTAATAGCATCTCGGAGTACTCTTAAATCAGATGCTAATCCTTCCCAACCACTAAGCACATACACAAAATTCATGTCTCGATTGCATACTTCCAAGACATTTGTTGAAATTCTACCTTTTCTTGTTTAGAATCTTGGTTTATCAGCGTCAGGGACAGTCACACTACGTAGGTGCCATCTAATGCTCCTAGACAACCCTATAATCAAAGAATTAAAAGTTTCATGCCGAATTGTACACATATTTTAGTAAGTAATGTAAAACATCAACTACTTCTATATATTGAAGTTACCTTAAACCATTTCCATTTGGGATCTACGCAATCCTCTGGAATAGGTTCAGCCTTGGCAAACAAAAGGCTTTGCACACGTATGATCGAGCACAACACTTTGTTAAAATACCTACTAATAGTTTCTCCTAACCTATAGAACCTAACTTGTATGTTGCGATTCTTTTTATGATGAACTGGTATGATTAAAATGGTTATAATTTGCTCAGCTATGCTTACTCGACCATCCTCAGTTAACCTACCCTAACTTGAAGTAGCTCACACAATATTGCAAATGCAGTTAAACTCATCCTTAACTCCCAAATGCAATTCCTATCGCCCACTCCAATAATGCGCTCTAATGCATCTCGTCTTAATGGGACACTATTAATTCTTTGATTTAGTGTCAAAGAATTATTGCCTATTATTCTATTCCTAGTGTACACAAACAAAGTAACTAATACAATTAGTATCAATGTCTCATATTGAAACCTCATCATTCAATAGCAAGCAACACATTGTTTAATTCGCTCAGAATGGTCCATTCCTTCCAATGAAACAACAAAATAAATAAATATATCATATTAAAAAGGGATGTATTAATCTAATAATAAAGCGAACAAAAAGATAAGCTATGATAAAAAATTCCCTATTAAAACTTCCACTAGTTAAGTTGGAAAACTTGAATAACTTTTCGGATCATATTAGGCATACATTTTAGAGATTAACAACAAGAAGCATGGACATAAATCAAAACTTCATGATGGATTAGCCATACAAAGGTGAAAGAGTTTTTGGACCCTTCTTAACAACAGTTAAAAGAAATGAAAAAAAAAAAAAATAGATAGAAGAGTTAAGATTTAATATAACCACTGACAACATACTTGATATTCAGATTTACCATCTATCTATGAAGCAGAAGATTTTCAACTCCATTTTCCATCTCAATTTCTAGGCTTTGCCATATTAAGCTAATACATTAAACAAACAAAAACAAACTCTTCAAGAAAATAAGACTAATTTTCCCATAACATTAAGTTGCTTATCTGAAAGGAGGAAAGTTAAAAAAAGAAAGATTTTAGTTAGTTTGTTACTTTCTTTGGCTAATCGGAAGGTAATTACACAAACAAACCAACTCATCAAAATAATATACTAATCTTTTCATGATAAAAAAAAACTAAAATTAGGACTTCACGATCAGAATACTCACGTTACAAGTAAAAAACATTGGTGTACAACACCCAAACTCACCATAACAACAAAAATTAACATAAAGAGACAAACAAGCTCAAATGACCTAACAAGAACAAAAACCACTCTCTTATAAGTAAATCGGAAGAAAATTGGAGTTATGGAACGCGGAGACGGAGGCAAAGATGGAAACGGAGATGGAAGGGGCGATGGAACGAACTTGAGATGGAAGCCGAAGGTAGCGCTGCAATGATGGAGGCGCAGGCGAAGATCTTCACAAAGGAAAAGGAAAAGGAGCCCTAATTAGGCTTAGATGTGTGTAAATATGACAAGGGCAAATGATGTCAATACAAAATTATTTTGAGGGTAAAATTGGAAGAAAAGTTATTAAATATTTGTGTCTCCAACTTTCAAAACCCGTGTCCCCCTCTGTCTCTACTTTTTGAGTGGACACAAATTTGGCCCAAAATCGTCTCGAGATAGGGATAACTTTCCACCTTTTGTGTCTATCTCTCCGTCCAAACATCTTTCTATCATTGTCCCTGTATTTCCTATCCTGTCCCACTAACCAAACGCTACCTTAGAGTCCATATACACACCCATTTGATTTTAACCATTAGATTTTATTAAACCAAACCCAACAATCAACAAAGTCGAAACATGAGAAGTGCCAAAATATGGGGTGGCCCAAATTAGACTCCACCGCTCTTTTCTAACTTCCCCTATTCTCACTTTGCAACCAAGTATCAACACACCTAAGGAAAGTCTTTCCACTCCTTTCTCTCCCACAAACACACATCACTTCTCATCCTCTATTCCCTAAGCACTGTGTTTTTTGGACACTTTGTTTTTTTGGACACCCAAACTTAAACGGTGGCTTCGGATGGAGATTCAGAGACATGGTGGGGTGACTTCCTTCCCACTGTGAATCCTGTCTTCATGATTCAAAGTCAAGCACTCAAGCATTAGTTTGCAAAGAAGCATCTTTTTAAACTAAAACTCCTAGTGTTTTGGTTCAAATCAAACACATAACCAATTTTTTTGCAATGTGACTTCAACTCCATTGGAAATCCTCTCTTTCAGGTTCAAAAGAGATGGGGTGGGGAGGCGCAAAGTGGATTCCTTTGTATTGTAATTAACTCCTGCCCTCTAGGATGATGGGGGCTTGCATTTTGAGCTTTTGTGGTTGTAAAACTTGTTGCTTTGGTTGAGGGAGAGAAGGTGGCAATGGTGTGGGAGAAGGAGGAGTAGGGTGGCAACGGTGACTGACCATGCTGGGGGTGATACTATGGCGGAAGGGAAAGGATGTGGATAGAGAGAGAAAGGAAGAATTTGAGGGGGACAAATATGTCATTTTAGTGGATTTGGTTATTAATTAAGTATTAATTATTATTTAACTACATTTTTTTTTCATGCTTGGTCCATGATGGACCCAAAAATCAAATACCCACCCTAAATGTCGCCCACAATTTCTTAAAAGCTAGGCCATTGATTTTCAAATAATTTTGAAATCTACAGCAAAAAATCGTTACTAGCAACCTGCTCAGCAGGTTACAATGACAAAGTTGATATTTACAAATTTTTTTTCCCTACGAAAGACAGAAATTGTTTAAAATGTATGCTCCTATACTGCTTCGACATTGCCCACTTTGTTTTTTTTTTTTTAAAGTAAATAAAAGTTTAAGTGGAGCAAGTGCCGAATATCCCACTAGGGTTAGGGAAGGCTCCCCTATCATGTTGAAAATTTCCATAAGAGATTACATATTGTACCACCAACAAAGCCCTCTATCGGTCAATATGATTTGAACCAATGCCCTATGGGATATGAACTAAACCTTGATGAACTAGGTCCACCTTTGTTGGCTAGACATTACCCACTAACCTGGCTAAATTTATTATACATTTGTATAAATATGAAATATTAGATCTATATTTATACCAAAAATTTGTTGTCATTTATGGTGAAATAAATTAAGAACAACGCAAATGTTGAATACAAATAATTTTATCTTTGTAAGAAAGGGAGTGGAAGGTACTACCATCTTGATAGCATCTATTTAATGACCGACATTTAATATTTTGGAGCTGTAACAGGTTTTCCCTTTTTTTGTAGTCCATTCATTCTATTTGTCCTCTACATACCACTTGATAAGAAAGCATTTTCCGACCTTTTGTGTGAATTAAATGGAGACAATGTCAGAATGAATACAACATGTTTAATAGTTTTAGGGCTTGTTTAGGTGAGTTTCTTCGGAAAAAAAAAATCATTTGTAAAATGATATTTTTTTAAACCCTTCGTCACTATATCATCTCTAGTTGTTTTTTTTTAGAAAATAAAAATTATAACTTCTCAAAAAAATCTTTCTATAATTTTTCTAGTGATTCAGCTTCTAAAAATTTTTATCCAAATATACCAAAAAACATGAAAAGTACATTTTTTATTTTAAAAAAAAATCTTTTTTTAATCAAAATAATAGCACACAGACAAGCACTTAATCAATCGCCATTTTCTTATTTTCTTTTTCATTTCACCAACGAGTTATACATCATCTATGAGCTGCCTGCGGCATGATGTGATTAAATTTGATTAGAAAACAACTGAACAAAAGGAGGGAAGATTTTGTAGACATCTGGCACTCCTTCTATAAGTTGTCTAGTTATCTTCTAAATCATAATCATATCACATGAACAACGCCCCTTTATCCTATGACAAAAATTTATTCCTTGTTTGATTCCTATTATACAGACAATTAATTATGGCAACGATATACTACAAAAGAATGGCAGAAACAAATCTTATAAAGAATTTACAAGACACTTCCTTGCTTGATCACTGTTAACGGCCTCAGAAGTCAGAATTCACTCCTATCAGCAGCCACATACTCCTCCTATTCACTACAGGCAGCCTCACATTCTTGTGCCACCTTCACATGAACTCAGCTTATCACAAAAATATTAAAATCCTAAGGGTGTATTTGGTTTGAGAAAACATTTTTTGTTTTGATTTTCTATTTTCAAAATTAATTACAAAAATACCACATTATTTTCATTTCATTCATTGTTTTCAGGATTTTGTGAAAGAAACGGAACAAAAACAAGATGGCATTTTGGTAATTAATTTTGAACATAGGAAATAAAAACAGAAAACATTTTGTAAAACCAAATAGACTCTAAAAGATCCACCCGGTGGCCCCCTTTCTACACACACCTATTCCATATAAATTATTCTAACCACCTCTTGGAAGTGAATCCTGATGAGTCAGTTCATAGTTTCCATTTGTTGTTGGTAGATTATTCTCACTCTCCACAATATTTGCTTTTGAACAAAGGAAGAAGAAAGAAGATGTGTATATTGTAATATGCCAAAAGCTGTAAACATTTCAAAAGAAAGCAAAAATGAGATAGAGAAGACAGAAAGAAAAAGAAACCCGCGCACAAGCGCGTGCACACGCATAGGAGATAAGTGTTGTAGTCATACCTATGCCAAAACCAGTAGTTTTCACTGGTTTCAAGTGTCCAGCTTATTGCTGCCATGGCCAATGCAGCAAAACCGGCCAAAGCAAAAGCCAAGTTGTACCGTCTCAGAAGTGTCTTGACAAGATTAATGAGCCACTGCTTTATAGTTTGCAAACTGCAGTGAAAATTCATCATCAATACTGTTTTATTTATGTTAAGGCATAACCTCATCAGCTGTCTACAACATGTTCACAAGTTAATGTTCAAGCACATGCAAGTTTAACAAATTGTAAATCTGTGATCAGGCCATGAACATAGTGACAATTGCTACCTTGAAGACACCTAATAATCCAAATGAGATTTACGTTATGGAGGAATCTGTTAAAGTGGTTCATCATCTTCCACTTCCATGACCACCTTCCTTATCCCAACAAAAGAATTGGTGCTACATTACCTACTTTCAGCTCTTTCAGCACCAATCTCCAAAACAAAACCAGTAGCCTTCATGAAGGAGTATGGCATGGGAATAAAAATAGGCTCACATAAGAGTCTCTCTCTTTGGGCTTAGAGTGCGGACAATGCATAGGTCCACTCTATCTTGTGCTTCAAATTTAACATTTATTTAGAAGAATAAGGCAAACAAGGATTGAACTCTAAACCACTTGATTATAGATGCTCTAATACAAATAATGGGATGTATTTGTATTAATGGGGAACATGCCCTAAACAGTAACATAGTGCAACAAAATGCTACAATCAGTCACAATGCTTACATGAGTGATTTTTCTCTTTCTTTCATTGTGTTGTGGGGGGTGACAGTTCACAATAATAGTTAATCATGAATATATGCAGTGAGTGCATGAACAATATAAAGAAATGAAAATAAAGCATTGTCCTATTAATTGCTACTATGTTGTCTGTAAATCAACATAATATTGCACTCAAAACAAATTTACTATCTAAGTACAGAGAACTCACCTGTGACGGAAATTTAATGAGAATCTAATTGAAAAGGAAAGGGATCTATACTTTGTTGAGATCTCTATCAACCATCCAATAAGAAGACCAAGAGCACCAATCACAATCACAAGAACAATATTGGAAGACCTGCATGATTCAGCATAGATGAGTATGAAGAAACAAACATCTTTAATTGTGTTGTTGGAGGAGGGGGGTGTTGTCAATCTACTAGTTCAAGTACCTGGTCGCTTTCGTTGCAGCCATTAGGGCTGTAAGGATAGCAATAGCTGTGTGGATTGCTCTCTTATATACTTCATCAATGGTAGCTAGATAAAGAAACGTGCTAATTACAGCCATGAAGGAGAGCCAGAAGTCCATGAACTGAAAAATTGATATGTAAAGCCATGGTAAATTCCCGCAAACACAAGGATAGCCATTTTTTATTGTGTTATATTTTGGATCACACTATCCTTAACGAAGTCAAATTGTAGCTTCTCATTTAAGCATCTATACGTGCTAAATTGCCAATTATGATTGAAGCCCAATGGCCCAAGGCTTGCGCTTCCACGGCATAATTCATGCCATTAGGAACACAAATTCCTTAAAACACTCAAATTACAGAGTTTTATTGAAGCTCATAACAACTACGTGAATGACATAACATTTCCAGCTCCAAAAACTTCTCTTTTTATATATTTCCAAAAAGAGTCAGGGAATACCAAAGACAGAGCACTAACCTGTAGGACATTATAGTTCAATGCACACCAGGCACCTACATCACATGCATGATATAGTCCACTTGAAATTCCACTGGATGTGAATAAAACCCATTCTGCTAATGCCTGCATAAAGGAAGTTATCGGTTTTGTACCGAAAAAGGGAAAAAAAAAGAAAAAGGGAAACTATGTGTTCTGTGTCATCACAAAATCTATATAATGAGTGACCTATCTTGGTGCTTATTTATCTACAATGCTGAATTAACAAAACAGTCATTTTGATATTCTACCTTTTGTGTTAAAAGAAGAACTTTTTACAGACAAAGAGAAGGAGCTTACAAAGGGAAAGGAGGATAAGAAATCTTCCTTAAATTAAAAGAAAAGAAATTTTCTTGTCTTCATCTCATTATGTCAATATAAATAAAAGGAATGCTTTCTCCTCAACATGCAAGTTAATATACAAGTCTAAACAGGGCCAAGGTGACACCAGAAAATCAATTGTCTAATGCAGTTACATAAATCATGATAAAACCAAAAAACAGGGAGGACTAGGTCACCACCATAAAATTCGATGAATTTGTTTAGCATATCTGCCTCAACAAAGTCATGGTCCTTTTATTTCAGAATTATAGAGTGATTTTCAATCTAAACTAAAAGGAGAAAACAAGAGTGATAATGGAAAGAACCACCTTCTTCCGAAGGGCCCAATAGGCAGGAAGTATGGCTGCAGCATTTGATACAATGAGGAAAATTGATTGCCGTACATGCCCTACACAAATTTTCAATAACTGAATTAAGGAACAAAGACATATGAAATGTCTTGTATGGCATATATATATATATATATATATATATATATATATATAGGGAAGGAAAATGCAGATAGTTGAACCAAGATACTGGCAATAAAGGAACCAAGGTTGTCAATATCTAAAATGAACAAGCACCTTGATGTGTTACAATTTCAATGCTACAGTCAAAGCCTCCATGGTTTCGATCACAGGAGCAGAAGCTGAGGCCAAAAAGTAAGCATTTACGATGGTAAATTCCTTAATCAGTTGGTGAATAAATGCACAACATGCAACATCTACGGTTCCCAACCCCGATCACCCCCCCCCCCCAAAAAAAAAAAAAACCAAAAAAACAACCAAACAATGGCTCTATCATTACAAGGAATTTTATGGGTCTTGTCTAGCAATTTAAAGAAAACAAATGAAATGTAAACAGAACTGATAAATTAAGAAAGAGAAAAGGGCTTAAAATAAACCTGTATGATGTCAATCCACTAGCATCAAAAGAAAATTTACAGTCACCATGAGAGGAACATCGCCTTGGGCATCGTTCAAGTGAAAGTGACATGATAGTTAGCCCTTTAGAAGAATCCCTGCTGGTATTAAGATGTCTTAAACCAAAGCCCCAAGTTCCTTCTCTAGCATACATAATATAAAAGTCAGCCTTGACATCACTTGTATCATAGAGTGTGAAAAACATGGATGGATTGCTTCTCCTTGTCTTGTTTGCATAATAATAATCCCAGCTTTCAAGAGACGGTAATCCACCAAATCTAGCGTATATTTCATAACTGATCTTGACTTCTGAGGACAGCTGTATGTGAATATTTCCTCCAGCTGCACCACGAGGTATGTCCAAAAGAAAGAAAGTCCAAATGTTATCAGTTTGTCCATCGTATGATGAGTTGCTTAAAAGTGGCTCCAGAGGGAAATTCGCAGAATCATAAGATGCTCCTCCACCAACCGGTAAATAATATGATTCAAAGGGGCTTGAACCTCTCCTTACAAATGTCTGCAGACAACCATTCTCATCTTGTCAATAATTCATTCCAGCGTGTAATTATCTTCAAGCATCGAGCTATAGAACTGATTGTAGCACAAGCCACAAGGTGTTCTCTAAATCTATGTCAACAGCCCAAGAAAAATAAAAATTTCAGAATCCTGTTGGACAGTAATTCCTTAGTGAAAATAATAATATTTTAAATTCTATAGAAGTAATATTAATATGTTGCACAGGTTCTTTAAGACTTATTTTTTAGTATTGGGCATAAAATAGTTTATCTCAGACATCTTAAAAAGAAAGTTCAGTTTATCCCAGCAAAAAAGCCAAGGAGCAAACTCCCAAGGGATAAGGACAAGCACCATATGTTGTGATAAAACACACTGCTATTTCTGCATACTACATACATCTTGTACACTTCTGATGTTACTTAGTTTGCTAACAGAAAGTTAATATTGATGGCATAATATTTTATCTTTTATTTTTGTAAACCAATGAGATATGATTACATGTGATCATATCCTCAGTCTACCTTAAATGCAGTTTGGTAGTCCAAGGAATATCACACCAGCAAAATTTATTATAGTTGGTTATCATAATTTTCTAAAGAAAGCACTTAAGGTGACAGCTCAAAAACAAAATAGAGGCAGAAAGACATCTTGCAAACTCTACCTGAAGCATGTAGCTATTCATTGTACAATTTGGTCCACCTTTCCCAAGTGGGCATTGAAGCACATGTGATTCGATTGAATAGCAAACTCTTACATGGCTATCCTGAGTCTTTGTAAGAGTGACTGGTACTATACTAATGTACCAATGACCAATTAGTGGAGAATGAATAACCAGAGGGGCTTTATTTAAATCACTGGTATAATCATACAAAGTCACTGAAGGCATTGCACCATGGCGAACAAAACACATTAAATTAACATCTTTGGCACCAGAAGTGTTATTTGAAGATGTAACAGTGAATCTGACATTTGTTGCCATAATGGTCAATTCTTCTGCCACATTCATTATATCCAAGGAGAAGAAGTTTGGTACACCTTCATGAACACAAAACGTTTCAAAAGTACTTTTGCAGGTCACCGCATTCTCCAACAGTGCCTTGTTCACTGAAGCCCCCAAAGCATTATAGATACCAGATGATGTGCATGAAAGTGGATAAACCGTACTGTTACAGAAATTCCCCCTCATCATTGAATTTGTGCATGCTTCCACACTTATGTTAGCAATGAAGGAGTATGCTGGGCCTCGGATAATCTACAGACACAGAGAAGTAACTGTTTATTCATATTCTTAATGCAATGCATCAAGACCTTTGCTGGGAGATACAGAATGAGTCAATTGGAAATATGTTACGGAATTTATTTTAGTGCAGGGATGGGTGCAAAACCAAATACAGAAACCAATATTGAGGTTGTATGCAATCCGACATAATAGCTGGCCTACTAACTTAAACTGCATTAAATGACAGCAGTGCAGTGCACACAGAGCAAAACAAACTGTTGCAACAAATGATGAAATATGCTTGGAATATTCAGATTTCTTTTTGACAAAAGTAATATTTGGATAATAAAGCATACCATCTTTGACTGTGTCCTTGTAGGTCCAATGCCATTGAAAAGACCAATGTACCAAACACCTGGAGATATCTGAAAAATAATTTGTTATGTCTACTGTCTATGATATATTGATAGCATTAAAAAAAAAAAAAATGAAAAACCCCTTGTGAACTAACCCTTCTCCACTAATAACATAGGTGTTAGAGATGCAAAACTAATCTTATACCTTCCCCTAATAGCTTAAGCTTCTACGAGAGTTGGTCTAGTATCAGAGCCTCTATCATCAAGTGGTGAGGATCTTGAGTCTTGCTGCCCCAATTCCTTATGAAATGTTGAATTTCAGCACAAACTAGAGTTGGCATGTGCATTGTCCATTCCTCATGCCCAACAGGGTCTAGTGTAAGGGGCATGCTATGGATTTTTTTAATTTAAAACTAATATTGTGCCTTCACCTAATAACTTAAGCTTTTAGGAGTGCTACTCTTTGGCAATAGGAATTTAATATTAATGCAGGTACTTCTTTGTCATTGTAGGCATCAAAGGAAGGAGACACTGAGCTTGAAGACACAATGCCAGTATGAACAAACAAAAGACAGTGCTGTAAGTAAAAGGGACCTATAACAATACCTGATTGTTTGTCAGTTTCATAGTGATATTTTTCTGCATAGGAAAGCATTGCTCCACATCAAGACCATTTATCCCTGAAGGAAAAGGATAACAAAAAGTACTTATATTAGGACACTGGCACCAAAAGGCTCTAATAAAAAATCTTGTTCCTTCTTTTTTTGGTCAAGAAGGGAGGTAAAGAATGAGAGAGAGAACAAGTGCATGAGTACTGTCAAAGTAATTTAAAACAAAAGTGCAGCGATAGGCCATAAAGAACATAAAGAGCTTTGTGAGGTCAGTATCCATTCATTACATGATTACCAAAGAAATCATCATATAGACCGATAAAATAATGGAAGACAGAAGCAAAAAGACTAAACACAAACTAATGAATCAGAACTAGAACCTCCTCCTTTAGTATGATGCTAATGCAATGAACGCTGGAAACTTATTGGAGCTCCAACGGTTCCATTACATTGATGGATAAGGTACAATAAAATGCAAGTTATCAGCTTCTCGCAAAAGTATTCCCTTCTCGCAAAAGTATTCAAAATAAGTTTATAATACTTTGTAAAGATAGATTTAAGAAAGAGCTTATGTTTTAAAAAAACAGTTTAATTAACTTTAGGTGGGTCCCCTACCTGATATGGCTGAATCCTTCAGGGATATGTTTAAGGCATCCGGCAGTGGAGGACTTCCATCCCTAAAGCATATTATTGGCAGTGTGCTCTGAGGAACCCTATCAATTCTTGAGACATCCTGAAGACAGTGTGCACATGAACAAATGAAAGAGGCAAAAATATGCCAGAGCCAATTAAACAGTAAGATGATATCCTAAAATTGGGCACCCCATGAATTTATCAGTAGCACAACCAACAATGACAATGTTAACGGATCCATACAGGAAGAAAATTTCATGAAGATATATAATTAGGATTTTAATCAGAGAACTATCTCATTTTCATTTTTGACTCATGTAATATGAGGCATTATAAAACAAGAGACGTCGAGATAGAAGAATATGAAATAAATTCAATCCAAAGGTCACAACCATCATACAGATAACTATAATTCTAGAATGATCCTATCTACAAAGAAGTATGAATATACTTACAAGGTCTACATCTGAGTTCAATGCTATAGACACTGTAGAGAACCATGGCAGCAAGTCAACTGGAGCAATGGAAAACATCAAGAGACAAGTAAGATAATCCGTAAGTCCACATATATCTGAATATGAGTCCCCCCCCCCCCCCCCTTCTCTCAAAATAACAGATCACATATCACACAACCAATTAAATCACCAAAGCAGAAGGAAGGAAAAAAAGAGAGGGGGGGGGGGGGGAAGAAAGAAAGCTGATTATTATCTATTTCTTGCTTATATAGGGATTCTACGGATAGTAGCTAATTGAAACAAAAACTCAATGCATCGCAAATTAGACGTCAAATGACAAACATCCAATCAAATAAGAGTGCATCCCATTTTTCAAATCAGTTTCCAATTATTCCAGTTTTATGATTATGAGGCTACACTGATAAAATATTGCCAAATAAGCAGTTTATCCATCTCTGAAATTTCTATCAGAAGATCAAACAGAAACCATAAGACTCAAAATCAACTCCAAAATTCTTAATGAACTTAGCCCTGCAGTAACGTAGAAAAACAGACAAACTGCACAATGATTATATTCAGTCAGAGAATTGCGAAAGAGTATACAAAAATGTAATTTGAAGACAAAGGGATCATGATGATGAATCAACTAAGTAATATCATAGGAAAGCATGGAGAAGAGAAATTAAGCTCCCATAAATTCACCTTAAAATTGAAATTCAATTACGACCAGTTAAAATTCACGCTAGAAAATGCTTCATGAACAACAATAATTTCAATAACAAAGCCAAATAATAATCATATAAACAAAAGGGTCACCACCAATTAGCTCACTCGCCTCTGATATAGCGCAAATCAAAAGGCCGAAGCCTAGTCTCAGGGTAGCTGAAGCTTGAAATGGTAAAGGTTTCACCACTGCCCGGTTCATCATTTGCAGAGAAGACACAAAACAAGCACGAAAAGAGTACAAAGACACTGAGAACCAGATTGGGATGACACCATACAATCAAATTGAGAGCCATATTTTTCATAATTATTGTTGTAATTTTGAGGCAGTTATCAGATCATGGAGATGAAGGAAAGTGAGTGATGCAAACGGGCATTAGTGGATTAATTAAATAATAATGAAAAATCTATGCTGGCGAGAATGCGGTAAATACAGCTAGAGAATGAGAATTATGGGTCTTCAGCTAAATACTAAAAAACTAAATTAAACACAGAAGATCTATGTCTATGATACGATAATGTTTTTTGTTTGAGACTGAGTTAAGTCTTGTTGGGTTGACTTGTTTTCTTAAGGTGGTGGTAGAGATCGCTAAGACTCTACCAACATGGTTACGCGCTACAAGGAGCGTGGACCGCACGTGACGTTTGGACATACTCGAAACTATTTTGCTTGCATGTGAAAAAATATATAAAAGAGAGAGAATAAAATTAGATTACGAAGTACGAAATATGAAATAATGAATCATGAAATCAATAAAGTTATGGTCATTTTCTGGAAATAAAAGAAGAAAGCACTTCAATGATGGAATGATACCAACCTCGAGTTACACACGGCAGTAACGCTGATATTCCCAACGCCAACACATGATTTTTATCTTTATCCATCTTTTCTTTTTAAGAGATATGATATTCGGCTCCGTCATTCAAATATGGTAATAATGGAATAATATAATTGAAATATTGTATTTTGAAATTTTTATAAGAATAGAGGAAAATGTTAGATATTTTATCATTGAAGGAGTAGAAATGTATTGCACAAATTCTTACTTACACTAAGGTGAAATTTGACACATAAAAGTTACAAAGATTTTGCCCTTTTTTATATAAAATTATATAATTCTATCTATAGTAGAGCAAAACTTAAGAGCAAAAAATTTTGTTAGAGATTTTGCTCCACTCTATATGGAGATAGATTGGGATTAAATATCATATTGAATGAATCATTTATCATTTTTGTACTTTCTCAAAACATAAATGCTAGCACTTTGAAGAGAGTGATGAGAGTGAAAATTAGATATAAATATCTAATCTCAAATCTTAACAATAATAAATTAAATAAATTTATAAAAAAAGTTGCCATAATTAAATGGGTTTAGCAAATTGAAAAAACTACCTTTAGCTAAGCGAAATATGTGAAAAAAAAAGGAAAAAGTGCCGTTCTGACACATGCCCAAAATTAAATAATGATTACATATTATTGAATATGAATGTTTAAATTATGCCTTTGTGTTGTAGATTATCATTTCATGCAATAAATCATTTATCTAGTTTTCTTATTGCTCTATGGTGATCTTTTGCATGGTTGTCTTTAATGGCCATTTTTTGATTTTCATGTTAACTGCTAGAATGGATTTAGAGTGCATTTGTTTGGGATTATTTCAGCAAATAATCACTTTTTCATCCAAAAAAATCAGTTTTCGTATATTTGAATACTTTTTCAAAAATTAATAGAATCTCAAAAAACCTATTTTCAATTTTTTTGGAGAAGTTGAAAATAATAACTTTTGAAAAAAATCAATTTTCAATTTTTTCAATTAAATATAAAATTTAAGTTTCAAAATCACTTTTTTTAAAAGTTTAAACAAATACACCCTTAGTATGAAGTAAAAATTTTAGAGATTATTTTGATTTTTATGCAATTTTATTTATAAATCTGTGCATAAGAAAATTATTTATAAATCTGTCCAATCACATACCACCACCAACGCACAAACTATATAAAATGCTAAAAAAAATCCATACAAAAATAAAAAATGACAAAAACACCTTCAAATAGCATTTTTTGAAACCAGAAATGACACCAACTGATTGTGCCATTTCCCATGCTAACGGCCTCATATGAGGCTTTTTGAAAATATATAATAATAACAAAAAATCCCAAGTTAAAAGTTATGGCTATTTAAAGTTTTACTAACCATTTAACTTCCTACAACCAATTCACAAGATATTCATATTCCGAGATAGAAAATATGCTCTAAGACCATAGACCATATTCCTATCGGTCAAACTCATCAAATGTTGTTGCTGCGGTTTCAACAAGTATATCGGGTCATATAATTAATAAAGTAATGAAAAGAATATTGCTTCCACGAAAATAAAATAACTATTTTGACGGATGAATTCACAAATGAAAAAATTAAATTTTAAATAAAATAAATAAGAAAAATACTAATATAGATGCTAATGGGTGAATAAATGCTAATTGATCTTGAGCTTATCAAAATTTCCATCATTTGATTATTTACTTATTTAGGCTCAATTCTCGTATCAATAATTTTATTTGCTAAAAATATATAAATATTATTAGAAGCTTTCATTAATATAACATAATTAAAAGAAATTAAAATGCTAAATGATATATAATTAAATAATCTATCTTTTGCATGCATGTATGTACTGTTTCTATGCATGCGAGTACTGTTTTGGTGCATGCATTTTGCCCCACTCCATGGCAAAATGTGTACTATATTCCACACATTATCCCATATTATCATGTTTTTAACCCATAATTTCCATAAAAAAATTAAAAAACCGTGATATTCACATAGTCACAGTTGTGACATAAACTTCATAGGCCAAACTTATCATCAATGTTTTTCATTTTTCTTTTTTTTCTTTTTCCTCTCTCCCTTTCTCTTTATTTTTCATATCAACAGCCCTCACTTGATTTGAGTGGCATCTATTCTTTGAAATGTCTGTTTAAGTAACTTTTTAAAGAAAAAAAAGCCTCTTAATGCCAACGCTTGATTTGTCATAATTGACCAAATATTAGAATATTTCCCTTTTGTGATTTTTCTGATTTGTCTTAATCCGCCTTTTGATATGAAGATAAATAAAAAGAACGAAAAAGAAAGTTTTGTGATACTTTGAAAAGAGGATAAAACTTGAAATTCTACCAAAGAATTTTTGAATTAAATAACAGAAAATTTTAAATTATTTTCTTCCTCTCAGTCTCAATTTCTCTTTCCTTAGTTATTATAACTATAATCTAGTGTGACGATTCATTAGAGCAAAGGCTGTAGACCCTTGACGTTCCACTGTTGAATGTAATATATGCCTTTAACTATTCTTTTTCTACTTTGAGCTACTATGACTGTATTCATACAATATCCTTTAAGTAGCATTATTCAATCATTATTTGATTTCAACTTAGTCACTAGAAAATGAGTTGTCTTATATGCAAAAACAGTTTTTTTCATAGAAATCCACCCACCACTCTTTATCCAAGTTACTTTTCTCTTCCTATTTTCTCCTTTTTAATTTTTTATATTTGATATGCCACCAAATATGAAAGTATTCTGTGTACTTTGCCTGTATGAAAATCATTTTCTCAAATAAAATATCTGTGTGTTTGTTTGACAATACTGTGATGCCACGGCTTTGGGTCTCAAAACAGGGGAAGGAAAAAAATAAAAAGATGAGGTTTACTTTTTTATCTTTTTGGGTGTTAAGTAAAAACAAAATGAATGAAGAAAGGAACCCTTTTAAGATAAACACCGCAGCCCCCCCTTCCCCCCAAAGTTTTTTCATCTCACAATCGAACTTTCTCTCTGTTTCTTCCCTTTCTTTAGTAATCTTCTTCTCTCTATTTGATCATTAAGTTTTGTTTTTCTTTTATTTTATCATAAAATTTGTTATCTATTAGCCCTTAAAGTTTGAGGTAAATTCTTAATCTCAAATCTTTTTCTTATAGATAAATTTTAGAGATTTTCTCACAGTTAGTGAATAGTAATTAAATAGAGGGTGAATAATATTTGGAGGTTTGCCCAATAAAAAGCTTACTAATTATTAGTTTATCTTTAAATAAATTATCTAAACTTATAAAAAAATATTTGTGTTGATCAGATCCTCTTAATATGGTGCCAATTTCTGGAGCTATTGGGGGCAGCTCAGTTGATTCCCTCTATTTTTTCAATAAATAAAACAAGCTCCACCACAAGAAGGTGGGGAGCAAAAGGATCATTGTACAATGAGGCAAGTACAACAAAAAAAGGATCCACTAGCAAAAGCCTAAAACAAATTGAACCCAAAACCAACATCTAAAAGTGCCCACGTCAAGAAGAAAAACATTAAAAGCAAACAAATCCCAAACCAATGACTTAACTAGCCACCAACTCCGAAGGAAGCTCAATAGCAATAACCAGAAGATAGATAACACAGACTGCAAAAGGCAAAGACAGATACAAACTAGCACACCTTAGATAACAGAAGGGTACTCAAACAATTTCAGTGGACCAACTATGCAAGCTCAAAAAAGATGGTCAATGAGCAGTCAGCTAAGAAATCAAAATACTGACACCATCCTTTTGCACCAAAGACCAGGAGTCGCGACACCAATCATTTCAGTACCATGAATTTCTGCAAAATATGATGACTCCAGTAACAAGTTGCTGAAACTAGAAGGGGACACTCCACAATTCTATAGTCTACCTGTAATGCGACTATGTCATTTGCTTCTCCTCCATATTGACCTCCAAATATTCAAAGATGATGGATTGGAACATAATTCATCAGAGTATAGATGCTTCTTCTCAAGCCACACTTTTATTCAGTAGCTTAATGTCAGTTTAATCTTCTTCTTTTCTAACTCCTAGTTTATCTGCTCCTTTTCAAATATCACTTTATTCCTAATATTCCATATGCTCCATATGACTATAAAAAACAAGCAAAGCCATACCTTCTTTTCAACGTCGAAAACAGCAAAGCCAAACCAAGATTCAAAGAAATTTGCTGGCTTCTCAAGGCTTGACCATGCAAATCCCCACCAATTCATAACATCTACCCAAATACTCCAAGAAACGTAACAGGTGAAGAAGACATGTGCCACTGTCTCTACTTCCTGATTGCAAAATGGACAAATTGCTTCAATAGGTTGAAGAGTATCGAATTTGCAAAGTCTATCTTTGGTGTTAAGCTTTCCTACAAAACAAACCAGACCAGAATCTCTGCGCGAGGAGGGGCAATAGCTGACCACACTTTACAAACCACTGAAGCTGCAGCATTGTTGTTTGTCAAAAAAGTATGGATCTGAAAAAGAAAGGATTTAACAGAAAAAGACACTTTGTTTTCGAACTTCCAAACATATGCATCGTCCTCTCTATTCGAAAAAGGATTTTGAGGAAGACAATCTAGAAGATGATGAAATAAGTTCTGTTCCCATAACAGAAAAGGCCTTCTCCAGGAAAAGTTCCATCTCCAAATTTGCCTGTCCCACAAACCCATGTCACTAATAAAGCTTCTCTTTTGATTGTACATAGCATGCAATCTTGGGAATTTATCCTTAAGTGGATTATTGCCCAGCCAAGTGTTTTCCCAAAATCTGGTTGCATTCCCACGACCAATTCTCCTCCAACAACCACTTGCAAACACCTCTAGAATCTCTTTCTCGATATTAGAGAAACTCACTATTTGTCCCCAGATACCTCCCTTTTTCTTCTCAATATTCGCAATATCTATAATATCCCCATCCCTGTAATGATTTGACCACACCACTTTCTTCCATAGTGGGTTATTATTATCAGATAACTTCGACCACCATTTAAATAGTAATGCCGCATTCTTCAATATTAGATTGTCTACCCTCAAACCTCCTAATTCTTTTGAGTTTTGTATAGTTTCCCATGCTACAAGGGGAATGCCCTTCTTATTCACATCACCTGACCAGAAAAAATTTCTTTGGATTTGGATGATTCTATTTGCTACGACTTTTGGTATCTTGAATAGGCTAAGGTAGTACGTAGGTAAGTTAATTAAAACAGCTTTAATAAGGGTCAGCCTCCCTGCTCTAGATAGCACTTTTGCCTTCCATAATGCCAATCTCCTTTCAATCTTCTCCATGACTGGTTTCCAAGTCGATACAAGACTAGGATTAGCTCCTAGAGGAACACCTAGATAAATGAAAGGCAGCTTCAATGACTTACATTTGAGAGATGAAGCCATTTTATTTCCCCAATCCTCATCACATCCTACTGTAAACAAGGCGGACTTAGCATAAGTTATTGATAAACCAGAGACCAAAGAAAAATAGTTCAATAACCTCCTATAGTTCAGTAGAACATCTTCCTTAGCTGGACAAAAGATCAGTGTATCATCCGCGAATTGTAGATGAGATATGCCAACTTCATTCCTTCCTACTTTCTCCTCTTCAACATCCCCTATCTCTTTGGCTTTATGAACCATTCCATTCAATGCCCCTGCAGCTAGAATGAACAGGAACGGGGAGAATGGATCACCTTGACATAATCCTCTCTCTAGTTTAAAGGGTGCTGAAGGGGAACCATTAATAAGTATAGACATTGTGCCGTCGAGATGCATTCTTCTCCATGCCGTCGAGATGCATTCTTCTCCATTTGACACCAAATCCCATTAATTCTTTGACCCTGTCAAGAAAACTCCACTTAACTGAATCAAAAGCCTTATGGAAATCATGCTTTAGTAGGGCTGTCGGCTTCCTTTTCTTCCTTACCCACCAAATGACCTCATTAGCAATAGGCGCACCATCCAGAATTTGTCGATTTGTCACAAAGGCTGATTGGGTTTCACCCACAAGTGTTGGCATAATCGTCCTTATCCTTCTAGCTAGTACTTTTGCAATGATTTTGTAGAGACAACCAACCATGCTTATAGGACAAAATTCGTGTAATTCTTTAGCACCGTCCACTTTTGGAATGAGTGCTACCCAAGTTCTGTTGATATCCACAGGGAAGGAACCAAACTCAAAGAAGTTTTGAACAAATTGTATAATTTCACTCCCAATCTCATCCCAAAGCTTCCTAATAAAATTCAAATTAAAACCATCAAATCCTACAGTCTTTGATGGATCATAGCTCCACACTGCTGCTTTGATCTCCTCTTAAGTTAGCAATTTTTCTAATTTCGCAGCCATTTCTCTGTTTAGCCTAGGCAACAGCCCTTCTAAAATATCCACTCGAGGCTTCACTAGTTGTGTATACAACATTTTAAAGAATTTGACCTCTTCCCTCTTTACGGCATGCATCCTCTTCATCCATCTCTGCCCCACTTTCAACTTCTGCACTATTTTCCTCTTCCTCCTTCGCACTGCTACTGCATGAAAGTATCTTGTATTTCTATCCCCTTGCTTTAACCACTTATCTTTAGACAATTGCCTCCAATAAGATTCATTTCTCACATACCACAGTTGCAATTGACTCCGTAATGCTTCATATCTCACCAGATCCACCTCAGTAAGGACCCCCTACTCATTTTTAATATCTAGTACTTGAATTTCGTGCTCAAAGTTGTTGATAGCCTCATCAATGTTGCCAAACCTCTCCTTATTCCATATTCTGAGTGGTCTCTGCAATCCGTTCATCTTCTCAAGTAGTGACAAATCCCTCATTGACCGCCATTCTTGTTTAATCTTATCGACAAATTCTAGGTGTGAGAACCATGAATCCAGAGCTCTAAACGGTTTTGGACCCAAATCAATCTTCTCAGTTTGGAGGAGAAACAGACAATGATTAGATAACGATGAATTAAGTGCAACTAATCTCAGATCAGGGCACCGAACATTAAGCTCCACGTCTACAAAGCATCTGTCAAGCTTGCTCATTGATTTACCCCTGGCCCATGTGAACTTCATGCCTTGAAGAGCTAGGTCCATTAATTGCATACATTAGACCCATTCTTTAAAATCTTCAATACTACCCCTGCAGCCCAAACCATTTTTCCTTTCCTCCAAATGCAAAACTTTGTTAAAATCATTGATAAATATCATTGGACATTCAATCTAACTCTTTAGATCTTCTAGTTCTGCCCAATGTTCCTTCCTATCACTTCTGGAGTATAACCCATAAACCATGGTCACCGTACATTTGTAGTCAATCCCTTTAAGATTGCCCACGATACAAATCCATCTCCTACCTAATCTAAATTCAAACTCCACAAACACATCTATGTCTTAACTACAAATCAAACTGCCTCTAGCATTGGTAGCTGGAACCTCTGCCCATCTAATATTCGCCCTACCCCACCAGCTTTTAATAAGATAATCCTGAACCTTAGTATGTTTAGTTTCTATTAGACTCATAACAAATGATTTTTTCTCAGCAACTAGTCTTTTAATGGCAGTCACCTTACCACTACCCCCAATATCTCTAATGTTTCAAGCTAAGATCTTTATTAAAATTAAATCAATCAACAACACTTGACCTACTGCATCCTCTTCATGTTTGTTTCTTAGGCATGCCTCTGTGTCACGCCCCAAACAAAAGCCGTGACCGGCACACAGGTCAATCTGACTCACTTAACCTGACAAAATTAATGACCAAATTCTATCCATATAATTTAACAATTTAAGTAATGGGGCTGCCAAAAATTCGGCAGAGTCTTCCCTGAAAACTGGACAATCCAAAAATTACATAAACCTGTTTAAATCAAATATAATAACCAGAAATCACAGCCAGAATATTTCCAGAGCAATAATCATAGGGATTAAAAGATCAGCTATACTAAAGAGTAATATACACATTATGGCTATATCCATAACCCAAAAATAACTGATCCTATGCCCTATAGTCAGAAATCTAATCAACAAAATAGAGGCCTCTTCCATAGTAAAGGCCTACCAAAAGGAATATCCTGAGTAGAACAACTAGTCCCAGGAACCTGCTACTCAGCACCCTGTGAATCTGAAGAGAAGGAAAGGAAATAGGATGAGTCATACAGACTCAGTGAGGGTATATAAATAAAGTGGACAGGAAGGAGAAACTAAATCACGCACGAGCTTTTAAAATAACTGAAAACAACTGACTAATCATATATTCACCAAAGAAATTGATTGAGGCAATACTTTGTCAATTCTATATTTCCATAAATAGAATCTTGTCAACCTCCTTCATTTAAATTAAAACTCATTAACAGAAACTTAACAATTTTCTATATATTGTCTTAACCAACTTCCTAAATAGACTTTGTCAACATAGAATCAAATATTTCATCAAACTAATTACTCCACGAGGGTTACCTAAGAAGAACTAAATTTTTATGGGAAGTGGTCTCAACCCATCTAATCAAAAATATGAGCTCATCTCAAGCCGGGGGTCTTGCCTCGCCCGGTACTATCTCATTTAAATATACTATGTGCACATAGGCCATTATATCTCTTCGCTAATGGCGAACGGTGTTCTAACTTAGAACCCATCATGGTTTTCTCAATATAAATTTATTTTAAAATGAAGTGCTTAAATTTAATAATCAACTTCTATAAAATCCAATTCTTGCAAGAAATAAACTTTTATAATTCATTATAAATAAACCATAAAATAAGAAAGAATAGCAACAGGTGACATTGAAATAATAACTAAGAGGATATCCAAAATATTAAATCAGCTATTAGTATCCAAAGAAACTCAATTATTATTTTAGAAAGAGAAATCAATCGGCTGAAATGACTATCCAAATCCATTATTAGCACAAAATCAAATTATTAGCTTCAACAGGTTAGTTTCTCCTATAAACATAAACTTAAAATTATTGCCACCAAGTAAATAACCACTCACAACAAAGAGGGATCAACCGAAAGCTCCCAAATGACTCTAAGGAGTAACTGGCACCGTATCAGGAGAATCTCAAGCTTTAAGGACTAGTGGATATCAAACTTTTGAGATAAAATAAAAGAAAAAGGAGCTTTGATGGTAAAAATAAGAAAAAGAAAAGAAAAAGAAAAAGAAAGAAGACGAGAAACAGAGGAGGAAGAAGGGAATTGAACAGAAGCAAGGAAAAAGGAAAAAGGGAAAAGGATGACACGGTGAATTTCTCACTGTTCCTTTATCTTTCTCTTTTTTTTTTTTAACTCAATGCTCAAAAGACTAAAATGCCCTTATCCTTTTTTGTTATTTCCTTTCCCCTGTTTTTGGAATGTAATACCGTGGCATTACACTCTGCCTCTCTTTGGAACCATAATCTTATCTTGCCCATCTAATTCGAACCTCTTTCTTCATATTGCCTCTTTCACCTCGGTCTGATCTTCAGCTGTCAAGCCCACCTTGAGGCCTAAGTTCCATGGGTTTGAAGCCTTTGCCAACATAATGTCGTTCCTCCCATTAGTTGCTGCATCAACATTGCTTGGGTTTTCACCTAATGGTTCGAGCTTAAATGGGGTTTCATTTTCATCCCCCAAATGAGCTGAGCATGTCTCAGTTACCACCACATATTCCTGCATCTTCTCCGGAGGAGTGATTCCTTCAGATAGTACGTCATCTAGTCCAAATCTAGGGGGATGGGAAAGGCTGCCTTCTGTTGATACGTTTGTTTGATAACGGGTCAAGCCCAAGATGATGTTCTCCTCAGGAATGTGGGAATTGCTCTTTTCCTTGCTCCCTTCAACACTTGGTGAACTCCTCGGCCCATCTCTTGTGTCCTCCATTTTGTTTTTTTTTGTTTCGTTACATGAGCCCATCTTCAATTCTGGCCCTTTTATTGTATTTTCGTGGACCCCATTAAACGACTTTGCCAATAAAACACCCACCAGTAATGTATCCTTGTTTTTGTTTGAATTTGATTCTTCATCATTACAATCTTCTCGAGCCACGTTCCCAATTAATGCATTGTCCTCACCCTGAGTCTTACTTCCTCTTCTTTCTATCTTACTCCTTGATGCTTTGTCCTTAACCTGATGAATTGCAAGCATATTTGCAGGGTATGAAGTATTTATCTTCGCTGAATCGTACTTAATCCCATATGCATCCTCAATAACATATATGTTAAAAGCCACCCCATCCAAAACAAAACAAATCCATGCATTGCTGTGGGAGAGGACAGTAGTTTCAATCAGCACCTTAGCACTTGTGAAATTCATCAACGACGGATTTGAATATACTACTCTTCCCCATGATTCTCCAATTTTCTCTAAGTTTTTCTTTGACCATCCATGTAAGGGTAGAACCCTGCATGTTAACCATACCTTCCTCACTTTGCAGCATTCTTCCGGACTCCATTTGTGTATTTCTTCCATCAAGGTGAACAAGAGGCTCTTCTAATTTTTCATTTCGCGTTCACAGGCTTTCACGGAACTGAAAAACAATAAGGACTTTATATATGTCAATCGCCAATACTTTCTCAATCTCTAACCCAGCAGTCTTCAACTTGTAGTATATTTCCTTTGGCTCAAGGGGCTTTAGACCTTCCCCGACAATACTTCTATGGAGCCACACCAAGTTTTCCACTTCCTTCACACCTTGTATTACTATTGTCTTCGATTCATTCTTCTCCAAATTTGTTATTGCGTTCTTCTTGTGCTCCCAGTTATGATATTTTCTTTGTACCCCAGTCATTTTCCCGCACACCACCTCCTTGTAGGATCTACTGTCTCGGGGGTTCATGAAGGGCCTTATATCCCTTTTCACGTCACGACTGTTTAGTCTTCTTTTGGTGCTATCTGCTATCTCCCTATGGTCATACTTGGCCAGTCCCACATATATCTGTTGAGTTCTGATTGAAATCCCGTTTAGCTTCTCAACTACCCTTTTCGCTTCCTCCATGGTAGCGTATCTGACAAACCCAAATAGGTTTGTGTTCTTTGTCCTTATCCTGCGAGATAAGAATACATCCAGCAAGGTGCCATGGTGCTTGAATATCTATGTTAACCACTCTAGAGTCATCGATTGAGGAAGGTTACCAACAAATAATGTTACACCATTCCTAGACTCCAGCTGTGCTTTCTTCCATCTACACTCTTGCCTCGATCTATCCACTTTGCCTCTTACGATTCCCCCAGTTTCTTGCCTCGATCTATCCTCTTTTTTGTAGATTTAGTGCCGAATATATATTAGAAAGCATATATGATAACAAAAATCACATGCTAAAGAACACGTAAGTCACCATCAAGAGGAAACACCTAGCATCTTGCAATCTTAGAACTATTCAAAAAAGGGTTATTCACATTCTTGCTCAGTTGATTCCTTTTTGTTGTAAGTGGATATTTACTTAATGACAATATTTTACAAATTTATTTTTGCTAGAGAAACAAACCTGTTAAGACTAATTAATCTACTTTATGTTGTTGATTTATTTGGATAATTATTTTTGTTAAATTGCTTTCTTTACCTTTAGTATTGGAAATCAAGTTTTATTGACCTTGATACTGGCCTAAGAATTTGACTAGTCTCCTTATTATTATTTTAAAATATCATGATATTATTGCTATTATTTATCTTGTGTTAATATAATTTACAAAAGTTGATTATTTGCAAGAACTGAGTCTTATAGAAATGGATTTATTTAATTTGAGCATTTTATTTCATGATAAATTATGTTGAGAAAACCATGATGGGTTTTAAGTTAGAAAACCGTTCAACATTAGCGAAGAGATATAACGGTACGGTTCATCATTAGCGAAGAGATATAATGGCCTATATGTACATAATATACATAGATGAGATAGTACCGGGAAGGCAAGGCCCTCGGTTTGAGATGAGCTCGGACTTATGATTAGATGGATTAAGATCACTCCTCACAAAATTTAGTTTTTCTTTTGTAACCCTCATGGAGAATTTGTTTATTTGACGAAAGATTTTATTTTACTTTGACAAGATCTATGCATGAAATTGATTAAGACAGCATATTGAGAATTGTTAAGTTTTTGTCTATGAGTTTTTATTATAAATGAGGGATATGAATGAGGTTTTATTTATGAAAAATATTTGAAAGACATAGAGCTGATAAACGGGCATCTTCACCAATATATTTTTTTTACTAATGTATACTTGTTAAGTTGTTTCCTTTTATTTTAAAAGTTTGTGCATATATTAGTTTCTCCTTCCTATCCACTTTATTTATATGCTTTCATGGAGTCTATGTGACTCACCCTATCTCATTTTCTTCTTTTCAAATTCACAAGGTACTGAATAGCAGGTTCCTAGGATTTGTTGTTCTACCCATGAGATTTCTTTTGGTAGGCCTCTATTATTAGAAGAGGCTCCTATTTTGTTAACTCCATAATCTTGCAACTATAGGGCATAGGATCAGTTGTTTTTTTGGACTTTGTACGTAATCATAATGTGTATATGGCTCTTTTTGTATAGCTGATCTTTGGATCCTGATGATTGTTACTCTAGAAATATTCTGGTTGTTGCTTTTGGTTGTTATATTTGATATAAATAGGTTTATCTGATATTTGGGTTACTCAGTTTTCAAGGGAGATACTGCCGAATTTTTGGCAGCCCTAATGAATGAGTTGTTAAATTATATGTATAGAATTCTGTCATTAGGTTTGCCAAGTTAAGTGAGTGAGATTAGCCTATGTTTCGATCATGGCCTAAGTTTGGGTCATGACAAATACAACGTGCGTTCTTTAACAGGAATGATCGCCTTCTTTTAATTTGATGTACATCATAACACATGTTTTTTCTGTTGATGCAAACCAAACATATGCTATATCTTTTGAATATGAAAAGCATTAACTAAAGAAAGAAAGAAAGTAACTTGAATTAGTTCATTATTTTCCAATTATATTAATTTGGTGAGTTAATTAAGATTTTTTTCCTTAGTTGTGCTCATAGGAATGCACTAATTGTGGTACATAGCAAAAATGATACATAAAATCCATCCAATACTGAGTGATTGTTGAAGATAAATAATAGTCATAATGGCTTTAGTAGAGATGGCAATTACAACTCGATCCGCAGGTACACACCCTGCACCAACCTGGTTGAGTCTGGTTTTGAACTTGCCCCGATGCGAGACGAGTTTGAGTGCAGGTCGGGTCGGGTTCGGGTTCGGGTTGAACGCAAACCTACTTGTACGCTATCCACAACCTATATATCTATAAGATTTTTTTTAAAAAAAATATTTCTATCACTCTAAGGATATGTGTTGCATGAGAGTAAAAATAGAGATAAAAATTTTATGAATTTATTTAATGTGTACTTTTTCATATGAAGCTAATTTATGAAAATTTTCACTTTATTTCTACCCTCATATTAAACATATTCTAAGTACAAGTTAAATTTTAAAATAATTTTCATCTCAAAAAATTTTAAAATAATTTTTTAGGTATTTAAAAGAAACAACAAGTGAGGGCAGGTAGGGTATAAGTTGGAGTGGATTGTTTGAGGATAGGGTTTGGATTTTGAATATCAAAATCAGCAAATAGGGTAGAAGCGGGTTGAGACTTGTTCAATAAGGTGTGGGGTGAGTTCAGGTTGAGCTAAAACCTGCCCCAACTGCCCCATTGCCACCTTTAGCTTCAGGCAACAACTTTCCTAGTTTCATTTCCTTTCTAACAGATTCAGCCTGATTCTCTAACTTTAGGTATTTTTACTATTTTCGTTTTCCAATGTCTACCATAATTTTCAGATTGCAGCTTAAACAAAATTTCCCTTAAGATGACAATTGGAATTGCAAAAGCAAGAAAAATGGATAGTGTCAGTTAACAGTCTTTAGCACAAGAACTTAGTGCCTACCTGGTTTATAGTTTGCAAATCATGAATCGCCTTAAGGGATATATATATATATATATATATATATTCACTTCTATCCAAACCATTGCTTGAGATTGAAAATTATATTGAAATATAACTTAATGTGATTTTGTCAAATATGTAAAATAAATTAAACTCAATTTTCATCTTTTAAACTATAATTTAGGATTTGCAAACTGAAATCCAAATATGCTATTAAACCTTGCACTTTCTGCACCAAAATCCATGATATTAGGATTTAATCCGTGACAAAGATGTGCTTATAATGCCATCCTTTTATTAAGCACAACCATATACAAATAGTATCCAATATGACAAAACAGAACTCTAGTGTTAAATGTGGAAACTACTTGAGCTAAGAATCCTAAAATTATGCTGGAAAAGAATATGGCTACTAAATGTGTGAGACATCACTATGAACTCTCTGAGTTACCATGGACAGGTTCTCATCTTCATCATCATCATCATCATCCAGTACCCCTTGAGCCCGCATTTCAGATAATTGCTGGAACTTAAATGCATCTCTCTTTTTCTTGCTGAACAGTTTCTTGCCATAAATGGCACCAGCAGTAACTGCTCCCACTGAAGAAACTGCCAACACAGCCAGTGTTCTCTGTACTTGACAATAGCACATGGTCAGCAAATTGTGAAATTGGGATGATAAGAAGAAACAATTCATTCTGAGGAGATCTTGTGTCATACTCACATTTGTGTCACTATTGCTGGTTACTTTAGGCAATTCCGGGGACAATGAATTTGAGTAAAATCCTGCGTTAGAAAATCTATCAGATAAGCCGACAATTTCTCTAACTCACTAGTTGTGCCATGATGTTATTTCACACTGTAATGTAGCTCAAATACTTTCAAGTGTGGATGGAAATTCAACATCATCAACAATTTTCTACCAACTAATAACTGTACAATGCATCTGAGTGTATCCTTTTGATATGGTTCAGAGCCAAGGGTACTTTATTCAGTGCCATAAGCATAATTCAAAAATTCATGCATGTTTGGAAGAGATTATAAATAAAATAAATTACTGGATCCAAACAAATTCAGGGATCTTATGGCAAGCCCAAAGCTTAGTTAACTATTGTTTTAATTATTTCAAATTGTTAGCTAGCTTTTGGAAAAAACAATCAAAACAAGCATTTTTTATATGAGTCCTATTATTTAAACACTTATTTTGAGACATCAAAAGGACACTACACTCTTAGAGGTAGTGTGAGATTCAATGATGAACCCAATTCAATAGTGTAGGATTCACAAAAATCTTTGATTCTCTTTATATGTCTCATTTAGTGTCTATTTTTTTAATGCTAAAAAATAAAATAAAAATAAAAAACCATTTCCCTTATCATATAACATTCATTTCAACAGCATCCAAAGATGAAGAAAGTGAGAGAACCTGCTGATGTTGTGGTTGGAAGAGAGCAATCAGCACTGCCTTTCCAATCTGGTGGGCACTGGCAAACATCACCTGCTTCAGCCAAGCATTCAGCATTGTGGAAACAGAAAATCTGACCACAAGGTGCTCCGGAATGCTCACAGTGTTCCCCAGCAGATCCAAGGGGGCATTTGCATGAGTACTTCTCCCCTTGAACAATCTCCTCACAAGTTCCCCCATGTTCACACCAGAATGAGTTTGTCCCATCACACATGGTCATTTCTTCATCACAAAACTTGCCCCTATAGCCCCACAACACATAAATCTCATTCAAAAAGTTGACAAAAGCAACACTGAATAAAATGAGACTATTACTAATCGGATTCAAATATCAAAATATGATCAGTGAAAGCAATATTGGAATTTTTTTCCATTTGATTTCCAAAATGCAAGACCCCTTTATTTTTATAGGCCTAATTGATGCATAATTTTTCTCCCCACCCCTTTATTTTATTGAATCAAAAAAATACTGAGTACTAACAGGATTCAAGATATCAAATATGATCAATATAATGAAAGCAATATTGGAAATTTTTTCATTTAATTTCCTAAAAGCTAGACCCCTTTACTTGGATTGGCCTAATTGATGACTAGTTTTCCTCCCCACCGCTTTACTTTATTAATACTGAAAATGACATTTCTTGCTTCAAGAAAACCAATTAAATGCTTGGAAGAAAGAATTGAGGTCAAAGAGTTTTGAGATGTGATGTATGTTTTTTACCCCAGAAAAGGTCGATCACCATCTAAGATGGTGGAAGGTTCAGGAAAGTTGCAAATGCAAGCACCAGTGCTGTTGCACAACCCAGTTTTGCAGCGATCATCTTCACATTCCAAAGAATACACATTCAGTGATCCCAAAAGCAATGAAACTGCCAATATTTGACATATTCGCGTTCTAATTGACATTTCAAGATTCTCTTTTTTGGTAGTGTGGTGTTTGAGAGAGAATGAGAGATTTTTACCTTTACATTTTATTTGTACTTTGTGGCACAATGTTTAAGAACATTGTGAGGGTCACTTGAGATTCAAGCAAAGGTGAAAGAGAGAGAGTGTGATGGGTTGGTAGTGAGCTATAACTCGAAAGATAAGTTGAATCTGTGAAATAGAGGGAGTTTTAATTAAGTTCAATTTACCAATACTAGCCTTCACAATGTCCTAAATTTTCATGAAGATTGATGCTGGTTAGAACAAAAGAATTTTCAAGGTCAATAATGGTACTTTAGTCAATAAGGTTTGCATGTGGTTTTGTATTTATTAGGAAGTCAAACGAGGTAGTGTATTATGGAGTCTGATTCAAGGAACTCAGAAGCAAAAATTGACTATTTGTTTATTTCTTTATATATATTTTTTTCATATGTTGGCTGGATTGGGTTGAAGAGACTGGGCATAGTACAGTTGCAAATTGCAATAAGATTTGCTGCAGCTTCGATTTGTTAACTGTTCTCTCAAAGCCCACGTTAGAGCCCAAGTTTTACAATAGTATCCAACTAATGCAGTCAAAACTTAAAAAAAAAAAAGAAACTTTTTCTCTCGAAGTCCAAAAAATAGAAAAAATGTTGCACAGTGACCCTCAAAAAAAAATATATCTGCTGTAAAACACATTATTCTTTTTTTTTTTTTTGGATTAATACTGCTACTTTAAATTCCTTCTTTCTTGTTGGTGTAAAAGAGATTGCTAAGACCAAACATGATTCCGATTGTTAAGGGTATGTTTGAAATATGTATTAAGTGATAAGAGAAGATAATACAATATGTTATGAGTTTATCTGTTATTTGGTATAGTCAACGTATTATATAAATTTATCTATAAATCTCTTTTATATATCAAAATAATGGATAATATAATATAACCTAAGGAGACCGTATTAAATTATATTAACTTTTGATATATAAGAGCTCTTTTACTTTTTATTTTTTAATATATTTTATTAAAAATAATAAAAAATAAAAACTATATAAATAAAAAATAATATTATTAATGAAAAATCTAATAATAAATAAATATTTTTAAAAAATAATAATTATAAAATAACTAATATAAAAATATAGGAATAAAAATTTATTATTAAAATATATAAATAATAATAAACAATATTTAATATAAGTTTAATTATATATAATAAAAATAATTATACATTATATATAACGCAATTAAATATAGGAATATAGCATTAGACATGCTTGAATTTCAATATATAAAAACTCCCTTTATTCTCTCTTTGTCTCTTTTTTTTATATTTATGAAAAATATCAAAAATGTATAAATAAATAAATAATTTTCAATATAAAATTATATTTATATACAATACAAATATAGCTAAAATAATTATAATAAAAATAATAAATATTTAAACATTTATTTTAATTATTAAATTTTTAATTTAATATTTGAAAAATTATATTTATTATAATACCTTTTTTTGATTATATTTCATATAGTACAATATCTTTTATTATGACATACCAAACATTGCATAATATTAAAATTTTATTAAGCATTATATAATCAAGTTATATATTATCAACTCTTATCTTATTAGACCTTATATTAGTAGGGGTGCCAAATGAACCCCTAAGTTTATAATTAAAATGTATATTAACTCTAAATGTTTTCTTGATCATATTTTAAACAACATAGAACTTAATATATCCTCTTCATATTTAAGAGTAGATATTTAGAGCATAAAATTTGTAGAACTAGGCTCTAATAAAAAATTATGGATCTAACTATACTCTATACTCCAAAAATTAGGCTTTAAGGGGTGGAATATCCAAATTTTTACAAAGATTATTTTAAACATATATTTAAATAACTTGAGACTTAAATATACCGTCTGAAATTGTATTATTAGTTGGGTGATTTTGGTTAACCCATAACAAATATACTTCTTAAATCAACTTCAAATAAAGTTATAATGTTAAAGCCTGAAATAATATTTATTAATATGTGAAATGATTGCTTGTTAAGTTGGCATATGTGAAATCAACAAGATTTCCAATGATGCCTAGAGTGAGCAAGTGGAAAGGCAGCTGTCTGGTTGACCAACCGGCCAAAGCCTGCTGGCATAGAGTCACCTATGTTGAAAAAGATGATGATGATGATGATGACGACGATGCACACATGTTACCTACCTTCTAGTATCTACTATACTATAACAACCATTTTTCTGTCTTCTTGCTCATATCTAGAACATGTGCATTATCCCCACTAATTTACTTATTGCATTTATTATGATTATGATTATGATTATGATACACTTCATTTTGACAACTTTCTTTCCTTTTGGTCTTCTACGCTCACTGCTCACCCTTAATCGTTGGCATTTTTTTTATTTTCCCGAAACTATCAACCTAAGTTCATTAAATTTTAATTAATTTAGCTCAGAAAAAATTTATTATAGGAATAAAAAAAATTTGAATTATTTTTTCTATTTATTTATAACTAATTATCTTTTAAAATTTTAGTATATAAATAAAAAATTATTAAAATTACATAAATATAAAAAAATTTAGATTATTTTCACAAAATTAACTTTTTTAAAAAATTATAAAATAATTATTATAAGTAGGTGAAAGAATAAAAATAAAGATAAAATTAAAAAATAATTAATATTACCTTAAAACTCTTAAATAATACATAATTATGGATAAAAAAATTTTATTAAAAAGATAATTATAAGTAAACAAATAAAATAATATTTTTTATTTTTTATTTTTTAGAGTATCTCTTCACCCGATAAGTGAAAAATTAATCTCTCAAAATATAATCAGCTACTTCAATGGAGATATCTCCCAACAGAACTTTTTTTATATACATAAACTCAATATCGAATCTATAACCACGTACTTAATATATCTAAGCCCCTTCTATTCGGACTAATGCCTTATTGATACTTATCTTTCTATAAATCTCGAATTAAATTTTATTTTTAAAAAAATAAATATCATGCCACTTCAACTAACTAGTTGCCCGAACTTGAATTGCACCTAAGATTTCTAACTTCAATAGTTTGTTTTTAACTACGTCAATAATACGCAGGTACAAGTCTAAAATACCAATCCGTCCATCGGAGTTCGTAGAAATTCGTATTAATCAACATATACATTTATACCACATTAACACTTATCTTTTAGCATATTAATTTTGCAACAAAATAATGAAAAGAATATCTATTAATCATATCATTGTATTTTTAAAGTAACATGTTTAGGGGAAAAAAAACTTAATACTATAGTTGGGACATAAGCTTACAAAAAGCAATTGTTGATTTTTCTGTTTTGGGCAGAACAATTTTCAAATCATCTCATCTCACCATCCCAAAGAAAGTTAAAAATTCATACCAACTAATATATTTACAAACTATTACTCCTTAGCATATGACAAAAAAGTTAAAATCTTAGGAAAGATATACCTAGAATCTACAATGAATGATCAATGGATCTGGTCCCTCAAAGCTTCCATCCAAGAAGGCACACTTACAGTAAGAGAAGCATGTGCCCACAAACATTAACCGAAAAAAAAAAAAAAAGCCAGATATCCATGATCGACAAATAAATCACTATACCACATGCAATTTTCTTTCTTATTTTTTTTGGCTAGCACCACTAACTCTTAAAAAAGAAATAGAATACTAGCATCGGATATCATCAATACAATCAGTTTCACCTAGTTTCACAAGTAAAATATACATTGCCGTGTCCGTAGAGAGCGCATAAATACGAGAGCTTTATTTGGAAATAAAATACTTGTCAAAACTCAGTACATCCAAGTTAAATATGTTTTAAAATCTATACTCATCGTCCATTAGTAACTAATTTATTAACGTTTAACTCCCACATTTTTTAAGTATTGTTATTTGTACGTCCAAAGTACATATTTGATGGTGGTGAACATGGCCGAGACATTGTGTGTCCCTGCCAACGGAAATTGGATTACCAGACTAACGTTTTATTCATGCATCATTACGATTTAAGTTCGATTAATAAATTCACAACAAATAACAAGACAAGAATCCACTAAAAACATGAGAGGGCGTATACATTAATCCAAAAATTCCTCAATTTTGTATCCCTTTCATTTCATTTATTAATTTTCTTTAGCTATATACACATTTCACCAGCCCCCACCTGAAATTCTACCCTTCAAAAAACATATATCTAAATATATAAATAAATATATATATAGAGAGAGAGAGAGAGAAAGAGTGAGAAAAAAATAAATAAATCATTAAAAAAAGGGGAAAAAATGGTAGAAGAGGGAACTCGGTGAAGGAGGAGGAGGAAGGAGTTTGTTGTAGTCTAATCCTCATAGAATTCAGATACCCCAGAAGCTTCCCAGAGCCGTTGATCATATTCGTGCACCCTGTGATCGGGCACGAAGGGAGTCCTACACAAAGGGCACGTCCTCTGATCGTGGTCCATCCAACGGTCCACGCATCCCCGGTGGAACACGTGCCTGCAGTTCGCCATGCACCTGATCTCGTCCTCCCCGGAGAACTCGCTTAGGCACACCGCGCACCCGTTCTCCTCCGCCGCCGCCGCCGCCACGGGAAACGAATCTCCGGCGCCGGCGAGGTCCCGGAATTTCATCACGGGGAGGAATTCGCGGATGAGGAGGGCGGAGAGGGAGGGGTTGTTGTCGTTGGGCCCGTGGTGTTGGGCCTGGGCCCAGGAGAGGTGGGGGGAAGGGTCGGTGTCTAGGAGCTCGGAGAGTCCGAGGACGCCGAAGAGGGAGAGTACGAGGTTTCGGAGTGTGGCGAGGAAGATGAGGAGGCGGAGGAAGATGTTTGGGACGAGTACCTCCGTGTAGCCTACGGGGAACCCCATGGGAAGGAACGGTGGACCTTGTTTCTAGAGAGAGAAAATTGAAATTTTTTCACAGAGAGAGAGAGAGAGAGAGAGAGTGAGGAGAAGGCCGCTTGGGTTGGGGTGGGGGGATTGTAGAAGAGTAAGGTGGGTGGGATTGGTATATAATGGGTGACGCCAAGGGGGATAGAGGGACGGGCTGCGACACAAAGGAGGAGGGGACAATGACCAATGGAAGATTAGGTGCGTTGAGAGGTTGGTGTTTTTTGGACGGCACTCTACTTTCTTTATTTTTAATAAATTATTTTTGCCTTTTTCACTCTTTTTAATTGCAATTAGTTTCAATTATTGGAAACGTAATTTTTTGAAGGGTTTATTTTTTTGGTTTAAATATATTTATAACATCTATAAATATGGATAGTTTTGGTTTTAATTCCTTTAAAATTTTTGTTTTGGTTTTGGTCTTTCTTTTTTTTATTCTTAAATTTTTGATTCCTACTATTTAGACCTAGTGTTAAGTCATGATATATATATAAGGACCATAAAAATATTTTTAAAATATTTATAAATACTAAAAATAAAATTTTTGATATTCATAAATACCAAAAAAATATTCTAAAATATTTACAAGGGTTAAAATTTAGAATGACGAAGATAAAAAATAAAATGAAAAGTGAAAAAAAAAAGGAATAAAATCAAAATAATCTATATTTATAGGATTAAAAATATATTTAAATTATTTTTTTTATCGAAATCATGTAATAAGAGAGAGAGAGAGAAATTTAAACTTATTTTATAGAGTTTATTTTCTATATACCGAAAGTGTAAAATTATTTTATGTTATCAACTAATAGAGTTATAAAAAAAATGTCAAATTATGGTTAGTAACTACCTACTAAAATAATTATCCACCATAATTTGACCTTTTTTTATAATTTATTAATTGACAGTATAAAATTATTTTACACTTTCAGTATATAGGAATCAAACTCTTTGTTATAATACAAATAATTATTATTTGAATTTATATTAATTTGTTAATTTTAATTTTGTATTTTTCTTAAGACATTACATTTTTTTAAGAAATATAAGAGGACATTAATTTTTTCCTTTATGATATTTTTATGAGAATTAATTTTATAAGAATATTTTAGTTAAAAATAAAAATATGATATGTAATAATGTTGTATGTATATGATTAATATTCAATAAAAATAAATACATGTCGTTTACGTGTGTATATATATATATATATAGAATAAACTTCTAAAATATTGACTTAATTCAAAAGAATTATGGTTTCAAATGGACTAACCCAAAAGACAAGGCAAACAATTAATATTTATATCTACATGAAAGTAAGCAAGGGACTCTGGAAGAAATGCCTCACATTTAGAATTTTATTCTTTTAATAATTTTTATTGGATAATTATATAGACTACTCATTTTTATTTTGTATTAAAAGTTTAAAATATTGACTTAATTCAAAAGAATTATGGTTTCAAATGGACTAACCCAAAAGACAAGGCAAAAAATTAATATTTATATCTACATGAAAGTAAGCAAGGGACTCTGGAAGAAATGCCTCACATTTAGAATTTTATTCTTTTAATAATTTTTATTGGATAATTATATAGACTACTCATTTGTATTTTGTATTAAAAGTTTAAAATTGTGAAGCTCAATCGTCAATATCTTAATTCCCATAAAAAAGTCAAAATCGTAATTATGGGAACCATGTTTTTGAGGCTCCGTTGCCTGAATATGGCATTTGGGTGTATTTATATTATAACCATCGTACAATATTTTGAATTTTATTACAGGATTATAATATCAGTTAGAGATAATATGCCACAAAGACGGGCAAAAAAATTTTGTGAGGCAATCCGTCATCTTAAAGTAGGAATGTGAATTAATTTTTTTAAAGCATATTAGACAATTCATTATGAAATATATAGTAATTTATTTTTTTATTTTTTTTTCTCCACATGCAAAAATTGGAATATGTGAGATCCATTGCCTGCAAAAAAAGCTGCCATTTTCCCACCTAAGCCACAGCAAAATCTGGAACAAATGCTATAGTAATGCGGATGAATTTAGAACTTGGAACCCTAAAGTTTAATATGTTAAAATTTAATATGGAATAAATATGCCTGAGTAGGACCAGGTTTTGGGTTCCAAATTTCACCTTCTAAGATTCTGCATTCCAAATTCCACCCTTCTATGCATAGAGATGCCTGAAACAATTGTGTTAATCCATATTTCTGCTAATTTTCAAAATATCCCATACGATGATAAATTAATCACATGTGCCATATAAAAAATGAAAAGCCTATGGCATTTAGGTATTTTAGAGTTTTCAAGGTTCCACGTTCCAGTTTTTGAGTTCCGCCTTGCCATATCTATTTGGTGATGTGACCACAAGCAGAGATTTCACGTTCCAGGTTCCGACCTACCATGCATAGGGATGCTTGCAACAATGTAACCACAGACAGAGATTCCGTTACTACAAATGGACCCACTTGTTCTAGAATCCGCCCTTTAGTAGATAGGAAAGTGGGCCAGCTTTTGCAAAAATATTTAATTAACTTTTGTAGGTGAAGTAAAAAATAATAAAATATGTTTTACTATTTCTATTAGGGTGGATTGTGTTAATTAAAATCATATTTACTTAAATTTTAAAAATATCTGACATGATAATAATTTAATCACATATATATCATATAAAAAATGAAAAGCCTGTTTTTGACACTACATTTACTTATTTTTTTCACCACCAAATCTAATCGTGTCACAAGAAGATCCAAATTCCGATAACATAGTATTTTGTTCTAAACAATCTAAGATGAAATTTATGTTAAATATTTAATGTTACCGGAACGGATGAGGACGACTAGGTTGGCTTTTGGTTAACTAACGTGCTGTGGCTTTACTCCATCTTTCACAGAACTTGTGTGTTACTACTATAATATTGCACACAAGCCCCACGTGCTTCAATAGGGAAGGAGTGTGGAAGTATAGTGGGTTACTTAATCATCATTATCATCTTCTGAATGGTCGTAGATTCATAATTTATATAAAGAGCACGAACGATGATTATGGAGAAAATAAAATACTAAGTTCACGAATCTAATATGGATATATTTAATTACGTGCTACGTCACTTTGAGAAAATATATATTATGTTGATATGATAAGCTAACTAATTAAAAAGTGAGTAGTATGAGGCCAACATGGCAACGTGTTTTAATCTAAAGTCATGTTTTGTTTTAGGTACCACTCTGCTGCTAGCTAGGATTTGGTTGCTTAGCTGCGTAAACCTCTAGCTTATTTATTCTTAAGATAAAATAAAATAATCATGCTTTCAATCAATTTTTCAACATTGTTCGGACTATACATTTACTACATGACATTGTATGTAATATTATACCATTTCCAGTTTCATTTTTTAACATCCGTGGCTTTTGATGATCAGAAGATTTTCACCAAGATTCTGTTGGGGGAATTGGTGCAGCGGAATGGCTCCCACAAACACATTTATATGAATCCAATAAACCAAATATAAATACATAATATTAAGGAAAAGAAATTAACAAGATAATAATGAATGCAAAGATACAAGAATTTACATAGTTCGGCCCAAAGTCCCTTGTACACCCTCTCTCATAACAGAGTCCCCTCTTTTATATTCTCCTACTCTCTCTAATTATCACACACTTAGGCCATTGATTTTATTAATAACCAAGGATCCTTAGCCTTTAAGAATGCTTATCCCATATCCAAACAAATTTTTTATATCTTAACCGATTTCTCGTATCTTAACCAATTTCCTATATCTTTAAATTCAAATATTTCTAAATTTTAAGTATACACATTTTAAGGATACATATCTTAAGGATATACATCAATAAAATGAATCACAATTCTATTAAAATATACATATGAGCCAACTTCTCTATCAGATTCAACTATATATTTTGTCTACATCGATCTTAGCTATTGAAAAGAGATTTCGTATTTCACCTTTCTCTGATTTTAAATTGTTTTTAATGAATCATTTATAAAACACTTTTTAAATGGTTTTTATACGAACCCTTTTAAATATTTCTTAAATCAACTAATACATAAACTATAAACATTCAAGTATGTGCTCTATTCTCTAGTAGGTTTTTTCCCCTTTTCTTTTTTGTTTTTTTTCCCCTGTGATGATAGTGACCACAGCATGAAGGGAGTATAAATTATTACAAATACGTACGATGAGTAGTATTCAATTGTCTAGGGTATCAAATATAATTTATAATATGACATTCTCTCCGTATTTCTACAATTCATAATATGACATTCTTTTCGTATTATTGTCCAAAGCGTCCCAACCGGGAAGAAAAAAGGAAGAAGAAGAAAAAGAAGGAAAGCGCAAAAGGGAAGACTTTGTTCTATGTTGATCATATTATAATCCTTTTTTCACACACCTCCCTTTCTTTGATCCAAGTATATAGCCATGGAATCTGAAGGTGGCAAGTACTAGATTAAGCTAGAACATGTACCAACATTTTGCAAATTTCCCTTGAGACACTAAGTGCGTAATTTAGTTCAGGGGTAATTTTAAATATAAGTATGCTAAAGTTATAATGATTTTTAAATTTCAAAATGTATGTAATTTTTGTTAGAATCATCTAATAATTTTCATGGGCTACCATCAATTCAGATATTTTGGTTTTGATAAAAACAGACTAATTAATAGATGATCTATGTTGGGATGCAGTCTTGAAACTTAACCATAGATTTAAGTGACCCACTTATTTTGAGTGTCTTTTTTTTTTTTTTTTAGTTCTAGGGTAGGGGATATTAGGGCGGGAGACAAGGATAGAATCCTTGACATGTGGGTTTATTGAGACATCATTTTATCACTATGCTAAAGTCACAGTTATACTTGTTTTGGGGTTGGACATCTGTAACTGATTAGTGTGGGCATCCCTTAACCTAATGAGCTTTTGATGAAAGGCCTATTTGGTTATGTTTACATATAGGTGTTAGCTTTGTGATTGTGATGATAAAAAAATATAGTATATGATGACCTTGATGTTCATGAGTACTTGATCTTGGAATGGTTTTATTTGTGTATGTGAAGAATTAGATATAACTAGTAGCAGAACAACAGACTATAATCTACTAAATAACTAGTCGATGAATCTACTACTTAGGCAAGAGGATAAGAAGCACGAAGAACAAAGAGTTGATCAATTTGTGTTCAGACATCAAATGGCTATTGTAGAAAACTTGTGATTAAAGTTGCAAAAAGGACAACACAAAAAAAAAATGTTAAATGAAAGGAAAGAGAAAAAGCACAAAAAGATAAAGCACTATGTACCATGAGAGAGAAACTATCAAGACACAACATACAATGCATGGCAATAGATAGAGACTTGAGCATGGGCACATGCATTAGAAGCACCCCTAATGTTCAAATCGATTAGGTGGAGACCAAGAAGGTGCATGGTCTAAATCATCTATAAATACAAGTGTTCTACAGACTTAGAAGTTATCTTTGTGACAAAGGTCTTGGTGACAATAGTCTTTGTGACTCAGGTCTTTATGACACAAGAGTTCTTTGTGAACATACTCGGTGGCGTCTAATTTGGTCCACCTGATGTTTTGGACCATTATATAGTCCATCTTTATGAACCATTAGATTTAGTTTAATGACAATTTATGGTTGAGATCAAATGCATGTGTATATAAACCCTACTTAACGCAAAGCATGTTAAGTGTTAACACCATGCTGGTTTTTCTCTTTTCCTTTTTCCATCTATATGCTAGTAGCGAACCTTGCTTTTTTCTTATTGTTAAAAAAAAAAAAAAACTTGCTTGTTTCTTTCCATGAATCATGGGGTTTGGTTTTTATGTTGGATCAAAGACTCTATTCGATATATAATACTTTCATAATCCAACAAAGAAATTCTAGCTGCAGCCCCATAGCAAATCCCATCATCGACATTGCTGCTGTAGCTGGTGGAGGTCGATGGGTTTCTAGTGCGACGAAGAACAAAGAACAAGACTTTGTCATAAGAAAAAAAAAACAATAAAGTTGAAAACTTTTTTAATTTTGTTTTGGAGGTATAGTGTTGATTATGCCTAATAAAAGCCAAAACTGGTGTCAAATGAGAACTCAAGTTTTGGTTGGAGCTTATTATCTTAACTATCCCAATAAGCTCAATTCCATCTATACATGATTGATAATGATAAGCTTTGAAAGTTTGAAAATATTGTACAACTGCACAAAAAGTTTTGAACTTCTTTTTTTTATTTTGTTTATATTGGAGTAATCTTTCTTATCCCTGTGTGTCTTTATCACACCCAAAATGAGAATTTCTAGTGCCCAGGATTTAAAATTTGATGTTGTCATATTTATGTTTGGGTGGGCGATGGTGATTTGTGGTGGTGGCTATTGTTGGAAGAATGGGGGTCATTTGGGTGGTGGTGGTGGAGAAGAGTTTGAGTAGTGATTTGGAGGAAGGATAAGTGGTGGTGATGGTAGCGGAGGCAGCCTTCGTCCATGGTGGTGGTGATGGCAGAGAGGCAGTGACAATAGTAGGGTAGTAGGTGGGTTGGCACGGCGGAGCAACAAATAAGCTTCTTGAAGATGCTGAAATGACTACAAAACTTAACACTTGACATGCTAGAAGTTAAGTAGAGTCCATATACACACACATTTGATTTCAGCTGTAAAATTGTCATTAAACTAAATCTAATAGTGTGGACCAAATTAGACACCACCAATATATCCAAGCCATGTCCTCTTATTCTTTTTGTTCTAAAGGTTGTGTGCCTAAGGTTTTTTTGTATGTTGTGTGCTTAAGAGAGTTAAGCTTAAATAGTTGAGTGGTAAGAGTTTCTCTATGTGAAAAAATCATTATATCACCCATATCCAAAACACTTGTACTCTTGGTGAGAAGAGATTGAGTCTAGCTTAAAGAGGCTAGCTAGTGAGGAAACACTACTTAGGTTTTAGCTTGGAGAGGCTAGTGTGGAAAACTACTTGCGTCTAGCTTAAGAGACTAGTGAGGAAAAACTGCTTGGTGTAAAAGTTTGGAGAGGATATTGTTGTAAAGATTACTCAACATGGTGAAAAAAAATCTAGAGGTGGTGGGAACTAGATGTAAGCTCCAGATTTTGGAAATCTAATTAGGATAAATTGTGTTTACAAGCTTCTCTCTATCCTTCACTTTTTATATTTAAAGTTTGCATTTTATATCATGCTATAAATATGGTATTGTAGTAATTTAGTATCTTACTGAGTTATATTGCATATTTAATAGTCTCTGAAATTATTATGTGAATGCTTGAATTGGCTAAATCCATTTGTCTAACTTTGTGGTGGTAGATATCTGATACGTTGTTATTAGGCATTTTTGTACAAAGCATTTTGATTTGTCTCTATTTTGTAGAAAAAGTTTCTAACTCTATCTCATATATTTACGTATTCATTATTTTGAGATTCTTTATCTGAATCTTATTGATCAAATATATTATTATTCATACTCACATATGGTTTTGAGCATTTTTTTGAAGCAATATCTAGTAAATGCTTACCAGATATCTACTAACTAGCTACTAGATATCAAGTGTCCAAAACATTCTGATTTGTGTGTTAAGTGTGTAGAAAAAGTTTTTATAATTTGAGGACTTGATTCAACCTCCCATCTTAAATCGTTTGGTATCATCCATAGGCCCAGTTCCCTTTGCACTTTATAACTCTAGTATATGCGACACTTCAATTTGCCCCATTGTTAGTCATCATGAGGAAGAGTGGGAGTTTCAGCTTTCCAGATTCTCACGTTAGAGATTGGAGACTCATGGTTATGATTTAAACAAGTAAATAATATTTTGTGTTCTAAGCTTCTAATATAGATTCATTAAATGTCTTACAATTTTTTTTAGCACGTGTGGTCTAATTCTATTTTTTTTAATATTGATATATGCTTGATACCGATGTAAGCTAAATATATTCTAAGTAATATTGACTTTATTTGCTTAACATTTCATAGCAGATTTTTAAGATTCACAATAATTACAACTGTAAATGTCTATTGGGATTATGAAAATTTATAAAAATAGTGATATTTGTACTCATAAATTAAAACTCATTGCCTGATACACCCTCATAAAAAATTATGTGATCTATCTACAAGTAGTGTATCATACACTTTTATCCAATAACATTATCTTGTTAAATGAGTTAGACAGTGAATTAGACAACAAAATATGTATAAATATCATTTCTGAATTTGTAAGCATTATTATTAAAGTTACACTCTAATCTGCAAGCATACTTACTTTCGATGAAGTGATAGGCTTATACTATCAAAAAGTTTATGTTGAAAATTAGATATAGAATTTGCGTTTTCTAATGAGTTGTGGTATGAGTTTAGCTATATTCGTCATAAAACATATTTGCAATAATTTTCCTAAAACTTAGTAAAAAAGTGCTAAATGAAAAAATAAATGTGTTTAATATCTTAAAAACATAAAATTAAAGCATTAAATATTTTTTATTTAGATATTAGGGAGATCGATTTATTCTAGTTTATTATATCTTTTTAAAACATCTTTATATATTTATATTAATATTTACTAAAGAAAGTATTTAGTAAAAGATTAAATGTATTTAATATCTTGAAAATATATAAAAAATAATATTTTGTTTTAATAATAAAAAAATTAAAAAGCTAGATAATAAAATTTAAAATTACTTATCCTAATAGGTTTACTCAATTAAAATGTATCAAGTAAGTAACTAACTCTTATGGTGATGATTTTCTAGCCGATTTCTGGCTAAGTAGTAGTGCTGACGAGACTTGGCATGGACTTGCATTTCAATCACTGGTCAGACTTCCATACTTTGGCCAAAAAGGAATTATTATATACTCCAAGAGCAATGAAAAATTTTGCTCTATATTATTTATTATTTGTCACATTATTTATTGCGTTAAAAATGTTGTATAAAGAAAGTGAGAGATGATAATATCTTATAAAGTGTTAAATCATAAATGAAATACAACAAAACTTTTTTTCTTATTATGAGAGTATTTAACAATTTTTTCCTTAACCAAATATGTATACTCAACAATATATGTCAGACGTGTGATTCGGTGATATATAATATTCCTTTCCTAAGCTACGTGAATGACTTCAATTTGAACTCTACCTTTGAGTAGTGTGGTTGGTCATCATGAAATCAAAGTCATTATACATTGTGGAAAAGAACCTACCTAGGAGCTTAATTAATTTTGACCATAAGGAAAATCAAAAGCATCAATACTAAGGAAAAGAAACTAGGAGCTTAGGACCATGCATGGTGAAGAGCAGAGGAAAATATGTACGTGGAATTGAAGTGCTTCAAGGTTTCGATAATATTGATCTCACTTAAAAAAAGAAAAATCCAAAAAAGAAAAATTGGACGAAATACAATACGACCTAATAGTCTAAAAGCATTGTGCGGCTATTTCAAGAGAGGATAAATTATTTCATTTTAAGGCATGGTACATTCTTTAACGAAAATATTTATAACAATACTTATGTATGATACTATAGCGAAAAATCATCAATATAGAGTTGAAGCCAACATCTTTAAGTCAGCACAATATAACATAAGTTGAGATAATATTTACCTTCCATATATATGCTATAGAAAAATAAAAATAAAGTTTGTCGTATGCCCACGATCGTAGAGAATAACCACAATATTCTTGACACATCTACAAAATTATTGCAAGGACCTCGCAGTCAATAACTTTGAATCTTTAAGATCTTTTCTAAATAGATGGGGAAGTTAGTGAGAAACAAGTAACAATTTTTACTTTTGTAATTATGAACCTGTTTAACAGACAAATATTAGAACTGTCTTGCCTATTATTTAATATTAATGATATATCCAGTCCTGATATTAAAATAAAAGACAATATTAAAAGTAAGTATCCCTACCATTTTTGTTTTGTTTGTGATCCCTTGCAATGAAGACATTTCAACCCTCTTACCTTATAAATGTTAAGAATATACGACATCAGACAAATGTTCTAATTTACAAAGCTATACATGAAATGATCTGCAAACAATGTAGCCCGTCAGTTAGTAGCTGAATAGAGGGATTGATTAGTAGAGGTTGGTCTGAATAGACAATTTTCCAACTTTTCTTTGTATTGTATTGACTTTAATTTGATATTGGTAATGAGACTTTCTTTCAGATAGAAAAATACAAAAAGTACTCGTTCATGATTTGTTGATCTATTGAAAATATTGCGTGGAGTGGCATTTTCCTAGCTCCGGTAAACCAATGTGAAGCCTTTCATGTGATCTAGTCAATAGTCATTGTTTAACTTCGTGCACTTTAAGAAAGTAAAGTATGTGAAAAATTTTCTGTCAATAGAAAAAACCAACATTATTGTAGTAAACTAAAGGAAAATTCTCAAAGCTTTAATGATGGACCGTTCCCCCTAATGTAATCTTGAAGATTCTAATTAATTCCTTTTCCACATGAGCGTCCAAATAAAAAAAATCCAGACACTTCCTTGTAAGGGAAATTTTTTCGTACTCGTCAAACAAGACCGCTAGTACACGCAACGTAACCTACTAAGAACATAAAATGATTTTTTTATAACACAAAATGAGATTACTTTAATTATAAAAATTTAATTTCGATACATTATTGATATAAAAGTATTTTATACAATGTATTCAATTATATATCATTATATTAATAAAAAATTAATTTTTATAATTATTATTTTAAAAATTACATATATAATAATAATATATAATTAGATGATAGTATAAATTCTTTTACATTAATCATATATTAAAATCAATCTTTCATCATATATGCCATTTAATTAAAGTTAATATCTAAACTAAATATTAATCATTAAGTGTAAAATTTAATTTAATACATTTTCAGTGTAAAAAATTCTAAAATTGACTCTATTATATATTATCATATTAGTAAAAATATTTGATTTTTATAATCAATAACTCAAAAAATTACAAAAATATATTATAACACATATAATCGAATGATAATATAATACTTTGAGAAATAGAGCATTTAATTTTTTTCCCTCATTAACTTCATATATATTTTTAAGGTTGTGACATCCTATAAAAAGCCGTAAAATGATTAGATGCCAGCTCTGTTCAATTTACTTCAAATTTTAATAAATGATGTGATTTATGGCATATATAACATAACCAATTGACTAGAGTAATAATGACCAACAGCTCAAGGTGAAAACAAAGTAGAAAATTAATATTAAGAACTATTAACAAAAATTGATTAACAGAAAATATCAATCATAGTTTGCGATAAAACAACGCTACTGATCATTTAAATTTTTCTACATTTGGCTAAGTTGCCTTAACTAATTTAAGATACTCTAAGGTTGTGTATTCCTTTTAAGTGTTTCTTTATTGCTAATAGTTGCACTTAGTAGTTATTTCTTTCAAAAAAGATTCGTCTAACACCAAAGATTACGGAGAAGTAGCCTCATGAGAGGGGGAAAAAAAATCTGTTTACTGAGACATGAAAAAATTAGTTAAAGAGTGAAAATATTTATTAAAATTATTTGTTAAAATGATATGATATGTTTATTGTTCTTATAGATGAGCAAGTGGACCACATTATTTTGTTTCATCTAATTGCTACTTCTATATTCTGTTAAAAATTTTATAATTTTTTTGACTATATAGCAAGGTTTAGAAAATTGACTGGCGTCGAATCAGTTAAGGTTAAGGAGTTGATATATATATATATATATATATATATATATATATATATATATATATATGATTAATTAAAAAACAAAAAATTATATTAAATTATTAACAATATAATATAACTAATGCAAAATAATATTTATTATGAGGCACTTTATCAAATATCTTAAATTTAAAATTTATTTATTTTAATTTTTACTTATATTTCTTTTAGAAAATATTCACAGATAGTATAACAATCATTTTTAATTTTTAAATTAATTTAAGAGTATATAGTAAATAAATATACTAAAAGAATCAAGGTTCTAAAAAAAGTAAATTTTTATTCTGACTAAATTTTTTTTAATAAAAGAAATAATAGCATTTTACCAAAATTAAAAAAAAAACCAAACCGGTCAACCGGTTTAACCGATTCGGTTCACACCGATTTATCGATTTTGACAAATTCTTGACCGATTTTGACCATATCCGGTTTGATGGTGAAGATCGGCCCGGCCTGGGGTCCGGGTCTGATTTTCTTAACACTGCTATATAGTATTGTGCTCAACATAGCTACTAATCACAAAGAGTCACAATAATTCAAACTAGATACAAAAGGGTCAAACGACACGGGTTCTCTTCAATCATACAACTGTAAACGTCAAGAACCCCAACTGGTAATTTCATTGGCCAGATTATTCCAGTCACGTTAATCAATTTATGTCACTGCTTCACTCCTTTTTTTTTTCACTTTTTTTTTTATATGGTGTCACTGCTTCACTTTTATAAGAAAGAAATTGAGGTTTCACACTCTTCACATAACATTATTTAGTTATTTCTGTAAAGACAACAAAAGGGGACAGAGTACCCGTGAAGACATAGTTCTGATTTTGAAACCGGGCCTACCCAAGGTTTGTGGAAATTTCCTGTGATGTAATAGCTTCAACACTGTTGACCATATGAAAAGAAAGATATTGATTAAGGGGGGATTAACCTTAAGCGTCACATAGAGATGATGAGAGGGGGACCAGGTGAAGAGGGTTGGACAAAGCTTACTCTCCAGAGGACAAAGGGAATCAAAAGGCATAGAAGACAAATATGGACCATTGGTGATTGCTATAAACCTGGCCAACCGTGGCATGATGGGTGGGTTGGGTTGGCATCACCCTGATGAAAATGAAAATGGCTTAAATGGATGCACCAAAATGCACCATGTGAAGAACAAGTCCCAGCTAACATTAGAGGTTTGGTTAGTTTAGGCTGTGCCTGGTCATGCCAAGACACAAATGGCCCCATTGTTAGTGCCATATATTACAAGGCTAATTTTCTATCTAGCTCATTCAGTAGTTTCAAGAACTATGTCTAATAATAATTCTTGTGGTTGGTAATTAGTTATGATCCTTTATCTTGCTAGAAACCGAATAATACATGGAACGGACAAAGATCCTATCATATGTAAAAATTTCATATATTCTTATTATGCATAAATTTTTATAATTGATTATATTATTTTATGGGAGCTAAATTAAGAACCACTTTTTTAATTAATAGTAAAAATTACCCATGACAAATTATGTGAAATTTTCATATCAGAGAAATCATTCCCACAATATATGTGATCAATTTTGAAATATATGCAACTTTGAAGTCTAATTATTTATTTAAGTCATGATTAATCTATTTGGGTACAAAGACACTTTCGTGAAATGATGTACGGATGAAAAAACATAAGCATGATGCATCTTGAAATGTACCTATTTTGAACTTGTCTGGATAGGAGCGCAAACAGAAGAATGAGGCTTCCCACTACAATTTTAGGCTTCCCAAAGGAATTTTTTAGAAAGGAAAAATCTCTTTCCTTTCGATAAAATTGATTTTGAATACCTCCCAAACAGGTACTTGCTCTCCTCTTTTAGTCCTCTGATGATTGGTTATTAAAGCTTTTATTACAATTTCACAAATTGATTTTTGTGCCACTGAGCACTGCTAATATTGATTAATGCGAGCAATAATATAGACTTCAATTTATCTAGTTTTTGAGAAAATGCCTATTAGGTCATATTTATATTTGGTTAAATTATCCCATCCTATAAATTTAACTTATAGCAATTTTTCAGCTTGCACTATTATTAATCAGTACAAGGAAATATGAGGAAGATTAAGAGATGCTGGCCTACCCAGATTGCATGTTTGCATAAGGATTGGGAGATTCTTTCGGCACCATATGCAATGTGCTTCGCAGTCCAAGATGCTCAGTGAGCATATCAGATGGTGGAGATTTATGAGGTATATCGATGTACCAATCACCTATAATACACTGTAGTAATATATTAATTTTAAAAAAATTTAAAAATATAATTAAATATATTTTAGAAATTAATTTTTATATACTAATAGTATAAAATTATACTGATAGATAGTATAAAATTATACTGATAGATAGTATAAAATTATATTGACAGAGTAAAATTACATTGATAAAATTTTTATAATTTTAGAAATTATTTTATACTGCTAGTATAATTTTATACTGTCAATATATGATAATTAATTTTTAAAATACATTTAATCATATTTTTAAATTTTCTTAAAATTAGATATTACTACATTACATTATAGGTGATTGATACATTGATACACCTCATAATCTCACCATCAAATTTCAAGATGCACCATACTCCTTGATCAATGAGGAGCACTGTAGATGATGCCATTCTTTTTGCTATGTTTTAACAAGTAAGAAATATTGATCGTTCTAAAAAGTCACCAATTTTATTCTAACTCCTCTATTCCTGTACGCAACTATCAATGATATGTTACATTTGCCTTCAAAGAGCAAGTTATCATTTTTATCAATTTAAAAGTTAGTTTGGTACTTACAAAAGGTAAGGTCATGTAAGTAACCTTAATTTCAATAACATGTGAGTTTAAATGTTGAAAATTAGTTTTTATGGAATTAAAATCACATACCTTATATTTGTTATAGTCAAATAAGAATTGATGTTAGAAACAATTCAAATGATAACTATACAAGTACTTAGTGGCGTAAAAAAAAAAAGTATTAATTTGTCGGGGCCATCATTTAATTTTGTATAGGCCCGGAGGAAGTCATAGTTTCTTCATATTTAGTCATTTCCTTTGGGTCTGGCTGAGTAGTTTTGATTCGCTCACCGAAGTTTGGAACAGAAATATAAATAAAAGTAATTTTTTTTAATATATTCTGCAGAAATATGATAGTATATTTTTTGGTACAATAATGACAATGAAATTTGAATCCCTAATATCATGCATACTAGTCAAGTTCCTCACCACTAATTACTAGGCCGCTTTTAGTGGTTTATATATAATTGTATATGACTATGTGCAAATCATTAAAAAAAAAAATTGAATTCTATAATATTTTTCCCAAACAGTTAAAACTCTTAATTTGCAATATGTTCTCTTTTTTGTTTTTTTCAAAAATAAAAATATACTACAATTGTTCCCTAGTTCTGATATAATTTAAATCTCCTGACTGAGAATTAGCACGTTGAGTTTCATTACCGCAGCTCCATTTGATAAACTTTGAAATCATGGTAGCATGACAATGAGCTCTATTGCTAAGCTACGAAGACCACAGCCTTCGATTACACATCTTCGAATGGTCGGTGGCATGTGTTTACATTAAAGAATGTAGATGTTTTGTCGTGATTTTCAGCAATAACAGTACTGGAACACCAATATATGTGCCAAAATGATATAAGGGGCGGGGGACCCAAGAACAATAGTTCAAATAAAAAGGAGAGTATCTATGGTGAAGAAAGACAAAGGAAAAAATGTAGACATGTACAAAGTATCCTCCTAAAAGAGTTTAATGTTATAAGTTTTGATTTTATAGATTTACTTCTCTAGCCAAGTTATGCAGAAAAGATCGTTAAAAATTATTTTAAAAAATAGGATTTTCCAATGCATTGAAAACTTTAATCTTAAACCCTTAATTTCTTTAATACATATAACAAAATTACTTGAAAGGTCTAAAATGAAAAGTATCCCAAAAGCTTATTTTCAAAAAGCACTAATAGTCATTGTATTTATTTTTTAACTTTAAATTTATGTCTTTATGTGATCCATAATCCATTAGAAAGGGACTAATGGTGAACATACATGCATATATAATTGTCAAGGGACCCAATGCAACAAACCATGATGCTTGACATTTGTCTCCGATTGTCACTTCCCATCAGCATGCACACCCACGTGCTCACCTCATGGATCATCTTGTCTCCACTATTTACAGGCCTGCTGGTTCTTTGACTCTTGATTTGGATCTTCCAAAACCGAGTCCTTTGGTGGTCCTCATGATCTGTTTTGTCTCTGTCTTATCTCTCAATCAATTCATTCCTTTTGCAACTATTTTGATGTTCAGTATGATAGTATGTTGTGGATGCTTCTGCTTCATTTTACGTTCATTTTTTTTTAAAACTCCTTAATAATTGTCCTCAGGATAGGGGGGGAACGAAAATCATATTTGTAAAAAAAATCAGCCTCAGGATAGGTAAAACAACCTAAGAAAGCCAGTTATTTCTTTTTATTTAAGAAATTGCTTTTGCAATTTGTGTTAAGATGGTGATTAGGGTGATTACGTACAACTCTCTTTAAAGTGATGATTTTAATATTTTATTCCTTGATATTATGGATAAAATTTGTTTAGAATCATAATCTATTCATTGTGTAATCAACTACTTTTAGATAGGAAGTCATTAGTCATTTATTGCTTCATAGAAGTTTTTTTTTTTCTTTTGATACATTAATAGCAATGAAGTTTAAATCTAAATCAATGAGAAAAATTAGCTTTCAAGCATAACTAGATTGCAAGCATTCAACCACATATTTCAGAGCATTAAGTATGCGTAATCTTTTTATACAAATTTTATTAATATAAATAGAATGTAAACGGGCTATATTGGACGCCAGAACTTAGTTAGCCCATTTATTATATTGGGCGTGAAGTTGGGCTAGTTCAAGTTGAACTTCTCAACAATGTAAAGACACTAACGATAACACCCTTAGCCCAAAGCCCCAAATTCTTTAGATCTGTATAACCCCGAAATATACTGACGAAAAAAAACTAAATCCCCAAAATAATGTTTTGGGTGAGCTTATTTGACCTTTATGGTAAGACTAAGGAGAATGGGAAAGGACCTATAGGTGGCGTGCTAGAGGATCTGACATTAGATATCAAACACTCTTATCTTAAATATTTGGGCCAGCTGATACTAGCTGAAAATTAATTGATGTTTTGCTCTTCATAAAAGCAAAAACTGAAGCTTCGGCTACGGTTAGTATTTCTATTTCAATATTGACAAAAAGGGGAAAAAATCCTTAGTATTTTACTGGGTCTCAGCAACTTTATTTGGAGAATTGTATTATATACATTTCTAGAATCCTATTTTTAAATACTTTAAAAAATAATCAAGATAAAAAATTGTATAGTGTATGTTGAAATGTGTAATTGAGTAACTCTTTCATTTGTGGATGCCTAGAAAGTAGAAACACATGCTTTCTTTATGGCATGCTTCAGTTTTCTAATTGCCACATCCAATCAGGAAAAGAAGCAACACTAGAAACCTCACTTTGTCAACCTTAATTCACACTTGTTCAGAGGATTTCCCATAAGCAAATGCAGGTCAGTGGAGCCAGTTCAATAATAGCAATAAATAATAATGAAAGAAAAAGGTTTCATGAGCATCTGCTGAGTAACCATTGTTAGCTTCCCTTTGGTTTTTCAAATCACAGGTTCACTTGTCCCTTCTACGAGTATTCTTATCATCTCATGCACCATTGTACAGGTCATGTGCCTTGAAACTTCCTAGTCCATGTTCATCCATGCACATCAATAGCTAAATGGACACAAACAAACACACACACACACACACATTGTTCCCAAAGAAAAAAAAGTAACAAAAATAACACACACAAATTCATCTAGATTTTTATACTAAGAAGCCCTCTTATGGGGGCTAGTAGGGGAGAGGATGAACAAAGGAAGAATCAAACTCCCAAACCAAACCACATGAATCCCTTAATCATAATGATCAAAGGAGGTGTCACTTGAATTAGTTATATTACGTAAACATAAAAAGTTGACCCTTGTCGCTCGTCCCCAACACCTAAGCAATCACGGGTAAAAAGTATTTGCAACTTTTATTTCAAATTTTTTTTTAAAAGGAATACTAAATGGGTTGAAAAGAAATTCCACGAATTTCATATGAATACGACGTGACCCTATGAAATTTAAGGAAATCAGAAACGTGAGGAAATCATGATAGAGAAAAAAAATTAAAACTGAACTTCTATTGTAATTCGTATAACATTGTGAATTTTTAATTCATACCAATGATCTTTTTCCTTTTCTATTAAAAATGCTTAACATCAAATTATGGGGTGTCGAGTTGTGTGCCGACCCCATTACAATTAATGTTTCTGCACTTGAATTATAACTCATTTTCACAAAATTCATCTACATCACATGGAGGGTACCTTAGTTAAAATTCCTCCAAGAACAAAGCACAGCAGCACCTTTCCCTTGGTCCTGCTATCTGCCCCCCTTGCTGCAGTTTTGTAACAAAAATGTGTGTATACCTTCCTAATTGCTGTGAGTATCTGCTAATTACAGATATCTGTTTGGAGTGTTTTGTTTCATTTTGGTGTAAAAGCATAGGGCTGCTGTTGCTATTGTGTTTTAGATTTGGACTATGTTTGAGATGTTGCTAGAGCTAGCTATGAGTAAGCAACTTTGTGTTCCTCATCACTTAATATTTCATCTTGTGAAAGGGTGAAACTTCAATTCATTAACAACTGGGGAAAAAGTGTCAATTGAATAGAAGTTTTAGTGAAACCTGATTCAAGTAGTGTTCTACACTTCACCTTAGTTAATACAACCTTGTAATGCACGGGCTTTTTGATGGACAAGATGGAAGTGAAACGAAAATGGGTCATTCAATAAAGATGACACTGGCAATAGTACTAGAGGTAGGTGTGAACATGAGAATCAAAACAATTAGAAGCTGCAGCTGGGCCATTACATCCAGCATTTGTCCAATTTCTTAGTTAGCAAATGGAATCAGGACACGGATCTAATCAACCGACAAGTTTACTGGTCTCTAGTTTGACTAAAATATCATCATCTCCCTTTTTATATGTGCTTTCATCCTATCAAGACAAACTACTTTACTATTATTGTGAATTTTGCATTATTCAATTTTTACATAGAGATTGTTCTAAAAATTATTCCTGCACAAAAACTTATGATGCTTGTGAGTCTTGCGGAGCAGCAATTTATCTCTTCAAAGTAATGGAAAAACAAAAAATAATGTAAGATAAAAAACGAAACAAAAGCTGTTTCTTTATTTCCTATTGATAAATCTCTTATCTGATGGTTCGAATATTTTCATTCTCAGATAACCCTTTATACTGGATGACCTAATGAGTGTCATCCTTCGAGAAGATATGATGATTAGGCTACTGAAAAATGCACATTAATTACCCATCTTGTGCATAAATTAATTCAAGAAATGTGAAAGAAATCGACAATCATTTTATTCCTTGTTTTATGTATTATTTGCATCACAGGTTATCCACGTTTTACAATAAGAGGTATGATAGAAAATTAATTTAGTTATATTTTTCTGTAAGAAATAGTTTGATAATTTTATTTCTGTGAATGCCTTTTACTATCTTATAATGATTTAACTATTGTGGAACATTGTGAATTTGCATATCTACGACTAATAAATCGTACCATTATAGGAAATCATTTTAGTTAATCCTCTTATTGAATTTGATAACATATGTTTATCGAGCACACACAATTTTAAAAGATTTAACTGAATATATCAACAAATGTTGAATATAAAGATAAGCGAGTTATATTTTTAATGAAAGGATTAAGGTTTAAATCTTAAAAAAGATAATAATTAAAAAATTTCTTAATCATGATTTTTTTTACATTTTTAATGAAAGGATCAAGGTTCAAATCTTAAAAAAGATAATAATTGAAAAACCTCTTAATTGTAATTTTGATCGAAATAAAATATCATAAAAATTAAAAAAAAAAAATATAATGTTGATAGAAATTTCACCGAAAAAAATATATGACCTAATGCAAATGCTTTCTATTACACAAGTGGCAACCGACTAACTAAGTACAGTTAGTTAGCACTTGGTGTAATACTTTCAATTATAATTTTCACATAAATTGTTTAGTTATAAATTATACAAAATCATTATAGGAAGAAAAAACCCTTCAACACTTTGTATTATTCTTCCAAATTGTTCTCATGTTATTAAGACCAAGCTATGTTGTCGCAATATATGGGTGTTGACACCACCAACCATTTCGCTCCATCAACTAACTTCATCGAGCATCATCGTGGAAAACAAATACCTTCACATTTATTAATGTCTCCATCCATAATTTTCCCTTAAAATAAATAAAAATATATTTTTTTCAGTTTTTAATTAAATAATTACTTTTTTTATATATATATTAGGAAGCTCTTAATGAAGCTAAAATTAAATAATTATTTTATTGTTAGATAATGCTATATAGTACAGAAATTTTTTTAAAAAATTGAATGGAATAAAATAAGAGTTTAATTGATATACATTGACAATGTAAAACTATTTTATACTGTCAATCAATAGAAATATGTGAAAAGTGAGAAATCATAGTGGGTCCTTCATTATAATAGGTGGTTATTTATATGAGTTGATACTTTTCAGTATTTTTATTGATTGATAATATAAAATTATTTTACACTGTCAATATATTTAAATTAAATTTATAAAATAATATAATCCATATTTTTATTTAAAATATAAATAAATATATCACGTATAAGCCACTATAATTGCGTTAATGGTAACTGTTGAAGAGTTTGAGTAGCTTATATAAGATTATAAATTCAAATCTCAATACTACCAATATATCTAAAAAAATATGTTACATCATTCTAATAAATAAAATTACAAAAATTCTGAATATATAATATTTTTCATATTATTATCTTTATACAAATATGAAAAATAAACTAATTTTCATTGATTATAAATAAATTTATAAATCTTAAGAAAAAAACTTATATAATAACAATAATGGAGAATAAGGATTATAATTATTATTATTTTCTTTTTTTCTAATGCAACTATTATTTTCTTATTATTATTATTATTATTATTATTATTATTATTATCGGCACAGACGAAACTTTTATTTTATTTTCCCACTGTGTGTTATGTTGTTGTTGGGTATGTTGGTGTGTGTTTAGTTTTCGGCCTTTGCAGTTGAGCTTGGTTCCTTCCCAAAAATCCCAAATCCAAATCGTGGGTCATAGCTCAACCATTTTATTTTTCCCCATCAATTCTTCTTTCCCCACAATAACAATTGTAATTATTATAATATAATAATAATAATAAAAAAAAAAATAATGCTCGTGATCTTGCTGTTCCAGTTCCTCGCACCTCTCCGCAGATACTAGATCTGCGATCAATTTCACCAATTTCAAGCAAATCTAATAACAACAACAACAGAAGAAGAAGAAGAAGAAGAAGATGTATATGGCATATGGGTGGCCTCAGGTGATCCCTCTCGAGCAGGGACTATGTCCCTCTGCGCAGAAGATCGTGTACCTCAAAATCATCAATCGCATGTTGCTCGTTGTGTCCCCCACTCACTTTGAACTCTGGAGCTCTTCCCAGGTACTTGGATTCGTGAATAACAATTGTGTTTTTTAGGAATTGTGTGTTTTTGAATTATTGTGTTAATTTGTGTTTTTTGGGAAAAATTTGAACCGGGTTCTTATGTAGATGAGTTTATATGATGTGGGTGTGTTTAAAGTTTTAACCTTTGGTGAAATGAGAACTGGGTTTTCTATTGAGGTGATTTGTTTTGAATGTACTTGAGGTGAGGTGAGTTTCTATAATGTGGGTATTTGGGGAGTATATTTGAATTTGTGTGTAATTTTTTTTTTTTTGGAAAAATATATGATTTGGGTTTTGATGGAGGTGATTTTGTGTAATGTGGTTATTGGGAATTTGCATCTATGTTCTATTGTATGTTAGAAATTGTGGGAAAAAAAAAATGAACTGGTTTATGGAGCTTAGTTTCTGTAATGTGAGCATTTGGAGCTTGTATTTGAATTCATGTGTGATGGTTTTTCTATTTTTGTGTTTATATTTTTGGGGAAAATGTTGAACTGGGTTTCGCGGGGTAAATTACTGTAATGTGGTATAGGGAAATTTGGTGGGGAACAAAAGATGGAGTTTGAGCTTGACAGTATTTTTGGATTTTTTGTTGGTGCAGCATAGAGTGAGATTGGGGAAGTACAAGAGAGATTCGGATTCGTTGCAGAGGGAAGGGGAAAACTTGCAGGCAGTGTGGAGCCCTGATGCCAAACTAATTGCCATTCTTGTAAGCTTCCTAGTGTGTTGATATGCGGTTATTGATAATTAGTAACTGACTCTTATGTTGTTCACTGCTCTTGGCTCTCTCTTTAATGTGCATAGAAAGCATTTTGATTACACATGTTTGACTAGCAGGTAATATGTAATCACGCATGTTTGGTTAACTGCTTTTTGGTGTCGATTATGGAATATGATTACAATCTTTGGAGGATTCGTGTAAATGAAATGAAAATGTCAGCCAGCTGGCATTCATATTATCTGATTGTTAGTGGGCTATATTGTGAAATGAAAGTTGCACCTTGCCCAATTTATTTAGATTTAGATGTTTTTTGGGATTACTATTAAGGATCGGATCGGCCTTTTGTGTGCAAATTCAGGACACTTGAAACTTTTTACTTGATTATCATTTTTAGCTTTACTCAATATTGGTTTATGGCAGGCATTCGGATAAGCAAGTCTTGTGGAATACGATTAGGCGTCTTGCTTCTACTTGGTGCAAGGCGCATGATCTTTTGGGGGGTGTCTCTCTCAAATATGTAGAAAGATTGGAAACCTTTGCCTTTTTGACTTTTTTTTTTTTTTGTTTATTAGATTGGAAAGCTTTGTCTTTTTGATGTATTTTTTGTTTATTCTTATCTTTTGTATTGAGGATCTCTTGTCCTCCAGGCCCTTTGTAATATCCTTCTCTTCTTGTTAATAATATCTCTTCATTTACCCCCCCTCCCAAAAAAATGGTTTATTCATATTTATATACTGTTATTAATAAGATATCCTATCTTCAATTTCATCCAGTGTCTTTGTTTTGTTCAAAAGTTCACAATGCTAGTTACTTGTTCCTTGAAATTATTATCTCGTGCTTTAGGTATAAATATGTTGAATTCAAATGTTTCTTTATTAATCTTGTTTTAGTCCTGATTAGTGATAATATGCTGTTTATGTTCCTAATACATCTGCATTTTTTTTTTTTTTTTAAATTTGCAGACATCTTCTTTCTTTCTTCACATTTTTAAGGTCCAGCTTTCAGATAAAAGAATACAGATTGGAGGGAAGCAACCCTCTGCTTTGTGCCTAGCTACTATATCTCTTCTGCTTTCCGAGCAAGTTCCTTTTGCAGCAAAGGATTTGTCAGTGTAGGTGTCCTTCTAGTTTTGATTTTATAACCTTATGTGAAATGCAATTGAAAACTTCTAGCAGTATGGATTGTGGAGTATGAACTGGGGTCATAATAGTGGAGTAAGATTTTGCCTTCTATAATTATGTTGTGTTTCTTGTTTTTAGGATTTCATGAAGGAAATAGTGAAAGCAGTGAAAACAAAATCCTGTTTCCTGTTTTCACTATTTTGCTTCACAAAATCCTGAATACAGAAAACACGGCAAATGAAAACAGAAACCAAGTAGGCCCTATATTTTCCATTTTGTGAAACTATGAAAAGATATGTTGATGTCTTCATCATGAAATTGGATGTACCATGCTACATACTTCCATGGTTACTAGTAAGTTGGAAATTCAGAGAGAAGTACGGGATTTAGGCATTTTATAAAGCAAAAGTAAAAGAAATATTATATAAGCTTTGAGGAATATGTTTTTCAGAAAAGTCTACATCCATTTGATTACAAGCCTGTGTTTTACAATGTAATTATATTTGTCTGTCATATTATGGGCCATTAGTTATTGTGACAATTGAACGTCCAGATGATTTCTCTTCATGCCACTGGCCGCACCTAAAGTCACATGATGTATTGTTAAATTCATTGTCGTACTGCCATTCCTCAACACTTTCTTTTCAAACAAAAATTTTTACGCTTCACTTTGTATATTGTAGTTTAAATTTGAGGCCATTTGCACTGTGATCGTGATACCTCTCTTTATACAATTGTTTTGGCAGGAGCAATATTGTTAGTGATAATAAACACTTGCTGCTTGGACTTTCTGATGGAACTTTATATAGTATGTCATGGAAGGGGGAGGTAATTTAAACATACAGGCCTCAACAATTTTGGACATTGTAACCTAACTAAAGCTATTTTCTATGGTCGTTATTAGACTGACCATGTTCAACTGAAAATGCAGCAATGTTTTTCTTTTGATGTATAACAAATTTATTGTCATTTTATGATCTCCTGAACAGTTCTATGGGGCTTTTCGATTTGATCCATGTCCTCCTGCTAGTGCTGAAGATTCTCAAATACCACTTTCTCTAGACAATGGTCTTTCTCCTAAAGGTCACCCAAAGGTTCTTGTCTCCAACCACATTATTCCTCGAAAGTCTGAAATCAACCAGCTGGAACTTTGCCTTCCATTGAGGTTGCTGTTTGTCTTGTATTCTGATGGGCAACTTGTCTTATGTTCCATAAGCAAGAAAGGTTTAAAGCAAGTTGATTGCATTAAAGCAGAAAAGAGATTGGCTTGTGGTGATGCTGTATGTGCTTCAGTAGCCACTGAGCAGCAAATTCTTGCTGTTGGTACCACAAGGGGAACAGTTGAGTTGTATGATTTGGCTGATTCGGCATCACTTATACGTGCCGTCTCTTTGTATGATTGGGGGTAAGTTTTATTCAATATGCATATATGAAATTGGCATCATATTGAACGCCTTTGTGATTTACTTATCCAATCTTGATACTAAAGCTCTCCAGGAGTTTATGCATAGGGACTCTGGTTTTTGTGTTATATGTGTTCCTCAATCCTAGTGCTGTCTAATTTTTATTGATTTACTGACTTGTTTTTTGTTTTAGAAGTCTATGATCGCATCAAACCTACTTGTAGAGATCAGTGCATTTTAAGTTATTGCAGCACCAGTAATAAAATTACATTCCTCCTGTCTAAAGAATGCATGCATTTTTTAGAGTGTCAGAAATGTGACTATAATTATAGTTTCTCAATCTTATCAATAAATTGTGAGTAGTGTCCAATGTCGTTTGGATGGACCTCGGTTCTATGTCATGAAGTATAATCGATATGACTATTTTGCAGATATTCAATGGATGATACTGGCCCTGTTAGTTGCATTGCTTGGACACCTGATAACTCTGCTTTTGCAGTTGGGTGGAAATTAAGGGGGCTCACAGTTTGGTCTGTCTCTGGGTGTCGCTTGATGTCAACAATCCGACAAATAGGTTTAAGTTCTGTATCTTCTCCAATTGCCAAGCCAAACCACGATAGTAAGTATGAACCGTTGATGGGTGGTACCTCACTAATGCAGTGGGATGAATATGGATATAGACTTTATGCCATCGAGGAGGGATCTTCAGAGAGAATTATTTCATTCTCTTTTGGAAAATGCTGTCTTAGCAGAGGTGTTTCAGGCACTACATACAGCCGACAAGTGATTTATGGGGAAGACCGCTTACTCATTGTGCAGTCAGAAGAGACTGATGAACTTAAAATGCTACATCTTAATCTTCCAGTTATGTGTTTGATCGTCAGAATTTGACAATATAATCTTCACTGAATGAACATCCTTTATAACATCTAAAATTTTGTGCAGGTTTCTTATATTTCCCAAAACTGGCCTGTACAACATGTGGCAGCCAGCCAGGATGGAATGTACTTAGCCGTGGCTGGTCTCCATGGTTTGATACTTTATGATATACGATTGAAAAGATGGAGAGTATTTGGAGATGTTACCCAGGAACAAAAGATTCAGTGTAAAGGTTTGTTATGGCTGGGGAAGATTGTCGTCGTCTGCAACTATATTGTTTCTTCTAACACGTGAGATACTTTTATTTACTTACATGTTTTATGTGGTTGGTCTTACAACTTTTGGTGTTTTGTCCATTATGTATTCTATAGCTATTTGGTTGTCAACAGTGCACAGTCCTGGAAAAACATTAATATTTTCTGATAAGAAAAGAATTCATTAACAAAGAAGAGAAATACACAGAGAGGAGGATATCCTCCATCAAAAAAACAACTACAAAAAAAATTGCAGAACTCCCCTCACTAATACCCTCAAGAGTCAAGACTAGCTGTGAGCAATGGCAGCCCAGTCCCTATGTAAATCAGTAACAGAAACCCCCTTAAAACACCCTTAGCTGAGCTCCAACGAGTAGCCAAGAACCTTCTTCTATCCCACAACAAATCTAGAGGCATTGAAGAATTTTCAAAAATTCAAGCATTTCTCTCTAACTAAATACATGAATCCAAACACTGCACAGTTCCACAGGATCTTGACCTCTTTTCTTCCTTCAAACCTTCTAATCCTTATTGTCACAAATGCTTCTAGAGAGTTTGGACAAACCCGCTATTTCCCACAAATATTAATCAGCCTATTCCACAAAGAATTGGCAATCAGACATAATAAGAACAGATGTGTAAGTGATTCTGAGTTGGTCATTCACATAACACAAATATGGTAAAGCATTAAGATAAAGGGTGTTAAGGTCTTTCACCTTTATATGATATTTAAAGCTTAGATCTCAATGTACTCAAAAAGAAAAAGCTAGGTCTCATTTAAACTATGGTTTTTGTAACATTTACTGTAGTATTATGCAGCATATCTAACAAATTTGTTCTAAGTCGTCATCCAATGGTTTCTTAGGTTACTTTGTTTGTCTCAGGTATGAATTGCTCTTTTACCCAAGATATCACCTTGATCAAAGCTCATTGCTCTGTCGAAAACCATTGCTTGCCAAACCAATGGTGATGGATGTGTACCAAGATTATATACTTGTTACTTATAGACCATTTGATGTCCACATATTCCATGTGAAATTATTTGGTGAATTATCTCCTTCGGGAAATCCAGATTTACAGGTAAATGCATACATTCAAATAGCTTTTTTTTTTTCAATTTTTTTTATCCTTCCTTTCTCTCTTTCTGTAAAATAATAATCTTATTTGATTTTTTGAAAATTTTTAATTTTTGCTCTTCTTCAATAAAACCTTCTTTGTTATACATTTTTAAGTGATAACATGACAAACAGCTTTCTGCAGTACGAGAACTTTCAATTATGACTGCCAAGAGCCATCCTGCAGCAATGCGATTCATTCCTGATCAACTTCCAAGAGAGTCTATCTCAAACAACTACATTTCATCTTCATCAGATTCGTTAGCAAGAGAGCCAGCAAGGTAACATACTTATAAACAGCATATATTCCCTTTCTCCAATTTATTTTACCATTTCTTGAATTGAAATGGCTGAAGGTAAAATGTAGCTGGGGGGTATGGCTATGTATGTGTGTGTGTGTGTTTTGGGGGTGGGGGTGGATTTACTTTCATATCTCATTCTTCATGAAAATGATTTGTTCTAGATGTTTGATATTGAGGGCAAATGGGGAGCTTTCACTCCTTGATTTGGATGACGGACGTGAGAGGAATCTTACTGATTCAGTTGAACTATTTTGGGTCACCTGTGGCCAGTCTGTGGATAAAACAAATTTGATTGAGGAAGTTTCATGGTTAGATTATGGTCATCGAGGCATGCAGGTAATTGACTGTTAAGATCTTTTTTATTCCCTGTGTATACATCCTTAATTTTACTAGCTTTATATGAGTTTTGATCTACCCTCTAGTATATTTCCCTTTGACTTTTCTGATAGTTTTTAACGTGAAAGTTCATTGTTGCAGGTTTGGTATCCATCTCCAGGTGCTAATTCTTTTAAACAGGAGGATTTCTTGCAGGTCTGGATAGCTGAAAAAATGTTCATAATTTTGTAGGCTGCATTGAACACAATGCATAACTTACTTTAGAATTCCTTGATTCAAAATTTTCTTTACTTAAACAATATTGTAATTGATTCCTTCAGATGCATTTTATAGTATTATTATTACAAGGAATCACATACAATTGTAGGTCCTCAGAGAATTTTTTTGCTGTTGTTTTGACTCCATTTTATATCTGATGGTGTGGTTTCTTCCTAAGTGAAGCACTTGGTTAGGCATTTGACTTGTTCTCATCTTCTTCTTTTTTTTTTTTTTTGATCTTTATTGAACCATGGCCTCATCATCTTAAATTTATCTGCTAGATATATATAAACTATCGAGAAAAACAATACTTTAGGCCATTTAAAAATTCAACCATTCCTTTATTCTAGAATTAGTTATTTGCTGATTTGGGACTCAATTTTTTAGTTGGATCCGGAGCTGGAGTTTGATCGTGAAGTATACCCTCTAGGACTTCTTCCAAATGCTGGTGTAGTTGTTGGTGTTTCCCAGAGAATGTCATTTTCAGCAAGTGCAGAATTTTCATGTTTTGAGCCATCTCCTCAAGCACAAACAATATTGCACTGTCTACTCCGTCATCTTCTTCAGGTATTACATTATTTATTTATTTTTTTGCTTTTTTTTTTTTGGGGGGGGGGGGATTGTTGGTCTCTTAGTTGCCTTCTGCATGGAATGCTTTTCAGCACAGCATGCATGTTCTAGATGGTCCAATATATTTCATATGTACAGCACACGTAGAGTCACCGGATTATTATATCAATAGAAAAGGAGTCATGGATGTATTTTTTTTAGGTGTCTTTTGAACTTGTGTGTTATAAACTTGCACGGGAATTTTGTAAATTCATGTGCATTGACATGACAAGTATCTTTGACAAAAATTGCCATATTTCATTATATATGTTCATCTTTGATGAATTGATAAGTCTGGTAATTGATTTTAATTTGAAGCACAATATACTGTTGTCACACAATGAATAGGGACTTTTTAGGAAAAGACTGTGTAGAATACTTTGTGTTTTCCGTTGCAAGTGATATATTATTTGATCATGATGTTGGGTTTCATGGAATTCATTGGTCTTTTGTTACATTTGTCAGGGTCTTTTTTCTTACTTTTCCATAATTAATATCCCATTGCTTCAAAACATGTAAAGATTTTGGTGAGAAAATAATTTAAAATTTTCACAGAGGATGTGTGTAATACATGTCCTATTTTTCACACAAATGGAATATATGCGTGCCTTATATGTTTCTTCTGACTGAAGAGGATTCCTTGTTCTTTGACTATGCATTCCTCTCTTCTTGGTTTTGAATTCTTCTTTTGTGCTGTTTAAACAGTGTAGAAGAATGGTTGTGTATTCAGAGAGATTGGAGAGTATGGTTATGTCAGGTTACAGTTGGGGATATCATTTTAATGCTTTGGTTTAAGGGGATGTTCATCCTTGTTCTTTTAACTTATCTTTTATCTTTTTTCTCTTTATGAGTTCTCTTAGGGAAAAGGGAATAAAGGATATCCTTTCTGATTAGCTCTTATTTATTTATGTGTCTGCTAGAGGGACAAAATTGAGGAAGCTCTAAGGCTGGCGGATTTATCAGCAGAGAAGCCTCATTTTTCACATTGTCTAGAGTGGCTTCTTTTTACAGTATTTGAAGCGGATATATCCAGGTACTTCAATTTGAAGGTTAATGGTTTTAGTCAAATTTGTGGATTTCAATCTATGGTTGTGCTTATTAGAAAATGTCACTTTAGAGAACAAGATCAACCACTGAGCTTTTTCACAGTAGATGGAATTGACTACATAGACCAAACAATGTAGTGTCCTATAATAAACTATGTTTCTACTTCGAACAACCTTTATGCCAATAAGGGGAATCTCTTGTTCTTGCTGCATTATTTAACCAACTCTTCAGATATAACAAGCTTTGGTTGGCCGTTGGCTGCACTTAAGGTTGGCGTGAACTCATCAACCATGGGAAACCAGGTTCCCCTCTCCTTTGATATGGCTGAAAATGGGATACATTTTGGGCAAAATATTGGGGGAAATTCTTCAGCCGTAAAAACGAGTGAAAGTATAGTTTTATACATTGCCTGGATCAGGATTTTAGTTTTCCTTTTCATACCAAGGAATAGAACCAAACCCTGAAAATTAGCTACAGAAGTCCACATTATAAGATCAATAGGATCTCATGTCATGGTTCTATTATTCGAACGGTATGAAACTTGATATTTATGTGATGCTGAGGCAATCTAGTAATTGCCCGTAGTTTCTTATCATGTTCCTTTGCTTGAGCATGAATGAAGAAATTTCTTGGTGCCAAACTCAGTTGCCGGTTGTTTTATTCTTTGCTGTTTACTTTTCGTGCTATAATTACTCCAGGCCAAATGTAAACAAGAACCAGATATCAGTCCCTAAACATGCTAAAAGCACGCTTTTGGAGAAGACCTGTGATCTTATCAGGAATTTCCCGGAGTACCTTGATGTAGTTGTAAGTGTCGCAAGAAAAACTGATGGTCGTCATTGGGCAGATTTGTTCTCAGCTGCTGGAAGATCAACAGAGTATGTCTTTCAAGCATTTATTCTTTTCTTTCAATTTCAACTTTGCTTAATACTTGGAGTGAACTCAAGTCTTTATAATATGGAATCAAGTAGACAAGATAGAAAACAATTTTCTACAACGTTGACTTGAAATGATTTACCATTGGAAAACTTTTCACTTGGAAAAATTTTACTGGGCGAACTTGATAATATATTCTATTCGGTGCTGGATGCCATTTTTGTTTGGCATGTCAGAAAAAAAGGCATTTCATTTATCAAATTTCAACCTTTGTGCAATTAAATGCTTCATTTGTACATGGTCGTGTATGTTAATATATTTAGGGAGCTCCTTTGGCAGCATGAATGGACAGTGATAGAAAATCAATCTATCTTTTTTTGTGTGAAACAGGACTGGAAGAGAAATTTGATATGTATCATTAATGAGAATTATCATATTTGTTATTTTATTTTATTTTTAGTTATTGTTAAAAGTGAACCGAGGATTGAGGAAAACTATAGTTCTTCAAAAAAAATAAAAAAGTAATTTGTAAAATCATTGTTATTGTTATATTTTAAGACCTACCTGAAAAGGAAAGGGAAAAAAAAAAATAAGAATTACACAATATTTAATATTTTTTCTACATTTATCTGATATATGATAAGTGGTTTCACTTTTACTGCAAGAATCTTTGCTCTACTATTTGTCCACTGCAAGTCATCTGCATTTTGTTGCCTTTTTGATTTGTTTAGTGAAAGTTATAATGCTTTTTTCCATCTATATTATAATTGTGTAAATGTTTTTGATTTTTGGTTCCTATATAGATTGTTTGAGGAATGCTTTCAACGTAGATGGTATCGCACTGCAGCTTGTTATATACTAGTAAGACTCAGTTGCCTTTCTAAATAGATATCTTCATTTGTAGAAACATTGTCTTTCTGGCATCTTTTGCTTTCTGATATTTTTGTTCTCTTTCTTTTATCAGCGCTGCCCTATAAATAGGAATTGTTTGATTCAATTTTAAATCATATGAAGTTTTCTGCTCCCTGATTGAATTGGTTTTTGGTTTGAAAGTTGCATTGAATAATTGGTGAAAAGGGTGGCAACTCAAATGTTTATTTGGTATTGAGTTCTCTCTCTCTGCTTAGACAAAAATTTTGTTCTGACCAAAAAGAAAAAAAGATAATTTTTGTTGTGTTTAATCTTCACATATTGCACTTTGTTGCATTCCGAGAGAACAGAACATTTTTAATTTCTATTTGGGTATTGCACAATATATGCTTGAGGCTTGCTTAACAAGATTGAATTGTATCCGTGTGTGTGTGTGTGTGTGTGTGTGTGTGTGTGTGTGTGTGTGTATGTAGGGTTTAGGATAGTGTTGAGTGTTGTACTATATATGCTTGAGGCTTGCTTTATAAGATTGAATGGTATCTATCTATGTGTGTGTGTGTGTGTGTGTGTGTGTGTGTGTGTGTGTGTGTGTGTGTGTGTGTGTTTAGGGTTTAGGGTTTAGTGTTTAGTCTTGTACTATATACACTTGAGGCTTGCTTAATAAGATTGAATGGTATCTATGTGTGTTTATTATCAAATGATCAAATTCATTTCATCTGAAATATTACAGGTGATTGCTAAACTTGAGGGTCCTGCTGTCAGTCAGTATTGTGCTTTACGGTTATTACAGGTTTGAGATTTGTTGCTTCTATAATTTTTTATTTCATTTTGTAAAATACTTAAGTGATATTATTGATATGACTTATCAAACTTATGCAGGCAACACTTGATGAATCTTTGTATGAGCTTGCTGGGGAGCTGGTATTGGTTTAATACACTATCATATTATTCATTTTAGTTGGTCAAATAATATATCTTATACAGGAGATCGTGACCTTTTTCTTAACTATTTTGTGTTGTCCTCAGGTGAGATTCTTGCTAAGATCTGGTAGAGAATATGACCATGTATCAAGTGAGTCAGATAAATTGTCGCCCAGATTTTTGGGCTATTTTCTTTTTCGTTCTAGTGAGAGGAAGCAGTCATTGGATAAAAGGTTTGTGTACATTTTGGTGAATTGTTTTTCTGTTGCACTAGCATCGAGGTTACCAACCATTCTAACAAGCAATTTTCTTTGAATCAGCATCTCATTCAAGGAGCAAAGTGCCCATATTACCTCTGTTAAGAATATTTTAGAAAACCATGCTAGTTACCTGATGTCAGGGAAAGAGCTCTCCAAGCTTGTTGCATTTGTAAAAGGCACTCAGTTTGATTTAGTGGTACCAAAATCTTGCCAACTAATCCCCTTCTGATAATTTTATTGTAGTTAAAGTGTTCAAATTGACTTGTTAAATAACAATTAATTGCAGGAGTATCTGCAACGTGAAAGATACGGGAGTGCTAGGTTGGAGAATTTTGCTTCGGGGCTTGAACTAATAAGCCAAAAGGTTTGAGATTTTAATATTTGGAAAACGAAACCTTCATGCTGGTCATTCAATGCACTTACACTGGTTTTAAATTGCAGTGACCTAACATTGCTTTATTTCTTTCTGGTCTCCTTTTCTATAGTCGTTAGATGATGCATAAAATGTTTGATACTGTAGTGAAGCTTTGCTTTGTGTTTTATTGTGTTCAGGGTTAATTGTATACTCTGGTGATACTAAAATCTTTTTCTGTGATCGCCTAGTATATATTTTGATTGTAGCCTTTAGTTGACAAAAAAGGCATGGGTTTATTAGGTAGTTTTGCTGCTATAACCCAACAAATTCAATCAGTTATGCTCTAAAATGTCCAATGATATTGGAGGGTACCTAGTCCTCCCTTATTGTACTTTACTTCTTTTCTCTTTGTTGAAATTTCTGTTTCCATTTAAAAAAATATCATTACATTTTCAGAAAATTGATGTTTCTGCATAAGATCTAGCAAATAAACCTTGAATATGACTAAATTCTTAGAGGGGTAACTCTGATAATTAACTGCTGAATCCAATTTTCTTACTGCTTTGACACAAAGTGTTTGGTCATTAGGTAGAAGCTTGTCTAGATTTACTCTAATATTTTTCTTTAGCTTAGTTTGTTTGCCCCTCATTAATGAATACTATTTTGTGTTATCAGCTTCAAATGGGAACATTGCAGAGCCGATTGGATGCTGACTTTCTCCTAGCTCATATGTGCTCGGTTAAGTTTAAAGAATGGATAGTTGTCCTTGCTACTCTCTTAAGACGTTCCGAGGTATGTATTGGTTCATTGTGTATTGGACACTAAAATCTGAAATATAATGGTGACATGATTTCAACAGTGATATTGTTAAAATTGTAGGAAAAAATGTAAAAGAGATAGAGAAAAATAGAATTTGAAATAATATGGTGATGTATGTGATGAGGTGACATAAAACAGTGATAACACAAACCTAATACTGCTATTTATACTAAAATTCTTGGTCAAGCATGTAGGACTAGTGCAAGCCTAGCCCAATGGCACTACTATAATAAGACTCCTAACATGATAATAGCTCCAATATTTTAACAATTGGCATAGCCTTTTTTTTTCTTCCTCCTCTCTTTCTTTATACATAGTTGTGGCAACATAACATGCTTTTGAAGTTAACGTGCAAACCAAAGAGGAGATATTTAATGAACACAGCAATTATGCATAGGCTTAATTGTAGGACTTTTTCACTCCCTTGTGGTTTTCCTTTTGAACTGTAAGGGAGATATTTAAACATATTTTTGTCATCTTTTGCCATTTTAGGAAGGGTTCACTTTGTTGACCAGTGTATTTTGCTGGTGAGATTTTGCAGGTTCTTTTTGACTTATTCAGTCATGATGTTCGGTTGTGGAGAGCGTACAGCACCACGTTGCAGGTATATGTAATTTATATTACTGATAGAAGCTATACTCATAGCAGTATGTACACTAAATGGTCAATATATGCTCCTCTGTTATCTATGCACTGCAGTCACACCCATCATTTGCTGAATATCGAGATTTGCTGGAAGAGCTTGAAGAGAAACTTTCATCAGTTTCAAACATGGAAGAAAAATGAAAGTGAACATAGATTTCACATATGGAATGTGTTGGTTTCCTGCTGAAGAAATCTATTGAGCGGGTTTCACCTTGCCGTGCGTGACTGGCTGACATATCAAGTCGCACTAAAGGACTATGCATCATTTCCCTTGGACTCGGTTGTGGGGACCAGAAAACTACGTTTGTATGCTGGTTTACCGTGATCTTCATTACAAATCATATTGGTGCTAATCCATTGAATCCGGAGTAGTACGTGTAGATAGAGGTTAGAAAAATTTGTAGGGAGGCTTGTGCATGTCTGAGGATTTCATTATTCTTTTCACTTCTTAATCCACATCGTGTAATATGTTTTCTTGTAAAAGCATGAACAGATCCATCTGTATATATTAGTTATGCTCCTGGTAGCTCAACATTCATAGTGGGATTCTATTGTTTATGCTATGCAACTTGTTTTTTTTCCCCATTACGTGAGAGTATCATGGATTTGTTCCTGTTTCATGTTTGCTACTTTTTCTTTGTACACTGCTATATTCTGTATTAGGGTGTTGTATTATTGCATGTGTACTTGGCTTAGTGATCTAAAGACTTACTTTGCTCTGCTGTGAACCTATTGTATTGAGAATACATGACCATCTTAATGGGGGCTAGTTTGGTTGGTAAATGTAAACACTTTGCTTGTAGGCTTAGGTTATGATTTTTATAGCCACTAATGCTTTGTAAGTAGTCAACTAATCATCGAAAGATCTTGCCCCCTTGGACTTGGAATGGGATATCCACCATTCTTCCTCAACTTCTACATTGCAACCAAAAAATAAAAAAAAAGGTGGTCATATATTTACAGTTTGTATGTATCCCTTGCTTCTTAATGGTAGCAAAATCGTGTCATGATCTTTCAATTCATCTCCTTTTTGTAAACAAAGGCCTCAAGTAGTGAAAGTGTTAAACTCCCATATGCGCTCCTTGATTAACTTCTAGTATTTTGGTGTTCAACAAAAAATTCTCCAAGGTCCACGAACTCGTTTCCTTCCCGCGATAATGAAGCCACTTTCTATATAAACTATGTTTACTTTTTTGAACATTTTGTTAGCTTTAAAAATTCATAAAAATTTGTAATATTTTATTGAACATTATTTTTTAAAATTCCACCCCCCCAAAAAAAAAGAAAACCTTTTTAAAAGCTTCGACGCTCTTTCCTGCACAAGGACAACTTTGCTTTCACACCAATCAATAAAGCAAAGCCTAGATAGTAAGATTCGCAACCCTTTTTCCTGTAGTGTAGGCCATACCATGATGAAAATGGCCTTCGTTTCTCTGTTTCTGTTTTGTCCTTTCAAGTTATCCAAGCAGCTTCCATCCACTTTTCCTGTACTCACGCGCGATCTTAACCCTTTAGTCTTTACTAATATTCTCCAAACTCAACCCTCCAGACACTGCACTGCTAGAAGCCGCTAAGCGTCAAACTGCACACCCCAATACAAGCTGTTATACATATTCTTGAGATAGTTGATCATATGGCATCGGTTGCAGCAGTAGGTGAAGCCTCTTCTTCCCATCCTCTTTCTACTTCAGTCCCACCACCACGATCATGCACCTATCACGTGTTCTTGAGTTTTAGGGGACAAGACACTCGCAGAACATTCACTGACCATCTATGTGCCTCACTGGAAAGGAAGGGAATCATAACATTCAGGGATGAGAAGGATCTTGAGAGAGGTGAAGTGATTTCTGTTGAACTTCTGAAAGCAATTGAAGAGTCTATGTTTGCTATCACTATTCTCTCACCAAACTATGCTTCCTCCACTTGGTGCTTGGATGAGCTCCAAAAGATTGTTCAGTGCAGCAAGAATCTTGGGCTATCTGTTGTGCCAGTCTTCTATGGTGTGGAGCCTTCCGATGTGAGGCATCAAAAAGGAAACTTTGAGGAAACTTTCAAGAAACATGAAGAGATATTCGGGCGAGAAAGCGAGAAGGTTAAAAGATGGAGAGATGCCTTAACACAAGTTGCCAGTTACTCTGGTTGGGACTCTAAAAGCCAGTAAGTTGATTCACCGTTAGGTTCGTTCGTTTTGTTGTACAAATTATGTGCCATAAATATATAACCACAAACTGACATTTACTACATGTATAAGTTTAAAGTGTGTATATATAATTGTAAGTAGTAATGGTGAAACATTAGTAACAAACCATTTTTGTATATATTTTTAATGTAAAAGTTAATAGAGAGAGAGAGAGAGAGAGAGAATTCGTCGTATTATAAAGACAGAATTAAAATTTTTAATTAATAGATTAAATAAATATTTTAAATGTGAATATAATTAAATAAGTATAGCTAGTAAACAATTTAAATTATTAGATAGGTAAATTAAGGAACGTTAGTTTAAACCCTCAAAATTTTAAGTAATTAAAAAGAGTATAAATAATAAACAAGAATGCTAATAATCTTTTGATGAGACAACAATGTTAATTCTTGTGATTTGAATTTGCATCCTTATTTCATATATTGAAGCTGCTTACCACTTCAACTACAAGAATAGTAATAATCCCATTAACAGAAAGAATACTAAATCCCAAACACACACTAACCCACACATGGGGATAAAAATTTTCGAGTTAAGTTGGTCCTTTAAAGAGTGTAGAGGTTTAAATTTAGTGGGGGCTTATAATATAGTCCGTGGTGAGTTAAGGAACATTATGGTTTTTGTCATATAATGGGTAACATTTAATAGTATATTGATATATCAATCATTTATGGTACAATGTAATAACTTTTAAATTTTAGCCAAACTTTAAAATTGTGATTAAATGTATTTTAAAAATTATCAAAATTTATTTGCGTGATCCTAAAATATCTCCAAATTTTTTTTTTAATTTTAGAATCACATAGCTAAATTCTGTTTAATTTTCGGATCATATAGCTAAATTCTATTTAATTTCAGGATCATATGAATAAATTTTAGAAATACTGCAATACATCACTGGTGATTGATGTATTTATATACTATTAGATCTCGCTCATTAGATGACAATGAGACCTAGTTGAATGTTAAGCAGTTTCTCTTGTCAAGCTGGACTCTACTCATAGTTGAGGACTTGCACATTATTCATATTAAGCTGTTAAGTTAACTAAACTTGAGGAACTAATTCTTTAGACCTAGACACGACCCATTAATGAGGGTGTTCACAGTCTAGTTTTACATCGATTTTGAGGGAAAAATTTTTGCTGATTCAAACACTATAATTTATAACAATTTGAATTGGATCAATTTATTTTAAATTTTAAATTTGATCCAATTTGAACCAATTTTTATTAGTTTGGATTGAATCCGTTTAATAGATTTTTGACAACAGAAAATTTTAAAGTTTAAAATAATATAAATTAAGAATAACTTGAGATGGTTAAGTGAATAAATAAACATAAAAGGTAAAAATAACTCACTAAATATGCATTAAATGATATTTAAGTGAGAATGACATATAAATTAATATGTTATGTGACAAACTAAAATTATTATAAGTAAAAATATGAATTTAACAAAAAAAATTATATTAATATAATTTTATTCAGTTTGGATTGGATTTGATCAATTTTTAAAATTAGATTTGAAATCCATTTCATTCTAATTGATTAACAAAACAAGAACCAATCCAATATGAATTTATTTTGATTAATTTTCAATTTTTTTGGATCATACTAGTGGGGAATCTTGGACAATGTACAAAAGCCCAATTCATCAATATTGCCTAAAAGAAGGGTAGTGCTAGTATTGGTATGATCCACGAGATACTAATATGTGCATTAAAAAAATGTAATATATTTGAAATAAACAAAAATTTATGAGAACTTGTCTCGTTCTCCTTTGTACTCTTTCTTTCTCTTCTAATTAAATTTCTTTTAAAGTGAATATGCAATTTAGTTTCTGAAAATTTTGCGTGATATCAATTTAGTTCAGGAAAGATTTCTGACATCAAATAGGTCCTTAAAAGTTGTTTGACATCAAATAGGCTCCTAAAAATTAAAATGTGACATTACTTTGGCCCTTGAAAGATGCATATGACACCAAATAGGTCCCTAAAGACTTCTTTTGAAAGGAATAAAGTGATGTTATATGTTAACTTTTAAGGACCTATTTGATTTTTTTTTTTTTCAAATGACTTATTTGATGTCAAAAATTTTTAAGGACTAATATGATGTCATATTTGATCTTTTTGTGACTAAATTGATGTCGAAAATCTTTCAAGGATTGAATTGACGTCACACAAATATTTTGGAAACTAAATTGGATATTCTTTCTTGCTTTATGATAAGAAAAGTTATTGCTTTAATTTGTTTTGCTTGTGTCTCTTGTTAGACTTCATAAAGAAATTTGTTTCCTATATAGGCATGAGGCAACACTTGTGGAAAGCATTGCTCAACACATACATAAAAAACTGATTCCAACATTGCCATCTTTCACAAAAAACCTTGTGGGGATTGTTTCAAGGGTGGAAGAAGTGATTAGGCACATAGGTATTGGGTTGAATGATGTTCGCTTTATAGGCATATGGGGAATGGGTGGCATAGGTAAGACAACTATTGCTAGAGTAATCTATGAAGCCATCCAAGGTGAATTCAAAGCTAGTTGCTTTCTTGGCAATATAAGGGAGACATGTGAGAGAAGTGGTATTGTTCAAATACAAAAGGAACTTGTTGCTCGTATGAGTATGAGTGCCGATATTGTTTATAATGAGTATGATGGGAGAAGAATAATTCAAAACTCCTTATGCCACAAGAAGGTTCTTCTTATTCTTGATGATGTAAATAAAGAAGTTCAATTGAAGAATTTGGTTGGGGATCAAGATTGGTTTGGTCCTGGAAGTAGAATAATAATCACAACTAGAGATATACAGTTGTTAAAGATACAAGAAGTGCATGGAACTTATAAGGTTGAAGGGTTAGCGCAAAATGAAGCCTTTGATCTCTTTTGTTTGAAAGCTTTTAAACAACAAAATCCTATAAAAGGGTATTTGGATTTGTCCAAAGAAGTAGTCAAGTATAGTGGTGGTCTTCCATTGGCACTTGAGGTATTGGGTTCCTATCTTTATAGAAGACCCATTGACCTTTGGCATAGTGCTATTGAAAAAATAAAGAGTGCTCCATGTGTTGAAATTCTTGATACATTGAAAATAAGTTATGAGAGTTTAGATTTCATGGAAAAGAATATTTTTCTAGATATCGCTTGCTTCTTCAAAGGAATGGAGAAAGATGAAGTAACAAATATATTAAAAAAGTGTGGTTATTGTGCTGAAATTGGTATTGCCATTTTGATTGATAGATCTTTGGTCACTATAAATAAGGAGAGTGATGAGTTAGAGATGAATGATTTGCTTCAAGAAATGGGTAGAAACATTGTCATTCAAGAATCTCCAAATGATCCTGACAAACGTAGTAGGTTGTGGTCTAAAGAGGACGTTGTTCTCGTGCTTACACAAAACAAGGTAGGTGCCAATTTTTCCACAATTGTAAGATGTTTATTACTTAGATAAAAATTGAATAATGCATTCAATATTTTGTTTTATTTAGTTTATGTTCATCTCAGTATTTAAGATTACATTACTTCTAGTTCTGGTTTTTCATACAGGAAATTGAAGCAATTCAAAGTATAGTTCTAAATCGTCCATGGTATTTTGACACTAGTACATGCTATGACCTAGGCTGGGGAGATGAAGCTTTTTCAAACAAGGTAGGTGCCGATTTTTCCACAATTTTCTTATACTTACACAAAATAATGTATGCGCTAACTTTTCCACAATTATAAGATGTTTAGTACTAAGGTAAAAATTGAATAATGCATTCAATATTTTGTTTTCTTTAGTTTGTGTTTCATCTCATTCTATGAGAAAACAATCATTCTCATTATGGTTTTCTATACACGGAACTGGAGTAACTCAACAAATAGTTATTTGTCCACAGCATCTTGAAGATTTTAGGTACTATGAAGCACGCTGGAGAGATAAAGCTTTGTCAAATATAACTCAGCTAAAATTTCTGAGTTTAAATGGTGTGAGATTTCCCATTCTCGTCAACTTTCCTAGTTCATTAAAAGTTCTTCACTGGAAACATTGTCCTTTGGAAACTCTGCCGCTTACAGATCAACATTATGAACTTGTTGAAATTAAAATGCCATTGAGCAAAATTGTACACCTTTGGCATGGTAAAAAGGTAGGACCTTTTCATTAAGAGCTCTATCAAATTTTATTGCAATAACCTTTTGAAAAGATGGTAACGTTACAATATTTCTTTGTTTTGGTCAGTTTCTAGGAAATCTGAGGCACCTAGATTTGACATTCTCCTTTAAACTGAAGCAAACACCGGATCTTTCTGGGGTTCCCCTTCTTGAAACACTTAATCTTAGTGGATGTTCCTGTCTAACTAGTATTCACTCGTCACTCATACACCACAAGAACCTTGTTACATTGAAGTTAAATTCCTGTGAGTTGCTTAAAAATTTTCCAGGTAAATTGAATATGAGTTCCCTGAAGGAGTTATCTCTTGGCGGTTGCTCTAGTTTAGAAGAACTCCCAGAATTTGGGGAATGCATGAAGCATTTATCAAGACTTTATTTAAGTCTAATGAAGATAAGGGAACTACCCATATCGCTTGGATGTTTAGTTGCCCTTGAACATTTGCACATATTTGGATGCGAAGAGCTTACTTGCCTTCCCGATAGCATTAGTGGATTAAAGTCCCTTAGAATTCTGACTGTTAGTTTGTGCCCAAAACTCTGTGGACTTGGACAACAACCTTCTTTCTCGAGTCTTAACTTACGAGGCTATTGCCACTTTCCATCATTGAAGTATTTGGATCTATCTTGTGGCGATTTTGATACGGTACCAATAAGGATTCATGAACTTCCCAAGCTTAGACGTCTGAAGCTAAATTGTTGCAAAAAGCTTAAGTTTTTGCCAGAGCTCCCATCAAGTATAAGACAACTGGAAGCATGTGGTTGTGTTTCATTGAATACGTCCAATTTCAATAATTTATCAAGGGCATGCTGTGTCTTTGCATCAACTAGCCAAGATTGCGGTGAGTTCTTGCAAATGTTGATCTCGAGGAGGGAAATTCCATCATGGTTTGTCCATCGACAAGAAGGTAACAGTGTATCAGTTCCACTCCCATATAATTGCCCACAGGATGAAAGGTTGGGAATTGCTTTATGTTTTCACTTACACATACCCGACGAATGGGACCCTGATCTGGCTCTGGCTTTGGTTGTCTACAATGGTAAAGGATTTGTCACTAAGATGACTTCAGTTGACGTGCTTCCAACGGCTAGCGGTTCTCACCTTCATGTTCTCTGTTTCACCGATGACTATTTCAGTGACGAATTTCACCAAAACCATCGCTTTGAACTGTTAACTATAAACCATTATGGCGAAGCTCCCAGAATATTTAGCTCTGCAGCCCATTGGGTGGATAAGCAAGACATTCAAGACTTGATGAAAAGTGCATCTGAAAGAGCAGAAAAAAATAAAAGAAAAGTAACATCTTAGCAAATGGAACGCAAGAAGAAAAGTGAGATTTGAGCAAATGGAACAAGAGTCAAGATACTTGAAGCAGATACTGTTGGTTCTGGGCAATGTATAAGATCGACATTTCCAATGAAGACCATGGAAGAGCTACACAAATAGAGGAGGATCTTGTGCATATGAAAGTTGGGCATTCGTTTGGGCAACCTATTATCCAGTTAAGTTGTGCTTCACATTGGTCTTCAACTTTCAAGTTATGCTAAGGTAACTTCAACCTGGCCTCGATAGTGGGTAATCAATTGTATTCTCTGAATCTATCTGTCTGGTGTGCTATAAGTTTGAGATTGATGAACCTATTTAAATGAGATCAATTAAGTCTATAAACGAACTAATAAGTTCTGTTGACATGCAAGTGTTCTGTCTTTATTTAGGTAATCTTGAAATGAACACCTTTTTCTTATGTTGGTATATGACAGATTTTGTTTTCAAATGAAATTGTATTTACCTTAGATAAAATTGATTACTTGGAGCAGTGATTTTGGGGTTAATATCAGCTGGGAATAAGGACCTAATGATTGTTGGGTAGCCAATTTATCCTCTTTAAATGGAATCAACAAAATTACTTCGTAAAACTTAGCTAGTTGCAACCACACTAACTCTGTTCCTAATAGCTAGATGCAGAGGTTGAACATTAATGCTTTGAACCATGGGCAACGGTTACTTTGCTCAAGCCTTAGTTGTACTGTCTGGTGTTACTATAAACTTTTTCAGTAGCCCAATATATTGGTGCCCATTTGGTTGTAACCGTTAGACTTCAGTTGACTGAAAAGGCATGGGTTTATTAGGAAATTTTGGTGCTATAAGCTGATAAATGTGATCAGTTATTCTTCATCATGTTTCATGTCATGATATTGGAGGGGACCTTGTCCTCCATCATTGTATTTTTTTCCCCCCTTTGCTGTAACTCCTTTTTCTTTAAAAAGTTCATGACACTTTCAGGAAAATGATGTTTCTTCATAAGACGTACCAAATAAACTTTGAATATAAAGTTGTAGGAAGGGATAAAACTGATAATTAATTGCTGAAGCCAATTTATATACTGCAATGGTGCAAAGTCTTAGATAATTTAGTGCTGAAGCTTGTCTAGTTATATATCTAATATTTTCATTTAGCGTTGTTTCTTCCTCCTCATTAATGAACATCATTCTGCATTGTCAGCTTCAGATTAGAAAATTAAACAGTCAGTTGGATGCCAACTTTCTCTTGGCTCATATATATGCTCTGTGAGGTTCAAAGAATTGTGTAGCTGTCCGAGGTACTCTCTTTGGACATTCTAAGGTATGATTGTGCTCACTATGTACTAGACAATAGGATCTGAAATTATGATGACGTGATTTCTTTAACAATAGTATTGAATATTAGGAAAAAGATGAAAAAGAAAGAAAAAGAGAAAATAGAACTCTAAATAACATGATGATGTATGAGATGAGATGATACAAAATATATGAAAGTTGGTCACTCGTTTGGATGGCCAATTTATCTTGTAAAACTGTCTGTCGGGTTGGTTTTCAAAATTCAAGTTCTGAATTAGTTTGTCCCCAAAAGTGGTTAATCAATTCTATCATTTGGATTTTCGATCTTGGTTAGAGTCAGTCCATATCAATCCCTCACTTAGTATGGTTTAAATTTGAGCTTGATGAAACAATTTTAATAAGATCAATTGAATCTATAAATAAATAAATTTTGTTTGCAGTCAGATATTATGTCTTTATTTAGCTAAAACTAAAATACATACCTTTTCTTATGATTTGGTGTCCTATATGACAGATTTCATTATCTAATGAAATAGTATTTACCTTATATACATTACACATATAAAAGATTTTGCTTAGAAGCAATGCTTGCGGGGTTAATGTCAACTGGCAATTAGGACCTTAATATAGTTGGATTGTCAATTTACAATCACTTAAATCAAAAGCACCAAAACTACTCATAAAACTTACTTTGGAGAAAAGGATTCTTCTCATTATGTAATTCTGCGATACAGAGTTTATGTAATTATAAGTTGGATGAACTGTACTAACTATACTTGTGTTGGTAGCTAAGTAAAGTCTCCTAACAAACTAACAACAACATGCAAGAAATACAAATAGTTATAACAAAATAAAAATACTATGGCTGATGCAGCGCATGCATTACTTAGTGCTGCTTAATATGCTTTAGCTTCTCTACTGGAGTAACAGACTTCTTTGATGGAGTAACAGATTGGTATAGTACTACTTAGTCCACCCAGGATAGCTGAGACCACCAGCTCCTAGAAGCTAGATGCAGAGGTTGGACTTTAACCTTTTATATACCTTTGACTATTGTATGAGTAAAATCAGTGGCTAAAGCAAATGGATTCCAAGTGCGAATTCTCAGTTAAACAAGATTAGCAATTGGCTGTAACTCATAGCGACATATATATTAATATGATATGATATGATCAAATTCATTTTATATAAAATATAACAGGTGATTGCTACGCATGAGGATTCTCTCAACAGTTATTACTGTGCTTTACAGTTATTACTGGGTTGAGCTTTGTTGCTTCAATCATTTTATTTTATTTCTCTCTGTTTTTTCCCCTTTTTCGTAAGTCACATCAATGATGTGAACTGTCAACCTTATGCCGGCCACACTTGGTGACTATTTGTATGACCTTGTTGGGTGCTAGTATTGTTTTGAAATCATATTGTCCTTTTCAGTTGTTATTTCATTAGATCAATGTTTTTTCCTTCTAACAATATTTTTTTGGGTCCTATTTATGTTCTTGCTTAAGATCTGTAGGAAATTTTACATATCATCAACCCAATAAGAACGTCTCCAAGATTTTTTGGCTGTTTTCTTTCTCATTTCTAGTGAACATGAAGAAGCAGTCAATGGATAAAAGATTGATGTAAACTTTAGTAAATTGGTTTTCTGTTGCCCAAGAATCGGAGTTACCAACCATGCTATATAACCAACTAACTTTCATTAGAACAGCACCCCACTTAAGGAGCAAAGTGCTCTTGTTAAAGAATGTTTTAGAAAACCTTGTTCGTTACTTGATATGAGAGAAAGAGCTCTCCAAGCTTGTTGAATTTGTGAGAGGCACTCCGTTTGACTTAACATTAGAAAGATCTTACTGGTTGACTGCTCTAATCCCCTTAGATAATTTTATTCTAGTTAAAAGTGTTTAATTTGTTAAATGAAGATTGGGAGTGCTCGGCTAGATACTTTAGGGCTTGACCTAATAAACTAAATGTTTAACATTCTAACATTTGGAACACAGCTTCTGTGCTGACCTTACTATGTACTTCATTGGTATTAAATAGCAGTGACCTAGTACTGCTTTAACCCTTTTCAGCCTTTCTTTCAACACGAGCTGTTAAATGATACATAAAATCTCTGATATGGTAGTGTAGCTTCCCTTTGTGTTTTATTTTGCTTAAGGCTCAGTTGTACACTCTGTGGTGATATTACAAACTTTTTGGGTAGCCTAGTATGTTGGCATCTTTTGGTTGTAACTCTTAGACTTTAGTTGACTAAAAGGTCATGGTTTTACTAGGCAACTTTCCCGCTACAACCTAACAAATGCGATCAGGTAAATGTCTCATGATATTGGAGTATACCTAATGATGTAACTTCTTTTCCAAAAACAAAAAGAAAAAAGAAATAACATGCATTTTCCAAAAGTGATTTTTCTTCATAACATGTACCAAAGCTTGAAGATGATCAGGTTCTTAAAAGGGTTAACACTAATATTCACTGCTGAAGCCATATTGAATGCTGCAATGATGCATAGTCTTTTGATCATTTGGCACTCGTTAGAAGCTCGTCTAGATTTATTCTAGTATTTTTTACTTCTCTTCATTTGTTTCTCCCTCATTAATGAACACTATTATGTGTTATCAGCTTCAAATGGGAACATCACAAAACCGGTTGGATGCTGATTTTCTCCAGGCTCATATGTGCTCTGTCAATTTCAAAGAATGCATAGTTGTCATGGCTACTTGCTTAAGAGATTCTGAGTAGCAGCATGATTTCATCGACAATAGTGAAGTAATAGGGAAAAGATATAAAAGAAACAGAGAGAGAAAATAGAACTCTAAATAATATGATGATTTACGATACGAGATAATGCAAACACTAATCTAATACACCTATTTATTATTCATTCTTGGTCAAGCGAGTAGTAGTGTAGTACACCTTTTTTCTTTCCTCATCTCTTTCTTGGTACATAATTCTAAGCTAATAACATGGTTTGGATGTTAATGGGAAAACCAAAGGGAAAACTTCAACGTTTTCTTTTTTATCCTCGATTAAAGTTAGCATGAATGCTGTAAAATGCTGTCTGCCTTGATGAAATATGTAACTAAGTTCAAAAGTACTCTACAACTTTATTTGATTTGGACTATCACTTTCTGAAAATTGTCACTGACTGAAATTTTACAAGAATATATATATATATATATATATATATATATATATATATTTGTCAAATTTTTCCAAGAGAAAAGCATATACAAATAACTGTTCAGCATGCATGCTTTTTGGTATTGCATGAAAAGAACGCAGCACTGGATTTCTTCTGTTTGATATTACTTTCTTTCTCTTGAAAGTCATAATTCAATTTTGAGTAATTGAAGCCAGCTTCTCGGGGAGTAAATTACAATTGTAGACACTATGCTTGAGCTGAAGGACTCTGTTTTTTAACTGCCCCTTTCCAATTTTCCTTTTAAAGAGGTGGCCAAATGTTTCTAAGGGATAGAGTTACACATATTTTTGTCATCATTGGATCTTTTGCCATTTCAAGAAGGGTTCACTTTGTTGACCAATATATTCTCCTGGTGAAATTTTATAGGTTCTTTCTGAGTAATCCTGTCGTGATGTTTGACTCCGGCAAGCGTATGGCACCAGGCTTCATGTATGTTTTAATTTTCCTGATGCAAATTATAATCATATCAGTGTACATACTTATGAACAAACTATGTGATTGTTTCCTGCAATCTGTCCACTACAGTTATAGTCTCACCAGCACCTGCCGAATATCAAGATTTGTTGGAAGAGAAACTTTCATCAGTTGCAAATGTGGAAGATAAATGAAAGTGAACATAGATATCACACCTGCACTGTGGTAAACATTCATTCCTGCTGATGTAATATGCTTGAGTGGGTTTCACCTTGGCCCGCATGAAAGCCCTGTCGGTCATCTCACATTCAAGGACTAATGGACTATGCATCATTTTCCTTTGGATTTGATTGTAGGGACAACAAAACCTCGTTGAGGTACTGGTTTACCATGATCTTATCTACATATCATTTTGTTGATGCTAGTCCAATGAATCTGGAATAGTTGGTGTAGACAGAGGTTAGAAATATTTGTATGGAAGCATGTTCATATGTCTGATGATTCACTATTCTTCACACTTTTCAATGCACTTGTTGTAATATGCTTACTGTTAACAGCATGAATAGATCCATCTGTATGTATTAGTTTGGCTCCTGGCAGCATTCAAAGTGGAATTTATTGTTATGCAACTTGATTCTTCTCAAGTGAGAATATCATGGATTTGCTCCTTTATTTTTTATACCCTACTATGTTCTGTTTTAGGGTGCTTAAGTTAAGATGTGCTTCAGCGCAATCCATTTTGAGTTGGAAGGCCTTTTTCTTCTATACTGTATTGTTGTACGGGTACTCAGCTTAGTGATCTAGAGACATATTTTTGCTTTGGCGTGGCCCTGCTGTAATCACCAATCAGAAAACATGACCGTAAATAATGGAGGTTGGTTTTTTCGTTAGTAAATACAAACACTTCGCCTGTAGGCTTAAGTTTTGATTTTTTTTTTTTTGGGGGCCTCCAATGCCTTGTAAGTAGTCAACTTATCAATGCAAGTAGTCACTTTAAAAACGGCATAGCCCCCTTTCTATTTCCTCCCCAATCCCCAAAAAAATTAAAAATAAAAAAAATAATAAAGTAATTAAAACGTGACCATATTTACTTGCCACTTCATATGTCTATTATCACTCTCATTTTAGTTGCCTTTATTTTATTTCTCTAAAGTACCCTTCTTGTTGTATTTTGATCAAAATAATAGTATAATAGTAATTATTCATTATATATCATAATTTTATCTTAATTTATTAGTATTGGTTTAAATAAAAATTAATTTAATTATTTAAAAATATTTAATATTTATCTCATTTTTTCAATTTTTATATCATCAATGTATATTACATGTATTGATAATTAATTTGTTTAAGATAATTATTTATATAAAAGTATTGAATTTTTTTTAAAATAATCCTTGATACAATAATTATCTAAATGACATAGTAATAAATATTTTTAAAATAGTAAATAAAAATGAAACATAATAAAGGCATGCTAATAAATTATAATATACAACATATATACTTTTTTGGTTAACATATAGTGCTTATATATTAAAAAATATTAAATAAACATATGATAAACGGATTTATTGCCATTGGCAAACTCATATGTGCCTTTCAATCATAGTAATGGTAATACATAATTAAATAAGTATATAACTAATTTAATGTATCAAATTATCTAAATATTTTTTTTGGTCTGAATTTACCATGCAATTTTTTGGGTCAAAATTGATAATTAGGTAAAACTCTTTCCAAGGTGATAACTTCAGGATTTAAAAATTATATTCTAGATAAAGTTTAGTTAGGGTTGCAGTTTGCTTTCACGGCAACCAATCATTTTTGGATAATAATTTTTAATATCATATATTTTTTCATAATTTTCTTTAAAGAAATCATATAAACGAGGTTAAAACACCAGCAGGTGTAATATACATCAAGATTTACTAAATATCTTTATTGTTATTTATTATTTTTTCCTAAATTATTCACTCATATTGTTTATGTAATTATTGTATTATATTAAATAAGTTATTTATAAGAACCTATAATATTTAGTGGCTATATAAAAATTGAAAAATGATATTAGCAGTAAATTTTAAATTAAATTAAATGTGAATTAAATTAACCATAAAACTATAATTGATAATAAAAATTAATATTGAACTATTATTTTGATTAGCAAAAAGGAAAAGAAAAAAATAAATTTAGAGAAATAGGAAAAAAAGTCACCAAAATGGGGGTGACAATAGACATATAGGACTACCTTTTATTCTTCAAATCATTATATCCCTTACTTTTGTTAATGGTAGCAAGGTCATGTCCTGATCTTCTTCAAGTCATCTCTTTTTTGTTAACAAAGACCTGCAGTAGTGAAAGTGTAAATTACTATATCTTCCGAAAAAAAAAAAAAAAAAGGGGCACAGCTGTTGCCATTGTCAAATAGGCATCGATCAACATACGTGCACCTTCATTAACTTCCAGTATTTTCGTGTCTCACGAAAAATCTCCAGGGTCCACAAGCACGTTTTCTCCCCGCAATGACGAAGCCACTTTCTACATAAACTTCTTCGTTCTTTTTATTTATTTATTTAAGTTTATTAGCTTTAAATTTATAAGAAATTGTAACATTTTTTAGTAAGCATTATTTATTGAAGTATCCTTTTAAAGCATCGACACTCTTTCGGCTTCCCCTACAAAAGAACTAAGATTCCCAACCCTTTTACCTGTAGTGTAGGCCATTTACCATGATGAAAATGGCCTTCATTTCCCTGTCTCTCTCCTCCTTTGTCCAAGCAAGCTACCCAGCCAGCTTCCACTCACTTTCCCGTGTTCACACTCTTCACCTTACTGATACTTTCCAACTAGAACCCTACAAACACCGCACCACTACAAGCAGCAGGCATCAAATTACACACCACAATATACAAGCTGTTATATATCAAAGTTTACTTTGAATGGCAAAAGATGTCTATTGCCTGAGTTTTCATTCAATATATAAAGCTAGGTACAGAGAATAATATGCTGAAATCTAGGCTAAATTATAGGGATTCCTAGACTATTATGAGGTGATTCTAATCTATTCTATTAATGGCTGATTCTATCCTATTTATGGTAATACAACAGAATAATAACAACTATACACAGTAATACAAAAGAATAATAATAGCTGTACATAAATATAATCTATATAAGGCAACATCCCCCCTCAAATTGATGCTGGTTTATCGAGAAGCATCAATTTGCCCACAAGAAACTGATGGCGTTGTCGAGTATGAGACTTGGTGAACAGATCGACAAAGAACTTGCAAAGTGGTTGGAACATGTGGGAGAGAAATGAGACGTGTTGCTACAGCTTCACGTATGTAATGACAATCCACTTCAATATGTTTTGTACGCTCATGGTAGACCGGGTTGGTAGCAATTTGTATGGCACTTGTGTTATCCCATGAAGAGATGTGGGGTTAGATTGTGAAAAGCCAAGTTCGGCCAAGAATCCCAGAAGCCAAGTGATTTCTGAACATGCAAAGCAGACATGGCACGATATTCTGACTGAGGATTTGGAGACACGCTCTTGCTTCTTACTTTTCCATGATATCGGAGTCCCCAAAGGAACATGCACCAACCAAGAATGTATCTACGCAGTATTAGACAGTCATTTCAACTGCATCACTATATGCAAACGAGTTGGAGAGAAGAACCGAAAAATAAACTACGAAGCGGTACTTTTTGAGATATCTAATGATGCGACTGGACGGCAGCCATGTGAAGATGTCGAGGAGAGTGCATAAATTGACTAACTTATGTGACAAAGAAAAGAGAGATCAAAGCCGTGTAATGGTTAAGTAGTTGAGACTTCCTACCAACCGGCCGATATAGCAAAGGGTCGAAAGTTGCTCGCCTCATCAACATGATACTTAACATTCACCTCTAGAGGAGTATCAATAGAGGAAGATTCTTGAAGACCAAATAATTCAATTAATTCTTGTGTGTACTTATGCCGATGTAAGAAAATGCCGAGAAGGGTCCCTATGCACCTCCAACCCCAAAAATAAGTAAGGTTACCAAGATCTTTCATGTGAAAAGACTCCTGAAGATGTCAAGTTATAATCGGGCAATTAATAAAGAATCAGTCCCCGTGATAACAATATCGCCCACATATACCAAAAGAATGACAATTCCAGCGGTTAGCCAGCGAAGAAATAAAGAGGAGTCATATTGGCTCGCACAAGATTAAATTGAAGCAAAGTGGAGCGAATTTCTCAAACCATGCACGAGGAGCCTGTTTGATACCATATAAGGAGCGATTCAACTTACAAACTTATTTGGTAGAAGAGGAAAACATACCAGGAGGAGGCGCTATGTATATTTCCTCTTTGAGATCACCATGTAGAAAAGCATTCTTGACATCAAATTGTTGAAGGGACCAGCCTTGTGAGGCAGCAATAGCAAGAATCGTGCGAACTGTAGTCATTTTGGCTACGGGAGCAAATGTCTCCTCATAGTCGATCCCATATTCTTGTCGATAACCTAAGGCAACTAAGCGAGCCTTGTAACAATCCAAAGACCCATCAGAGCGAAGCTTAATTGAGTAAACCCACTTACAGCCAATGGGTTTGACATGACTTGGACATTGAACAATGTCCCATGTTTGATTATCTTGAAGTGCCTGAATCTCCTCCTGCATTGCTCTTTGCCAACACTCATGTTTGGCTGCATGTGAATAACAAGAAGGAAATGTAAATATTAGATAATGTAGCAAAGACAAGAGGTATACCGGGTTAGAGGGCGAGAACTGAGTAGACCGTCTTGGTACAATAGGAGTAGGATCATGGGGAGTGGTTGTAGTTGAAGAACTGCTGATACACAAAGCCAGCTTGAAGGCGGCAAGGTATTGGGGGATCATCAAAGTGTGGAAGAAGAGCCACTTCAGGAGGAGCTATCATGAGATGGAAAAAATCTGATTCTCAAAGAAAATAACATTTGAGAAATTCGAATCTTGTAGGCGGATCATAACAAACAAATCCTTTGTGACTAGTGTCTTTGCCCATAAATGCACATTTAATGCATTGAGCAAGATAGCTTGTGACGCTCATGAGAAGGCAAGTGAACAAAACACACATACCAAAGGGATGCAGATGCTTGTATTTGGGATATTGACCATAAAGACGTAAAATAAGGAGAGTCAAGATTTAAATTTTGAGAAGGCAATGATTAATCAGTAAATGGCAAGTGAGAGAGCTTCACCCAAAACGTAGTGGAACAGAGGATTCAAGTAATAAGGCATAACCACATCCAAGAGATGGCGATTTTTCCGTTGCCAGCGCTTTGTTGAGGTGTATATGGACAAGAACGCAGGAGAGAATGCCTTTTGATTCAAAAAGGCATGAAATTCATTAGACATATATTCACCACTTAATCCGATCGAAGAACTTTAACAATTGGCAAATAATTGAGTTTCAACATAAGCAAGAAATGTTTTAAACACTTGAAGCACTTCAGATTTGGATCGAAGAAAATAAATCCATGTAAATCTACTATAGTCATCAATGAACGTCACAAAGTATTTATATTGTGCAAGAGAAATAACAGGAGAGATCCCCCAAACATCACTATGAATGACCTCAAAACAACTTGTTGCACGACTACCCGAAGTTGGAAAAGGAAGAATTTTACTTTTTCCCAATTTACAAGTTGAACAGTCAAAATAAGGATGAAACAAAGAAGTCTGATCAGATTGTCCTAATAAACCAGAGGTGAACAAGTGAGACAAAATAGCCGGATTAGGATGTCCCAAGCGTTTATGCCACACTTCACTTTTATTGGTAACTGAAGAAGACAAAGCAACATGACTAGGAATATGCAATGGAAAGTGGAGTCGCCCAACTTTAGGGCCCTTTCGCGATCATCGGGACACATGATCACCACGTAACATCCATCACGAGAAAATGGACATCATAGTGATTGTCTACCAATTGACCAACAGAAGAAGATTATGTGAGAGCCTGTGTGATACAAGAATATTGTTAAAAGTAGAGGTAATATCTCCCAACAGAAATTGGAATAATATTACCATTAGCAACCTCGAATAGGTCGAACCATGATATGGACGGACATTTTTAAGGAAATCGTTGGAACCGTCATATGATTGGATGCAGCAGAATCAAGCCAAGACTTAATTTGTGGAAGACTTACCTTGAATCCCCAAAGCGAAAAAGCCGAGATAATCATCTGTTGCACCATTTCAGCGTAAGCAGCAAGATGTGCTGTGCGGAATATGAGCGTATAAGCAGGTTCAGGTGTGGCCATATTTTCATGCTTACCAGCAGAGGAAGGGACAACATCAGCTTGAAAGGCAGTTGGCTGACGTCTTGGAGGGCGAATAGAGCACTCTTTGATAATATGGCCTGGCTTTGCAAAGAATTGCAATTTTGTACAATTTGCAGCAATATGGCCATAGTTCTTACAACTGAAGCACTGAACCTTACTCATATCCCTATTGTTGCCTCTTCCTTGTGCTGCAAAAGCCACCTGGGAAGCAGTCAAAGTGTCTTGTTCAAGAGCGGCTTGGCTAAAAAGACGTTGCTCTTCACGGAGTAATTCAGCAAAACAGGTATCCAGGGATGGAGTAGGATCACGGCTCATCAGATTAGAACGCACATTTTCAAATTCGGCCAGTTTCATCAGAAACTGATCACGCTGGCTGGTTGCATGGACTTCCAACACAGCAGGGAGTGACTCTTTAGAAACCGAAGCACACACAATATCAGAGAAGTCAGCCCAAAGATTTTGAAAACCAGAGTAATACTGCTGAATAGACAGGCTGCCCTGAGTGTAGTTAGCAATCTCACACTCCAATTGAAATCTTCTAGCTGAATTAGTTTGATGGTAAACCTTCTTCAAGTACTCCCACATAGAGTTGGCAGTCTTATGGCGGCAAACAGAGATGAAGAACAATTTGTTGATCACAAGACCCAGTGATCCAAGACATCACTCTAGCATCCTTGACACTCCATTGAGCCGCCTACGAGGGGTCCCTAGGCCGGGTACAAGCACCATCTATATGACCCCATAATTCCTTTCCAAAGAACAAACAACCTAAATTGAAATTCCCATAGAGAATAATTCTTCCCAGTAAATTTGACACAAAACTCAGAAGTGGAACCAGCCATGATGGGAAAGAAACGACAAAAACAGACCAGGAAGAAGGAGAGAAAAAAAAAATTCTGAGGCAGCTGCAAGGGTAACAAAGAGAATCCAAGAAGATCAAAGGCAAGACCAAGATGTTTAACAAGAGGCTGAAGCAGAAAAAATTTCCTCGCTTAGATTATCAAAGAGAAAAAAAACTGGAAACCTAGAATGTAGGCTCTGATACCATATCAAAGTTTACTTTGAATGGCAAAAGATGTCTATTGCCTGAGTTTTCATTCAATATATAAAGCTAGGTACAGAGAATAATATGCTGAAATCTAGGCTAAATTATAGGGATTCCTAGACTATTATGAGGTGATTCTAATCTATTCTATTAATGGCTGATTCTATCCTATTTATGGTAATACAACAGAATAATAACAACTATACACAGTAATACAAAAGAATAATAATAGCTGTACATAAATATAATCTATATAAGGCAACATTATACATGTTCTTGATATAGTTGAACACATGGCATCGGTTGCAGGTGAAGTCACTTCTTCCTCTCCTCCTTCTAGTTCAATACCACCGCCACGATAATGGACCTATCATCTGTTCTTGAGTTTCAGACTTTTAGGGGACTAGACACTAGCAAAGGATTTATGGATCACCTGTGTCACTGTGTGCCTCTCTGGAAAGGGAGGGAATCACAACTTTCACAAATGTCTATTGTCACTCCTAATTTCATTAGAACTTCATATAATAAATTTAATAACATAAAAAAAAAAAATCTCTTAGTTCACTTAACCTAAAGGCCATACTAAAGGCTGTTTTACCCCCTTTTTCTTTCTCCTAATTTTACATACTTTTCCTTGCACTTGGATTTCTGCTTTTAATTTTTCTGTGTAAAATCTTCTGCTTCTAATTGTTTATTTTTACTGTTTAGTAGATATAACTTCACCTTAACCTAATTTTAAAATAAAAGTCAAAGGATCAATTAGCGACATCAGTGGAAGAAAGTTAGGAAGATATAATAGCCCATTTCCTATTTAGGTTAAGAGAACTAAGTTAATTATGGTTATTAAGTTATAAAACTTTTATAATAATAAGTATAAATTAAGATTGACAAAAGACACATAATATTTTTGCTATATTGGAATTGAATTTTAAATTTATAACCTTATGCAAATTACATACATCCTTTAGCACTAAATATTTTAAAATTTTTTTATGTCTTCAATAATTTGATATTCCCAACACATATTTTCTTTTATTTTCATTGCAATAATTTTGTTATCTTTTAATTTTATATTCTAGTTAACAACAGTCCAACAGTACAAGAATAATATAAGCATAATACATAACCAAAAACATAAATAGTAAAAAGTTTGAAACAAAACATATTAAAGCAACGATTCTTTTTTTTAAATGCATGGTTATCATTAACCCTAAACCTTGATAAAGATATAATTAATTCGTGGTGTTCATGTTCATGTGTGACATTTTACTTTGAATTTGCACCAGACAAAAAAAAAGCACAAGAAAACTTATGTTTCTCAATTTGTTACTTTACTTTGCTAGTGTTTCTTGCTGGACATTGGATGTATGATTTTACTTTTCTTCTCCCCTTTCAGACGAGAGGCAAGACTCATGGAAAGCATTACCGAACACATGCATATATAAAAAGTTGATTTAAAAGTTGCCATCTTGCATGGAGAAGTGCGTTGGGATTGCTTCAGGGGTGGAGGAAGTGATTAACTCATAGGTATTGGTTTGAATGATGTTCGCTTTGTAGGTATATAGGGCATGTGCAGTAGAGGTAAGACAACTATTGCTAGAGCAGTCTATGAAGCCATCCAAGGTGAATTCAAATTTAATTGCTTTGTGAGGAATGTTTGTGGAGGGCTTACAGCACTATGCTGTAGTTCTGTCCTATTTGAATTTTCTAGAAGCAGAATACAAAAAGATCATGTCTGATTCCTGGTTGCTGTCCAGCTTATGCACTAGAGTCACCCCAGTATTTGTTGAATATCAAGAGGTGTTGGAATACTTGGAAGATAGACTATTAAACTATATTAATGTAGAAGAAACATGGCACTGAATATAGATTTCACTAAACTTTACTTCACTTTTTCTATCCACATTTTGGAGTATGTTTTTATGTAAAAGCATTAACAAATCCACAGAGATGAATATTTTAATTGATATTGCCTATTTTTTTCAAAGGAGTGAGCAGAGATAAAGTAGTAGATATATTAACAAATTGTAGTTATTGTCACATAATGGTAATTGAAATTTTGATTGAAAGATCTTTAATAACTGCAAATCAACTGAGTAATAAATTGGAGATGCATGGTTTACTTCGAAAATTGGTAGGATTATTGTATTTCAAGAATCTCTGGAAGATCTTTGCAGACCTAGGAGGATGTGGTCTCAGGACAACATTGACCATGTGTTGACAAAAGATAAGGCAGGTGCTAACTTTTTTGACATTGTTGAATAATTGGTGTTAGATAAAATAAATATGGTATTTAAGATAGAAATTGAACAAATCATTCGATGTTTCCATGAGTTTGTGTTTTACCTCAGCGTGTGAGATCATGTTATTTGTCATTTTTGCAGGGAGCTGAATCAATTAACAATATAGTTATGAATTTACTTCAGCCATATGAAGCAAGCTGGAGCACTCAACCCTTCTCAAAGACAAGTCAGCTAAAACTTCTCTGGCATGCAACATACCCTCGGCCTTAGCTCCCATCATTAGCTCACTAAAAGTTCTTCTCCAAACAGCATGTCCTGTGAAAATTTTTGCCATTTATAAGTCAACTGGATGAATTTGTTGACATCAAATTATCTCAGAGCAAAATTGAACAGCCTTGGCAAGGAAGAAAGGTAGGACCCTTTCACCAAGAGCTCTATTAAATTTTATTTCAATGACCTTAAAGCTAATAACGTTTTCACATTTTACAATTTTGATCAGTTTCTAGAAATGCTTAAGTACCTGAATATGAGTCTTTCCAAGAACCTAAAACGACCATCTGATTTTTTTTGGGTTTCCAAATCTGGAAAAATTGGTTCTTAAAAGCCTAACTTAGGTTCATCCGTCACTTGTGCATCACAAGAAAGTCGGTCTATTGAATTTAAAAGACTGCATAAGTTTTAAAGTAAACTGGATATGAGTTCCCTAAAGGAGTTAATTCTTGTTAGTTGCTCTAAATTCAAAATACTTCCAGAGTTTGGGGAAAGTATGGAACATTAATTTATGGATGCTTTCTTTAAAGGGAATGACCATAAGAAAACTACCCTCATCACTTCAATGCCTAGCTAGGCTTGCTTTTTTGAACTTAAAGGATTGCAAAAGTCTTATTTGCCTTCCAGATACTATTCATGGATTTCATTCCCTTAGAATCCAGGATATTTCTGGTTGCTTAAAGCTCTGCAGATTTCCAGAGGGATTAAAAGAAATCAAGTGTTTGAAGGAACTTCATGCTAATTAAACTGCAGTGGAAAACTACCTTCATTTGCCTTCTATCTAGATAATCTTATCTTAAAGTATTATTTATCATTTGTTGGGTGCAAAGGGCTAATATCAAAGTCAGTGAATTTCTCTTTTCCCTTCAATTGGCTATTTGGGAGTCCACGAGCTCCCGTTTGATTCAGGCTGCCACTAACTGTCTCAAGTCTGCACTCTTTAAGTTGTATATGTACGTTACTGCAATTTGTCTGATGAATCAATCACGCTATTATTTTTGTCACTTATTGTCATTGAATTCTTTCGATCTAACTGGTAACAATTTTGTTAGCATTCATAGCAGCATATCTAAACTTCCGAAGGTAGAATTTCTTCACCTGAATTTGTGCAAAAAGCTTCAATTGTTGCCAGAGCTTCCATCGAGTATGATACAAATTAGATGCAAGCAATTGTGATTCCCTGGAAACTTCCAAATTCAATCCATCAAAGCCACGCAGTCTTTTTGCGCCACCTATCCAATCACCCTTGCTTCAAGAATTAATGAGTATTATGGAGGTACGTATTTATCCTAGCTTTGTCCAGCAAATACAGAGAAATTCTTAAGTATCTTCAGAGTAATACAACATATGTCAATCAAAACATAAATGCGACACAAATAAATCTGTGCTGTAAGATTAACTTTATAATAAAATTTAAGCCTTTGGGTGTATTATTCTCACAGTACAAAAAGAATTTCATGTGTATGTGCTGGAGGAGGGTATGACATAATCTCCCATTCTTGTTTCTTATTCGACATTGCAATTGTATTACAGGGAAATTGTCTTCCTAGTACAAGATTTGACATGCTTACCATAGGTTATGAAATTCCATCATGGTTTGTCCCTCAAAAATGTGTTTCCTGGGCAAAAGTACCAGTCCCTAATGATTGCCCTCTAGATGAATGGGTGGGATTTGGTTTGTTTCCACTTAGTAAATTATGCTGATCCGCCTGAGTTGACTGTTATTTGTTTGGACATAGGGGTAAGATGTTTATCACCACCGGGACATTACAAGAGCGTTTAGATCAACTTTTAAAAAAATGTACATTTTTTAACTAAACTCTTTTTTAGTAGAGTTTTATTTATAATTTTTTTTTTGTTTTTGAATAAATTATTTGAGAAATACTTTTTTTTAATTAAAAATATTTATAAATTCGTTTGGATAAAAGTGTAAAAGTACTTTTTTTTTATAATCAAATTACTAAAAAAAACATTTAAAAGCACTTTTTTTAACTGTTTGAATAAAAAGTGCCTTTAAATTAAGAACTTATCCTTGCATTCCACATCTCTAAGTGATAAAACAAAAAAAATCAACAAAGATTAATTTAGGGAAAAGAACCAATACATAGATGCTAGAAAAATATATAATTATTCAATTACATTACGACGTTGACAACAATATTTTTACTCTTATAATTATAATTATATTATTCAAAATTATGTACGTAATAAAATATAATTAAATAACAACATAATGCTCATGTAATAAATAAAACGTCTTAATACTCTTTATACTGAAATATATGAAAAATAATATCTAAATTTATTGTTTTAATTTTAATTAGTATGCATTAGTTAAAAATGATAATTGCTAATCTAAATGAAATTTAAAAAATGTACATATCTTATGAGGTGCTTCTATGATCTTTTTCACTTTTCTCACTGGATCCCACTTTAAATGAGTCTGATTCTCAATAGGCTTTTTTCATAGAGTATAATAACTTTTTAGAGAATCTCATCTATCTTTTAGTTGTTTTTGTCACAGTTATGACCTGTATTTTTATTAAACTCAGACTTAGCAATTATATCCTTCCAACCCTCTTTATTAAAGTAAGCATGAGGCCTATTTCCAGCAACAATTTCCTCAACAGATGCAGTTAAAAAAACTTCAATAATAAACTCACTCTATTTGGCTTTTTTTGGCTTTGGCTTTTCAATTGGATTTTCTTCTCTGCTCTTTTAGAAATTAGTTTTAGAGACATGCTCAAAATATTGCCAAATTATGACACAACAATCATAAATAAAAACTGATATAACTAAGCCTAAATGCAGAATTACAATACACAAGCCTTTATTATAATAAACCAAACCCACCCCTCAATCTTATCCTGGAATCGTGCAACACCCTTCTCCTTAGCCTTACAACTAAGTGCCCAGACCCCACCTCTCACTCAAAATTCAAACGGATATGTATCCTGCATTTATAACTAACCATAAATTGCATATATGAACATTATTTAAATGCCTTTAAGCATATACTATTTATGCATAACAGATTTGCTTGCAAAAACTAACACATGGCATGCCTCTAGAAATTGTAAAATTTAGTCAAAAGATAACCCATAAAGAACAAAGAAAAAAAGAGGTTAACATTGATCATTTGTGTGCCAATAGTATACTGCCCTTCTGAAATCACTTTTTTTTTTTTTGGGTCTAGTCCCAATGTTTAACGTACAATTAAGTACCAAGCTCTCATTAGAAGGGAAACAGGGCATTGCGAAAATAAAAATCCAAAACAGAAACATAAAACTAATCAATCAAAAGAGCCATTATTTGCATCCATTTTAACTTACGTTATTGTTTTATTGCCACAACCATTTATTCTCATTTAATTCCTTTCCAGGAACAATTTTATGAGAACAAAAAAAAGCATGTGCTTTTGGGGAAACATTGAACGCTCAAAATGAAAGCATAAAAGAAGAACAAAATAACGTAGCATTAAAAAAGAGGAAAAAAGCAAAGGAAAACTCATATTAGAGCAAAGAACAAGGTTTACCTCGAGTAAAAAGTGTAGGTTGCTATGGCAATGAAGTTTTGATTGAGAGAGTACTGAGAGTGAATGTTAATATGAAGGAAAAATCAGGGTTTGTAAGGGATAAAAAGAGGATAATGGTATCAAAGGACTTGAGAAGGAGGGATTTGAATTAAGTCCATGAGAAGTCAGTACTAGCAACATGGAAAAAGTGCTTGAACTTTCTAAAACAAGAATTATCTAGCATAACTCTAGAAATTAGGAACCAATAAAATAATATTTCTAGAAAAATCTAGTCTTAGTGTTGGTTTTACACCACTGACTTATAAAGCCTATCAATAGGCGTTGAAGACATTGTGTGTATGTGTGCAGCAAGTGAGAGTAATCACGTGAGTGTGTGTGAGGCGAGTGGTCTTTAGTGTGTGCATACACAAGTGAGGTGTATGTGTGTCTAAGTGAAAGTGTTAGCATGTGCACTATGCAAGTGAGCGTATGGTCAGGAGTGTTTGAGTGAAATTTGTGTCCTACCAAATTTGTAGTCTTGAGTCTTTATAAATAAATAAAGTATTATTATTTGTATAGAATCCACTTGCTTGCTCTACAGTTTGGCATTAGAGCTAGGCAGCCGGGGATCATTTCAAGAGTGATCAAGGATCATTGTTTCTGGGGGAGCTTTTCATTGCAAGCCGCAATCTGGGACTGTGAAGCTGTTGGTCTGGGACCAAAGTAGTGAGAAAATTTCATCAAGTCACTATGGCAGACATTCAAGTGGTTGGTGGGATTAAGAAGTTTAATGCCAAGAATTATAATACATGGCAGACATGTATGGAGTCATATCTCCAAGGCCAAGACTTGTGGGAAGTTGTTGGAGATAGTGAGACAACACCACCTCTTGCAACAGAAGCAGAAGCATTGAGGAAGTGGGAGATTAAAGCAGGGAAGGCTATGTTTGCAATCAAAACTACAGTAGAGGACAAGATGCTGGAGCACATAAGGAAGGCCTTGTCACCAAAAAAAACGTGGGACACTTTCGTAACGTTATTCTCCAAGAAAAATGATGCAAGGCTGCAACTCTTGGAGAATGAGCTCTTATCAGCAACACAAGAAAACTTAACGATCAACCAGTATTTTACCAAGGTAAAGTCTCTCTGCCATAAAATTTCTAAGTTAGATCCAGATAGTAAAATATCTTATCAATGTATGAAGAGAATAATTATTCATGGTTTAAGGCCAAGAGTATAGACGATTTATTGCTACCATTCAAGGTTGGCCTACCCAACCTTCCATTTTGCAATTAGAAAGTTTGTTGGCCGACCAAGAAGCGTTGGCTAATCAAATGGCCGGAGTATTAGTAAAGAGTGAAGAAGAAGCACTTTTCACTGGTAAAAAGGAGGGAAGATGGAAGCCACCTATTAACAAGAATGAAAAGAGAAGGAAGGAGCAAGAAGAAAATTCATGCTCTGAAAAACCCCAAGCTAATACAAAGAAATGTGATGGCGCCTACTCCAATTGTGGAAAGCGGGGGCATTTTGCATGAGATTGCTGGTACAAGAAGAAAATGGCAGAGAGCAACACAACAACCTCAAGTCGTCAGTTAGAAAAAGAAAATGGCAGTGGAGAAGAATGGGATGTTTCTATTTCACTTGCAACTAAAGAATAAATTGATTTGGACAAAGAAATAAGTTTTGATGACAAGATTGTCAAGGAGCTTGTGGAGTCACCACAATAGGTAACTTTACCTAACTCGAAAGAAATTTGAGGCACGATAGAAAGAAAGATGGAGGAGCAAAAAGACTGTGTTGAAGAAGAGCCTCTAAGTCCAACCGAGGTGGAAAGACATATGGGGAGCCCTTGGCAAATAGGAGTGCATCAAAGAGATCAAGGAAAACATCAACATGGAGAAAAAGAAGAGAGTGAAGAGCAACCACAACTCAAGAGATCAACCAGCCAAAGAAAGCCAAATCCTAACTATGTAAATGTTGCAGAGGTAATGGAGGGAAAA